>OZ020604.1:98661107-99356836 GCA_963971545.1 Philophylla caesio | reverse complement strand
TCCACACATTTGAGTCTAAGCCCGACCGATTTTGAAGCAACTTAATTTTTGTTCAAATTTTCCAGATTGTCGAAAGCAATGTGGTACGAATACGCTACTCATAACTATGCGTCATATGAATTTTTTTGCAAAAATTTCATTATCTTTAATCGAGTTTTTATTAAGTATACGTAAATATATATGTGTTTCCACACATTTGAGTCTTAACCCGAACGATTTTGGAGCAACTTAATTTTTGTTCAAATTTTCCAGATTGTCGAAAGCAATGTGGTATGAGTACGCTACTCATAACAATGCGTTATATGGATTTTTTTGCAAAAATTTCATCATCTTTAATCGAGTTCTTATTAAGTATACGTAAATATATATGTATTTCCACACATTTGAGTCTTAACCCGACTGATTTTGAAGCAACTTAATTTTTGTTCAAATTTTCAAGATTGTCGAAAGCAATGTGGTATGAGTACGCTACTCATAACAATGCGTTATATGGATTTTTTTGCAAAAATTTCATCATCTTTGATCGAGTTCTTATTTTGTTCACGTGAATATATATGTATTTCCACACATTTGAGTCTTAACCCGACTGATTTTGGAGCAACTTAATTTTTGTTCAAATTTTCAAGATTGTCGAAAGCAATGTGGTATGAGTACGCTACTCACAACAATGCGTTATATGGATTTTTTTGCAAAAATTTCATCATCTTTGATCGAGTTCTTATTTTGTACAAGTGAATATGTATGCATGTCCACACATTTGAGTTGGAACCCGACCGATTTTAGAGCAAATTCATTTTTGTTCAAATTTTCAAGATTGTCGAAAGCAATGTGGTATGAGTACGCTACTCATAACAATGCGTCATATGGATTTTTTCGCAAAAATTTCATTATCTTTAATCGAGTTCTTATTAAGTATACGTAAATATATATGTATTTCCACACATTTGAGTCTTAACCTGACTGATTTTGGAGCAACTTAATTTTGTTTAAATTTTCAAGATTGTCGAAAGCAATGTGGTATGAGTACGCTACTCATAACTATGCGTTATATGGATTTTTTTGCAAAAATTTCATCATCTTTGATCGAGTTCTTATTTTGTTCACGTGAATATATATGTATTTCCACACATTTGAGTCTTAACCCGACTGATTTTGGAGCAACTTAATTTTTGTTCAAATTTTCAAGATTGTCGAAAGCAATGTGGTATGAGTACGCTACTCATAACAATGCGTTATATGGATTTTTTTGCAAAAATTTCATCATCTTTAATCGAGTTCTTATTAAGTATACGTAAATATATATGTATTTCCACACATTTGAGTCTTAACCCGACTGATTTTGAAGCAACTTAATTTTTGTTCAAATTTTCAAGATTGTCGAAAGCAATGTGGTATGAGTACGCTACTCATAACAATGCGTTATATGGATTTTTTTGCTAAAACTTCATCACCTTTAATCGAGCTCTTATTTTGTTCACGTGAATATATATGTATTTCCACACATTTGAGTCTAAACCCAACCGATTTTGGAGCAACTTCATTTTTGTTCAAATTTTCAAGATTGTCGAAAGCAATGTCGTATGAGTACGCTACTCATAACAATGGGTCATATGGATTTTTTTGCAAAAATTTCATCATCTTTGATCGAGTTCTTATTTTGTACAAGTGAATATGTATGCATGTCCACACATTTGAGTTGGAACCCGACCGATTTTAGAGCAAATTCATTTTTGTTCAAATTTTCAAGATTGTCGAAAGCAATGTGGTATGAGTACGCTACTCATAACAATGCATCATATGGATTTTTTCGCAAAAATTTCATTATCTTTAATCGAGTTCTTATTAAGTATACGTAAATATATATGTATTTCCACACATTTGAGTCTTAACCCGACTGATTTTGGAGCAACCTAATTTTTGTTCAAATTTTCCAGATTGTCGAAAGCAATGTGGTATGAATACGCTACTCATAACTATGCGTCATATGAATTTTTTTGCAAAAATTTCATTATCCTTAATCGAGTTTTTATTAAGTATACGT
This sequence comes from Philophylla caesio, assembly GCA_963971545.1. NCBI lineage: Eukaryota > Metazoa > Arthropoda > Insecta > Diptera > Tephritidae > Philophylla > Philophylla caesio. Next base: position 99,354,795 of record OZ020604.1, on the reverse strand, counting down.
AAATATATATGTATTTCCACACATTTGTGTCTTAACCTGAACGATTTTGGAGCAACTTAATTTTTGTTCAAATTTTCCAGATTGTCGAAAGCAATGTGGTATGAATACGCTACTCATAACTATGCGTCATATGAATTTTTTTGCAAAACTTTAATCATCTTTAATCGAGTTCTTATTTTGTACACGTTAGTATATATGTATTTCCAGACATTTGAGTCTAAACCCGACCGATTTTGAAGCAACTTAATTTATGTTAAAATTTTCAAGATTGTCGAAAGCAATGTGGTATGAGTACGCTACTCATAACAATGCGTCATATGGATTTTTTTGCAAAAATTTCATCATCTTTAATCGAGTTCTTATTTTGTTCACGTGAATATATATGTATTTCCACACATTTGAGTCTAAACCCGACCGAGTTTGGAGCAACTTAATTTTTGTTCAAATTTTCAAGATTGTCGAAAGCAATGTGGTATGAGAACGCTACTCATAACAATGCGTTATATGGATTTTTTTGCAAAAATTTCATCATCTTTAATCGAGTTCTTATTTTGTTCACGTGAATATATATGTATTTCCACACATTTGAGTCTAAACCCGACCGATTTTGGAGCAACTTAATTTTTGTTCAAATTTTCAAGATTGTCGAAAGCAATGTGGTATGAGTACGCTACTCATAACAATGTGTCATATGGATTTTTTTTGCAAAAATTTCATCATCTTTAATCGAGTTCTTATTAAGTATACGTAAATATATATGTATTTCGACACATTTGAGTCTTAACCCGACTGATTTTGAAGCAACTTCATTTTTGTTCAAATTTTCAAGATTGTCGAAAGCAATGTGGTATGAGTACGCTACTCATAACTATGCGTCATATGAATTTTTTTGCAAAACTTTCGTCATCTTTAATCGAGTTCTTATTTTGTACACGTTAGTATATATGTATTTCCACACATTTGAGTCTAAGCCCGACCGATTTTGAAGCAACTTAATTTTTGTTCAAATTTTCAAGATTTTCGAAAGCAATGTGGTATGAGTACGCTACTCATAACAATGCGTCATATGGATTTTTTTGCAAAAATTTCATCATCTTTAATCGAGTTCTTATTTTGTACACGTTAGTATATATGTTTTTCCACACATTTGAGTCTAAGCCCGACCGATTTTGAAGCAACTTAATTTTTGTTCAAATTTTCAAGATTGTCGAAAGCAATGTGGTATGAGTACGCTACTCATAACAATGCGTCATATGGATTTTTTCGCAAAAATTTCATTATCTTTAATCGAGTTCTTATTAAGTATACGTAAATATATATGTATTTCCACACATTTGAGTCTTAACCCGACTGATTTTGGAGCAACTTAATTTTTGTTCAAATTTTCCAGATTGTCGAAAGCAATGTGGTACGAATACGCTACTCATAACTATGCGTCATATGAATTTTTTTGCAAAAATTTCATTATCTTTAATCGAGTTTTTATTAAGTATACGTAAATATATATGTATTTCCACACATTTGAGTCTTAACCCGAACGATTTTGGAGCAACTTAATTTTTGTTCAAATTTTCCAGATTGTCGAAAGCAATGTGGTATGAGTACGCTACTCATAACAATGCGTTATATGGATTTTTTTGCAAAAATTTCATCATCTTTAATCGAGTTCTTATTAAGTATACGTAAATATATATGTATTTCCACACATTTGAGTCTTAACCCGACTGATTTTGAAGCAACTTAATTTTTGTTCAAATTTTCAAGATTGTCGAAAGCAATGTGGTATGAGTACGCTACTCATAACAATGCGTTATATGGATTTTTTTGCAAAAATTTCATCATCTTTGATCGAGTTCTTATTTTGTTCACGTGAATATATATGTATTTCCACACATTTGAGTCTTAACCCGACTGATTTTGGAGCAACTTAATTTTTGTTCAAATTTTCAAGATTGTCGAAAGCAATGTGGTATGAGTACGCTATTCACAACAATGCGTTATATGGATTTTTTTGCAAAAATTTCATCATCTTTAATCGAGTTCTTATTTTGTTCACGTGAATATATACATATGTATTTCCACACATTTGAGGCTTAACCCGACCGATTTTGGAGCAACTTAATTTTTGTTCAAATTTTCAAGATTGTCGAAAGCATTATCGTATGAGTACGCTACTCATAACAATGCGTTATATGGATTTTTTTGCAAAAATTTCATCATCTTTGATCGAGTTCTTATTTTGTTCACGTGAATATATATGTATTTCCACACATTTGAGTCTGAACCCGACCGATTTTAGAGCAACTTAATTTTTGTTCAAATTTTCAAGATTGTCGAAAGCAATGTGGTATGAGTACGCTACTCATAACAATGCGTTATATGGATTTTTTTGCAAAAATTTCATCATCTTTAATCGAGTTCTTATTAAGTATACGTAAATATATATGTATTTCCACACATTTGAGTCTTAACCCGACTGATTTTGGAGCAACTTAATTTTTGTTCAAATTTTCAAGATTGTCGAAAGCAATGTGGTATGAGTATGCCACTCATAACAATGCGTTATATGTATTTTTTTGCAAAAATTTCATCATCTTTAATCGAGTTCTTATTAAGTATACGTAAATATATATGTATTTCCACACATTTGAGTCTTAACCCGACTGATTTTGAAGCAACTTAATTTTTGTTCAAATTTTCAAGATTGTCGAAAGCAATGTGGTATGAGTACGCTACTCATAACAATGCGTTATATGGATTTTTTTGCAAAAATTTCATCATCTTTGATCGAGTTCTTATTTTGTTCACGTGAATATATATGTATTTCCACACATTTGAGTCTTAACCCGACTGATTTTGGAGCAACTTCATTTTTGTTAAAATTTTCAAGATTGTCGAAAGCAATGTGGTATGAGTACGCTACTCACAACAATGCGTTATATGGATTTTTTTGCAAAAATTTCATCATCTTTAATCGAGTTCTTATTTTGTTCACGTGAATATATATGTATTTCCACACATTTGAGTCTTAACCTGACTGATTTTGGAGCAACTTAATTTTGTTTAAATTTTCAAGATTGTCGAAAGCAATGTGGTATGAGTACGCTACTCATAACAATGCGTTATATGGATTTTTTTGCAAAAATTTCATCATCTTTGATCGAGTTCTTATTTTGTTCACGTGAATATATATGTATTTCCACACATTTGAGTCTTAACCCGACTGATTTTGGAGCAACTTCATTTTTGTTCAAATTTTCAAGATTGTCGAAAGCAATCTCGTATGAGTACGCTACTCATAACAATGGGTCATATGGATTTTTTTGCAAAAATTTCATCATCTTTGATCGAGTTCTTATTTTGTACAAGTGAATATGTATGCATGTCCACACATTTGAGTTGGAACCCGACCGATTTTAGAGCAAATTCATTTTTGTTCAAATTTTCAAGATTGTCGAAAGCAATGTGGTATGAGTACGCTACTCATAACAATGCGTCATATGGATTTTTTCGCAAAAATTTCATTATCTTTAATCGAGTTCTTATTAAGTATACGTAAATATATATGTATTTCCACACATTTGAGTCTTAACCTGACTGATTTTGGAGCAACTTAATTTTGTTTAAATTTTCAAGATTGTCGAAAGCAATGTGGTATGAGTACGCTACTCATAACTATGCGTTATATGGATTTTTTTGCAAAAATTTCATCATCTTTGATCGAGTTCTTATTTTGTTCACGTGAATATATATGTATTTCCACACATTTGAGTCTTAACCCGACTGATTTTGGAGCAACTTAATTTTTGTTCAAATTTTCAAGATTGTCGAAAGCAATGTGGTATGAGTACGCTACTCATAACAATGCGTTATATGGATTTTTTTGCAAAAATTTCATCATCTTTAATCGAGTTCTTATTAAGTATACGTAAATATATATGTATTTCCACACATTTGAGTCTTAACCCGACTGATTTTGAAGCAACTTAATTTTTGTTCAAATTTTCAAGATTGTCGAAAGCAATGTGGTATGAGTACGCTACTCATAACAATGCGTTATATGGATTTTTTTGCTAAAACTTCATCATCTTTAATCGAGCTCTTATTTTGTTCACGTGAATATATATGTATTTCCACACATTTGAGTCTAAACCCAACCGATTTTGGAGCAACTTCATTTTTGTTCAAATTTTCAAGATTGTCGAAAGCAATGTCGTATGAGTACGCTACTCATAACAATGGGTCATATGGATTTTTTTGCAAAAATTTCATCATCTTTGATCGAGTTCTTATTTTGTACAAGTGAATATGTATGCATGTCCACACATTTGAGTTGGAACCCGACCGATTTTAGAGCAAATTCATTTTTGTTCAAATTTTCAAGATTGTCGAAAGCAATGTGGTATGAGTACGCTACTCATAACAATGCGTCATATGGATTTTTTCGCAAAAATTTCATTATCTTTAATCGAGTTTTTATTAAGTATACGTAAATATATATGTATTTCCACACATTTGAGTCTTAACCCGACTGATTTTGGAGCAACCTAATTTTTGTTCAAATTTTCCAGATTGTCGAAAGCAATGTGGTATGAATACGCTACTCATAACTATGCGTCATATGCATTTTTTTGCAAAAATTTCATTATCCTTAATCGAGTTTTTATTAAGTATACGTAAATATATATGTATTTCCACACATTTGTGTCTTAACCTGAACGATTTTGGAGCAACTTAATTTTTGTTCAAATTTTCAAGATTGTCGAAAGCAATGTGGTATGAATACGCTACTCATAACTATGCGTCATATGAATTTTTTTGCAAAACTTTAATCATCTTTAATCGAGTTCTTATTTTGTACACGTTGGTATATATGTATTTCCACACATTTGAGTCTAAGCCCGACCGATTTTGAAGCAACTTAATTTATGTTCAAATTTTCAAGATTGTCGAAAGCAATGTGGTATGAGTACGCTACTCATAACAATGCGTCATATGGATTTTTTTGCAAAAATTTCATCATCTTTAATCGAGTTCTTATTTTGTTCACGTGAATATATATGTATTTCCACACATTTGAGTCTAAACCCGACCGAGTTTGGAGCAACTTAATTTTTGTTCAAATTTTCAAGATTGTCGAAAGCAATGTGGTATGAGTACGCTACTCATAACAATGCGTTATATGGATTTTTTTGCAAAAATTTCATCATCTTTGATCGAGTTCTTATTTTGTTCACGTGAATATATATGTATTTCCACACATTTGAGTCTTAACCCGACTGATTTTGGAGCAACTTCATTTTTGTTAAAATTTTCAAGATTGTCGAAAGCAATGTGGTATGAGTACGCTACTCACAACAATGCGTTATATGGATTTTTTTGCAAAAATTTCATCATCTTTAATCGAGTTCTTATTTTGTTCACGTGAATATATATGTATTTCCACACATTTGAGTCGTAACCTGACTGATTTTGGAGCAACTTATCTTTGTTTAAATTTTCAAGATTGTCGAAAGCAATGTGGTATGAGTACGCTACTCATAACAATGCGTTATATGGATTTTTTTGCAAAAATTTCATCATCTTTGATCGAGTTCTTATTTTGTTCACGTGAATATATATGTATTTCCACACAATTGAGTCTTAACCCGACTGATTTTGGAGCAACTTAATTTTTGTTCAAATTTTCAAGATTGTCGAAAGCAATGTGGTATGAGTACGCTACTCATAACAATGCGTTATGTGGATTTTTTTGCAAAAATTTCATCATCTTTAATCGAGTTCTTATTAAGTATACGTAAATATATATGTATTTCCACACATTTGAGTCTTAACCCGACTGATTTTGAAGCAACTTAATTTTTGTTCAAATTTTCAAGATTGTCGAAAGCAATGTGGTATGAGTACGCTACTCATAACAATGCGTTATATGGATTTTTTTGCTAAAATTTCATCATCTTTAATCGAGCTCTTATTTTGTTCACGTGAATATATATGTATTTCCACACATTTGAGTCTAAACCCAACCGATTTTGGAGCAACTTCATTTTTGTTCAAATTTTCAAGATTGTCGAAAGCAATGTCGTATGAGTACGCTACTCATAACAATGGGTCATATGGATTTTTTTGCAAAAATTTCATCATCTTTGATCGAGTTCTTATTTTGTACAAGTGAATATGTATGCATGTCCACACATTTGAGTTGGAACCCGACCGATTTTAGAGCAAATTCATTTTTGTTCAAATTTTCAAGATTGTCGAAAGCAATGTGGTATGAGTACGCTACTCATAACAATGCGTCATATGGATTTTTTCGCAAAAATTTCATTATCTTTAATCGAGTTCTTATTAAGTATACGTAAATATATATGTATTTCCACACATTTGAGTCTTAACCTGACTGATTTTGGAGCAACTTAATTTTGTTTAAATTTTCAAGATTGTCGAAAGCAATGTGGTATGAGTACGCTACTCATAACTATGCGTTATATGGATTTTTTTGCAAAAATTTCATCATCTTTGATCGAGTTCTTATTTTGTTCACGTGAATATATATGTATTTCCACACATTTGAGTCTTAACCCGACTGATTTTGGAGCAACTTAATTTTTGTTCAAATTTTCAAGATTGTCGAAAGCAATGTGGTATGAGTACGCTACTCATAACAATGCGTTATATGGATTTTTTTGCAAAAATTTCATCATCTTTAATCGAGTTCTTATTAAGTATACGTAAATATATATGTATTTCCACACATTTGAGTCTTAACCCGACTGATTTTGAAGCAACTTAATTTTTGTTCAAATTTTCAAGATTGTCGAAAGCAATGTGGTATGAGTACGCTACTCATAACAATGCGTTATATGGATTTTTTTGCTAAAACTTCATCATCTTTAATCGAGCTCTTATTTTGTTCACGTGAATATATATGTATTTCCACACATTTGAGTCTAAACCCAACCGATTTTGGAGCAACTTCATTTTTGTTCAAATTTTCAAGATTGTCGAAAGCAATGTCGTATGAGTACGCTACTCATAACAATGGGTCATATGGATTTTTTTGCAAAAATTTCATCATCTTTGATCGAGTTCTTATTTTGTACAAGTGAATATGTATGCATGTCCACACATTTGAGTTGGAACCCGACCGATTTTAGAGCAAATTCATTTTTGTTCAAATTTTCAAGATTGTCGAAAGCAATGTGGTATGAGTACGCTACTCATAACAATGCGTCATATGGATTTTTTCGCAAAAATTTCATTATCTTTAATCGAGTTCTTATTAAGTATACGTAAATATATATGTATTTCCACACATTTGAGTCTTAACCCGACTGATTTTGGAGCAACCTAATTTTTGTTAAAATTTTCCAGATTGTCGAAAGCAATGTGGTATGAATACGCTACTCATAACTATGCGTCATATGCATTTTTTTGCAAAAATTTCATTATCCTTAATCGAGTTTTTATTAAGTATACGTAAATATATATGTATTTCCACACATTTGTGTCTTAACCTGAACGATTTTGGAGCAACTTAATTTTTGTTCAAATTTTCCAGATTGTCGAAAGCAATGTGGTATGAATACGCTACTCATAACTATGCGTCATATGAATTTTTTTGCAAAACTTTAATCATCTTTAATCGAGTTCTTATTTTGTACACGTTAGTATATATGTATTTCCACACATTTGAGTCTAAGCCCGACCGATTTTGAAGCAACTTAATTTATGTTCAAATTTTCAAGATTGTCGAAAGCAATGTGGTATGAGTACGCTACTCATAACAATGCGTTATATGGATTTTTTTGCAAATATTTCATCATCTTTAATCGAGTTCTTATTTTGTTCATGTGAATATATATGTATTTCCACACATTTGAGTCTAAACCCGACCGATTTTGGAGCAACTTAAGTTTTGTTCAAATTTTCAAGATTGTCGAAAGCAATGTGGTATGAGTACGCTACTCACAACAATGCGTTATATGGATTTTTTTGCAAAAATTTCATCATCTTTAATCGAGTTCTTATTTTGTTCACGTGAATATATATGTATTTCCACACATTTGAGTCTTAACCCGACTGATTTTGGAGCAACTTCATTTTTGTTCAAATTTTCAAGATTGTCGAAAGCAATGTGGTATGAGTACGCTACTCATAACAATGTGTCATATGGATTTTTTTGCAAAAATTTCATCATCTTTAATCGAGTTCTTATTAAGTATACGTAAATATATATGTTTTTCCACACATTTGAGTCTTAACCCGACTGATTTTGAAGCAACTTCATTTTTGTTCAAATTTTCAAGATTGTCGAAAGCAATGTGGTATGAGTACGCTACTCATAACTATGCGTCATATGAATTTTTTTGCAAAACTTTCGTCATCTTTAATCGAGTTCTTATTTTGTACACGTTAGTATATATGTATTTCCACACATTTGAGTCTAAGCCCGACCGATTTTGAAGCAACTTAATTTTTGTTCAAATTTTCAAGATTTTCGAAAGCAATGTGGTATGAGTACGCTACTCATAACAATGCGTCATATGGATTTTTTTGCAAAAATTTCATCATCTTTAATCGAGTTCTTATTTTGTACACGTTAGTATATATGTTTTTCCACACATTTGAGTCTAAGCCCGACCGATTTTGAAGCAACTTAATTTTTGTTCAAATTTTCAAGATTGTCGAAAGCAATGTGGTATGAGTACGCTACTCATAACAATGCGTCATATGGATTTTTTCGCAAAAATTTCATTATCTTTAATCGAGTTCTTATTAAGTATACGTAAATATATATGTATTTCCACACATTTGAGTCTTAACCCGACTGATTTTGGAGCAACTTAATTTTTGTTCAAATTTTCCAGATTGTCGAAAGCAATGTGGTACGAATACGCTACTCATAACTATGCGTCATATGACTTTTTTTGCAAAAATTTCATTATCTTTAATCGAGTTTTTATTAAGTATACGTAAATATATATGTATTTCCACACATTTGAGTCTTAACCCGAACGATTTTGGAGCAACTTAATTTTAGTTCAAATTTTCCAGATTGTCGAAAGCAATGTGGTATGAGTACGCTACTCATAACAATGCGTTATATGGATTTTTTTGCAAAAATTTCATCATCTTTAATCGAGTTCTTATTAAGTATACGTAAATATATATGTATTTCCACACATTTGAGTCTTAACCCGACTGATTTTGGAGCAACTTAATTTTTGTTCAAATTTTCAAGATTGTCGAAAGCAATGTGGTATGAGTACGCTACTCATAACAATGCGTTATATGGATTTTTTTGCAAGAATTTCATCATCTTTGATCGAGTTCTTATTTTGTTCACGTGAATATATATGTATTTCCACACATTTGAGTCTTAACCCGACTGATTTTGGAGCAACTTAATTTTTGTTCAAATTTTCAAGATTGTCGAAAGCAATGTGGTATGAGTACGCTACTCATAACAATGCGTTATATGGATTTTTTTGCAAAAATTTCATCATCTTTAATCGAGTTCTTATTAAGTATACGTAAATATATATGTATTTCCACACATTTGAGTCTTAACCCGACTGATTTTGGACCAACTTAATTTTTGTTCAAATTTTCAAGATTGTCGAAAGTAATGTGGTATGAGTACGCTATTCATAACAATGCGTTATATGGATTTTTTTGCAAAAATTTCATCATCTTTAATCGAGTTCTTATTAAGTATACGTAAATATATATGTATTTCCACACATTTGAGTCTTAACCCGACTGATTTTGAAGCATCTTAATTTTTGTTCAAATTTTCAAGATTGTCGAAAGCAATGTGGTATGAGTACGCTATTCACAACAATGCGTTATATGGATTTTTTTGCAAAAAATTCATCATCTTTAATCGAGTTCTTATTTTGTTCACGTGAATATATATATATGTATTTCCACACATTTGAGGCTTAACCCGACCGATTTTGGAGCAACTTAATTTTTGTTCAAATTTTCAAGATTGTCGAAAGCATTATCGTATGAGTACGCTACTCATAACAATGCGTTTTATGGATTTTTTTGCAAAAATTTCATCATCTTTGATCGAGTTCTTATTTTGTTCACGTGAATATATATGTATTTCCACACATTTGAGTCTGAACCCGACCGATTTTAGAGCAACTTAATTTTTGTTCAAATTTTCAAGATTGTCGAAAGCAATGTGGTATAAGTACGCTACTCACAACATTGCGTTATATGGATTTTTTGGCAAAAATTTCATCATCTTTAATCGAGTTCTTATTTTGTTCACGTGAATATATATGTATTTCTACACATTTGAGTCTTAACCCGACTGATTTTGGAGCAACTTAATTTTTGTTCAAATTTTGAAGATTGTCGAAAGCAATGTGGTATGAGTACGCTACTCACAACAATGCGTTATATGGATTTTTTTGCAAAAATTTCATCATCTTTAATCGAGTTCTTATTTTGTTCACGTGAATATATATGTATTTCCACACATTTGAGTCTTAACCCGACTGATTTTGGAGCAACTTAATTTTTGTTCAAATTTTCAAGATTGTCGAAAGCAATGTGGTATGAGTACGCTACTCATAACAATGCGTTATATGGATTTTTTTGCAAATATTTCATCATCCTTAATCGAGTTCTTATTTTGTTCATGTGAATATATATGTATTTCCACACATTTGAGTCTAAACCCGACCGATTTTGGAGCAACTTAAGTTTTGTTCAAATTTTCAAGATTGTCGAAAGCAATGTGGTATGAGTACGCTACTCACAAGATTGTCGAAAGCAATGTCGTATGAGTACGCTACTCATAACAATGCGTTATATGGATTTTTTTGCAAAAATTTCATCATCTTTGATCGAGTTCTTATTTTGTTCACGTGAATATATATGCATTTCCACACATGTGAGTCTGAACCCGACCGATTTTAGAGCAACTTAATTTTTGTTAAAATTTTCAAGATTGTCGAAAGCAATGTGGTATGAGTACGCTACTCACAACAATGCGTTATATGGATTTTTTTGCAAAAATTTCATCAACTTTAATCGAGTTCTTATTTTGTTCACGTGAATATATATGTATTTCCACACATTTGAGTCTTATCCCAACTGATTTTGGAGCAACTTAATTTTTGTTCAAATTTACAATATTGTCAAAAGCAATGTGGTATGAGTACGCTAGTCACAACAATGCGTTATATGGATTTTTTTGCAAAAATTTCATCATCTTTAATCGAGTTCTTATTTTGTTCACGTGAATATATATGTATTTCCACACATTTGAGTCTTAACCCGACTGATTTTGGAGCAACTTAATTTTTGTTCAAATTTTCAAGATTGTCGAAAGCAATGTGGTATGAGTACGCTACTCACAACAATGCGTTATATGGATTTTTTTGCAAAAATTTCATCAACTTTAATCGAGTTCTTATTTTGTTCACGTGAATATATATGTATTTCCACACATTTGAGTCTTATCCCAACTGATTTTGGAGCAACTTAATTTTTGTTCAAATTTACAATATTGTCAAAAGCAATGTGGTATGAGTACGCTACTCACAACAATGCGTTATATGGATTTTTTTGCAAAAATTTCATCATCTTTAATCGAGTTCTTATTAAGTATACGTAAATATATATGTATTTCCACACATTTGAGTCTTAACCCGACTGATTTTGAAGCATCTTAATTTTTGTTCAAATTTTTAAGATTGTCGAAAGCAATGTGGTATGAGTACGCTACTCACAACAATGCGTTATATGGATTTTTTTGCAAAAATTTCATCATCTTTAATCGAGTTCTTATTTTGTTCACGTGAATATATATGTAATTCCACACATTTGAGTCTTAACCCGACTGATTTTGGAGCAACTTAATTTTTGTTCAAATTTTCAAGATTGTCGAAAGCAATGTCGTATGAGTACGCTACTCATAACAATGCGTTATATGGATTTTTTTACAAAAATTGCATCATCTTTGATCGAGTTCTTATTTTGTACAAGTGAATATGTATGTATTTCCACACATTTGAGTCTTAACCCGACTGATTTTGGAGCAACTTAATTTTTGTTCAAATTTTCAAGATTGTCGAAAGCAATGTGGTATGAGTACGCTACTCATAACAATGCGTTATATGGATTTTTTTGCAAATATTTCATCATCTTTAATCGAGTTCTTATTTTGTTCATGTGAATATATATGTATTTCCACACATTTGAGTCTTAACCCGACTGATTTTGGAGCAACTTAATTTTTGTTCAAATTTTCAAGATTGTCGAAAGCAATGTGGTATGAGTACGCTACTCATAACAATGCGTTATATGGATTTTTTTGCAAATATTTCATCATCTTTAATCGAGTTCTTATTTTGTTCATGTGAATATATATGTATTTCCACACATTTGAGTCTTAACCCGACTGATTTTGAAGCAACTTAATTTTTGTTCAAATTTTCAAGATTGTGGAAAGCAATGTGGTATGAGTACGCTACTCACAACAATGCGTTATATGGATTTTTTTGCAAAAATTTCATCATCTTTAATCGAGTTCTTATTTTGTTCACGTGAATATATATGTATTTCCACACATTTGAGTCTTAACCCGACTGATTTTGGAGCAACTTAATTTTTGTTCAAATTTTCAAGATTGTCGAAAGCAATGTGGTATGAGTACGCTACTCATAACAATGCGTTATATGGATTTTTTTGCAAAAATTTCATCATTTTTAATCGAGTTCTTATTAAGTATACGTAAATATATATGTATTTCCACACATTTGAGTCTTAACCCGACTGATTTTGAAGCAACTTAATTTTTGTTCAAATTTTCAAGATTGTGGAAAGCAATGTGGTATGAGTACGCTACTCACAACAATGCGTTATATGGATTTTTTTGCAAAAATTTCATCATCTTTAATCGAGTTCTTATTTTGTTCATGTGAATATATATGTATTTCCACACATTTGAGTCTTAACCCGACTGATTTTGGAGCAACTTAATTTTTGTTCAAATTTTCAAGATTGTCGAAAGCAATGTGGTATGAGTACGCTACTCATAACAATGCGTTATATGGATTTTTTTGCAAATATTTCATCATCTTTAATCGAGTTCTCATTTTTTTCACGTGAATATATATGTATTTCCACACATTTGAGTCTTAACCCGACTGATTTTGGAGCAACTTCATTTTTGTTCAAATTTTCAAGATTGTCGAAAGCAATGTGGTATGAGTACGCTACTCATAACAAAGCGTTATATGGATTTTTTTGCAAAAATTTCATCATCTTTAATCGAGTTCTTATTAAGTATACGTAAATATATATGTATTTCCACACATTTGAGTCTTAACCCGACTGATTTTGGAGCAACTTAATTTTCATTCAAATTTTCAAGATTGTCGAAAGCAATGTGGTATGAGTACGCTACTCACAACAATGCGTTATATGGATTTTTTTGCAAAAATTTCATCATCTTTAATCGAGTTCTTATTCTGTTCACGTGAATATATATGTATTTCCACACATTTGAGTCTTAACCCGACTGATTTTGGAGCAACTTAATTTTTGTTCAAATTTTCAAGATTGTCGAAAGCAATGTGGTATGAGTACGCTACTCATAACAATGCGTTATATGGATTTTTTTGCAAATATTTCATCATCTTTAATCGAGTTCTTATTATGTTATCGTGAATATATATGTATTTCCACACATTTGAGTCTAAACCCGACCGATTTTGAAGCAACTCCATTTTTGTTCAAATTTTCAAGATTGTCGAAAGCAATGTCGTATGAGTACGCTACTCACAACAATGCGTTATATGGATTTTTTGCAAAAATTTCATCATCTTTAATCGAGTTCTTAATTTGTTCACGTGAATATATATGTATTTCCACACATTTGAGTCTTAACCCGACTCATTTTGGAGCAACTTCATTTTTGTTAAAATTTTCAAGATTGTCGAAAGCAATGTGGTATGAGTACGCTACTCACAACAATGCGTTATATGGATTTTTTTGCAAAAATTTCATCATCTTTAATCGAGTTCTTATTTTGTTCACGTGAATATATATGTATTTCCACACATTTGAGTCTTAAGCTGACTGATTTTGGAGCAACTTAATTTTGCTCAAATTTTCAAGATTGTCGAAAGCAATGTGGTATGAGTACGCTACTCATAACAATGCGTTATATGGATTTTTTTGCAAAAATTTCATCATCTTTGATCGAGTTCTTATTTTGTTCACGTGAATATATATGTATTTCCACACATTTGAGTCTTAACCCGACTGATTTTGGAGCAACTTAATTTTTGTTCAAATTTTCAAGATTGTCGAAAGCAATGTGGTATGAGTACGCTACTCATAACAAAGCGTTATATGGATTTTTTTGCAAAAATTTCATCATCTTTAATCGAGTTCTTATTAAGTATACGTAAATATATATGTATTTCCACACATTTGAGTCTTAACCCGACTGATTTTGAAGCAACTTAATTTTTGTTCAAATTTTCAAGATTGTCGAAAGCAATGTGGTATGAGTACGCTACTCATAACAATGCGTTATATGGATTTTTTTGCTAAAATTTCATCATCTTTAATCGAGCTCTTATTTTGTTCACGTGAATATATATCTATTTCCACACATTTGAGCCTAAACCCAACCGATTTTGGAGCAACTTCATTTTTGTTCAAATTTTCAAGATTGTCGAAAGCAATGTGGTATGAGTACGCTATTCATAACAATGCGTTATATGGATTTTTTTGCAAAAATTTCATTATCTTTAATCGAGTTCTTATTAAGTATACGTAAATATATATGTATTTCCACACATTTGAGTCTTAACCCGACTGATTTTGGAGCAACCAAATTTTTGTTCAAATTTTCCAGATTGTCGAAAGCAATGTGGTATGAATACGCTACTCATAACTATGCGTCATATGAATTTTTTTGCAAAAATTTCATTATCCTTAATCGAGTTTTTATTAAGTATACGTAAATATATATGTATTTCCACACATTTGTGTCTTAACCCGAACGATTTTGGAGCAACTTAATTTTTGTTCAAATTTTCCAGATTGTCGAAAGCAATGTGGTATGAATACGCTACTCATAACTATGCGTCATATGAATTTTTTTGCAAAACTTTCATCATCTTTAATCGAGTTCTTATTTTGTACACGTTAGTATATATGTATTTCCACACATTTGAGTCTAAGCCCGACCGATTTTGAAGCAACTTAATTTATGTTCAAATTTTCAAGATTGTCGAAAGCAATGTGGTATGAGTACGCTACTCATAACAATGCGTCATATGGATTTTTTTGCAAAAATTTCATCATCTTTAATCGAGTTCTTATTTTGTTCACGTGAATATATATGTATTTCCACACATTTGAGTCTAAACCCGACCGAGTTTGGAGCAACTTAATTTTTGTTCAAATTTTCAAGATTGTCGAAAGCAATGTGGTATGAGTACGCTACTCATAACATTGCGTTATATGGATTTTTTTGCAAAAATTTCATCATCTTTGATCGAGTTCTTATTTTGTTCACGTGAATATATATGTTATTCCACACATTTGAGTCTTAACCCGACTGATTTTGGAGCAACTTCATTTTTGTTCAAATTTTCAAGATTGTCGAAAGCAATGTGGTATGAGTACGCTACTCATAACAATGCGTTATATGGATTTTTTTGCAAAAATTTCATCATCTTTAATCGAGTTCTTATTAAGTATACGTAAATATATATGTATTTCCACACATTTGAGTCTTAACCCGACTGATTTTGAAGCATCTTAATTTTTGTTCAAATTTTTAAGATTGTCGAAAGCAATGTGGTATGAGTACGCTACTCACAACAATGCGTTATATGGATTTTTTTGCAAAAATTTCATCATCTTTAATCGAGTTCTTATTTTGTTCACGTGAATATATATGTAATTCCACACATTTGAGTCTTAACCCGACTGATTTTGGAGCAACTTAATTTTTGTTCAAATTTTCAAGATTGTCGAAAGCAATGTCGTATGAGTACGCTACTCATAACAATGCGTTATATGGATTTTTTTACAAAAATTGCATCATCTTTGATCGAGTTCTTATTTTGTACAAGTGAATATGTATGTATTTCCACACATTTGAGTCTTAACCCGACTGATTTTGGAGCAACTTAATTTTTGTTCAAATTTTCAAGATTGTCGAAAGCAATGTGGTATGAGTACGCTACTCATAACAATGGGTTATATGGATTTTTTTGCAAAAATTTCATCATCTTTAATCGAGTTCTTATTTTGTTCACGTGAATATATATGTATTTCCACACATTTGAGTCTTAACCCGACTGATTTTGGAGCAACTTAATTTTTGTTCAAATTTTCAAGTTTGTCGAAAGCAATGTGGTGTGAGTACGCTACTCATAACAATGCGTTATATGGATTTTTTTTGCAAATATTTCATCATCTTTAATCGAGTTCTTATTTTGTTCACGTGAATATATATGTATTTCCACACATTTGAGTCTAAACCCGACCGAGTTTGGAGCAACTTAATTTTTGTTCAAATTTTCAAGATTGTCGAAAGCAATGTGGTATGAGTACGCTACTCATAACATTGCGTTATATGGATTTTTTTGCAAAAATTTCATCATCTTTGATCGAGTTCTTATTTTGTTCACGTGAATATATATGTATTTCCACACATTTGAGTCTTAACCCGACTGATTTTGGAGCAACTTCATTTTTGTTCAAATTTTCAAGATTGTCGAAAGCAATGTGGTATGAGTACGCTACTCATAACAATGCGTTATATGGATTTTTTTGCAAAAATTTCATCATCTTTAATCGAGTTCTTATTAAGTATACGTAAATATATATGTATTTCCACACATTTGAGTCTTAACCCGACTGATTTTGAAGCATCTTAATTTTTGTTCAAATTTTTAAGATTGTCGAAAGCAATGTGGTATGAGTACGCTACTCACAACAATGCGTTATATGGATTTTTTTGCAAAAATTTCATCATCTTTAATCGAGTTCTTATTTTGTTCACGTGAATATATATGTAATTCCACACATTTGAGTCTTAACCCGACTGATTTTGGAGCAACTTAATTTTTGTTCAAATTTTCAAGATTGTCGAAAGCAATGTCGTATGAGTACGCTACTCATAACAATGCGTTATATGGATTTTTTTACAAAAATTGCATCATCTTTGATCGAGTTCTTATTTTGTACAAGTGAATATGTATGTATTTCCACACATTTGAGTCTTAACCCGACTGATTTTGGAGCAACTTAATTTTTGTTCAAATTTTCAAGATTGTCGAAAGCAATGTGGTATGAGTACGCTACTCATAACAATGCGTTATATGGATTTTTTTGCAAATATTTCATCATCTTTAATCGAGTTCTTATTTTGTTCATGTGAATATATATGTATTTCCACACATTTGAGTCTTAACCCGACTGATTTTGGAGCAACTTAATTTTTGTTCAAATTTTCAAGATTGTCGAAAGCAATGTGGTATGAGTACGCTACTCATAACAATGCGTTATATGGATTTTTTTGCAAATATTTCATCATCTTTAATCGAGTTCTTATTTTGTTCATGTGAATATATATGTATTTCCACACATTTGAGTCTTAACCCGACTGATTTTGAAGCAACTTAATTTTTGTTCAAATTTTCAAGATTGTGGAAAGCAATGTGGTATGAGTACGCTACTCACAACAATGCGTTATATGGATTTTTTTGCAAAAATTTCATCATCTTTAATCGAGTTCTTATTTTGTTCACGTGAATATATATGTATTTCCACACATTTGAGTCTTAACCCGACTGATTTTGGAGCAACTTAATTTTTGTTCAAATTTTCAAGATTGTCGAAAGCAATGTGGTATGAGTACGCTACTCATAACAATGCGTTATATGGATTTTTTTGCAAAAATTTCATCATTTTTAATCGAGTTCTTATTAAGTATACGTAAATATATATGTATTTCCACACATTTGAGTCTTAACCCGACTGATTTTGAAGCAACTTAATTTTTGTTCAAATTTTCAAGATTGTGGAAAGCAATGTGGTATGAGTACGCTACTCACAACAATGCGTTATATGGATTTTTTTGCAAAAATTTCATCATCTTTAATCGAGTTCTTATTTTGTTCATGTGAATATATATGTATTTCCACACATTTGAGTCTTAACCCGACTGATTTTGGAGCAACTTAATTTTTGTTCAAATTTTCAAGATTGTCGAAAGCAATGTGGTATGAGTACGCTACTCATAACAATGCGTTATATGGATTTTTTTGCAAATATTTCATCATCTTTAATCGAGTTCTCATTTTTTTCACGTGAATATATATGTATTTCCACACATTTGAGTCTTAACCCGACTGATTTTGGAGCAACTTCATTTTTGTTCAAATTTTCAAGATTGTCGAAAGCAATGTGGTATGAGTACGCTACTCAT
Organism: Philophylla caesio; assembly: GCA_963971545.1. Lineage (NCBI taxonomy): Eukaryota > Metazoa > Arthropoda > Insecta > Diptera > Tephritidae > Philophylla > Philophylla caesio. Next base: position 99,336,308 of record OZ020604.1, on the reverse strand, counting down.
AACAAAGCGTTATATGGATTTTTTTGCAAAAATTTCATCATCTTTAATCGAGTTCTTATTAAGTATACGTAAATATATATGTATTTCCACACATTTGAGTCTTAACCCGACTGATTTTGGAGCAACTTAATTTTCATTCAAATTTTCAAGATTGTCGAAAGCAATGTGGTATGAGTACGCTACTCACAACAATGCGTTATATGGATTTTTTTGCAAAAATTTCATCATCTTTAATCGAGTTCTTATTCTGTTCACGTGAATATATATGTATTTCCACACATTTGAGTCTTAACCCGACTGATTTTGGAGCAACTTAATTTTTGTTCAAATTTTCAAGATTGTCGAAAGCAATGTGGTATGAGTACGCTACTCATAACAATGCGTTATATGGATTTTTTTGCAAATATTTCATCATCTTTAATCGAGTTCTTATTATGTTATCGTGAATATATATGTATTTCCACACATTTGAGTCTAAACCCGACCGATTTTGAAGCAACTCCATTTTTGTTCAAATTTTCAAGATTGTCGAAAGCAATGTCGTATGAGTACGCTACTCACAACAATGCGTTATATGGATTTTTTGCAAAAATTTCATCATCTTTAATCGAGTTCTTAATTTGTTCACGTGAATATATATGTATTTCCACACATTTGAGTCTTAACCCGACTCATTTTGGAGCAACTTCATTTTTGTTAAAATTTTCAAGATTGTCGAAAGCAATGTGGTATGAGTACGCTACTCACAACAATGCGTTATATGGATTTTTTTGCAAAAATTTCATCATCTTTAATCGAGTTCTTATTTTGTTCACGTGAATATATATGTATTTCCACACATTTGAGTCTTAAGCTGACTGATTTTGGAGCAACTTAATTTTGCTCAAATTTTCAAGATTGTCGAAAGCAATGTGGTATGAGTACGCTACTCATAACAATGCGTTATATGGATTTTTTTGCAAAAATTTCATCATCTTTGATCGAGTTCTTATTTTGTTCACGTGAATATATATGTATTTCCACACATTTGAGTCTTAACCCGACTGATTTTGGAGCAACTTAATTTTTGTTCAAATTTTCAAGATTGTCGAAAGCAATGTGGTATGAGTACGCTACTCATAACAAAGCGTTATATGGATTTTTTTGCAAAAATTTCATCATCTTTAATCGAGTTCTTATTAAGTATACGTAAATATATATGTATTTCCACACATTTGAGTCTTAACCCGACTGATTTTGAAGCAACTTAATTTTTGTTCAAATTTTCAAGATTGTCGAAAGCAATGTGGTATGAGTACGCTACTCATAACAATGCGTTATATGGATTTTTTTGCTAAAATTTCATCATCTTTAATCGAGCTCTTATTTTGTTCACGTGAATATATATCTATTTCCACACATTTGAGCCTAAACCCAACCGATTTTGGAGCAACTTCATTTTTGTTCAAATTTTCAAGATTGTCGAAAGCAATGTGGTATGAGTACGCTATTCATAACAATGCGTTATATGGATTTTTTTGCAAAAATTTCATTATCTTTAATCGAGTTCTTATTAAGTATACGTAAATATATATGTATTTCCACACATTTGAGTCTTAACCCGACTGATTTTGGAGCAACCAAATTTTTGTTCAAATTTTCCAGATTGTCGAAAGCAATGTGGTATGAATACGCTACTCATAACTATGCGTCATATGAATTTTTTTGCAAAAATTTCATTATCCTTAATCGAGTTTTTATTAAGTATACGTAAATATATATGTATTTCCACACATTTGTGTCTTAACCCGAACGATTTTGGAGCAACTTAATTTTTGTTCAAATTTTCCAGATTGTCGAAAGCAATGTGGTATGAATACGCTACTCATAACTATGCGTCATATGAATTTTTTTGCAAAACTTTCATCATCTTTAATCGAGTTCTTATTTTGTACACGTTAGTATATATGTATTTCCACACATTTGAGTCTAAGCCCGACCGATTTTGAAGCAACTTAATTTATGTTCAAATTTTCAAGATTGTCGAAAGCAATGTGGTATGAGTACGCTACTCATAACAATGCGTCATATGGATTTTTTTGCAAAAATTTCATCATCTTTAATCGAGTTCTTATTTTGTTCACGTGAATATATATGTATTTCCACACATTTGAGTCTAAACCCGACCGAGTTTGGAGCAACTTAATTTTTGTTCAAATTTTCAAGATTGTCGAAAGCAATGTGGTATGAGTACGCTACTCATAACATTGCGTTATATGGATTTTTTTGCAAAAATTTCATCATCTTTGATCGAGTTCTTATTTTGTTCACGTGAATATATATGTTATTCCACACATTTGAGTCTTAACCCGACTGATTTTGGAGCAACTTCATTTTTGTTCAAATTTTCAAGATTGTCGAAAGCAATGTGGTATGAGTACGCTACTCATAACAATGCGTTATATGGATTTTTTTGCAAAAATTTCATCATCTTTAATCGAGTTCTTATTAAGTATACGTAAATATATATGTATTTCCACACATTTGAGTCTTAACCCGACTGATTTTGAAGCATCTTAATTTTTGTTCAAATTTTTAAGATTGTCGAAAGCAATGTGGTATGAGTACGCTACTCACAACAATGCGTTATATGGATTTTTTTGCAAAAATTTCATCATCTTTAATCGAGTTCTTATTTTGTTCACGTGAATATATATGTAATTCCACACATTTGAGTCTTAACCCGACTGATTTTGGAGCAACTTAATTTTTGTTCAAATTTTCAAGATTGTCGAAAGCAATGTCGTATGAGTACGCTACTCATAACAATGCGTTATATGGATTTTTTTACAAAAATTGCATCATCTTTGATCGAGTTCTTATTTTGTACAAGTGAATATGTATGTATTTCCACACATTTGAGTCTTAACCCGACTGATTTTGGAGCAACTTAATTTTTGTTCAAATTTTCAAGATTGTCGAAAGCAATGTGGTATGAGTACGCTACTCATAACAATGGGTTATATGGATTTTTTTGCAAAAATTTCATCATCTTTAATCGAGTTCTTATTTTGTTCACGTGAATATATATGTATTTCCACACATTTGAGTCTTAACCCGACTGATTTTGGAGCAACTTAATTTTTGTTCAAATTTTCAAGTTTGTCGAAAGCAATGTGGTGTGAGTACGCTACTCATAACAATGCGTTATATGGATTTTTTTTGCAAATATTTCATCATCTTTAATCGAGTTCTTATTTTGTTCACGTGAATATATATGTATTTCCACACATTTGAGTCTAAACCCGACCGAGTTTGGAGCAACTTAATTTTTGTTCAAATTTTCAAGATTGTCGAAAGCAATGTGGTATGAGTACGCTACTCATAACATTGCGTTATATGGATTTTTTTGCAAAAATTTCATCATCTTTGATCGAGTTCTTATTTTGTTCACGTGAATATATATGTATTTCCACACATTTGAGTCTTAACCCGACTGATTTTGGAGCAACTTCATTTTTGTTCAAATTTTCAAGATTGTCGAAAGCAATGTGGTATGAGTACGCTACTCATAACAATGCGTTATATGGATTTTTTTGCAAAAATTTCATCATCTTTAATCGAGTTCTTATTAAGTATACGTAAATATATATGTATTTCCACACATTTGAGTCTTAACCCGACTGATTTTGAAGCATCTTAATTTTTGTTCAAATTTTTAAGATTGTCGAAAGCAATGTGGTATGAGTACGCTACTCACAACAATGCGTTATATGGATTTTTTTGCAAAAATTTCATCATCTTTAATCGAGTTCTTATTTTGTTCACGTGAATATATATGTAATTCCACACATTTGAGTCTTAACCCGACTGATTTTGGAGCAACTTAATTTTTGTTCAAATTTTCAAGATTGTCGAAAGCAATGTCGTATGAGTACGCTACTCATAACAATGCGTTATATGGATTTTTTTACAAAAATTGCATCATCTTTGATCGAGTTCTTATTTTGTACAAGTGAATATGTATGTATTTCCACACATTTGAGTCTTAACCCGACTGATTTTGGAGCAACTTAATTTTTGTTCAAATTTTCAAGATTGTCGAAAGCAATGTGGTATGAGTACGCTACTCATAACAATGCGTTATATGGATTTTTTTGCAAATATTTCATCATCTTTAATCGAGTTCTTATTTTGTTCATGTGAATATATATGTATTTCCACACATTTGAGTCTTAACCCGACTGATTTTGGAGCAACTTAATTTTTGTTCAAATTTTCAAGATTGTCGAAAGCAATGTGGTATGAGTACGCTACTCATAACAATGCGTTATATGGATTTTTTTGCAAATATTTCATCATCTTTAATCGAGTTCTTATTTTGTTCATGTGAATATATATGTATTTCCACACATTTGAGTCTTAACCCGACTGATTTTGAAGCAACTTAATTTTTGTTCAAATTTTCAAGATTGTGGAAAGCAATGTGGTATGAGTACGCTACTCACAACAATGCGTTATATGGATTTTTTTGCAAAAATTTCATCATCTTTAATCGAGTTCTTATTTTGTTCACGTGAATATATATGTATTTCCACACATTTGAGTCTTAACCCGACTGATTTTGGAGCAACTTAATTTTTGTTCAAATTTTCAAGATTGTCGAAAGCAATGTGGTATGAGTACGCTACTCATAACAATGCGTTATATGGATTTTTTTGCAAAAATTTCATCATTTTTAATCGAGTTCTTATTAAGTATACGTAAATATATATGTATTTCCACACATTTGAGTCTTAACCCGACTGATTTTGAAGCAACTTAATTTTTGTTCAAATTTTCAAGATTGTGGAAAGCAATGTGGTATGAGTACGCTACTCACAACAATGCGTTATATGGATTTTTTTGCAAAAATTTCATCATCTTTAATCGAGTTCTTATTTTGTTCATGTGAATATATATGTATTTCCACACATTTGAGTCTTAACCCGACTGATTTTGGAGCAACTTAATTTTTGTTCAAATTTTCAAGATTGTCGAAAGCAATGTGGTATGAGTACGCTACTCATAACAATGCGTTATATGGATTTTTTTGCAAATATTTCATCATCTTTAATCGAGTTCTCATTTTTTTCACGTGAATATATATGTATTTCCACACATTTGAGTCTTAACCCGACTGATTTTGGAGCAACTTCATTTTTGTTCAAATTTTCAAGATTGTCGAAAGCAATGTGGTATGAGTACGCTACTCATAACAATGCGTTATATGGATTTTTTTGCAAAAATTTCATCATCTTTAATCGAGTTCTTATTAAGTATACGTAAATATATATGTATTTCCACACATTTGAGTCTTAACCCGACTGATTTTGAAGCAACTTAATTTTTGTTCAAATTCTCAAGATTGTCGAAAGCAATGTGGTATGAGTACGCTACTCATAACAATGCGTTATATGGATTTTTTTGCTAAAATTTCATCATCTTTAATCGAGTTCTTATTTTGTTCACGTGAATATATATGTATTTTCACACATTTGAGTCTTAACCCGACTGATTTTGGAGCAACTTAATTTTTGTTCAAATTTTCAAGATTGTCGAAAGCAATGTGGTATGAGTACGCTATTCATAACAATGCGTTATATGGATTTTTTTGCAAAAATTTCATCATCTTTAATCGAGTTCTTATTAAGTATACGTAAATATATATGTATTTCCACACATTTGAGTCTTAACCCGACTGATTTTGAAGCATCTTAATTTTTGTTCAAATTTTTAAGATTGTCGAAAGCAATGTGGTATGAGTACGCTACTCACAACAATGCGTTATATGGATTTTTTTGCAAAAATTTCATCATCTTTAATCGAGTTCTTATTTTGTTCACGTGAATATATATGTAATTCCACACATTTGAGTCTTAACCCGACTGATTTTGGAGCAACTTAATTTTTGTTCAAATTTTCAAGATTGTCGAAAGCAATGTCGTATGAGTACGCTACTCATAACAATGCGTTATATGGATTTTTTTGCAAAAATTTCATCATCTTTGATCGAGTTCTTATTTTGTACAAGTGAATATGTATGTATTTCCACACATTTGAGTCTTAACCCGACTGATTTTGGAGCAACTTAATTTTTGTTCAAATTTTCAAGATTGTCGAAAGCAATGTGGTATGAGTACGCTACTCACAACAATGCGTTATATGGATTTTTTTGCAAAAATTTCATCATCTTTAATCGAGTTCTTATTTTGTTCACGTGAATATATATGTATTTCCACACATTTGAGTCTTAACCCGACTGATTTTGGAGCAACTTAATTTTTGGTCAAATTTTCAAGTTTGTCGAAAGCAATGTGGTATGAGTACGCTACTCATAACAATGCGTTATATGGATTTTTTTGCAAATATTTCATCATCTTTAATCGAGTTCTTATTTTGTTCACGTGAATATATATGTATTTCCACACATTTGAGTCTAAACCTGACCGATTTTGGAGCAACTTCATTTTGTTCAAATGTTCAAGATTGTCGAAAGCAATGTGGTATGAGTACGCTACTCATAACAATGCGTTATTTGGATTTTTTTGCAAAAATTTCATCTTCTTTGATCGAGTTCTTATTTTGTTCACGTGAATATATATGTATTTCCACACATTTGAGTCTTAACCCGACTGATTTTGGAGCAACTTAATTTTTGTTCAAATTTTCAAGATTGTCGAAAGCAATGTGGTATGAGTACGCTACTCATAACAATGCGTTATATGGATTTTTTTGCAAAAATGTCATCATTTTTAATCGAGTTCTTATTAAGTATACGTAAATATATATGTATTTCCACACATTTGAGTCTTAACCCGACTGATTTTGGAGCAACTTCATTTTTGTTCAAATTTTCAAGATTGTCGAAAGCAATGTGGTATGAGTACGCTACTCATAACAATGCGTTATATGGATTTTTTTGCAAAAATTTCATCATCTTTAATCGAGTTCTTATTAAGTATACGTAAATATATATGTATTTCCACACATTTGAGTCTTAACCCGACTGATTTTGAAGCAACTTAATTTTTGTTCAAATTCTCAAGATTGTCGAAAGCAATGTGGTATGAGTACGCTACTCATAACAATGCGTTATATGGATTTTTTTGCTAAAATTTCATCATCTTTAATCGAGTTCTTATTTTGTTCACGTGAATATATATGTATTTTCACACATTTGAGTCTTAACCCGACTGATTTTGGAGCAACTTAATTTTTGTTCAAATTTTCAAGATTGTCGAAAGCAATGTGGTATGAGTACGCTATTCATAACAATGCGTTATATGGATTTTTTTGCAAAAATTTCATCATCTTTAATCGAGTTCTTATTAAGTATACGTAAATATATATGTATTTCCACACATTTGAGTCTTAACCCGACTGATTTTGAAGCATCTTAATTTTTGTTCAAATTTTTAAGATTGTCGAAAGCAATGTGGTATGAGTACGCTACTCACAACAATGCGTTATATGGATTTTTTTGCAAAAATTTCATCATCTTTAATCGAGTTCTTATTTTGTTCACGTGAATATATATGTAATTCCACACATTTGAGTCTTAACCCGACTGATTTTGGAGCAACTTAATTTTTGTTCAAATTTTCAAGATTGTCGAAAGCAATGTCGTATGAGTACGCTACTCATAACAATGCGTTATATGGATTTTTTTGCAAAAATTTCATCATCTTTGATCGAGTTCTTATTTTGTACAAGTGAATATGTATGTATTTCCACACATTTGAGTCTTAACCCGACTGATTTTGGAGCAACTTAATTTTTGTTCAAATTTTCAAGATTGTCGAAAGCAATGTGGTATGAGTACGCTACTCACAACAATGCGTTATATGGATTTTTTTGCAAAAATTTCATCATCTTTAATCGAGTTCTTATTTTGTTCACGTGAATATATATGTATTTCCACACATTTGAGTCTTAACCCGACTGATTTTGGAGCAACTTAATTTTTGGTCAAATTTTCAAGTTTGTCGAAAGCAATGTGGTATGAGTACGCTACTCATAACAATGCGTTATATGGATTTTTTTGCAAATATTTCATCATCTTTAATCGAGTTCTTATTTTGTTCACGTGAATATATATGTATTTCCACACATTTGAGTCTAAACCTGACCGATTTTGGAGCAACTTCATTTTGTTCAAATGTTCAAGATTGTCGAAAGCAATGTGGTATGAGTACGCTACTCATAACAATGCGTTATTTGGATATTTTTGCAAAAATTTCATCTTCTTTGATCGAGTTCTTATTTTGTTCACGTGAATATATATGTATTTCCACACATTTGAGTCTTAACCCGACTGATTTTGGAGCAACTTAATTTTTGTTCAAATTTTCAAGATTGTCGAAAGCAATGTGGTATGAGTACGCTACTCATAACAATGCGTTATATGGATTTTTTTGCAAATATTTCATCATCGTTAATCGAGTTCTTATTTTTTTCACTTGAATATATATGTATTTACACATATTTGAGTTGTTCAAATTTTCAAGATTGTCGAAAGCAATGTCGTATGAGTACGCTACTCATAACAATGCGTTATATGGATTTTTTTGCAAAAATTTCATCATCTTTAATCGAGTTCTTATTAAGTATACGTAAAAATATATGTATTTCCACAGATTTGAGTCTTAACCCGACTGATTTTGAAGCATCTTAATTTTTGTTCAAATTTTCAAGATTGTCGAAAGCAATGTGGTATGAGTACGCTATTCATAACAATGCGTTATATGGTTTTTTTTGCAAAAATTTCATCATCTTTAATCGAGTTCTTATTAAGTATACGTAAAAATATATGTATTTCCACAGATTTGAGTCTTAACCCGACTGATTTTGAAGCATCTTAATTTTTGTTCAAATTTTCAAGATTGTCGAAAGCAATGTGGTATGAGTACGCTACTCACAACAATGCGTTATATGGATTTTTTTGCAAAAATTTCATCATCTTTAATCGAGTTCTTATTTTGTTCACGTGAATATATATGTATTTCCACACATTTGAGTCTTAACCCGACCGATTTTGGAGCAACTTCATTTTTGTTCAAATTTTCAAGATTGTATGAGTACGCTACTCATAACACTGGGTCATATGGATTTTTTTGCAAAAATTTCATCATCTTTGATCGAGTTCTTATTTTGTACAAGTGAATATGTATGTATTTCCACACATTTGAGGCTGAACCCGACCGATTTTGGAGCAACTTCATTTTTGTTCAAATTTTCAAGATTGTATGAGTACGATACTCATAACAATGGGTCATATGGATTTTTTTGCAAAAATTTCATCATCTTTAATCGAGTTCTTATTATGTTCACGTGAATATATATGTATTTCCACACATTTGAGTCTAAACCCGACCGATTTTGGAGTAACTTCATTTTTGTTCAAATTTTCAAGATTGTCGAAAGCAATGTGGTATGAGTACGCTACTCATAACATTGCGTTATATGGATTTTTTTGCAAAAATTTCATCATCTTTGATCGAGTTCTTATTTTGTTCACGTGAATATATATGTATTTCCACACATTTGAGTCTTAACCCGACTGATTTTGGAGCAACTTAATTTTTGTTCAAATTTTCAAGATTGTCGAAAGCAATGTGGTATGAGTACGCTACTCATAACAATGCGTTATATGGATTTTTTTGCAAAAATTTCATCATCTTTAATCGAGTTCTTATTAAGTATACTTAAATATATATGTATTTCCACACATTTGAGTCTTAACCCGACTGATTTTGAAGCAACTTAATTTTTGTTCAAATTTTCAAGATTGTCGAAAGCAATGTGGTATGAGTACGCTACTCATAACAATGCGTTATATGGATTTTTTTGCTAAAATTTCATCATCTTTAATCGAGTTCTTATTTTGTTCACGTGAATATATATGTATTTTCACATTTGAGTCTTAACCCGACTGATTTTGGAGCAACTTAATTTTTGTTCAAATTTTCAAGATTGTCGAAAGCAATGTGGTATGAGTACGCTATTCATAACAATGCGTTATATGGATTTTTTTGCAAACATTTCATCATCTTTAATCGAGTTCTTATTAAGTATACGTAAATATATATGTATTTCCACACATTTGAGTCTTAACCCGACTGATTTTGAAGCATCTTAATTTTTGTTCAAATTTTCAAGATTGTCGAAAGCAATGTGGTATGAGTACGCTACTCACAACAATGCGTTATATGGATTTTTTTGCAAAAATTTCATCATCTTTGATCGAGTTCTTATTTTGTTCACGTGAATATATATGTAATTCCACACATTTGAGTCTTAACCCGACTGATTTTGGAGCAACTTAATTTTTGTTCAAATTTTCAAGATTGTCGAAAGCAATGTCGTATGAGTACGCTACTCATAACAATGCGTTATATGGATTTTTTTGCAAAAATTTCATCATCTTTGATCGAGTTCTTATTTTGTTCACGTGAATATGTATGTATTTCCACACATTTGAGTCTTAACCCGACTGATTTTGGAGCAACTTAATTTTTGTTCAAATTTTCAAGATTGTCGAAAGCAATGTGGTATGAGTACGCTACTCACAACAATGCGTTATATGGATTTTTTTGCAAAAATTTCATCATCTTTAATCGAGTTCTTATTTTGTTCACGTGAATATATATGTATTTCCACACATTTGAGTCTTAACCCGACTGATTTTGGAGCAACTTAATTTTTGTTCAAATTTTCAAGTTTGTCGAAAGCAATGTGGTATGAGTACGCTACTCATAACAATGCGTTATATGGATTTTTTTGCAAATATTTCATCATCTTTAATCGAGTTCTTATTTTGTTCACGTGAATATATATGTATTTCCACACATTTGAGTCTAAACCTGACCGATTTTGGAGCAACTTCATTTTTGTTCAAATGTTCAAGATTGTCGAAAGCAATGTGGTATGAGTACGCTACTCATAACAATGCGTTATTTGGATTTTTTTGCAAAAATTTCATCGTCTTTGATCGAGTTATTATTTTGTTCACGTGAATATATATGTATTTCCACACATTTGAGTCTACACCCGACCGATTTTGGAGTAACTTAATTTTTGTTCAAATTTTCAAGATTGTCGAAAGCAATGTGGTATGAGTACGCTATTCATAACAATGCGTTATATGGATTTTTTTGCAAACATTTCATCATCTTTAATCGAGTTCTTATTTTGTTCACGTGAATATATATGTATTTCCACACATTTGAGTCTAAACCTGACCGATTTTGGAGCAACTTCATTTTTGTTCAAATGTTCAAGATTGTCGAAAGCAATGTGGTATGAGTACGCTACTCATAACAATGCGTTATTTGGATTTTTTTGCAAAAATTTCATCGTCTTTGATCGAGTTATTATTTTGTTCACGTGAATATATATGTATTTCCACACATTTGAGTCTACACCCGACCGATTTTGGAGTAACTTAATTTTTGTTCAAATTTTCAAGATTGTCGAAAGCAATGTGGTATGAGTACGCTATTCATAACAATGCGTTATATGGATTTTTTTGCAAACATTTCATCATCTTTAATCGAGTTCTTATTAAGTATACGTAAATATATATGTATTTCCACACATTTGAGTCTTAACCCGACTGATTTTGGAGCAACTTAATTTTTGTTCAAATTTTCAAGATTGTCGAAAGCAATGTGGTATGAGTACGCTATTCATAACAATGCGTTATATGGATTTTTTTGCAAACATTTCATCATCTTTAATCGAGTTCTTATTAAGTATACGTAAATATATATGTATTTCCACACATTTGAGTCTTAACCCGACTGATTTTGAAGCATCTTAATTTTTGTTCAAATTTTCAAGATTGTCGAAAGCAATGTGGTATGAGTACGCTACTCACAACAATGCGTTATATGGATTTTTTTGCAAAAATTTCATCATCTTTGATCGAGTTCTTATTTTGTTCACGTGAATATATATGTAATTCCACACATTTGAGTCTTAACCCGACTGATTTTGGAGCAACTTAATTTTTGTTCAAATTTTCAAGATTGTCGAAAGCAATGTCGTATGAGTACGCTACTCACAACAATGCGTTATATGGATTTTTTTGCAAAAATTTCATCATCTTTGATCGAGTTCTTATTTTGTTCACGTGAATATATATGTAATTCCACACATTTGAGTCTTAACCCGACTGATTTTGGAGCAACTTAATTTTTGTTCAAATTTTCAAGATTGTCGAAAGCAATGTCGTATGAGTACGCTACTCATAACAATGCGTTATATGGATTTTTTTGCAAAAATTTCATCATCTTTGATCGAGTTCTTATTTTGTTCACGTGAATATGTATGTATTTCCACACATTTGAGTCTTAACCCGACTGATTTTGGAGCAGCTTAATTTTTGTTCAAATTTTCAAGATTGTCGAAAGCAATGTGGTATGAGTACGCTATTCATAACAATGCGTTATATGGATTTTTTTGCAAAAATTTCATCATTTTTAATCGAGTTCTTATTAAGTATACGTAAATATATATGTATTTCCACACATTTGAGTCTTAACCCGACTGATTTTGAAGCAACTTAATTTTTGTTAAAATTTTCAAGATTGTGGAAAGCAATGTGGTATGAGTACGCTACTCACAACAATGCGTTATATGGATTTTTTTGCAAAAATTTCATCATCTTTAATCGAGTTCTTATTTTGTTCACGTGAATATATATGTATTTCCACACATTTGAGGCTTAACCCGACTGATTTTGGAGCAACTTAATTTATGTTCAAATTTTCAAGATTGTCGAAAGCAATGTGGTATGAGTACGCTACTCATAACAATGCGTTATATGGATTTTTTTGCAAATATTTCATCATCTTTAATCGAGTTCTTATTTTGTTCACTTGAATATATATGTATTTCCACACATTTGAGTCTACACCCGACCGATTTTGGAGTAACTTCATTTTTGTTCAAATTTTCAAGATTGTCGAAAGCAATGTCGTATGAGTACGCTACTCATAACAATGGGTCATATGGATTTTTGGCAAAAATTGCATCATCTTTGATCGAGTTCTTATTTTGTTCACGTGAATATATATGTATATTCACACATTTGAGTCTTAACCCGACTGATTTTGGAGCAACTTAATTTTTGTTCAAATTTTCAAGATTGTCGAAAGCAATGTGGTATGAGTACGCTATTCATAACAATGCGTTATATGGATTTTTTTGCAAAAATTTCATCATCTTTAATCGAGTTCTTATTAAGTATACGTAAATATATATGTATTTCCACAGATTTGAGTCTTAACCCGACTGATTTTGAAGCATCTTAATTTTTGTTCAAATTTTCAAGATTGTCGAAAGCAATGTGGTATGAGTACGCTACTCACAACAATGCGTTATATGGATTTTTTTGCAAAAATTTCATCATCTTTAATCGAGTTCTTATTTTGTTCACGTGAATATATATGTATATTCACACATTTGAGTCTTAACCCGACTGATTTTGGAGCAACTTAATTTTTGTTCAAATTTTCAAGATTGTCGAAAGCAATGTGGTATGAGTACGCTATTCATAACAATGCGTTATATGGATTTTTTTGCAAAAATTTCATCATCTTTGATCGAGTTCTTATTTTGTACAAGTGAATATGTATGTATATTCACACATTTGAGTCTACACCCTACCGATTTTGGAGTAACTTCATTTTTGTTCAAATTTTCAAGATTGTCGAAAGCAATGTGGTATGAGTACGCTACTCACAACAATGCGTTATATGGATTTTTTTGCAAAAATTTCATCATCTTTAATCGAGTTCTTATTTTGTTCACGTGAATATATATGTATATTCACACATTTGAGTCTACACCCGACCGATTTTGGAGTAACTTCATTTTTGTTCAAATTTTCAAGATTGTCGAAAGCAATGTCGTATGAGTACGCTACTCATAACAATGGGTCATATGGATTTTTGGCAAAAATTGCATCATCTTTGATCGAGTTCTTATTTTGTTCACGTGAATATATATGTATATTCACACATTTGAGTCTTAACCCGACTGATTTTGGAGCAACTTAATTTTTGTTCAAATTTTCAAGATTGTCGAAAGCAATGTGGTATGAGTACGCTATTCATAACAATGCGTTATATGGATTTTTTTGCAAAAATTTCATCATCTTTAATCGAGTTCTTATTAAGTATACGTAAATATATATGTATTTCCACAGATTTGAGTCTTAACCCGACTGATTTTGAAGCATCTTAATTTTTGTTCAAATTTTCCAGATTGTCGAAAGCAATGTGGTATGAGTACGCTACTCACAACAATGCGTTATATGGATTTTTTTGCAAAAATTGCATCATCTTTGATCGAGTTCTTATTTTGTACAAGTGAATATGTATGTATTTCCACACATTTGAGTCTTAACCCGACTGATTTTGGAGCAACTTAATAAAAATCGAGTTCTTATTTTGTTCACGTGAATATATATGTATTTCCACACATTTGAGTCTTAACCCGACTGATTTTGGAGCAACTTAATTTTTGTTCAAATTTTCAAGTTTGTCGAAAGCAATGTGGTATGAGTACGCTACTCATAACAATGCGTTATATGGATTTTTTTGCAAATATTTCATCATCTTTAATCGAGTTCTTATTATGTTCACGTGAATATATATGTATTTCCACACATTTGAGTCTAAACCCGACCGATTTTGGAGTAAATTCATTTTTGTTCAAATGTTCAAGATTGTCGAAAGCAATGTGGTATGAGTACGCTACTCATAACAATGCGTTATATGGATTTTTTTGCAAAAATTTCATCTTCTTTGATCGAGTTCTTATTTTGTTCACGTGAATATATATGTATTTCCACACATTTGAGTCTTAACCCGACTGATTTTGGAGCAACTTAATTTTTGTTCAAATTTTCAAGATTGTCGAAAGCAATGTGGTATGAGTACATTACTCATAACAATGCGTTATATGGATTTTTTTGCAAAAATTTCATCATCTTTAATCGAGTTCTTATTTTGTTCATGTGAATATATATGTATTTCCACACATTTGAGTCTTAACCCGACTGATTTTGGAGCAACTTAATTTTTGTTCAAATTTTCAAGATTGTCGGATGCAATGTGGTATGAGTACGCTACTCATAACAATGCGTTATATGGATTTTTTTGCAAAAATTTCATCATCTTTAATCGAGTTCTTATTTTGTTCACGTGAATATATATGTATTTCCACACATTTGAGTCTTAACCCGACTGATTTTGGAGCAACTTAATTTTTGTTCAAATTTTCAAGTTTGTCGAAAGCAATGTGGTATGAGTACGCTACTCATAACAATGCGTTATATGGATTTTTTTGCAAATATTTCATCATCTTTAATCGAGTTCTTATTTTGTTCACGTGAATATATATGTATTTCCACACATTTGAGTCTAAACCTGACCGATTTTGGAGCAACTTCATTTTTGTTCAAATGTTCAAGATTGTCGAAAGCAATGTGGTATGAGTACGCTACTCATAACAATGCGTTATTTGGATTTTTTTGCAAAAATTTCATCGTCTTTGATCGAGTTATTATTTTGTTCACGTGAATATATATGTATTTCCACACATTTGAGTCTACACCCGACCGATTTTGGAGTAACTTAATTTTTGTTCAAATTTTCAAGATTGTCGAAAGCAATGTGGTATGAGTACGCTATTCATAACAATGCGTTATATGGATTTTTTTGCAAACATTTCATCATCTTTAATCGAGTTCTTATTTTGTTCACGTGAATATATATGTATTTCCACACATTTGAGTCTAAACCTGACCGATTTTGGAGCAACTTCATTTTTGTTCAAATGTTCAAGATTGTCGAAAGCAATGTGGTATGAGTACGCTACTCATAACAATGCGTTATTTGGATTTTTTTGCAAAAATTTCATCGTCTTTGATCGAGTTATTATTTTGTTCACGTGAATATATATGTATTTCCACACATTTGAGTCTACACCCGACCGATTTTGGAGTAACTTAATTTTTGTTCAAATTTTCAAGATTGTCGAAAGCAATGTGGTATGAGTACGCTATTCATAACAATGCGTTATATGGATTTTTTTGCAAACATTTCATCATCTTTAATCGAGTTCTTATTAAGTATACGTAAATATATATGTATTTCCACACATTTGAGTCTTAACCCGACTGATTTTGGAGCAACTTAATTTTTGTTCAAATTTTCAAGATTGTCGAAAGCAATGTGGTATGAGTACGCTATTCATAACAATGCGTTATATGGATTTTTTTGCAAACATTTCATCATCTTTAATCGAGTTCTTATTAAGTATACGTAAATATATATGTATTTCCACACATTTGAGTCTTAACCCGACTGATTTTGAAGCATCTTAATTTTTGTTCAAATTTTCAAGATTGTCGAAAGCAATGTGGTATGAGTACGCTACTCACAACAATGCGTTATATGGATTTTTTTGCAAAAATTTCATCATCTTTGATCGAGTTCTTATTTTGTTCACGTGAATATATATGTAATTCCACACATTTGAGTCTTAACCCGACTGATTTTGGAGCAACTTAATTTTTGTTCAAATTTTCAAGATTGTCGAAAGCAATGTCGTATGAGTACGCTACTCACAACAATGCGTTATATGGATTTTTTTGCAAAAATTTCATCATCTTTGATCGAGTTCTTATTTTGTTCACGTGAATATATATGTAATTCCACACATTTGAGTCTTAACCCGACTGATTTTGGAGCAACTTAATTTTTGTTCAAATTTTCAAGATTGTCGAAAGCAATGTCGTATGAGTACGCTACTCATAACAATGCGTTATATGGATTTTTTTGCAAAAATTTCATCATCTTTGATCGAGTTCTTATTTTGTTCACGTGAATATGTATGTATTTCCACACATTTGAGTCTTAACCCGACTGATTTTGGAGCAGCTTAATTTTTGTTCAAATTTTCAAGATTGTCGAAAGCAATGTGGTATGAGTACGCTATTCATAACAATGCGTTATATGGATTTTTTTGCAAAAATTTCATCATTTTTAATCGAGTTCTTATTAAGTATACGTAAATATATATGTATTTCCACACATTTGAGTCTTAACCCGACTGATTTTGAAGCAACTTAATTTTTGTTAAAATTTTCAAGATTGTGGAAAGCAATGTGGTATGAGTACGCTACTCACAACAATGCGTTATATGGATTTTTTTGCAAAAATTTCATCATCTTTAATCGAGTTCTTATTTTGTTCACGTGAATATATATGTATTTCCACACATTTGAGGCTTAACCCGACTGATTTTGGAGCAACTTAATTTATGTTCAAATTTTCAAGATTGTCGAAAGCAATGTGGTATGAGTACGCTACTCATAACAATGCGTTATATGGATTTTTTTGCAAATATTTCATCATCTTTAATCGAGTTCTTATTTTGTTCACTTGAATATATATGTATTTCCACACATTTGAGTCTACACCCGACCGATTTTGGAGTAACTTCATTTTTGTTCAAATTTTCAAGATTGTCGAAAGCAATGTCGTATGAGTACGCTACTCATAACAATGGGTCATATGGATTTTTGGCAAAAATTGCATCATCTTTGATCGAGTTCTTATTTTGTTCACGTGAATATATATGTATATTCACACATTTGAGTCTTAACCCGACTGATTTTGGAGCAACTTAATTTTTGTTCAAATTTTCAAGATTGTCGAAAGCAATGTGGTATGAGTACGCTATTCATAACAATGCGTTATATGGATTTTTTTGCAAAAATTTCATCATCTTTAATCGAGTTCTTATTAAGTATACGTAAATATATATGTATTTCCACAGATTTGAGTCTTAACCCGACTGATTTTGAAGCATCTTAATTTTTGTTCAAATTTTCAAGATTGTCGAAAGCAATGTGGTATGAGTACGCTACTCACAACAATGCGTTATATGGATTTTTTTGCAAAAATTTCATCATCTTTAATCGAGTTCTTATTTTGTTCACGTGAATATATATGTATATTCACACATTTGAGTCTTAACCCGACTGATTTTGGAGCAACTTAATTTTTGTTCAAATTTTCAAGATTGTCGAAAGCAATGTGGTATGAGTACGCTATTCATAACAATGCGTTATATGGATTTTTTTGCAAAAATTTCATCATCTTTGATCGAGTTCTTATTTTGTACAAGTGAATATGTATGTATATTCACACATTTGAGTCTACACCCTACCGATTTTGGAGTAACTTCATTTTTGTTCAAATTTTCAAGATTGTCGAAAGCAATGTGGTATGAGTACGCTACTCACAACAATGCGTTATATGGATTTTTTTGCAAAAATTTCATCATCTTTAATCGAGTTCTTATTTTGTTCACGTGAATATATATGTATATTCACACATTTGAGTCTACACCCGACCGATTTTGGAGTAACTTCATTTTTGTTCAAATTTTCAAGATTGTCGAAAGCAATGTCGTATGAGTACGCTACTCATAACAATGGGTCATATGGATTTTTGGCAAAAATTGCATCATCTTTGATCGAGTTCTTATTTTGTTCACGTGAATATATATGTATATTCACACATTTGAGTCTTAACCCGACTGATTTTGGAGCAACTTAATTTTTGTTCAAATTTTCAAGATTGTCGAAAGCAATGTGGTATGAGTACGCTATTCATAACAATGCGTTATATGGATTTTTTTGCAAAAATTTCATCATCTTTAATCGAGTTCTTATTAAGTATACGTAAATATATATGTATTTCCACAGATTTGAGTCTTAACCCGACTGATTTTGAAGCATCTTAATTTTTGTTCAAATTTTCCAGATTGTCGAAAGCAATGTGGTATGAGTACGCTACTCACAACAATGCGTTATATGGATTTTTTTGCAAAAATTGCATCATCTTTGATCGAGTTCTTATTTTGTACAAGTGAATATGTATGTATTTCCACACATTTGAGTCTTAACCCGACTGATTTTGGAGCAACTTAATAAAAATCGAGTTCTTATTTTGTTCACGTGAATATATATGTATTTCCACACATTTGAGTCTTAACCCGACTGATTTTGGAGCAACTTAATTTTTGTTCAAATTTTCAAGTTTGTCGAAAGCAATGTGGTATGAGTACGCTACTCATAACAATGCGTTATATGGATTTTTTTGCAAATATTTCATCATCTTTAATCGAGTTCTTATTATGTTCACGTGAATATATATGTATTTCCACACATTTGAGTCTAAACCCGACCGATTTTGGAGTAAATTCATTTTTGTTCAAATGTTCAAGATTGTCGAAAGCAATGTGGTATGAGTACGCTACTCATAACAATGCGTTATATGGATTTTTTTGCAAAAATTTCATCTTCTTTGATCGAGTTCTTATTTTGTTCACGTGAATATATATGTATTTCCACACATTTGAGTCTTAACCCGACTGATTTTGGAGCAACTTAATTTTTGTTCAAATTTTCAAGATTGTCGAAAGCAATGTGGTATGAGTACATTACTCATAACAATGCGTTATATGGATTTTTTTGCAAAAATTTCATCATCTTTAATCGAGTTCTTATTTTGTTCATGTGAATATATATGTATTTCCACACATTTGAGTCTTAACCCGACTGATTTTGGAGCAACTTAATTTTTGTTCAAATTTTCAAGATTGTCGGATGCAATGTGGTATGAGTACGTTACTCATAACAATGGATTTTTTTGCAAATATTTCATCATCTTTAATCGAGTTCTTATTTTGTTCACTTGAATATATATGTATTTCCACACATTTGAGTCTACACCCGACCGATTTTGGAGCAACTTCATTTTTGTTCAAATTTTCAAGATTGTCGAAAGCAATGTCGTATGAGTACGCTACTCATAACAATGGGTCATATGGATTTTTGGCAAAAATTACATCATCTTTGATCGAGTTCTTATTTTGTTCACGTGAATATATATGTATTTCCACACATTTGAGTCTAAACCCGACCGATTTTGGAGTAAATTCATTTTTGTTCAAATGTTCAAGATTGTCGAAAGCAATGTGGTATGAGTACGCTACTCATAACAATGCTTTATATGGATTTTTTTGCAAAAATTTCATCTTCTTTGATCGAGTTCTTATTTTGTTCACGTGAATATATATGTATTTCCACACATTTGAGTCTTAACCCGACTGATTTTGGAGCAACTTAATTTTTGTTCAAATTTTCAAGATTGTCGAAAGCAATGTGGTATGAGTACATTACTCATAACAATGCGTTATATGGATTTTTTTGCAAAAATTTCATCATCTTTAATCGAGTTCTTATTTTGTTCATGTGAATATATATGTATTTCCACACATTTGAGTCTACACCCGACCGATTTTGGAGCAACTTCATTTTTGTTCAAATTTTCAAGATTGTCGAAAGCAATGTCGTATGAGTACGCTACTCATAACAATGGGTCATATGGATTTTTGGCAAAAATTACATCATCTTTGATCGAGTTCTTATTTTGTTCACGTGAATATATATGTATTTCCACACATTTGAGTCTTAACCCGACTGATTTTGGAGCAACTTAATTTTTGTTCAAATTTTCAAGATTATCGAAAGCAATGTGGTATGAGTACATTACTCATAACAATGCGTTATATAGATTTTTTTGCAAAAATTTCATCATTTTTAATCGAGTTCTTATTAAGTATACGTAAATATATATGTATTTCCACACATTTGAGTCTTAACCCGACTGATTTTGAAGCAACTTAATTTTTGTTAAAATTTTCAAGATTGTGAAAAGCAATGTGGTATGAGTACGCTACTCACAACAATGCGTTATATGGATTTTTTTGCAAAAATTTCATCATCTTTAATCGAGTTCTTATTTTGTTCATGTGAATATATATGTATTTCCACACATTTGAGTCTTAACCCGACTGATTTTGGAGCAACTTAATTTTTGTTCAAATTTTCAAGATTGTCGAAAGCAATGTGGTATGAGTACGCTACTCATAACAATGGGTCATATGGATTTTTGGCAAAAATTGCATCATCTTTGATCGAGTTCTTATTTTGTTCACGTGAATATATATGTATATTCACACATTTGAGTCTTAACCCGACTGATTTTGGAGCAACTTAATTTTTGTTCAAATTTTCAAGATTATCGAAAGCAATGTGGTATGAGTACATTACTCATAACAATGGGTCATATGAATTTTGTTTGCAAAAATTTCATCATCTTTAATCGAGTTTTTATTTTGTACACGTGATTATATATGTATTTCCAAACATTTGAGTCTAAACCCGACCGATTTTGGAGCAACTTAATTTTTGTTCAAATTTTTAAGATTGTCAAAAGCAACGTTGTTTGAGTACGCTACTTATAACAATGCGTCATATAATTTTTTTTGCAAAAATTTAATCATCTTTAATGGAGTTTTTATTTTGTACACGTGGTTATATATGTATTTCCAAACATTTGAGTCTAAACCCGACCGATTTTGGAGCAACTTAATTTTTGTTCAAATGTTTAAGATTGGCAAAAGCAATGTTGTATGGGTACGCTACTCATAACCATGGGCCCTATGAATTTTTTTTGCAAAAATTTAATCATCTTTAATCGAGTTTTAATTTTGTACACGTGATTATATATGTTTTTCCACACATTTAAGTCTAAACCTGACCGATTTTGGAGCAACTTAATTTTTGTTCAAATTTTTAAGATTATCAAAAGCAATGTTGTATGAGTACGCTACTCATAACAATGGGTCATATGAATTTTGTTTGCAAAAATTTCATCATCTTTAATCGAGTTTTTATTTTGTACACGTGATTATATATGTATTTCCAAACATTTGAGTCTAAACCCGACCGATTTTGGAGCAACTTAATTTTTGTTCAAATTTTTAAAATTGTCAAAAGCAACGTTGTTTGAGTACGCTATTTATAACAATGCGTCATATGAATTTTTTTTGCAAAAATTTAATCATCTTTAATGGAGTTTTTATTTTGTACACGTGGTTATATATGTATTTCCAAACATTTAAGTCTAAACCCGACCGATTTTGGAGCAACTTAATTTTTGTTCAAATGTTTAAGATTGGCAAAAGCAATGTTGTATGAGTACGCTACTCATAACAATGGGTAATATGAATTTTGTTTGCAAAAATTTCATCATCTTTAATCGAGTTTTTATTTTGTACACGTGATTATATATGTATTTCCAAACATTTGAGTCTAAACCCGACCGATTTTGGAGCAACTTAATTTTTGTTCAAATTTTTAAGATTGTCAAAAGCAACGTTGTTTGAGTACGCTACTTATAACAATGCGTCATATGAATTTTTTTTGCAAAAATTTAATCATCTTTAATGGAGTTTTTATTTTGTACACGTGTTTATATATGTATTTCCAAACATTTGAGTCTAAACCCGACCGATTTTGGAGCAACTTAATTTTTGTTCAAATTTTTAAGATTATCAAAAGCAATGTTGTATGAGTACACTACTCATAACAATGGGTCATATGAATTTTGTTTGCACAAATTTCATCATCTTTAATCGAGTTTTTATTTTGTAAACGTTATAATATATGTATTTCCACACATTTAAGTCTAAACCTGACCGATTTTGGAGCAATTTAATTTTTGTTCAAATTTTTAAAATTATCAAAAGCTATGTTGTATGAGTACGCTACTCATAACAATGGGTCATATGGATTTTTTTTGCAAAAAATTCATCATCGTTAATGGAGTTTTTATTTTGCACACGTGATGATATATGTATTTCCACACATTTGAGTCTATGAATTTTTTTTGCAAAAATTTAATCATCTTTAATCGAGTTTTTATTTTGTACACGTGATTATATATGTATTTCCAAACATTTGAGTCTAAACCCGACCGATTTTGGAGCAACTTAATTTTTGTTCAAATTTTTAAAATTGTCAAAAGCAACGTTGTTTGAGTACGCTACTTATAACAATGCGTCATATGAATTTTTTTTGCAAAAATTTAATCATCTTTAATGGAGTTTTTATATTGTACACGTGCTTATATATGTATTTCCAAACATTTGAGTCTAAACCCGACCGATTTTGGAGCAACTTAATTTTTGTTCAAAAGTTTAAGATTGGCAAAAGCAATGTTGTATGGGTACGCTACTCATAACCATGGGCCCTATGAATTTTTTTTGCAAAAATTTAATCATCTTTAATCGAGTTTTAATTTTGTACATGTGATTATATATGTTTTTCCACACATTTAAGTCTAAACCTGGCCGATTTTGGAGCAACTTAATTTTTGTTCAAATTTTTAAGATTATCAAAAGCAATGTTGTATGAGTACGCTACTCATAACAATGGGTCATATGAATTTTGTTTGCAAAAATTTCATCATCTTTAATCGAGTTTTTATTTTGTACACGTGATTATATATGTATTTCCAAACATTTGAGTCTAAACCCGACCGATTTTGGAGCAACTTAATTTTTGTTCAAATTTTTAAAATTGTCAAAAGCAACGTTGTTTGAGTACGCTATTTATAACAATGCGTCATATGAATTTTTTTTGCAAAAATTTAATCATCTTTAATGGAGTTTTTATTTTGTACACGTGGTTATATATGTATTTCCAAACATTTAAGTCTAAACCCGACCGATTTTGGAGCAACTTAATTTTTGTTCAAATGTTTAAGATTGGCAAAAGCAATGTTGTATGAGTACGCTACTCATAACAATGGGTAATATGAATTTTGTTTGCAAAAATTTCATCATCTTTAATCGAGTTTTTATTTTGTACACGTGATTATATATGTATTTCCAAACATTTGAGTCTAAACCCGACCGATTTTGGAGCAACTTAATTTTTGTTCAAATTTTTAAGATTGTCAAAAGCAACGTTGTTTGAGTACGCTACTTATAACAATGCGTCATATGAATTTTTTTTGCAAAAATTTAATCATCTTTAATGGAGTTTTTATTTTGTACACGTGGTTATATATGTATTTCCAAACATTTGAGTCTAAACCCGACCGATTTTGGAGCAACTTAATTTTTGTTCAAATTTTAAAGATTGTCAAAAGCAACGTTGTTTGAGTACGCTATTTATAACAATGCGTCATATGAATTTTTTTTGCAAAAATTTAATCATCTTTAATGGAGTTTTTATTTTGTACACGTGGTTATATATGTATTTCCAAACATTTAAGTCTAAACCCGACCGATTTTGGAGCAACTTAATTTTTGTTCAAATGTTTAAGATTGGCAAAAGCAATGTTGTATGAGTCCGCTACTCATAACAATGGGTAATATGAATTTTGTTTGCAAAAATTTCATCATCTTTAATCGAGTTTTTATTTTGTACACGTGATTATATATGTATTTCCAAACATTTGAGTCTAAACCCGACCGATTTTGGAGCAACTTAATTTTTGTTCAAATTTTAAAGATTGTCAAAAGCAACGTTGTTTGAGTACGCTACTTATAACAATGCGTCATATGAATTTTTTTTGCAAAAATTTAATCATCTTTAGTGGAGTTTTTATTTTGTACACGTGGTTATATATGCATTTCCAAACATTTGAGTCTAAACCCGACCGATTTTGGAGCAACTTAATTTTTGTTCAAATTTTTAAGATTATCAAAAGCAATGTTGTATGAGTACGCTACTCATAACAATTTGTCATATGAATTTTGTTTGCAAAAATTTCATCATCTTTAATCGAGTTTTTATTTTGTACACGTGATTATATATGTATTTCCAAACATTTGAGTCTAAACCCGACCGATTTTGGAGCAACTTAATTTTTGTTCAAATTTTTAAGATTGTCAAAAGCAACGTTGTTTGAGTACGCTACTTATAACAATGCGTCATATGAATTTTTTTTGCAAAAATTTAATCATCTTTAATGGAGTTTTTATTTTGTACACGTGGCTATATATGTATTTCCAAACATTTAAGTCTAAACCCGACCGATTTTGGAGCAACTTAATTTTTGTTCAAATTTTTAAGATTGTCAAAAGCAACGTTGTTTGAGTACGCTACTTATAACTATGCGTCATATGAATTTTTTTTGCAAAAATTTAATCATCTTTAATGGAGTTTTTATTTTGTACACGTGGTTATATATGTATTTCCAAACATTTGAGTCTAAACCCGACCGATTTTGGAGTAACTTAATTTTTGTTCAAATTTTTAAGATTATCAAAAGCAATGTTGTATGAGTACACTACTCATAACAATGGGTCATATGAATTTTGTTTGCACAAATTTCATCATCTTTAATCGAGTTTTTATTTTGTAAACGTGATAATATATGTATTTCCACACATTTAAGTCTAAACCTGACCGATTTTGGAGCAACTTAATTTTTGTTCAAATTTTTAAGATTATCAAAAGCAATGTTGTATGAGTACGCTACTCATAACAATGGGTCATATGGATTTTTTTTGCAAAAAATTCATCATCGTTAATGGAGTTTTTATTTTGCACACGTGATGATATATGTATTTCCACACATTTGAGTCTATGAATTTTTTTTGCAAAAATTTAATCATCTTTAATCGAGTTTTTATTTTGTACACGTGATTATATATGTATTTCCAAACATTTGAGTCTAAACCCGACCGATTTTGGAGCAACTTAATTTTTGTTCAAATTTTTAAAATTGTCAAAAGCAACGTTGTTTGAGTACGCTACTTATAACAATGCGTCATATGAATTTTTTTTGCAAAAATTTAATCATCTTTAATGGAGTTTTTATATTGTACACGTGATTATATATGTATTTCCAAACATTTGAGTCTAAACCCGACCGATTTTGGAGCAACTTAATTTTTGTTCAAAAGTTTAAGATTGGCAAAAGCAATGTTGTATGGGTACGCTACTCATAACCATGGGCCCTATGAATTTTTTTTGCAAAAATTTAATCATCTTTAATCGAGTTTTAATTTTGTACATGTGATTATATATGTTTTTCCACACATTTAAGTCTAAACCTGACCGATTTTGGAGCAACTTAATTTTTGTTCAAATTTTTAAGATTATCAAAAGCAATGTTGTATGAGTACGCTACTCATAACAATGGGTCATATGAATTTTGTTTGCAAAAATTTCATCATCTTTAATCGAGTTTTTATTTTGTACACGTGATTATATATGTATTTCCAAACATTTGAGTCTAAACCCGACCGATTTTGGAGCAACTTAATTTTTGTTCAAATCTATAAAATTGTCAAAAGCAACGTTGTTTGAGTACGCTATTTATAACAATGCGTCATATGAATTTTTTTTGCAAAAATTTAATCATCTTTAATGGAGTTTTTATTTTGTACACGTGGTTATATATGTATTTCCAAACATTTAAGTCTAAACCCGACCGATTTTGGAGCAACTTAATTTTTGTTCAAATGTTTAAGATTGGCAAAAGCAATGTTGTATGAGTACGCTACTCATAACAATGGGTAATATGAATTTTGTTTGCAAAAATTTCATCATCTTTAATCGAGTTTTTATTTTGTACACGTGATTATATATGTATTTCCAAACATTTGAGTCTAAACCCGACCGATTTTGGAGCAACTTAATTTTTGTTCAAATTTTTAAGAATGTCAAAAGCAACGTTGTTTGAGTACGCTACTTATAACAATGCGTCATATGAATTTTTTTTGCAAAAATTTAATCATCTTTAATGGAGTTTTTATTTTGTACACGTGGTTATATATGTATTTCCAAACATTTGAGTCTAAACCCGACCGATTTTGGAGCAACTTAATTTTTGTTCAAATTTTAAAGATTGTCAAAAGCAACGTTGTTTGAGTACGCTACTTATAACAATGCGTCATATGAATTTTTTTTGCAAAAATTTAATCATCTTTAATGGAGTTTTTATTTTGTACACGTGGTTATATATGTATTTCCAAACATTTGAGTCTAAACCCGACCGATTTTGGAGCAACTTAATTTTTGTTCAAATTTTTAAGATTATCAAAAGCAATGTTGTATGAGTACGCTACTCATAACAATTTGTCATATGAATTTTGTTTGCAAAAATTTCATCATCTTTAATCGAGTTTTTATTTTGTACACGTGATTATATATGTATTTCCAAACATTTGAGTCTAAACCCGACCGATTTTGGAGCAACTTAATTTTTGTTCAAATTTTTAAGATTGTCAAAAGCAACGGTGTTTGAGTACGCTACTTATAACAATGCGTCATATGAATTTTTTTTGCAAAAATTTAATCATCTTTAATGGAGTTTTTATTTTGTACACGTGGTTATATATGTATTTCCAAACATTTGAGTCTAAACCCGACCGATTTTGGAGCAGCTTAATTTTTGTTCAAATTTTTAAGATTGTCAAAAGCAACGTTGTTTGAGTACGCTACTTATAACAATGCGTCATATGAATTTTTTTTGCAAAAATTTAATCATCTTTAATGGAGTTTTTATTTTGTACACGTGGTTATATATGTATTTCCAAACATTTAAGTCTAAACCCGACCGATTTTGGAGCAACTTAATTTTTGTTCAAATGTTTAAGATTGGCAAAAGCAATGTTGTATGAGTACGCTACTCATAACAATGGGTAATATGAATTTTGTTTGCAAAAATTTCATCATCTTTAATCGAGTTTTTATTTTGCACACGTGGTTATATATGTTTTTCCAAACATTTGAGTCTAAACCCGACCGATTTTGGAGCAACTTAATTTTTGTTCAAATGTTTAAGATTGGCAAAAGCAATGTTGTATGGGTACGCTACTCATAACCATGGGCCCTATGAATTTTTTTTGCAAAAATTTAATCATCTTTAGTCGAGTTTTAATTTTGTACACGTGATTATATATGTTTTTCCACACATTTAAGTCTAAACCTGACCGATTTTGGAGCAACTTAATTTTTGTTCAAATTTTTAAGAATATCAAAAGCAATGTTGTATGAGTACGCTACTCATAACAATGGGTCATATGAATTTTGTTTGCAAAAATTTCATCATCTTTAATCGAGTTTTTATTTTGTACACGTGATTATATATGTATTTCCAAAAATTTGAGTCTAAACCCGACCGATTTTGGAGCAACTTAATTTTTGTTCAAATTTTTAAAATTGTCAAAAGCAACGTTGTTTGAGTACGCTACTTATAACAATGCGTCATATGAATTTTTTTTGCAAAAATTTAATCATCTTTAATGGAGTTTTTATTTTGTACACGTGGTTATATATGTATTTCCAAACATTTGAGTCTAAACCCGACCGATTTTGGAGCAGCTTAATTTTTGTTCAAATTTTTAAGATTGTCAAAAGCAACGTTGTTTGAGTACGCTACTTATAACAATGCGTCATATGAATTTTTTTTGCAAAAATTTAATCATCTTTAATGGAGTTTTTATTTTGTACACGTGGTTATATATGTATTTCCAAACATTTAAGTCTAAACCCGACCGATTTTGGAGCAACTTAATTTTTGTTCAAATGTTTAAGATTGGCAAAAGCAATGTTGTATGAGTACGCTACTCATAACAATGGGTAATATGAATTTTGTTTGCAAAAATTTCATCATCTTTAATCGAGTTTTTATTTTGTACACGTGATTATATATGTATTTCCAAACATTTGAGTCTAAACCCGACCGATTTTGGAGCAACTTAATTTTTGTTCAAATTTTTAAGATTGTCAAAAGCAACGTTGTTTGAGTACGCTACTTATAACAATGCGTCATATGAATTTTTTTTGCAAAAATTTAATCATCTTTAATGGAGTTTTTATTTTGTACACGTGGTTATATATGTATTTCCAAACATTTGAGTCTAAACCCGACCGATTTTGGAGCAACTTAATTTTTGTTCAAATTTTAAAGATTGTCAAAAGCAACGTTGTTTGAGTACGCTACTTATAACAATGCGTCATATGAATTTTTTTTGCAAAAATTTAATCATCTTTAATGGAGTTTTTATTTTGTACACGTGGTTATATATGTATTTCCAAACATTTGAGTCTAAACCCGACCGATTTTGGAGCAACTTAATTTTTGTTCAAATTTTTAAGATTATCAAAAGCAATGTTGTATGAGTACGCTACTCATAACAATTTGTCATATGAATTTTGTTTGCAAAAATTTCATCATCTTTAATCGAGTTTTTATTTTGTACACGTGATTATATATGTATTTCCAAACATTTGAGTCTAAACCCGACCGATTTTGGAGCAACTTAATTTTTGTTCAAATTTTTAAGATTGTCAAAAGCAACGGTGTTTGAGTACGCTACTTATAACAATGCGTCATATGAATTTTTTTTGGAAAAATTTCATCATCTTTAATCGAGTTTTTATTTTGCACACGTGGTTATATATGTTTTTCCAAACATTTGAGTCTAAACCCGACCGATTTTGGAGCAACTTAATTTTTGTTCAAATGTTTAAGATTGGCAAAAGCAATGTTGTATGGGTACGCTACTCATAACCATGGGCCCTATGAATTTTTTTTGCAAAAATTTAATCATCTTTAGTCGAGTTTTAATTTTGTACACGTGATTATATATGTTTTTCCACACATTTAAGTCTAAACCTGACCGATTTTGGAGCAACTTAATTTTTGTTCAAATTTTTAAGAATATCAAAAGCAATGTTGTATGAGTACGCTACTCATAACAATGGGTCATATGAATTTTGTTTGCAAAAATTTCATCATCTTTAATCGAGTTTTTATTTTGTACACGTGATTATATATGTATTTCCAAAAATTTGAGTCTAAACCCGACCGATTTTGGAGCAACTTAATTTTTGTTCAAATTTTTAAAATTGTCAAAAGCAACGTTGTTTGAGTACGCTACTTATAACAATGCGTCATATGAATTTTTTTTGCAAAAATTTAATCATCTTTAATGGAGTTTTTATTTTGTACACGTGGTTATATATGTATTTCCAAACATTTGAGTCTAAACCCGACCGATTTTGGAGCAACTTAATTTTTGTTCAAATTTTTAAGATTATCAAAAGCAATGTTGTATGAGTACGCTACTCATAACAATTTGTCATATGAATTTTGATTGCAAAAATTTCATCATCTTTAATCGAGTTTTTATTTTGTACACGTGATTATATATGTATTTCCAAACATTTGAGTCTAAACCCGACCGATTTTGGAGCAACTTAATTTTTGTTCAAATTTTTAAGATTGTCAAAAGCAACGGTGTTTGAGTACGCTACTTATAACAATGCGTCATATGAATTTTTTTTGGAAAAATTTCATCATCTTTAATCGAGTTTTTATTTTGCACACGTGGTTATATATGTTTTTCCAAACATTTGAGTCTAAACCCGATCGATTTTGGAGCAACTTAATTTTTGTTCAAATTTTTAAGAATATCAAAAGCAATGTTGTATGAGTACGCTACTCATAACAATGGGTCATATGGATTTTTTTTGCAAAAAATTCATCATCGTTAATGGAGTTTTTATTTTGCACACGTGATGATATATGTATTTCCACACATTTGAGTCTATGAATTTTTTTTGCAAAAATTTAATCATCTTTAATCGAGTTTTTATTTTGTACACGTGATTATATACATATGTATTTCCACACATTTTAGTCTAAACCTGACCGATTTTGGAGCAACTTTATTTTTGTTCAAATTTTTAAGATTATCAAAAGCAATGTTGTATGAGTACGCTACTCATAACAATGGGCAAAAGCAATGTTGTATGGGTACGCTACTCATAACTATGGGTCATATGGATTTTTTTTGCAAAAATTTCATCATATTTAATGGAGTTTTTATTTTGTACACTTGATTATATACATATGTATTTCCACACATTTGAGTCTAAACCCGACCGATTTTGGAGCAACTTAATTTTTGTTCAAATTTTGAAGATTGTCAAAAGCAATGTTGTAAGAGTACGCTACTCATATGGATTTTTTTTGCAAAAATTTCATCATTTTTAATCGAGTTTTTATTTTGTACACGTGATTATATATGTTTCCAAACATTTGAGTCTAAACCCGACCGATTTTGGAGCAACTTAATTTTTGTTCAAATTGTTAAGATTGTCCAAAGCAACGTTGTTTGAGTACGCTACTTATAACAATGTGTCATATGAATTTTTTTTGCAAAAATTTAATCATCTTTAATGGAGTTTTTATTTTGTACGCGTGGTTATATATGTATTTCCAAACATTTGAGTCTAAACCCGACCGATTTTGGAGCAACTTAATTTTTGTTCAAATGTATAAGATTGGCAAAAGCAATGTTGTATGGGTACGCTACTCATAACCATGGGCCATATGAATTTTGTTTGCAAAAATTTAATCATCTTGAATCGAGTTTTAATTTTGTACACGTGATTATATATGTTTTTCCACACATTTAAGTCTAAACCTGACCGATTTTGGAGCAACTTCATTTTTGTTGAAATTTTTAAGATTATCAAAAGCAATGTTGTAGAAGTACGCTACTCATAACAATGGGTCATATGAATTTTGTTTGCAAAAATTTCATCATCTTTAATCGAGTTTTTATTTTGTAAACGTGATTATATATGTATTTCCACACATTTAAGTCTAAACCTGACCGATTTTGGAGCAACTTAATTTTTGTTCAAATTTAAAAGATTGTCAAAAGCAATGTTGTATGAGTACGCTACTCATATGGATTTTTTTTGCAAAAATTTCATCATTTTTAATCGAGTTTTTATTTTGTACACGTGATTATATATGTATTTCCAAACATTTGAGTCTAAACCCGACCGATTTTGGAGCAACTTAATTTTTGTTCAAATTTTTAAGATTGTCCAAAGCAACGTTGTTTGAGTACGCTACTTATAACAATGCGTCATATGAATTTTTTTTGCAAAAATTTAATCATCTTTAATGGAGTTTTTATTTTGTACACGTGGTTATATATGTATTTCCAAACATTTAAGTCTAAACCCGACCGATTTTGGAGCAACCTAATTTTTGTTCAAATTTTTAAGATTGTCAAAAGCAACGTTGTTTGAGTACGCTACTTATAACAATGCGTCATATGAATTTTTTTTGCAAAAATTTAATCATCTTTAATGGAGTTTTTATTTTGGATATATGTATTTCCAAACATTTGAGTCTAAACCCGACCGATTTTGGAGCAACTTAATTTTTGTTCAAATTTTTAAGATTATCAAAAGCAATGTTGTATGAGTACACTACTCATAACAATGGGTCATATGAATTTTGTTTGCACAAATTTCATCATCTTTAATCGAGTTTTTATTTTGTAAACGTGATAATATATGTATTTCCACACATTTAAGTCTAAACCTGACCGATTTTGGAGCAACTTAATTTTTGTTCAAATTTTTAAGATTATCAAAAGCAATGTTGTATGAGTACGCTACTCATAACAATGGGTCATATGGATTTTTTTTGCAAAAAATTCATCATCGTTAATGGAGTTTTTATTTTGCACACGTGATGATATATGTATTTCCACACATTTGAGTCTATGAATTTTTTTTGCAAAAATTTAATCATCTTTAATCGAGTTTTTATTTTGTACACGTGATTATATATGTATTTCCAAACATTTGAGTCTAAACCCGACCGATTTTGGAGCAACTTAATTTTTGTTCAAATTTTTAAAATTGTCAAAAGCAACGTTGTTTGAGTACGCTACTTATAACAATGCGTCATATGAATTTTTTTTGCAAAAATTTAATCATCTTTAATGGAGTTTTTATATTGTACACGTGCTTATATATGTATTTCCAAACATTTGAGTCTAAACCCGACCGATTTTGGAGCAACTTAATTTTTGTTCAAAAGTTTAAGATTGGCAAAAGCAATGTTGTATGGGTACGCTACTCATAACCATGGGCCCTATGAATTTTTTTTGCAAAAATTTAATCATCTTTAATCGAGTTTTAATTTTGTACATGTGATTATATATGTTTTTCCACACATTTAAGTCTAAACCTGACCGATTTTGGAGCAACTTAATTTTTGTTCAAATTTTTAAGATTATCAAAAGCAATGTTGTATGAGTACGCTACTCATAACAATGGGTCATATGAATTTTGTTTGCAAAAATTTCATCATCTTTAATCGAGTTTTTATTTTGTACACGTGATTATATATGTATTTCCAAACATTTGAGTCTAAACCCGACCGATTTTGGAGCAACTTAATTTTTGTTCAAATTTATAAAATTGTCAAAAGCAACGTTGTTTGAGTACGCTATTTATAACAATGCGTCATATGAATTTTTTTTGCAAAAATTTAATCATCTTTAATGGAGTTTTTATTTTGTACACGTGGTTATATATGTATTTCCAAACATTTAAGTCTAAACCCGACCGATTTTGGAGCAACTTAATTTTTGTTCAAATGTTTAAGATTGGCAAAAGCAATGTTGTATGAGTACGCTACTCATAACAATGGGTAATATGAATTTTGTTTGCAAAAATTTCATCATCTTTAATCGAGTTTTTATTTTGTACACGTGATTATATATGTATTTCCAAACATTTGAGTCTAAACCCGACCGATTTTGGAGCAACTTAATTTTTGTTCAAATTTTTATGATTGTCAAAAGCAACGTTGTTTGAGTACGCTACTTATAACAATGCGTCATATGAATTTTTTTTGCAAAAATTTAATCATCTTTAATGGAGTTTTTATTTTGTACACGTGGTTATATATGTATTTCCAAACATTTGAGTCTAAACCCGACCGATTTTGGAGCAACTTAATTTTTGTTCAAATTTTAAAGATTGTCAAAAGCAACGTTGTTTGAGTACGCTACTTATAACAATGCGTCATATGAATTTTTTTTGCAAAAATTTAATCATCTTTAATGGAGTTTTTATTTTGTACACGTGGTTATATATGTATTTCCAAACATTTGAGTCTAAACCCGACCGATTTTGGAGCAACTTAATTTTTGTTCAAATTTTTAAGATTATCAAAAGCAATGTTGTATGAGTACGCTACTCATAACAATTTGTCATATGAATTTTGTTTGCAAAAATTTCATCATCTTTAATCGAGTTTTTATTTTGTACACGTGATTATATATGTATTTCCAAACATTTGAGTCTAAACCCGACCGATTTTGGAGCAACTTAATTTTTGTTCAAATTTTTAAGATTGTCAAAAGCAACGGTGTTTGAGTACGCTACTTATAACAATGCGTCATATGAATTTTTTTTGGAAAAATTTCATCATCTTTAATCGAGTTTTTATTTTGCACACGTGGTTATATATGTTTTTCCAAACATTTGAGTCTAAACCCGACCGATTTTGGAGCAACTTAATTTTTGTTCAAATGTTTAAGATTGGCAAAAGCAATGTTGTATGGGTACGCTACTCATAACCATGGGCCCTATGAATTTTTTTTGCAAAAATTTAATCATCTTTAGTCGAGTTTTAATTTTGTACACGTGATTATATATGTTTTTCCACACATTTAAGTCTAAACCTGACCGATTTTGGAGCAACTTAATTTTTGTTCAAATTTTTAAGAATATCAAAAGCAATGTTGTATGAGTACGCTACTCATAACAATGGGTCATATGAATTTTGTTTGCAAAAATTTCATCATCTTTAATCGAGTTTTTATTTTGTACACGTGATTATATATGTATTTCCAAAAATTTGAGTCTAAACCCGACCGATTTTGGAGCAACTTAATTTTTGTTCAAATTTTTAAAATTGTCAAAAGCAACGTTGTTTGAGTACGCTACTTATAACAATGCGTCATATGAATTTTTTTTGCAAAAATTTAATCATCTTTAATGGAGTTTTTATTTTGTACACGTGGTTATATATGTATTTCCAAACATTTGAGTCTAAACCCGACCGATTTTGGAGCAACTTAATTTTTGTTCAAATTTTTAAGATTATCAAAAGCAATGTTGTATGAGTACGCTACTCATAACAATTTGTCATATGAATTTTGTTTGCAAAAATTTCATCATCTTTAATCGAGTTTTTATTTTGTACACGTGATTATATATGTATTTCCAAACATTTGAGTCTAAACCCGACCGATTTTGGAGCAACTTAATTTTTGTTCAAATTTTTAAGATTGTCAAAAGCAACGGTGTTTGAGTACGCTACTTATAACAATGCGTCATATGAATTTTTTTTGGAAAAATTTCATCATCTTTAATCGAGTTTTTATTTTGCACACGTGATGATATATGTATTTCCACACATTTGAGTCTATGAATTTTTTTTGCAAAAATTTAATCATCTTTAATCGAGTTTTTATTTTGTACACGTGATTATATACATATGTATTTCCACACATTTTAGTCTAAACCTGACCGATTTTGGAGCAACTTTATTTTTGTTCAAATTTTTAAGATTATCAAAAGCAATGTTGTATGAGTACGCTACTCATAACAATGGGCAAAAGCAATGTTGTATGGGTACGCTACTCATAACTATGGGTCATATGGATTTTTTTTGCAAAAATTTCATCATATTTAATGGAGTTTTTATTTTGTACACTTGATTATATACATATGTATTTCCACACATTTGAGTCTAAACCCGACCGATTTTGGAGCAACATAATTTTTGTTCAAATTTTGAAGATTGTCAAAAGCAATGTTGTAAGAGTACGCTACTCATATGGATTTTTTTTGCAAAAATTTCATCATTTTTAATCGAGTTTTTATTTTGTACACGTGATTATATATGTTTCCAAACATTTGAGTCTAAACCCGACCGATTTTGGAGCAACTTAATTTTTGTTCAAATTGTTAAGATTGTCCAAAGCAACGTTGTTTGAGTACGCTACTTATAACAATGTGTCATATGAATTTTTTTTGCAAAAATTTAATCATCTTTAATGGAGTTTTTATTTTGTACGCGTGGTTATATATGTATTTCCAAACATTTGAGTCTAAACCCGACCGATTTTGGAGCAACTTAATTTTTGTTCAAATGTATAAGATTGGCAAAAGCAATGTTGTATGGGTACGCTACTCATAACCATGGGCCATATGAATTTTGTTTGCAAAAATTTAATCATCTTGAATCGAGTTTTAATTTTGTACACGTGATTATATATGTTTTTCCACACATTTAAGTCTAAACCTGACCGATTTTGGAGCAACTTCATTTTTGTTGAAATTTTTAAGATTATCAAAAGCAATGTTGTAGAAGTACGCTACTCATAACAATGGGTCATATGAATTTTGTTTGCAAAAATTTCATCATCTTTAATCGAGTTTTTATTTTGTAAACATGATTATATATGTATTTCCACACATTTAAGTCTAAACCTGACCGATTTTGGAGCAACTTAATTTTTGTTCAAATTTAAAAGATTGTCAAAAGCAATGTTGTATGAGTACGCTACTCATATGGATTTTTTTTGCAAAAATTTCATCATTTTTAATCGAGTTTTTATTTTGTACACGTGATTATATATGTTTCCAAACATTTGAGTCTAAACCCGACCGATTTTGGAGCAACTTAATTTTTGTTCAAATTGTTAAGATTGTCCAAAGCAACGTTGTTTGAGTACGCTACTTATAACAATGTGTCATATGAATTTTTTTTGCAAAAATTTAATCATCTTTAATGGAGTTTTTATTTTGTACGCGTGGTTATATATGTATTTCCAAACATTTGAGTCTAAACCCGACCGATTTTGGAGCAACTTAATTTTTGTTCAAATTTTTAAGATTGGCAAAAGCAATGTTGTATGGGTACGCTACTCATAACCATGGGCCATATGAATTTTTTTTGCAAAAATTTAATCATCTTTAATCGAGTTTTAATTTTGTACACGTGATTATATATGTTTTTCCCCACATTTATGTCTAAACCTGACCGATTTTGGAGCAACTTAATTTTTGTTCAAATTTAAAAGATTGTCAAAAGCAATGTTGTATGAGTACGCTACTCATATGGATTTTTTTTGCAAAAATTTCATCATTTTTAATCGAGTTTTTATTTTGTACACGTGATTATATATGTTTCCAAACATTTGAGTCTAAACCCGACCGATTTTGGAGCAACTTAATTTTTGTTCAAATTGTTAAGATTGTCCAAAGCAACGTTGTTTGAGTACGCTACTTATAACAATGCGTCATATGAACTTTTTTTGCAAAAATTCAATCATCTTTAATGGAGTTTTTATTTTGTACACGTGGTTATATATGTATTGCCAAACATTTGAGTCTAAACCCGACCGATTTTGGAGCAACTTAATTTTTGTTCAAATTTTTAAGATTGTCCAAAGCAACGTTGTTTGAGTACGCTACTTATAACAATGCGTCATATGAATTTTGTTTGCAAAAATTTAATCATCTTTAATGGAGTTTATATTTTGTACACGTGGTTATATATGTATTTCCAAACATTTGAGTCTAAACCCGACCGATTTTGGAGCAACTTAATTTTTGTTCAAATTTTTAAGATTGGCAAAAGCAATGTTGTATGGGTACGCTACTCATAACCATGGGCCATATGAATTTTTTTTGCAAAAATTTAATCATCTTTAATCGAGTTTTAATTTTGTACACGTGATTATATATGTTTTTCCCCACATTTATGTCTAAACCTGACCGATTTTGGAGCAACTTAATTTTTGTTCAAATTTTTAAGATTATCAAAAGCAATGTTGTATGAGTACGCTACTCATAACAATGGGTCATATGAATTTTGTTTGCAAAAATTTCATCATCTTTAATCGAGTTTTTATTTTGTATATGTATTTCCACACATTTAAGTCTAAACCTGACCGATTTTGGAGCAACTTAATTTTTGTTCAAATTTTTAAGATTGGCAAAAGCAATGTTGTATGGGTACGCTACTCATAACCATGGGTCATATGGATTTTTTTTGCAAAAATTTAATCATCTTTAATCGAGTTTTTATTTTGTACACGTGATTATATATGTATTTCCACACATTTGAGTCTAGACCCGACCGATTTTGGAGCAACTTAATTTTTGTTCAAATTTTTAAGATTTTCAAAAGCAACGTTGTTTGAGTACGCTACTTATAACAATGTGTCATATGAATTTTTTTTGCAAAAATTTAATCATCTTTAATGGAGTTTTTATTTTGTACACGTGGTTATATATGTATTTCCAAACATTTGAGTCTAAACCCGACCGATTTTGGAGCAACTTTGTTTTTGTTCAAATTTTTAAGATTGTCAAAAGCAACGTTGTTTGAGTACGCTACTTATAACAATGCGTCATATGCATTTTTTTTGGAAAAATTTCACATCTTTAATCGAGTTTTTATTTTGTACACTTGATTATATACATATGTATTTCCAAACATTTGAGTCTAAACCCGACCGATTTTGGAGCAACTTAATTTTTGTTCAAAAGTTTAAGATTGGCAAAAGCAATGTTGTATGGGTGCGCTACTCATAACCATGGGCCCTATGAATTTTTTTTGCAAAAATTTAATCATCTTTAATCGAGTTTTAATTTTGTACACGTGATTATATATGTTTTTCCACACATTTAAGTCTAAACCTGACCGATTTTGGAGCAACTTAAATTTTGTTCAAATTTTTAAGATTGGCAAAAGCAATGTTGTATGAGTACGCTACTCATAACAATGGGTCATATGAATTTTGTTTGCAAAAATTTCATCATCTTTAATCGAGTTTTTATTTTGTACACGTGATTATATATGTATTTCCAAACATTTGAGTCTAAACCCGACCGATTTTGGAGCAACTTAATTTTTGTTCAAATGTATAAGATTGGCAAAAGCAATGTTGTATGGGTACGCTACTCATAACCATGGGCCATATGAATTTTGTTTGCAAAAATTTAATCATCTTGAATTGAGTTTTAATTTTGTACACGTGATTATATATGTTTTTCCACACATTTAAGTCTAAACCTGACCGATTTTGGAGCAACTTAATTTTTGTTCAAATTTTTAAGATTGGCAAAAGCAATGTTGTATGAGTACGCTACTCATAACAATGGGTCATATGAATTTTGTTTGCAAAAATTTCATCATCTTTAATCGAGTTTTTATTTTGTACACGTGATTATATATGTATTTCCAAACATTTGAGTCTAAACCCGACCGATTTTGGAGCAACTTAATTTTTGTTCAAATTTTAAAGATTGTCAAAAGCAACGTTGATTGAGTACGCTACTTATAACAATGCGTCATATGAATTTTTTTTGCAAAAATTTAATCATCTTTAATGGAGTTTTTATTTTGTACACGTGGTTATATATGTATTTCCAAACATTTGAGTCTAAACACGACCGATTTTGGAGCAACTTAATTTTTATTCAAATGTTTAAGATTGGCAAAAGCAATGTTGTATGAGTACGCTACTCATAACAATGGGTCATATGAATTTTGTTTGCAAAAATTTCATCATCTTTAATCGAGTTTTAATTTTGTACACGTGATTATATATGTTTTTCCAAACATTTGAGTCTAAACCCGACCGATTTTGGAGCAACTTAATTTTTGTTCAAATTTTTAAGATTGTCAAAAGCAACGTTGTTTGAGTACGCAACTTACAACAATGCGTCATATGAATTTTTTTGCAAAAATTTAATCATCTTTAATAGAGTTTTTATTTTGTACACGTGGTTATATATGTATTTTCAAAGATTTGAGTCTTAACCCGACCGATTTTGGAGCAACTTAATTTTGGTTCAAATTTTTAAGATTATCAAAAGCAATGTTGTATGAGTACGCTACTCATAACAATGGGTCATATGAATTTTGTTTGCAAAAATTTCATCATCTTTAATC
Source organism: Philophylla caesio (assembly GCA_963971545.1). NCBI lineage: Eukaryota > Metazoa > Arthropoda > Insecta > Diptera > Tephritidae > Philophylla > Philophylla caesio. The sequence goes on along the minus strand of OZ020604.1, from coordinate 99,296,532 downwards.
GAGTTTTTATTTTGTACACGTGATTATATATGTATTTCCACACATTTAAGTATAAACCTGACCGATTTTGGAGCAACTCATTTTTGTTCAAATTTTTAAGATTATCAAAAGCAATGTTGTATGAGTACGCTACGCATAACAATTTGTCATATGAATTTTTTTTGCAAAAATTTAATCATCTTTAATGGAGTTTTTATTTTGTACACGTGGTTATATGTGTATTTCCAAACATTTAAGTCTAAACCCGACCGATTTTGGAGCAATTTAATTTTTGTTCAAATGTTTAAGATTGGCAAAAGCAATGTTGTATGAGTACGCTACTCAAAACAATGGGTCATATGAATTTTGTTTGCAAAAATTTCATCATCTTTAATCGAGTTTTTATTTTGTACACGTGAATAAATATGTAACTATATGTATTTCCAAACATTTGAGTCTAAACCCCACCGATTTTGGAGCAACTTAATTTTTGTTCAAATGTTTAAGATTGGCAAAAGCAATGTTGTATGGGTACGCTACTCATAACCATGGGCCCTATGAATTTTTTTTGCAAAAATTTAATCATCTTTAATCGAGTTTTAATTTTGTACACGTGATTATATATGTTTTTCCACACATTTAAGTCTAAACCTGACCGATTTTGGAGCAACTTAATTTTTGTTGAAATTTTTAAGATTATCAAAAGCAATGTTGTAGAAGTACGCTACTCATAACAATGGGTCATATGAATTTTGTTTGCAAAAATTTCATCATCTTTAATCGAGTTTTTATTTTGTAAACGTGATTATATATGTATTTCCACACATTTAAGTCTAAACCTGACCGATTTTGGAGCAACTTAATTTTTGTTCAAATTTAAAAGATTGTCAAAAGCAATGTTGTATGAGTACGCTACTCATATGGATTTTTTTTGCAAAAATTTCATCATCTTTAATCGAGTTTTTATTTTGTACACGTGATTATATATGTATTTCCAAACATTTGAGTCTAAACCCGACCGATTTTGGAGCAACTTAATTTTTGTTCAAATTTTTAAGATTGTCAAAAGCAACGTTGTTTGAGTACGCTACTTATAACAATGCGTCATATGAATTTTTTTTGCAAAAATTTAATCATCTTTAATGGAGTTTTTATTTTGTACACGTGGTTATATATGTATTTCCAAACATTTGAGTCTAAACCCGACCGATTTTGGAGCAACTTAATTTTTGTTCAAATTTTAAAGATTGTCAAAAGCAACGTTGTTTGAGTACGCTACTTATAACAATGCGTCATATGAATTTTTTTTGCAAAAATTTAATCATCTTTAATGGAGTTTTTATTTTGTACACGTGGTTATATATGTATTGCCAAACATTTGAGTCTAAACCCGACCGATTTTGGAGCAACTTAATTTTTGTTCAAATTTTTAAGATTGTCCAAAGCAACGTTGTTTGAGTACGCTACTTATAACAATGCGTCATATGAATTTTGTTTGCAAAAATTTAATCATCTTTAATGGAGTTTTTATTTTGTACACGTGGTTATATATGTATTTCCAAACATTTGAGTCTAAACCCGACCGATTTTGGAGCAACTTAATTTTTGTTCAAATTTTTAAGATTGGCAAAAGCAATGTTGTATGGGTACGCTACTCATAACCATGGGCCATATGAATTTTTTTTGCAAAAATTTAATCATCTTTAATCGAGTTTTAAATTTGTACACGTGATTATAATTGTTTTTCCCCACATTTATGTCTAAACCTGACCGATTTTGGAGGAACTTAATTTTTGTTCAAATTTTTAAGATTATCAAAAGCAATGTTGTATGAGTACGCTACTCATAACAATGGGTCATATGAATTTTGTTTGCAAAAATTTCATCATCTTTAATCGAGTTTTTATTTTGTATATGTATTTCCACACATTTAAGTCTAAACCTGACCGATTTTGGAGCAACTTAATTTTTGTTCAAATTTTTAAGATTGGCAAAAGCAATGTTGTATGGGTACGCTACTCATAACCATGGGTCATATGGATTTTTTTGCAAAAATTTAATCATCTTTAATCGAGTTTTTATTTTGTACACGTGATTATATATGTATTTCCACACATTTGAGTCTAGACCCGACCGATTTTGGAGCAACTTAATTTTTGTTCAAAATTTTTAAGATTTTCAAAAGCAACGTTGTTTGAGTACGCTACTTATAACAATGCGTCATATGAATTTTTTTTGCAAAAATTTAATCATCTTTAATGGAGTTTTTATTTTGTACACGTGGTTATATATGTATTTCCAAACATTTGAGTCTAAACCCGACCGATTTTGGAGCAACTTTATTTTTGTTCAAATTTTTAAGATTGTCAAAAGCAACGTTGTTTGAGTACGCTACTTATAACAATGCGTCATATGCATTTTTTTTGGAAAAATTTCACATCTTTAATCGAGTTTTTATTTTGTACACTTGATTATATACATATGTATTTCCAAACATTTGAGTCTAAACCCGACCGATTTTGGAGCAACTTAATTTTTGTTCAAAAGTTTAAGATTGGCAAAAGCAATGTTGTATGGGTACGCTACTCATAACCATGGGCCCTATGAATTTTTTTTGCAAAAATTTAATCATCTTTAATCGAGTTTTAATTTTGTACACGTGATTATATATGTTTTTCCACACATTTAAGTCTAAACCTGACCGATTTTGGAGCAACTTAATTTTTGTTCAAATTTTTAAGATTGGCAAAAGCAATGTTGTATGAGTACGCTACTCATAACAATGGGTCATATGAATTTTGTTTGCAAAAATTTCATCATCTTTAATCGAGTTTTTATTTTGTACACGTGATTATATATGTATTTCCAAACATTTGAGTCTAAACCCGCCCGATTTTGGAGCAACTTAATTTTTGTTCAAATGTATAAGATTGGCAAAAGCAATGTTGTATGGGTACGCTACTCATAACCATGGGCCATATGAATTTTGTTTGCAAAAATTTAATCATCTTGAATTGAGTTTTAATTTTGTACACGTGATTATATATGTTTTTCCACACATTTAAGTCTAAACCTGACCGATTTTGGAGCAACTTAATTTTTGTTCAAATTTTTAAGATTGGCAAAAGCAATGTTGTATGAGTACGCTACTCATAACAATGGGTCATATGAATTTTGTTTGCAAAAATTTCATCATCTTTAATCGAGTTTTTATTTTGTACACGTGATTATATATGTATTTCCAAACATTTGAGTCTAAACCCGACCGATTTTGGAGCAACTTAATTTTTGTTAAAATTTTAAAGATTGTCAAAAGCAACGTTGATTGAGAACGCTACTTATAACAATGCGTCATATGAATTTTTTTTGCAAAAATTTAATCATCTTTAATGGAGTTTTTATTTTGTACACGTGGTTATATATGTATTTCCAAACATTTGAGTCTAAACACGACCGATTTTGGAGCAACTTAATTTTTATTCAAATGTTTAAGATTGGCAAAAGCAATGTTGTATGAGTACGCTACTCATAACAATGGGTCATATGAATTTTGTTTGCAAAAATTTCATCATCTTTAATCGAGTTTTAATTTTGTACACGTGATTATATATGTTTTTCCAAACATTTGAGTCTAAACCCGACCGATTTTGGAGCAACTTAATTTTTGTTCAAATGTATAAGATTGGCAAAAGCAATGTTGTATGGGTACGCTACTCATAACCATGGGCCATATGAATTTTGTTTGCAAAAATTTAATCATCTTGAATTGAGTTTTAATTTTGTACACGTGATTATATATGTTTTTCCACACATTTAAGTCTAAACCTGACCGATTTTGGAGCAACTTAATTTTTGTTCAAATTTTTAAGATTGGCAAAAGCAATGTTGTATGAGTACGCTACTCATAACAATGGGTCATATGAATTTTGTTTGCAAAAATTTCATCATCTTTAATCGAGTTTTTATTTTGTACACGTGATTATATATGTATTTCCAAACATTTGAGTCTAAACCCGACCGATTTTGGAGCAACTTAATTTTTGTTAAAATTTTAAAGATTGTCAAAAGCAACGTTGATTGAGAACGCTACTTATAACAATGCGTCATATGAATTTTTTTTGCAAAAATTTAATCATCTTTAATGGAGTTTTTATTTTGTACACGTGGTTATATATGTATTTCCAAACATTTGAGTCTAAACACGACCGATTTTGGAGCAACTTAATTTTTATTCAAATGTTTAAGATTGGCAAAAGCAATGTTGTATGAGTACGCTACTCATAACAATGGGTCATATGAATTTTGTTTGCAAAAATTTCATCATCTTTAATCGAGTTTTAATTTTGTACACGTGATTATATATGTTTTTCCAAACATTTGAGTCTAAACCCGACCGATTTTGGAGCAACTTAATTTTTGTTCAAATTTTTAAGATTGTCAAAAGCAACGTTGTTTGAGTACGCAACTTACAACAATGCGTCATATGAATTTTTTTGCAAAAATTTAATCATCTTTGATAGAGTTTTTATTTTGTACACGTGGTTATATATGTATTTTCAAAGATTTGAGTCTAAACCCGACCGATTTTGGAGCAACTTAATTTTGGTTCAAATTTTTAAGATTATCAAAAGCAATGTTGTATGAGTACGCTACTCATAACAATGGGTCATATGAATTTTGTTTGCAAAAATTTCATCATCTTTAATCGAGTTTTTATTTTGTACACGTGGTTATATGTGTATTTCCAAACATTTAAGTCTAAACCCGACCGATTTTGGAGCAACTTAATTTTTGTTCAAATTTTTAAGATTGTCAAAAGCAACGTTGTTTGAGTACGCAACTTACAACAATGCGTCATATGAATTTTTTTGCAAAAATTTAATCATCTTTAATAGAGTTTTTATTTTGTACACGTGGTTATATATGTATTTCCACACATTTAAGTCTAAACCTGACCGATTTTGGAGCAACTTATTTTTGTTCAAATTTTTAAGATTATCAAAAGCAATGTTGTATGAGTACGCTACTCATAACAATTTGTCATATGCATTTTTTTTGCAAAAATTTAATCATCTTTAATGGAGTTTTTATTTTGTACACGTGGTTATATGTGTATTTCCAAACATTTAAGTCTAAACCCGACCGATTTTGGAGCAATTTAATTTTTGTTCAAATGTTTAAGATTGGCAAAAGCAATGTTGTATGAGTACGCTACTCAAAACAATGGGTCATATGAATTTTGTTTGCAAAAATTTCATCATCTTTAATAGAGTTTTTATTTTGTACACGTGAATAAATATGTAACTATATGTATTTCCAAACATTTGAGTCTAAACCCCACCGATTTTGGAGCAACTTAATTTTTGTTCAAATGTTTAAGATTGGCAAAAGCAATGTTGTATGGGTACGCTACTCATAACCATGGGCCCTATGAATTTTTTTTGCAAAAATTTAATCATCTTTAATCGAGTTTTAATTTTGTACACGTGATTATATATGTTTTTCCACACATTTAAGTCTAAACCTGACCGATTTTGGAGCAACTTAATGTTTGTTAAAATTTTTAAGATTATCAAAAGCAATGTTGTATGAGTACGCTACTCATAACAATGGGTCATATGAATTTTGTTTGCAAAAATTTCATCATCTTTAATCGAGTTTTTATTTTGTACACGTGATTATATATGTATTTCCAAACATTTGAGTCTAAACCCGACCGATTTTGGAGCAACTTAATTTTTGTTCAAATTTTTAAAATTGTCAAAAGCAACGTTGTTTGAGTACGCTACTTATAACAATGCGTCATATGAATTTTTTTTGCAAAAATTTAATCATCTTTAATGGAGTTTTTATTTTGTACACGTGGTTATATATGTATTTCCAAACATTTGAGTCTAAACCCGACCGATTTTGGAGCAACTTAATTTTTGTTCAAATGTTTAAGATTGGCAAAAGCAATGTTGTATGAGTACGCTACTCATAACAATGGGTCATATGAATTTTGTTTGCAAAAATTTCATCATCTTTAATCGAGTTTTTATTTTGTACACGTGATTATATATGTATTTCCAAACATTTGAGTCTAAACCCGACCGATTTTGGAGCAACTTAATTTTTGTTCAAATTTTAAAGATTGTCAAAAGCAACGTTGTTTGAGTACGCTACTTATAACAATGCGTCATATGAATTTTTTTTGCAAAAATTTAATCATCTTTAATGGAGTTTTTATTTTGTACACGTGGTTATATATGTATTTCCAAACATTTGAGTCTAAACCCGACCGATTTTGGAGCAACTTAATTTTTGTTCAAATGTTTAAGATTGGCAAAAGCAATGTTGTATGAGTACGCTACTCATAACAATGGGTCATATGAATTTTGTTTGCAAAAATTTCATCATCTTTAATCGAGTTTTTATTTTGTACACGTGATTATATATGTATTTCCAAACATTTGAGTCTAAGCCCGACCGATTTTGGAGCAACTTAATTTTTGTTCAAATTTTAAAGATTGTCAAAAGCAACGTTGTTTGAGTACGCTACTTATAACAATGCGTCATATGAATTTTTTTTGCAAAAATTTAATCATCTTTAATGGAGTTTTTATTTTGTACACGTGGTTATATATGTATTTCCAAACATTTGAGTCTAAACCCGACCGATTTTGGAGCAACTTAAGTTTTGTTCAAATGTTTAAGATTGGCAAAAGCAATGTTGTATGAGTACGCTACTCATAACAATGGGTCATATGAATTTGGTTTGCAAAAATTTCATATTCTTTAATCGAGTTTTAATTTTGTACACGTGATTATATATGTTTTTCCAAACATTTGAGTCTAAACCCGACCGATTTTGGAGCAACTTAATTTTTGTTCAAATTTTTAAGATTATCAAAAGCAATGTTGTATGGGTACGCTACTCATAACAATGGGTCATATGAATTTTGTTTGCAAAAATTTCATCATCTTTAATCGAGTTTTTATTTTGTACACGTGATTATATATGTATTTCCACACATTTAAGTCTAAACCTGACCGATTTGGGAGCAACTTATTTTTGTTCAAATTTTTAAGATTATCAAAAGCAATGTTGTATGAGTACGCTACTCATAACAATTTGTCATATGAATTTTGTTTGCAAAAATTTCATCATCTTTAATCGAGTTTTTATTTTGTACACGTGATTATATATGTATTTCCAAACATTTGAGTCTAAACCCGACCGATTTTGGAGCAACATAATTTTTGTTCAAATTTTTAAGATTGTCAGAAGCAACGTTGTTTGAGTACGCTACTTATAACAATGCGTCATATGAATTTTTTTTGGAAAAATTTCATCATCTTTAATCGAGTTTTTATTTTGCACACGTGGTTATATATGTATTTCCAAACATTTGAGTCTAAACCCGACCGATTTTGGAGCAACTTAATTTTTGTTCAAATGTTTAAGATTGGCAAAAGCAATGTTGTATGGGTACGCTACTCATAACCATGTGTCATATGAATTTTGTTTGCAAAAATTTCATCATCTTTAATCGAGTTTTAATTTTGTACACGTGATTATATATGTATTTCCAAACATTTGAGTCTAAACCCGACCGATTTTGGAGCAACTTAATTTTTGTTCAAATTTTTAAGATTGTCAGAAGCAACGTTGTTTGAGTACGCTACTTATAACAATGGGTCATATGAATTTTGTTTGCAAAAATTTCATCATCTTTAATCGAGTTTTTATTTTGTACACGTGATTATATATGTATTTCCACACATTTAAGTCTAAACCTGACCGATTTTGGAGCAACTTATTTTTGTTCAAATTTTTAAGATTATCAAAAGCAATGTTGTTTGAGTACGCTACATATAACAATGCGTCATATGAATTTTTTTTGCAAAAATTTAATCATCTTTAATCGAGTTTTAATTTTGTACACGTGATTATATATGTTTTTCCACACATTTAAGTCTAAACCTGACCGATTTTGGAGCAACTTAATTTTTGTTCAAATTTTTAAGATTATGAAAAGCAATGTTGTATGAGTACGCTACTCATAACAATGGGTCATATGAATTTTGTTTGCAAAAATTGCATCATCTTTAATCGAGTTTTTATTTTGTACACGTGATTATATATGTATTTCCAAACATTTGAGTCTAAACCCGACCGATTTTGGAGCAACTTAATTTTTGTTCAAATTTTTAAAATTGTCAAAAGCAACGTTGTTTGAGTACGCTACTTATAACAATGCGTCATATGAATTTTTTTTGCAAAAATTTAATCATCTTTAATGGAGTTTTTATTTTGTACACGTGGTTATATATGTATTTCCAATCATTTGAGTCTAAACCCGACCGATTTTGGAGCAACTTAATTTTTGTTCAAATGTTTAAGATTGGCAAAAGCAATGTTGTATGGGTACGCTACTCATAACAATGCGTCATATGAATTTTTTTTGGAAATATTTCGTCATCTTTAATGGAGTTTTTATTTTGTACACTTGATTATATATGTATTTCCACACATTTGTGTCTAAAGCCGACCGATTTTGGAGCAACTTAATTTTTGTTCAAATTTTGAAGATTGTCAAAACCAATGTTGTATAAGTACGCTTCTCATAACAATGCGTCATATGAATTTGTTTTGGAAAAATTTCATCATCTTTAATCGAGTTTTTATTTTGTACACGTGATTATATATGTATTTCCACACATTTGAGTCTAAACACGACCGATTTTGGAGCAACTTAATTTTTGTTCAAATGTTTAAGATTGGCAAAAGCAATGTTGTATGAGTACGCTACTCATAACAATGGGTCATATGAATTTTGTTTGCAAAAATTTTATCATCTTTAATCGATTTTTAATTTTCTACACGTGATTATATATGTTTTTCCAAACATTTGAGTCTAAACCCGACCGATTTTGGAGCAACTTAATTTTTGTTCAAATGTTTAAGATTGACAAAAGCAATGTTGTATGAGTACGTGTAGGGAATTTTAAACTTCAATTGGAGAAGTGAGATGGAGTTATGGTGCTATTATTGAGCTGAGACTACTATGAGTCTCAAAGCTAGGGTGTAGTTGCACTTCGATGCGACAGATGGGTGATGGCGGGCGGAATCCTCTGGTGCCGTAGCTCTTTCGGCGTGGGGTGGGTTTTTCTGCCATTCCTCTACCGCGTCCACATAAACTTTATTTTTAGGATTCCTACCGGAATTTAACATATTAATATCTATACTACAAAAACTTAACGATATAATAAAAGTGCTGCAAAAACTGGGGCTATCATCCTGCATCGGCGCGTACTGGTGAATGAGGTCGAAGGTGATAGTCGACTTTCATTGTCAGTACCCTTCCCAACCACGATCTCCTACGAATACGGATATTGGAGATCCCCTACTACTGACTACTCCTACCACGTTATGTCATCTTGCCTTCCCGGAACTAAAATAATTTTACCACTTCATGTCGGATTGTAAAACTTTATTCCATCTTTATTAACTGATTATACATAACTACAATATAAACATTTCAGCTTACTCATTTATTGTTGTAACATATTTACTTCTAACTCCATATTAGTTCAAGCGTATCTATACATATATTAGATTCTTTAATTCTTCAAAGTTGTAAATTTCTATATTTTTCAATTTACTTAAGTGAATTCAGCTTTTGAGTTCAACATACAATGCTATTAACACTAATTTTAAGTGCACGAAAATATTGGCAAATACAATGATCGATGTACATGATCTATATACATACATACTTCATAACCAAGCTTTGAGCTTTTGCGCAGGTCGAATGCAACGCGGCCGCTGTTGGTTTATGATATATATGTATGTACATATGTACATATGCAAATTTCTCTTCGTTAAATACGTATTATTTGTTCGTAATTTGGAAAACCAAATGCTAATAAAATATAATTGTTGCTACGCAAGCTGTCACCAGATCGAGAGGCGCGGTGAGAGAAGCAAGTACAAACATATGTAGATGCACTCGAAAGCTTACATCAGCCTGTCACCATACCCATGTACACACATATGTATGTACCTAAGCATGAGGGGACACACGCTTATCTACCTAATTAGGAGTTCGGTTGCCAGGTCGATCGGGCTCTGCTTACTACAATATTAGATTAAAGCAATAAAAATTAAATTACTTACATATGCACAGCTCCAACGACGAAAGGCCTTTCAGCGTCTGTGGATTTGTTTTTTTCTTTTCTTCGAGCTGGGATTAGGTGGGCACAAACATTTCTTTACTCTAATATTTTTTTCTTCTCTGTTTTTATATTTTAATTTTTTTTTTTTTTTATATTTTAATGCATTTGGTATTAAATACAGGAGTCGTAAAAACCAAACCCCAGGAAGAATTTTTAATTAAAAATTTTATTTTTATTTTTTTTTTATTTTTTATATCGTTTTTTCTCTAGGCACGCAAATACCCGAACAGGCAAATACCATATTTTTTATTTTAGGTAAAGTTATTTTGCAACAACAGCGCACACTTGCAATTTGACCACTTTTACCAATCTTTTCGGCACTTTTTACTAGAACAAATTACTAGAACAATCAATAAATTTATATAACTAAATGTTTTTTTTCACTTCTTTGTTATTAATTTCCTTGATTTTAATTTTTAGGCTTAACTAACTTCTTTTTCTATTTATTTTTTTTGTTTCTTTTTTTTTTTAAACAACATTACAGAATATTTTTATAAATTGTTATATTTTTTTTTCTGAATTGGTTTTGTAGTATGGAAATTCTGTTTAACTTTTCTGTTTCTTTTAGTTTTTTGTTTTTCGATTTCCCTAAAAATAAACAGGCTCACAATCAGGCCAAGGTGCGATTTCCTCCATCATACCGCGGTGGTAAACGTCCAACGCTGGTCTGGATGCTGCTTTTCAAAGGCTTAATCTTTGCTGTCCACACGAAAGTTTCAGCCACCCCAAGGTTGGGATTAAAATTTGTTCGCTATGTATGGCGATCCTTGGATCGGGACTGGCAATGTCTTGTTCTGGTGGGATTTAACTCACTAAATGCGGAGGAGTAATCCTTAGAAAAGTAATGGCCTTCCTCGGATAGACGAGCGCGGGTTTTAAAAGAAACTTTTATATGATAGCCCGTGTGGCAATGGTAATTACAGCCAGTAAATATCAGCAAAAGAAGAACGACTGCAGCCTCGTCAGCGCTTATATAGCACTAAATTCCAGTGACCAAGGTTGTTTGATTAACTTTGGAATTTGCTGTTAATTCAGCTTTAAGGTGCCTTGTGTATTTGTTTGCAGACATATAGTTTGCATACACAAACACATATGCTAAATATATTAAGCAACAACCTCCTTTTTGAGAGAGTCTTCTCACGCCGCAAAAGCTTTCAGCTCAGGCTTATATCGTAAATTTGCCTGCAGTGTACATATGTACACTGCGAGAACAATTGTGTACATTACAAAACCCGATAATATGACACCAGTTGGCGGAAGATTAGAGGGAATCAACTTCGAATATCCTTAGCGTGATCAGTGCCTATTCCTTTACCAGTCATATCCTCGAGCTGATAATAGCAATTACCTAATTGTTTCTTGATTCGGCATTTGACAAATTGTGGTGCTAGTTTCGCATTAAAGTTTTGTGCCAACTTGCTGAGAGCGAAGTTGCGTCGGAAAACCTCCTGACCTACTTTGAAAGAAACTGGTCGTGATCGCAAGTTATATTGTTGCACATTGCGGTCGTAAGCTTTACGTATATTAGCCTGGATATCTTTTCGCAATAACATCAGGTTATCTGACCGCGCAATGGGCACAAGAGGCTCTTCGAGAAGGGATAACTCCTTCAGCAATTTATAGTCTGAGCCATGAGTGATCATGTCTAGCCCAAATAAGACTCTATATGGAGAACATCCAAGCGATTGATGCAGTGAAGATCTTAATGAGCATGAAATGCTGGACAGATGTATATCCCACTCTCTTTGATCGTTTTTCAGATATGAACGAATAGCGGCTAGCAGAGAGCGATTTACACGTTCGGCAGCATTACTCTGTGGAGAGTATAATGCTGTGTATACGTGATTAATTCCCAGTGCTGTAAGAAAAGCATTGAAATCGTTTGCTTTAAATTGGGTTCCATTATCGCTAACTATTGTTTCTGGAACTCCGAAACTGTGAAAAACATGTTTTAAAAGAAATTCTTGCACTGCAACCGCTGTAAACTTTTTTAATGGTTGCAACCAATGATACTTGCTGAAATGGTCTAATACGATAAGCAAACCTATATGACCATTCTTACTGCGAGGATATGGCCCCAGTAGGTCGATGTAAATTTTTTGAAAAGGTCGGCAGGTAGGATGTTGGGAGCCCATGGGAGGGCGCAGCGTAAAATTAGGTGCTTTTGATTTCTTACAAATTTCGCAACGACGTATATACTCGCGAACATCATTGGCTAATCCAGGCCAGAATAGATGTCGACGCAGTTTATCTATGGTTTTCTGCATACCTGCATGAGCTGACGTGTGACTGTCATGAGCTTGATGAAGGACATCCGGTCGCAGTTTTTCCGGTACCCATAGCTTCCAGGAAAGCTTTTCTTGCAAATTGTCTCCTCTCGAGTGTTCAGTACGGATGTACAAAAACTTATCTATAATTTTTACATCGGGAAATTTTGCTTTATTTTCACTAACTTTTGATTTGAGTGCCACATACGAATTTTCCGCAAATGCATCAGATTCTAGATTTACAATTGGAGCCATATTTAACTCGGAAACTTCGTTTTCACATTCACAAAGGCGTGATAATGCATCAGGAACGATGTGTTCCTTTCCTTTCCGATGAGAAATGGAAAATTTAAATTGCTGTAAGCGAAATATCCAGCGAGCAAGCCTGCCGGACACGTTTTGCTGGCGCATAAGCCAAAGTAGGCTGGAGTGGTCAGTTACGACCTCGAATTCTTGGAGCTCTAAATAGCATCTAAATTTTTCGACAGCCAGTATGACCGATAAACACTCCCGTTCCGTCACGCTGTAATTGCGTTGAGCACGACTCAATTTTTTCGACATGAAAGCAATTGGCTTTTCCTCACTCTCGTCAGACAATTGTACTAGCACGGCGCCAATACCGAAATCGCTGGCGTCGCAGTGTAGATAAAACTTTTTATCGAAATTGGGATTTGTTAACACCGGAGCGGATGTTAAAATCTGTTTTAACTTGTCCATTGCGGACTGCGCTTCAGGTGTCCATGTGAACTTCTTTTTGGTAGACACCACTTCGGTTATCGGGTATGTTAAATCAGCAAAGTTGTTAATGAATCGTCGATACCATCCACACACTCCTAAAAATCCTCGAACTTGTTTTAGGTTCTTAGGTGGTGGCCAGTTAACTATACAAGAAACTTTACTTGGGTCTGTGCGAATACCTCCACTGCCTATGATATAACCTAAATAATTAATATTTGTCACGCAGAACTGACTTTTAGCAAGATTGAGGGTTAAGTTGGCTTTGCGAAATTGTTCCGCTAAGCGAACTAAAACAGCGAGGTGGGTAGTGAAGTTTTCGGACACAATGCATAAATCATCGAGATATCCGAATACACAGTAGCGTAAATCTGGTGGTATAACGTCATCCATAAGACGACACATTGTAGATGGTGCATTACAGAGCCCGAATGGCATGACCTTAAACTGATAAAGGGGCCGTCCGGGGACGGTAAATGCCGTCAGCGGTTTTGAAGCGGGGCTGAGTGCTATTTGCCAGTATGCATCTTTTAAATCTAACTTCGAAATTATATTGGCTTTTGGCAACCTGGAAAAAATTCCATCGATGCTGGGTAAGGGGTAAGCGTCTTTCTTGGTAACCTCATTAAGCTTACGCGCATCCAAGCAAAGGCGAACTTTGTTAGGTTTAATAACCAGGCGCATAGGCGAACTCCACGCGCTTATTGAGGGCTCTATAACATCGAGTTGGAGCATTCGATCAATTTCTTGATAAAGCAACTTCTCCACCGCTGGGCTTACAGGATAGAAACGTTGCTTTACAGGCTTCGCTTCTCCTACCTCAATATGATGTTGTATTAAAGTGGTGCGACCTAGGACGTCAGTGGCATTGGGAAATAAGTTTTTTACTACCTCCAGCTGCTGAGTTTGCTTTGAATTTAATAAACATGCATTGCTATCTAAAATGTTAGGATTATCTAGCCTTTGCTCTAGCGAGCCGATGATATTTGGAGCAAGTGCGAAAGTTCTCCAAAAGTCATGACCGAGAATTAGTTTCTGCTTAATAGAGGGTATCACGTAAATTTTCATTGGTTTTTTTGAAGATTGATATGTCATTTCTACGTTCAACACTCCAACTACTTTTTGACTTTGTCCATCAGCGGTTTTTGCATAAGATCTGAAAGGTTTAAATTCTGCAAATGCAGAAAAGTCTTGTGTCGCTAGGGTGGAGCCAATACAGCTTATATTAGCTCCTGTATCTAACAAACCTAGTTCTATAAATTTTAGAAAGGAGACTTCAGCATAACTGCGCATGTCGCTTTGATTGCTAAATATGGTAGAAACTAACAATTTTTTGTTTAGTTTAACATTTTCATAAAAAGATTTTAACCTTAACGTACGCTTATTCAGTTTTGGCTCGGTATTAGTAAATATACGATTTCGAACCTTCAAATAATTTTCAAGCCTCTCGGTATATGGACGATAGCGAAAAGGGATAGACTTTTGACCAGTTGTTGCTGACCCTGACTTCGGGGTGGGTGATTGTACATCCGTGTTCTCCCCCATAATAGAGGGGTCTATGCATTAGGGTACATCCGGCTGGCTTTGGATGCACCCGTATGACGGTTTTCCGTCTGTTTTCGACGGCAAGTGTGACATTGCGGCTTGTAAACATTCACGGCGCCACAGCCATAGCAAAAAACGCGGCGATCAGCCAAACAGTTTTCCCAAAGGTGACCTATCTCGTCGCAGTTCCAACATTTTACTTTGGTTGGTGTAGCGCGCACAGCTGCAAGTTCCCTTTCAACTTCTGCATCTTCTACAAAATCAGAGCAAGAATGCTCCACGGCATATAATCGTCGACGATTGGCAACAGCTTTTAGGTTTGCTACATTATCAGCCCGACAGCTAAGCTCTTCGGTTAAATTTTCGCTCATCTGTACTAAGCGACGTAAATGACCAACAGAGTGTACCGGCTGAAATAACAGTTTCTGCCTAGTTTCTGGGAGTAAATTGTTTTTCAAGATTTCCATAATCTCTTCTTCGTTCATCTGAACGCCGAATTTATCAATTAAGGCTGCCACGGCCTCATAAAACGATGAAAATGATTCTCCAGGTTTTTGTTTGCGAGATCGTATCATCTCCTTACTCATAAAGACTGAACGGTAGTCCCTATATTGTTGTCGTAGAGAGGAACAAAGATCTGACCACACAATGCGATCAACCTGCTTATGGTAACGCCAATACCAATCCCTTGCTTTACCAGCGAACAATATGTGCATGTGTTTGCACATGGCAGTAAAGTCACTGTCTAACGTTTCGTCGGTCAGGGTTTTCACTCTATAAATAAATTCTTCGACTCCTAAGCCTTCAGCTGATCCCTCAAAGTGTAAATTCCACTTTTGCATGATATCTGCGGTCTTCTGAAAAAAAATGGACGATGACATCGAAGTAGCCGTGTCCCGAATAGGTACAGAACTAATCTCGTTATTTGTAGGGCTAGAAAGGGATTGAGCGTTTTGCAACAAACTTATATTCATGTTCGCCATAACTCGAGTTATAGTCTGTTCAACCATTTGTTGAACTAATTGATAATCTACCTCATTACTTTGACGGGGGTTACGACCCCGAATTGGTCTACCTCTTCTTCTTACACCTGCATTTATCGGTGGAGGACGTTCGGCATGATTAGTGCTTTGACTAGCGTCAAGGGCAGAAGACGGTCCGCCACTTACATCCAACGTACGCGACTCTTGTACCTCAGGTACCTCAGTCGGGTTCACAGTTTGAGCCAGGTTCATAGTCTTTGCTAAGTTTCTAGTTATAACTCTCTGTTCGCTAGGTATAGCGACAGTTCTTTTTGGCTTTGCTCCTGGAGAGCAGTTACCTACAACTAGCTTCAATTCTGGTTGATTAATGGTTTTGTCACATATATAACAATTAGGGTGGTCTGCTAACCAACCTTCTAAGCAAGTTTTGTGAAACACATGCTTGCAATTTAACACGTAGCAAGGATGCGTATCATTAATTCCCTGCTTACATAAAGCGCATTGGTTATTAGTTGCAGAACCTGAAGGTTGCATTTCATGGGGGCTATGTTCCAAAGGCATACTATAATAAAAACAATTTTTTTTTTTTTTTTTTTTTTTTTTTTTTTCCGGGTTATGACATAATTTGATGACAAAATTTAGGTAGGGTACACATAAGTAAGACACTGTACGCAGAATGAAAGTTGTACTGGGCTATTGAAACTAACAAATGATTGGTGCTAGATCTCTGATCATAGAATGTACAATCGACGTTATTCGGCAAGGGTACATCAATTCAGTATACTACCAGGTTCCGGACAATAAGTTGACTATGCACTCCACTAATCATATCCCCAGACATCCAATACATAATTTTAAAATTTGGTTCAGCTAAAATGGTACGCTGCAAGCGAAAGACTTATCATATGAGCCACCAGTACTGGTATCCGGTCTCAGCCAAAAACGCAATATTCTGAAATTGGATATAATAGTTCTCACCACTGCAAACGTAGCCGAGTTGAAAACTTTCCAAAAGTAAAATAAAAAATACAAACGAGCTTATATTGTGTAGATTTAGAATAAGGTATAGCGGATCGACTGCTAAAAGTTTTTGTTATAGCTGGATTCAGCGGAGTACTAAGAGATTCCTGTGAGTTTCTCGGCTTCATATTCAAACAGAACGCAAAGCATCGTAGTCTCTTGGACTAACCAAGTCACTTAGTATCTGCACCTGCGGAAGGAAGACTCAATTAATCTAAACAACGTCAGCCGGTGGGACACTAACTCAGCAAAATGATCAGTTGTAACATTTTACACAAATGGGGGATATGCGACAGCTAACTCAATAAAGGATTAATTACAATGTTAAATTATTGTAACCATTATACATATAACACGTACAAGCGCGTCCAATTAACGCCGATCATGTATGTAGTTATATACAGATGTTAAGTGGTTAATACTACCGAACGTTAGCTGCCCCACGTTGGGCGCCAAAAATTTATGTAGGGAATTTTAAACTTCAATTGGAGAAGTGAGATGGAGTTATGGTGCTATTATTGAGCTGAGACTACTATGAGTCTCAAAGCTAGGGTGTAGTTGCACTTCGATGCGACAGATGGGTGATGGCGGGCGGAATCCTCTGGTGCCGTAGCTCTTTCGGCGTGGGGTGGGTTTTTCTGCCATTCCTCTACCGCGTCCACATAAACTTTATTTTTAGGATTCCTACCGGAATTTAACATATTAATATCTATACTACAAAAACTTAACGATATAATAAAAGTGCTGCAAAAACTGGGGCTATCATCCTGCATCGGCGCGTACTGGTGAATGAGGTCGAAGGTGATAGTCGACTTTCATTGTCAGTACCCTTCCCAACCACGATCTCCTACGAATACGGATATTGGAGATCCCCTACTACTGACTACTCCTACCACGTTATGTCATCTTGCCTTCCCGGAACTAAAATAATTTTACCACTTCATGTCGGATTGTAAAACTTTATTCCATCTTTATTAACTGATTATACATAACTACAATATAAACATTTCAGCTTACTCATTTATTGTTGTAACATATTTACTTCTAACTCCATATTAGTTCAAGCGTATCTATACATATATTAGATTCTTTAATTCTTCAAAGTTGTAAATTTCTATATTTTTCAATTTACTTAAGTGAATTCAGCTTTTGAGTTCAACATACAATGCTATTAACACTAATTTTAAGTGCACGAAAATATTGGCAAATACAATGATCGATGTACATGATCTATATACATACATACTTCATAACCAAGCTTTGAGCTTTTGCGCAGGTCGAATGCAACGCGGCCGCTGTTGGTTTATGATATATATGTATGTACATATGTACATATGCAAATTTCTCTTCGTTAAATACGTATTATTTGTTCGTAATTTGGAAAACCAAATGCTAATAAAATATAATTGTTGCTACGCAAGCTGTCACCAGATCGAGAGGCGCGGTGAGAGAAGCAAGTACAAACATATGTAGATGCACTCGAAAGCTTACATCAGCCTGTCACCATACCCATGTACACACATATGTATGTACCTAAGCATGAGGGGACACACGCTTATCTACCTAATTAGGAGTTCGGTTGCCAGGTCGATCGGGCTCTGCTTACTACAATATTAGATTAAAGCAATAAAAATTAAATTACTTACATATGCACAGCTCCAACGACGAAAGGCCTTTCAGCGTCTGTGGATTTGTTTTTTTCTTTTCTTCGAGCTGGGATTAGGTGGGCACAAACATTTCTTTACTCTAATATTTTTTTCTTCTCTGTTTTTATATTTTAATTTTTTTTTTTTTTTATATTTTAATGCATTTGGTATTAAATACAGGAGTCGTAAAAACCAAACCCCAGGAAGAATTTTTAATTAAAAATTTTATTTTTATTTTTTTTTTATTTTTTATATCGTTTTTTCTCTAGGCACGCAAATACCCGAACAGGCAAATACCATATTTTTTATTTTAGGTAAAGTTATTTTGCAACAACAGCGCACACTTGCAATTTGACCACTTTTACCAATCTTTTCGGCACTTTTTACTAGAACAAATTACTAGAACAATCAATAAATTTATATAACTAAATGTTTTTTTTCACTTCTTTGTTATTAATTTCCTTGATTTTAATTTTTAGGCTTAACTAACTTCTTTTTCTATTTATTTTTTTTGTTTCTTTTTTTTTTTAAACAACATTACAGAATATTTTTATAAATTGTTATATTTTTTTTTCTGAATTGGTTTTGTAGTATGGAAATTCTGTTTAACTTTTCTGTTTCTTTTAGTTTTTTGTTTTTCGATTTCCCTAAAAATAAACAGGCTCACAATCAGGCCAAGGTGCGATTTCCTCCATCATACCGCGGTGGTAAACGTCCAACGCTGGTCTGGATGCTGCTTTTCAAAGGCTTAATCTTTGCTGTCCACACGAAAGTTTCAGCCACCCCAAGGTTGGGATTAAAATTTGTTCGCTATGTATGGCGATCCTTGGATCGGGACTGGCAATGTCTTGTTCTGGTGGGATTTAACTCACTAAATGCGGAGGAGTAATCCTTAGAAAAGTAATGGCCTTCCTCGGATAGACGAGCGCGGGTTTTAAAAGAAACTTTTATATGATAGCCCGTGTGGCAATGGTAATTACAGCCAGTAAATATCAGCAAAAGAAGAACGACTGCAGCCTCGTCAGCGCTTATATAGCACTAAATTCCAGTGACCAAGGTTGTTTGATTAACTTTGGAATTTGCTGTTAATTCAGCTTTAAGGTGCCTTGTGTATTTGTTTGCAGACATATAGTTTGCATACACAAACACATATGCTAAATATATTAAGCAACAACCTCCTTTTTGAGAGAGTCTTCTCACGCCGCAAAAGCTTTCTGCTCAGGCTTATATCGTAAATTTGCCTGCAGTGTACATATGTACACTGCGAGAACAATTGTGTACATTACATACGCTACTATAACAATGGGTCATATGAATTTTGTTTGCAAAAATTTCATCATCTTTAATGGAATTTTAATTTTGTACACGTGATTATATATGTTTTTCCAAACATTTGAGTCTAAACCCGACCGATTTTGGAGCAACTTAATTTTTGTTCAAATTTTTAAGATTGTCAAAAGCAACGTTGTTTGAGTACGCTACTTATAACAATGGGTCATATGAATTTTGTTTGCAAAAATTTCATCATCTTTAATCGAGTTTTTATTTTGTACACGTGATTATATATGTATTTCCACACATTTAAGTCTAAACCTGACCGATTTTGGAGCAACTTATTTTTGTTCAAATTTTTAAGATTATCAAAAGCAATGTTGTTTGAGTACGCTACTTATAACAATGCGTCATATGAATTTTTTTTGCAAAAATTTAATCATCTTTAATGGAGTTTTTATTTTGTACACGTGGTTATATATGTATTTCCAAACATTTGAGTCTAAACCCGACCGATTTTGGAGCAACTTAATTTTTGTTCAAATGTTTAAGATTGGTAAAAGCAATGTTGTATGAGTACGCTACTATAACAATGGGTCATATGAATTTTGTTTGCAAAAATTTAATCATCTTTAATCGAGTTTTAATTTTGTACACGTGATTATATATGTTTTTCCAAACATTTGAGTCTAAACCCGACCGATTTTGGAGCAACTTAATTTTTGTTCAAATTTTTAAGATTGTCAAAAGCAACGTTGTTTGAGTACGCTACTTATAACAATGGGTCATATGAATTTTGTTTGCAAAAATTTCATTATCTTTAATCGAGTTTTTATTTTGCACACGTGGTTATATATGTATTTCCAAACATTTGAGTCTAAACCCGACCGATTTTGGAGCAACTCAATTTTTGTTCAAATGTTTAAGAATGGCAAAAGCAATGTTGTATGGGTACGCTACTCATAACCATGGGCCCTATGAATTTTGTTTGCAAAAATTTCATCATCTTTAATCGAGTTTTTATTTTGTACACGTGATTATATATGTATTTCCAAACATTTGAGTCTAAACCCGACCGATTTTGGAGCAACTTAATTTTTGTTCAAATTTTTAAAATTGTCAAAAGCAACGTTGTTTGAGTACGCTACTTATAACAATGCGTCATATGAATTTTTTTTGCAAAAATTTAATCATCTTTAATGGAGTTTTTATTTTGTACACGTGGTTATATATGTATTTCCAAACATTTGAGTCTAAACCCGACCGATTTTGGAGCAACTTAATTTTTGTTCAAATGTTTAAGATTGGCAAAAGCAATGTTGTATGAATACGCTACTCATAACAATGGGTCATATGAATTTTGTTTGCAAAAATTTCATCATCTTTAATCGAGTTTTAATTTTGTACACGTGATTATATATGTTTTTCCAAACATTTGAGTCTAAACCCGACCGATTTTGGAGCAACTTAATTTTTGTTCAAATTTTTAAGATTATCAAAAGCAATGTTGTAAATATGAGTACGCTACTCATAACAATGGGTCATATGAATTTTGTTTGCAAAAATTTCATCATCTTTAATCGAGTTTTTATTTTGTACACGTGATTATATATGTATTTCCACACATTTAAGTCTAAACCTGACCGATTTTGGAGCAACTTATTTTTGTTCAAATTTTTAAGATTATCAAAAGCAATGTTGTATGAGTACGCTACTCATAACAATTTGTCATATGAATTTTGTTTGCAAAAATTTCATCATCTTTAATCGAGTTTTTATTTTGTACACGTGATTATATATGTATTTCCAAACATTTGAGTCTAAACCCGACCGATTTTGGAGCAACTTAATTTTTGTTCAAATGCTTAAGATTGGCAAAAGCAATGTTGTATGAGTACGCTACTCATAACAATGGGTCATATGAATTTTGTTTGCAAAAATTTCATCATCTTTAATCGAGTTTTTATTTTGTACACGTGATTATATATGTATTTCCAAACATTTGAGTCTAAACCCGACCGATTTTGGAGCAACTTAATTTTTGTTCAAATTTTAAAGATTGTCAAAAGCAACGTTGTTTGAGTACGCTACTTATAACAATGCGTCATATGAATTTTTTTTTGGAAAAATTTCATCATCTTTAATCGAGTTTTTATTTTGCACACGTGGTTATATATGTATTTCCAAACATTTGAGTCTAAACCCGACCGTTTTTGGAGCAACTTAATTTTTGTTCAAATGTTTAAGATTGGCAAAAGCAATGTTTTATGGGTACGCTACTCATAACCATGGGCCCTATGCATTTTTTTTGCAAAAATTTAATCATCTTTAATCGAGTTTTAATTTTGTACACGTGATTATATATGTTTTTCCACACATTTAAGTCTAAACCTGACCGATTTTGGAGCAACTTAATTTTTGTTCAAATTTTTAAGATTATCAAAAGCAATGTTGTATGAGTACGCTACTCATAACAATGGGTCATATGAATTTTGTTTGCAAAAATTTCATCATCTTTAATCGAGTTTTTATTTTGTACACGTGATTATATATGTATTTCCAAACATTTGAGTCTAAACCCGACCGATTTTGGAGCAACTTAATTTTTGTTCAAATTTTAAAGATTGTCAAAAGCAACGTTGTTTGAGTACGCTACTTATAACAATGCGTCATATGAATTTTTTTTGCAAAAATTTCATCATCTTTAATCGAGTTTTTATTTTGTACACGTGGTTATATATGTATTTCCAAACATTTGAGTCTAAACCCGACCGATTTTTGAGCAACTTAATTTTTGTTCAAATGTTTAAGATTGGCAAAAGCAATGTTGTATGAGTACGCTACTATAACAATGGGTCATATGAATTTTGTTTGCAAAAATTTCATCATCTTTAATCGAGTTTTAATTTTGTACACGTGATTATATATGTTTTTCCAAACATTTGAGTCTAAACCCGACCGATTTTGGAGCAACTTAATTTTTGTTCAAATTTTTAAGATTGTCAAAAGCAACGTTGTTTGAGTACGCTACTTATAACAATGGGTCATATGAATTTTGTTTGCAAAAATTTCATCATCTTTAATCGAGTTTTTATTTTGTACACGTGGTTATATATGTATTTCCACACATTTAAGTCTAAACCTGACCGATTTTGGAGCAACTTATTTTTGTTCAAATTTTTAAGATTATCAAAAGCAATGTTGTTTGAGTACGCTACATATAACAATGCGTCATATGAATTTTTTTTTTTTAAATTTAATCATCTTTAATGGAGTTTTTATTTTGTACACGTGGTTATATATGTATTTCCAAACATTTGAGTCTAAACCCGACCGATTTTGGAGCAACTTAATTTTTGTTCAAATGTTTAAGATTGGCAAAAGCAATGTTGTATGAGTACGCTACTATAACAATGGGTCATATGAATTTTGTTTGCAAAAATTTCATCATCTTAAATCGAGTTTTAATTTTGTACACGTGATTATATATGTTTTTCCAAACATTTGAGTCTAAACCCGACCGATTTTGGAGCAACTCAATTTTTGTTCAAATTTATAATATTGTCAAAAGCAATGTTGTATGAGTACGCTACTCATAACCATGGGTCATATGAATTTTTTTTTGCAAAAATTTCATCATCTTTAATCGAGTTTTTTTTTGTACACGTGATTATGTATGTATTTCCACACATTTGAGTCTAAACCCGACCGTTTTTGGAGCAACTTAAATTATGTTCAAATTTTTAAGATTGTCAAAAGCAATGTTGTATAAGTACGCTACTCATAACAATGGGTCATATCGATTTTTTTTGCAAAAATTTCATCACCTTTAATCGAGTTTTTATTTTGTACACGTGATTATACATACATATATGTATTTCCACACATTTGAGTCTAAACCCGACCGATTTTGGAGCAACTTAATTTTTGTTCAAAGTTTTAAGATTGTCAAAAGCAATGTTGTATGAGTACGCTACTCATAACAATGCGTCATATGGATTTTTTTGCAAAAATTTCATCATCTTTAATCGAGTTTTTATTTTGTACACGTGATTATATATGTATTTCCACACATTTGAGTCTAAACCCGACCGATTTTGTAGCAACCTAATTTTTGTTCAAATTTTTAAGATTGTCAAAAGCAATGTTGTATGAGTACGCTACTCATAACAGAGGGTCATATGGATTTTTTTTGCAAAAATTTCATCGCCTTTAATCGAGTTTTTATTTTGTACACGTGATTATATATGTATTTCCACACATTTGAGTCTAAACCCGACTGATTTTGGAGCAACTTAATTTATGTTCAAATTTTTAAGATTGTCAAAAGCAATGTTGTATGAGTACGCTACTCATAACATTGCGTCATATGGATTTTTTTTGCAAAAATTTCATCACCTTTAATCGAGTTTTTATTTTGTACACGTGATTGTATATGTATTTCTACACATTTGAGTCTAAACACCACCGATTTTGGAGCAACTTAATTCTTGTTCAAATTTTGAAGATTGTCAAAAGCAATGTTGTATGAGTACGCTACTCATAACCATGGGTCATATGAATTTTTTTGCAAAAATTTCATCATCTTTAATCGAGTTTTTATTTTGTACACGTGATTATGTATGTATTTCCACACATTTGCGTCTAAACCCAACCGATTTTTTAGCAACTTAAATTATGTTCAAATTTTTAAGATTGTCAAAAGCAATGTTGTATGAGTACGCTACTCATAACAATGCGTCATATGGATTTTTTTTGGAAAAATTTCATCACCTTTAATCGAGTTTTTATTTTGTACACGTGATTATATATGTACTTCCACACAGTTGAGTCTAAGCCTGACCGATTTTGGAGCAACTTAATTTTTGTTCAAATTTTTAAGATTGTCAAAAGCAATGTTGTATGAGTACGCTACTCATAACCATGGGTCATATGAATTTTTTTTGGAGAAACTTCATCATGTTTAATCGAGTTTTTATTTTGTACACGTGGTTATGTATGTATTTCCACACATTTGAGTCTAAACCCGACCGATTTTGGAGCAACTTAATTTTTGTTAAAATTTTGAAGAATGGCAAAAGAAGTGTTGTATGAGTACGCTACTCATAACAATGGATTTTTTTTGCAAAAATTTCATCATCTTTAATCGAGTTTTTATTTTGTACACGTGATTATATATGTATTTTCACACATTTAGTCTAAACCCGACCGATTTTGGAGCAACTTAATTTTTGTTCAAATTTTTAAGATTGTCAAAAGCAATGTTGTATGAGTACGCTACTCATAACAATGCGTCATATGGATTTTTTTTGCAAAAATTTCCTCATCTTTAATCGAGTTTTAATTTTGTACACGTGATTATATATGTATTTCCACACATTTGAGTCTCAACCCGACCGATTTTGGAGCAACATAATTTTTGTTCAAATTTTTAAGATTGGCAAAATAAGTGTTGTATGAGTACGCTCTTCATAACCATGGGTCATATGCATTTTTTTTGCAAAAAGTTCATCATCTTTAATCGAGTTTTTATTTTGTACACGTGATTATATATGTACTTCCACACAGTTGAGTCTAAGCCTGACCGATTTTGGAGCAACTTAATTTTTGTTCAAATGTTTAAGATTGGCAAAAGCAATGTTGTATGAGTACGCTACTATAACAATGGGTCATATGAATTTTGTTTGCAAAAATTTCATCATCTTTAATCGAGTTTTAATTTTGTACACGTGATTATATATGTTTTTCCAAACATTTGAGTCTAAACCCGACCGATTTTGGAGCAACTTAATTTTTGTTCAAATTTTTAAGATTGTCAAAAGCAACGTTGTTTGAGTACGCTACTTATAACAATGGGTCATATGAATTTTGTTTGCAAAAATTTCATCATCTTTAATCGAGTTTTTATTTTGTACACGTGATTATATATGTATTTCCACACATTTAAGTCTAAACCTGACCGATTTTGGAGCAACTTATTTTTGTTCAAATTTTTAAGATTATCAAAAGCAATGTTGTTTGAGTACGCTACTTATAACAATGCGTCATATGAATTTTTTTTGCAAAAATTTAATCATCTTTAATGGAGTTTTTATTTTGTACACGTGGTTATATATGTATTTCCAAACATTTGAGTCTAAACCCGACCGATTTTGGAGCAACTTAATTTTTGTTCAAATGTTTAAGATTGGTAAAAGCAATGTTGTATGAGTACGCTACTATAACAATGGGTCATATGAATTTTGTTTGCAAAAATTGAATCATCTTTAATCGAGTTTTAATTTTCTACACGTGATTATATATGTTTTTCCAAACATTTGAGTCTAAACCCGACCGATTTTGGAGCAACTTAATTTTTGTTCAAATTTTTAAGATTGTCAAAAGCAACGTTGTTTGAGTACGCTACTTATAACAATGGGTCATATGAATTTTGTTTGCAAAAATTTCATCATCTTTAATCGAGTTTTTATTTTGTACACGTGATTATATATG
The DNA here is from genome assembly GCA_963971545.1 of Philophylla caesio. Classification (NCBI taxonomy): domain Eukaryota; kingdom Metazoa; phylum Arthropoda; class Insecta; order Diptera; family Tephritidae; genus Philophylla; species Philophylla caesio. The sequence goes on along the minus strand of OZ020604.1, from coordinate 99,270,372 downwards.
TATTTCCACACATTTAAGTCTAAACCTGACCGATTTTGGAGCAACTTATTTTTGTTCAAATTTTTAAGATTATCAAAAGCAATGTTGTTTGAGTACGCTACTTATAACAATGCGTCATATGAATTTTTTTTGCAAAAGTTTAATCATCTTTAATGGAGTTTTTATTTTGTACACGTGGTTATATATGTATTTCCAAACATTTGAGTCTAAACCCGACCGATTTTGGAGCAACTTAATTTTTGTTCAAATGTTTAAGATTGGTAAAAGCAATGTTGTATGAGTACGCTACTATAACAATGGGTCATATGAATTTTGTTTGCAAAAATTTAATCATCTTTAATCGAGTTTTAATTTTGTACACGTGATTATATATGTTTTTCCAAACATTTGAGTCTAAACCCGACCGATTTTGGAGCAACTTAATTTTTGTTCAAATTTTTAAGATTGTCAAAAGCAACGTTGTTTGAGTACGCTACTTATAACAATGGGTCATATGAATTTTGTTTGCAAAAATTTCATTATCTTTAATCGAGTTTTTATTTTGCACACGTGGTTATATATGTATTTCCAAACATTTGAGTCTAAACCCGACCGATTTTGGAGCAACTCAATTTTTGTTCAAATGTTTAAGATTGGCAAAAGCAATGTTGTATGGGTACGCTACTCATAACCATGGGTCCTATGAATTTTTTTGCAAAAATTTAATCATCTTTAATGGAGTTTTAATTCTGTACACGTGATTATATATGTTTTTCCACACATTTAAGTCTAAACCTGACCGATTTTGGATCAACTTAATTTTTGTTCAAATTTTTAAGATTATCAAAAGCAATGTTGTATGAGTACGCTACTCATAACAATGGGTCATATGAATTTTGTTTGCAAAAATTTCATCATCTTTAATCGAGTTTTTATTTTGTACACGTGATTATATATGTATTTCCAAACATTTGAGTCTAAACCCGACCGATTTTGGAGCAACTTAATTTTTGTTCAAATTTTTAAAATTGTCAAAAGCAACGTTGTTTGAGTACGCTACTTATAACAATGCGTCATATGAATTTTTTTTGCAAAAATTTAATCATCTTTAATGGAGTTTTTATTTTGTACACGTGGTTATATATGTATTTCCAAACATTTGAGTCTAAACCCGACCGATTTTGGAGCAACTTAATTTTTGTTCAAATGTTTAAGATTGGCAAAAGCAATGTTGTATGAATACGCTACTCATAACAATGGGTCATATGAATTTTGTTTGCAAAAATTTCATCATCTTTAATCGAGTTTTAATTTTGTTCACGTGATTATATATGTTTTTCCAAACATTTGAGTCTAAACCCGACCGATTTTGGAGCAACTTAATTTTTGTTCAAATTTTTAAGATTATCAAAAGCAATGTTGTATGAGTACGCTACTCATAACAATGGGTCATATGAATTTTGTTTGCAAAAATTTCATCATCTTTAATCGAGTTTTTATTTTGTACACGTGATTATATGTATATGTATTTCCACACATTTAAGTCTAAACCTGACCGATTTTGGAGCAACTTATTTTTGTTCAAATTTTTAAGATTATCAAAAGCAATGTGGTATGAGTACGCTACTCATAACAATTTGTCATATGAATTTTGTTTGCAAAAATTTCATCATCTTTAATCGAGTTTTTATTTTGTACACGTGATTATATATGTATTTCCAAACATTTGAGTCTAAACCCGACCGATTTTGGAGCAACATAATTTTTGTTCAAATTTTTAAGATTGTCAAAAGCAACGTTGTTTGAGTACGCTACTTATAACAATGCGTCATATGAATTTTTTTTGGAAAAATTTCATCATCTTTAATCGAGTTTTTATTTTGCACACGTGGTTATATATGTATTTCCAAACATTTGAGTCTAAACCCGACCGATTTTGGAGCAACTTAATTTTTGTTCAAATGTTTAAGATTGGCAAAAGCAATGTTGTATGGGTACGCTACTCATAACCATGGGCCCTATGCATTTTTTTTGCAAAAATTTAATCATCTTTAATCGAGTTTTAATTTTGTACACGTGATTATATATGTTTTTCCACACATTTAAGTCTAAAGCTGACCGATTTTGGAGCAACTTAATTTTTGTTCAAATTTTTAAGATTATCAAAAGCAATGTTGTATGAGTACGCTACTCATAACAATGGGTCATATGAATTTTGTTTGCAAAAATTTCATCATCTTTAATCGAGTTTTTATTTTGTACACGTGATTATATATGCATTTCCACACATTTAAGTCTAAACCTGACCGATTTTGGAGCAACTTATTTTTGTTAAAATTTTTAAGATTATCAAAAGCAATGTTGTTTGAGTACGCTACATATAACAATGCGTCATATGAATTTTTTTTTTTTAAATTTAATCATCTTTAATGGAGTTTTTATTTTGTACACGTGGTTATATATGTATTTCCAAACATTTGAGTCTAAACCCGACCGATTTTGGAGCAACTCAATTTTTGTTCAAATGTTTAAGATTGGCAAAAGCAATGTTGTATGAGTACGCTACTATAACAATGGGTCATATGAATTTTGTTTGCAAAAATTTCATCATCTTAAATCGAGTTTTAAATTTCTACACGTGATTATATATGTTTTTCCAAACATTTGAGTCTAAACCCGACCGATTTTGGAGCAACTTAATTTTTGTTCAAATTTATAAGATTGTCAAAAGCAATGTTGTATGAGTACGCTACTCATAACCATGGGTCATATGAATTTTTTTTGCAAAAATTTCATCATCTTTAATCGAGTTTTTTTTTGTACACGTGATTATGTATGTATTTCCACACATTTGAGTCTAAACCCGACCGATTTTGGAGCAACTTAAATTATGTTCAAATTTTTAAGATTGTCAAAAGCAATGTTGTATAAGTACGCTACTCATAACAATGGGTCATATGGATTTTTTTTGCAAAAATTTCATCACCTTTAATCGAGTTTTTATTTTGTACACGTGATTATATATGTATTTCCACACATTTGAGTCTAAACCCGACCGATTTTGGAGCAACTTAATTTTTGTTCAAAGTTTTAAGATTGTCAAAAGCAATGTTGTATGAGTACGCTACTCATAACAATGCGTCATATGGATTTTTTTGCAAAAATTTCATCATCTTTAATCGAGTTTTTATTTTGTACACGTGATTATATATGTATTTCCACACATTTGAGTCTAAACCCGACCGATTTTGTAGCAACCTAATTTTTGTTCAAATTTTTAAGATTGTCAAAAACAATGTTGTATGAGTACGCTACTCATAACAGAGGGTCATATGGATTTTTTTTGCAAAAATTTCATCGCCTTTAATCGAGTTTTTATTTTGTACACGTGATTATATATGTATTTCCACACATTTGAGTCTAAACCCGACTGATTTTGGAGCAACTTAATTTATGTTGAAATTTTTAAGATTGTCAAAAGCAATGTTGTATGAGTACGCTACTCATAACATTGCGTCATATGGATTTTTTTTGCAAAAATTTCATCACCTTTAATCGAGTTTTTATTTTGTACACGTGATTATATATGTATTTCTACACATTTGAGTCTAAACACCACCGATTTTGGAGCAACATAATTCTTGTTCAAATTTTGAAGATTGTCAAAAGCAATGTTGTATGAGTACGCTACTCATAACCATGGGTCATATGAATTTTTTTTGCAAAAATTTCATCATCTTTAATCGAGTTTTTATTTTGTACACGTGATTATGTATGTATTTCCACACATTTGAGTCTAAACCCAACCGATTTTTTAGCAACTTAAATTATGTTCAAATTTTTAAGATTGTCAAAAGCAATGTTGTATGAGTACGCTACTCATAACAATGCGTCATATGGATTTTTTTTGGAAAAATTTCATGACCTTTAATCGAGTTTTTATTTTGTACACGTGATTATATATGTATGTACTTCCACACAGTTGAGTCTAAGCCTGACCGATTTTGGAGCAACTTAATTTTTGTTCAAATTTTTAAGATTGTCAAAAGCAATGTTGTATGAGTACGCTACTCATAACCATGGGTCATATGAATTTTTTTTGGAGAAACTTCATCATGTTTAATCGAGTTTTTATTTTGTACACGTGGTTATGTATGTATTTCCAAACATTTGAGTCTAAACCCGACCGATTTTGGAGCAAATTAATTTTTGTTCAAATTTTAAAGATTGTCAAAAGCAACGTTGTTTGAGTACGCTACTTATAACAATGCGTCATATGAATTTTTTTTGCAAAAATTTAATCATCTTTAATGGAGTTTTTATTTTGTACACGTGGTTATATATGTATTTCCAAACATTTGAGTCTAAACCCGACCGATTTTTGAGCAACTTAATTTTTGTTCAAATGTTTAAGATTGGCAAAAGCAATGTTGTATGAGTACGCTACTATAACAATGGGTCATATGAATTTTGTTTGCAAAAATTTCATCATCTTTAATCGAGTTTTAATTTTGTACACGTGATTATATATGTTTTTCCAAACATTTGAGTCTAAACCCGACCGATTTTGGAGCAACTTAATTTTTGTTCAAATTTTTAAGATTGTCAAAAGCAATGTTGTTTGAGTACGCTACTTATAACAATGGGTCATATGAATTTTGTTTGCAAAAATTTCATCATCTTTAATCGAGTTTTTATTTTGTACACGTGATTATATATGTATTTCCACACATTTAAGTCTAAACCCGACCGATTTTGGAGCAACTTATTTTTGTTCAAATTTTTAAGATTATCAAAAGCAATGTTGTTTGAGTACGCTACATATAACAATGCGTCATATGAATTTTTTTTTTTTAAATTTTTGAGCAACTTAATTTTTGTTCAAATGTTTAAGATTGGCAAAAGCAATGTTGTATGAGTACGCTACTATAACCATGGGTCATATGAATTTTTTTTGCAAAAATTTCATCATCTTTAATCGAGTTTTTCTTTTGTACACGTGATTATGTATGTATTTCCACACATTTGAGTCTAAACCCAACCGATTTTTTAGCAACTTAATTTATGTTGAAATTTTTAAGATTGTCAAAAGCAATGTTGTATGAGTACGCTACTCATAACATTGCGTCATATGGATTTTTTTTGTAAAAATTTCATCACCTTTAATCGAGTTTTTATTTTGTACACGTGATTATATATGTATTTCTACACATTTGAGTCTAAACACCACCGATTTTGGAGCAACATAATTCTTGTTCAAATTTTGAAGATTGTCAAAAGCAATGTTGTATGAGTACGCTACTCATAACCATGGGTCATATGAATTTTTTTTGCAAAAATTTCATCATCTTTAATCGAGTTTTTATTTTGTACACGTGATTATGTATGTATTTCCACACATTTGAGTCTAAACCCAACCGATTTTTTAGCAACTTAAATTATGTTCAAATTTTTAAGATTGTCAAAAGCAATGTTGTATGAGTACGCTACTCATAACAATGCGTCATATGGATTTTTTTTGGAAAAATTTCATGACCTTTAATCGAGTTTTTATTTTGTACACGTGATTATATATGTATGTACTTCCACACAGTTGAGTCTAAGCCTGACCGATTTTGGAGCAACTTAATTTTTGTTCAAATTTTTAAGATTGTCAAAAGCAACGTTGTTTGAGTACGCTACTTATAACAATGGGTCATATGAATTTTGTTTGCAAAAATTTCATCATCTTTAATCGAGTTTTAATTTTGTACACGTGATTATATATGTTTTTCCAAACATTTGAGTCTAAACCCGACCGATTTTGGAGCAACTTAATTTTTGTTCAAATTTTTAAGATTGTCAAAAGCAACGTTGTTTGAGTACGCTACTTATAACAATGGGTCATATGAATTTTGTTTGCAAAAATTTCATCATCTTTAATGGAGTTTTTATTTTGTACACGTGGTTATATATGTATTTCCAAACATTTGAGTCTAAACCCGACCGATTTTGGAGCAACTTAATTTTTGTTCAAATGTTTAAGATTGGCAAAAGCAATGTTGTATGAGTACGCTACTATAACAATGGGTCATATGAATTTTGTTTGCAAAAATTGCATCATCTTAAATCGAGTTTTAATTTTCTACACGTGATTATATATGTTTTTCCAAACATTTGAGTCTAAACCCGACCGATTTTGGAGCAACTTAATTTTTGTTCAAATTTATAAGATTGTCAAAAGCAATGTTGTATGAGTACGCTACTCATAACCATGGGTCATATGAATTTTTTTTGCAAAAATTTCATCATCTTTAATCGAGTTTTTTTTTGTACACGTGATTATGTATGTATTTCCACACATTTGAGTCTAAACCCGACCGATTTTGGAGCAACTTAAATTATGTTCAAATTTTTAAGATTGTCAAAAGCAATGTTGTATAAGTACGCTACTCATAACCATGGGTCATATGGATTTTTTTTGCAAAAATTTCATCACCTTTAATCGAGTTTTTATTTTGTACACGTGATTATATATGTATTTCCACACATTTGAGTCTAAACCCGACCGATTTTGGAGCAACTTAATTTTTGTTCAAAGTTTTAAGATTGTCAAAAGCAATGTTGTATGAGTACGCTACTCATAACAATGCGTCATATGGATTTTTTTGCAAAAATTTCATCATCTTTAATCGAGTTTTTATTTTGTACACGTGATTATATATGTATTTCCACACATTTGAGTCTAAACCCGACCGATTTTGTAGCAACCTAATTTTTGTTCAAATTTTTAAGATTGTCAAAAGCAATGTTGTATGAGTACGCTACTCATAACAGAGGGTCATATGGATTTTTTTTGCAAAAATTTCATCGCCTTTAATCGAGTTTTTATTTTGTACACGTGATTATATATGTATTTCCACACATTTGAGTCTAAACCCGACTGATTTTGGAGCAACTCAATTTATGTTCAAATTTTTAAGATTGTCAAAAGCAATGTTGTATGAGTACGCTACTCATAACATTGCGTCATATGGATTTTTTTTGCAAAAATTTCATCACCTTTAATCGAGTTTTTATTTTGTACACGTGATTATATATGTATTTCTACACATTTGAGTCTAAACACCACCGATTTTGGAGCAACTTAATTCTTGTTCAAATTTTGAAGATTGTCAAAAGCAATGTTGTATGAGTACGCTGCTCATAACCATGGGTCATATGAATTTTTTTTGCAAAAATTTCATCATCTTTAATCGAGTTTTTATTTTGTACACGTGATTATGTATGTATTTCCACACATTTGAGTCTAAACCCAACCGATTTTTTAGCAACTTAAATTATGTTCAAATTTTTAAGATTGTCAAAAGCAACGTTGTTTGAGTACGCTACTTATAACAATGGGTCATATGAATTTTGTTTGCAAAAATTTCATCATCTTTAATCGAGTTTTTATTTTGTACACGTGGTTATATATGTATTTCCACACATTTAAGTCTAAGCCCGACCGATTTTGGAGCAACTTATTTTTGTTCAAATTTTTAAGATTATCAAAAGCAATGTTGTTTGAGTACGCTACATATAACAATGCGTCATATGAATTTTTTTTTTTTAAATTTAATCATCTTTAATGGAGTTTTTATTTTGTACACGTGGTTATATATGTATTTCCAAACATTTGAGTCTAAACCCGACCGATTTTGGAGCAACTTAATTTTTGTTCAAATGTTTAAGATTGGCAAAAGCAATGTTGTATGAGTACGCTACTATAACAATGGGTCATATGAATTTTGTTTGCAAAAATTGCATAATCTTAAATCGAGTTTTAATTTTCTACACGTGATTATATATGTTTTTCCAAACATTTGAGTCTAAACCCGACCGATTTTGGAGCAACTTAATTTTTGTTCAAATTTATAAGATTGTCAAAAGCAATGTTGTATGAGTACGCTACTCATAACCATGGGTCATATGAATTTTTTTTGCAAAAATTTCATCATCTTTAATCGAGTTTTTTTTTGTACACGTGATTATGTATGTATTTCCACACATTTGAGTCTAAACCCGACCGATTTTGGAGCAACTTAAATTATGTTCAAATTTTTAAGATTGTCAAAAGCAATGTTGTATAAGTACGCTACTCATAACCATGGGTCATATGGATTTTTTTTGCAAAAATTTCATCACCTTTAATCGAGTTTTTATTTTGTACACGTGATTATATATGTATTTCCACACATTTGAGTCTAAACCCGACCGATTTTGGAGCAACTTAATTTTTGTTCAAAGTTTTAAGATTGTCAAAAGCAATGTTGTATGAGTACGCTACTCATAACAATGCGTCATATGGATTTTTTTGCAAAAATTTCATCATCTTTAATCGAGTTTTTATTTTGTACACGTGATTATATATGTATTTCCACACATTTGAGTCTAAACCCGACCGATTTTGTAGCAACCTAATTTTTGTTCAAATTTTTAAGATTGTCAAAAGCAATGTTGTATGAGTACGCTACTCATAACAGAGGGTCATATGGATTTTTTTTGCAAAAATTTCATCGCCTTTAATCGAGTTTTTATTTTGTACACGTGATTATATATGTATTTCCACACATTTGAGTCTAAACCCGACTGATTTTGGAGCAACTCAATTTATGTTCAAATTTTTAAGATTGTCAAAAGCAATGTTGTATGAGTACGCTACTCATAAAATTGCGTCATATGGATTTTTTTTGCAAAAATTTCATCACCTTTAATCGAGTTTTTATTTTGTACACGTGATTATATATGTATTTCTACACATTTGAGTCTAAACACCACCGATTTTGGAGCAACTTAATTCTTTTTCAAATTTTGAAGATTGTCAAAAGCAATGTTGTATGAGTACGCTGCTCATAACCATGGGTCATATGAATTTTTTTTGCAAAAATTTCATCATCTTTAATCGAGTTTTTATTTTGTACACGTGATTATGTATGTATTTCCACACATTTGAGTCTAAACCCAACCGATTTTTTAGCAACTTAAATTATGTTCAAATTTTTAAGATTGTCAAAAGCAATGTTGTATGAGTACGCTACTCATAACAATGCGTCATATGGATTTTTTTTGGAAAAATTTCATGACCTTTTATCGAGTTTTTATTTTGTACACGTGATTATATATGTACTTCCACACAGTTGAGTCTAAGCCTGACCGATTTTGGAGCAACTTAATTTTTGTTCAAATTTTTAAGATTGTCAAAAGCAATGTTGTATGAGTACGCTACTCATAACCATGGGTCATATGAATTTTTTTTGGAGAAACTTCATCATGTTTAATCGAGTTTTTATTTTGTACACGTGGTTATGTATGTATTTCCACACATTTGAGTCTAAACCCGACCGATTTTGGAGCAACTTAATTTTTGTTAAAATTTTGAAGAATGGCAAAAGAAGTGTTGTAACTATGAGTACGCTACTCATAACAATGGATTTTTTTTGCAAAAATTTCAAATTCTTTAATCGAGTTTTTATTTTGTACACGTGATTATATATGTATTTTCACACATTTGAGTCTAAACCCGACTGATTTTGGAGCAACTTAATTTATGTTCAAATTTTTAAGATTGTCAAAAGCAATGTTGTATGAGTACGCTACTCATAACATTGCGTCATATGGATTTTTTTTGCAAAAATTTCATCACCTTTAATCGAGTTTTTATTTTGTACACGTGATTATATATGTATTTCTACACATTTGAGTCTAAACACCACCGATTTTGGAGCAACTTAATTCTTGTTCAAATTTTGAAGATTGTCAAAAGCAATGTTGTATGAGTACGCTACTCATAACCATGGGTCATATGAATTTTTTTTGCAAAAATTTCATCATCTTTAATCGAGTTTTTATTTTGTACACGTGATTATATATGTATTTCCACACATTTGAGTCTAAACCCGACTGATTTTGGAGCAACTTAATTTATGTTCAAATTTTTAAGATTGTCAAAAGCAATGTTGTATGAGTACGCTACTCATAACATTGCGTCATATGGATTTTTTTTGCAAAAATTTCATCACCTTTAATCGAGTTTTTTTTTTGTACACGTGATTATATATGTATTTCTACACATTTGAGTCTAAACACCACCGATTTTGGAGCAACTTAATTCTTGTTCAAATTTTGAAGATTGTCAAAAGCAATGTTGTATGAGTACGCTACTCATAACCATGGGTCATATGAATTTTTTTTGCAAAAATTTCATCATCTTTAATCGAGTTTTTATTTTGTACACGTGATTATGTATGTATTTCCACACATTTGAGTCTAAACCCAACCGATTTTTTAGCAACTTAAATTATGTTCAAATTTTTAAGATTGTCAAAAGCAATGTTGTATGAGTACGCTACTCATAACAATGCGTCATATGGATTTTTTTTGGAAAAATTTCATGACCTTTAATCGAGTTTTTATTTTGTACACGTGATTATATATGTACTTCCACACAGTTGAGTCTAAGCCTGACCGATTTTGGAGCAACTTAATTTTTGTTCAAATTTTTAAGATTGTCAAAAGCAATGTTGTATGAGTACGCTACTCATAACCATGGGTCATATGAATTTTTTTTGGAGAAACTTCATCGTGTTTAATCGAGTTTTTATTTTGTACACGTGGTTATGTATGTATTTCCAAACATTTGAGTCTAAACCCGACCGATTTTGGAGCAAATTAATTTTTGTTCAAATTTTAAAGATTGTCAAAAGCAACGTTGTTTGAGTACGCTACTTATAACAATGCGTCATATGAATTTTTTTGCAAAAATTTAATCATCTTTAATGGAGTTTTTATTTTGTACACGTGGTTATATATGTATTTCCAAACATTTGAGTCTAAACCCGACCGATTTTTGAGCAACTTAATTTTTGTTCAAATGTTTAAGATTGGCAAAAGCAATGTTGTATGAGTACGCTACTATAACAATGGGTCATATGAATTTTGTTTGCAAAAATTTCATCATCTTTAATCGAGTTTTAATTTTGTACACGTGATTATATATGTTTTTCCAAACATTTGAGTCTAAACCCGACCGATTTTGGAGCAACTTAATTTTTGTTCAAATTTTTAAGATTGTCAAAAGCAACGTTGTTTGAGTACGCTACTTATAACAATGGGTCATATGAATTTTGTTTGCAAAAATTTCATCATCTTTAATCGAGTTTTTATTTTGTACACGTGATTATATATGTATTTCCACACATTTAAGTCTAAACCCGACCGATTTTGGAGCAACTTATTTTTGTTCAAATTTTTAAGATTATCAAAAGCAATGTTGTTTGAGTACGCTACATATAACAATGCGTCATATGAATTTTTTTTTTTAAATTTAATCATCTTTAATGGAGTTTTTATTTTGTACACGTGGTTATATATGTATTTCCAAACATTTGAGTGTAAACCCGACCGATTTTGGAGCAACTCAATTTTTGTTCAAATGTTTAAGATTGGCAAAAGCAATGTTGTATGAGTACGCTACTATAACAATGGGTCATATGAATTTTGATTGCAAAAATTTCATCATCTTAAATCGAGTTTTAATTTTCTACACGTGATTATATATGTTTTTCCAAACATTTGAGTCTAAACCCGACCGATTTTGGAGCAACTTAATTTTTGTTCAAATTTATAAGATTGTCAAAAGCAATGTTGTATGAGTACGCTACTCATAACCATGGGTCATATGAATTTTTTTTGCAAAAATTTCATGATCTTTAATCGAGTTTTTTTTTGTACACGTGATTATGTATGTATTTCCACACATTTGAGTCTAAACCCGACCGATTTTGGAGCAACTTAAATTATGTTCAAATTTTTAAGATTGTCAAAAGCAATGTTGTATAAGTACGCTACTCATAACAATGAGTCATATGGATTTTTTTTGCAAAAATTTCATCACATTTGAGTCTAAACCCGACCGATTTTGTAGCAACCTAATTTTTGTTCAAATTTTTAAGATTGTCAAAAGCAATGTTGTATGAGTACGCTACTCATAACAGAGGGTCATATGGATTTTTTTTGCAAAAATTTCATCGCCTTTAATCGAGTTTTTATTTTGTACACGTGATTATATATGTATTTCCACACATTTGAGTCTAAACCCGACTGATTTTGGAGCAACTTAATTTATGTTCAAATTTTTAAGATTGTCAAAAGCAATGTTGTATGAGTACGCTACTCATAACATTGCGTCATATGGATTTTTTTTGCAAAAATTTCATCACCTTTAATCGAGTTTTTATTTTGTACACGTGATTATATATGTATTTCTACACATTTGAGTCTAAACACCACCGATTTTGGAGCATCTTAATTCTTGTTCAAATTTTGAAGATTGTCAAAAGCAATGTTGTATGAGTACGCTACTCATAACCATGGGTCATATGAATTTTTTTTGCAAAAATTTCATCATCTTTAATCGAGTTTTTATTTTGTACACGTGATTATGTATGTATTTCCACACATTTGAGTCTAAACCCAACCGATTTTTTAGCAACTTAAATTATGTTCAAATTTTTAAGATTGTCAAAAGCAATGTTGTATGAGTACGCTACTCATAACAATGCGTCATATGGATTTTTTTTGGAAAAATTTCATGACCTTTAATCGAGTTTTTATTTTGTACACGTGATTATATATGTACTTCCACACAGTTGAGTCTAAGCCTGACCGATTTTGGAGCAACTTAATTTTTGTTCAAATTTTTAAGATTGTCAAAAGCAATGTTGTATGAGTACGCTACTCATAACCATGGGTCATATGAATTTTTTTTGGAGAAACTTCATCATGTTTAATCGAGTTTTTATTTTGTACACGTGGTTATGTATGTATTTCCACACATTTGAGTCTAAACCCGACCGATTTTGGAGCAACTTAATTTTTGTTAAAATTTTGAAGAATGGCAAAAGAAGTGTTGTATGAGTACGCTACTCATAACAATGGATTTTTTTTGCAAAAATTTCATCATCTTTAATCGAGTTTTTATTTTGTACACGTGATTATATATGTATTTTCACAATTTAGTCTAAACCCGACCGATTTTGGAGCAACATAATTTTTGTTCAAATTTTTAAGATTGGCAAAAGAAGTGTTGTATGAGTACGCTCTTCATAACCATGGGTCATATGCATTTTTTTTGCAAAAAGTTCATCATCTTTAATCGAGTTTTTATTTTGTACACGTGATTATATATGTACATATTTCCACACATTTGAGTCTAAACCCGAACGATTTTGGAGCAACTTAATTTTTGTTCAAATTTTGAAGATTGTCAAAAGCAATGTTGTATGAGAACGCTACTCATAACAATGCGTCATATGGATTTTTTTTGCAAAAATTTCCTCATCTTAAATCGAGTTTTAATTTTGTACACGTGATTATATATGTATTTCCACACATTTGAGTCTAAACCCGACTGATTTTGGAGCAACTTAATTTATGTTCAAATTTTTAAGATTGTCAAAAGCAATGTTGTATGAGTACGCTACTCATAACATTGCGTCATATGGATTTTTTTTGCAAAAATTTCATCACCTTTAATCGAGTTTTTATTTTGTACACGTGATTATATATGTATTTCTACACATTTGAGTCTAAACACCACCGATTTTGGAGCAACTTAATTCTTGTTCAAATTTTGAAGATTGTCAAAAGCAATGTTGTATGAGTACGCTACTCATAACCATGGGTCATATGAATTTTTTTTGCAAAAATTTCATCATCTTTAATCGAGTTTTTATTTTGTACACGTGATTATGTATGTATTTCCACACATTTGAGTCTAAACCCAACCGATTTTTTAGCAACTTAAATTATGTTCAAATTTTTAAGATTGTCAAAAGCAATGTTGTATGAGTACGCTACTCATAACAATGCGTCATATGGATTTTTTTTGGAAAAATTTCATCACCTTTAATCGAGTTTTTATTTTGTACACGTGATTATATATGTACTTCCACACAGTTGAGTCTAAGCCTGACCGATTTTGGAGCAACTTAATTTTTGTTCAAATTTTTAAGATTGTCAAAAGCAATGTTGTATGAGTACGCTACTCATAACCATGGGTCATATGAATTTTTTTTGGAGAAACTTCATCATGTTTAATCGAGTTTTTATTTTGTACACGTGGTTATGTATGTATTTCCACACATTTGAGTCTAAACCCGACCGATTTTGGAGCAACTTAATTTTTGTTAAAATTTTGAAGAATGGCAAAAGAAGTGTTGTATGAGTACGCTACTCATAACAATGGATTTTTTTTGCAAAAATTTCATTATCTTTAATCGAGTTTTTATTTTGTACACGTGATTATATATGTATTTTCACACATTTAGTCTAAACCCGACCGATTTTGGAGCAACTTAATTTTTGTTCAAATTTTTAAGATTGTCAAAAGCAATGTTGTATGAGTACGCTACTCATAACAATGCGTCATATGGATTTTTTTTGCAAAAATTTCCTCATCTTTAATCGAGTTTTAATTTTGTACACGTGATTATATATGTATTTCCACACATTTGAGTCTCATCCCGACCGATTTTGGAGCAACATAATTTTTGTTCAAATTTTTAAGATTGGCAAAAGAAGTGTTGTATGAGTACGCTCTTCATAACCATGGGTCATATGCATTTTTTTTGCAAAAAGTTCATCATCTTTAATCGAGTTTTTATTTTGTACACGTGATTATATATGTACATATTTCCACACATTTGAGTCTAAACCCGAACGATTTCGGAGCAACTTAAATTTTGTTCAAATTTTGAAGATTGTCAAAAGCAATGTTGTATGAGAACGCTACTCATAACCATGGGTCATATGCATTTTTTTTTGCAAAAATTTCATCATCTTTAATGGAGTTTTTATTTTGTACACGTGATTATATATGTATTTCCACACAGTTGAGTCTAAGCCTGACCGATTTTGGAGCAACTTAATTTTTGTTAAAATTTTTAAGATTGTCAAAAGCGATGCTGTATGAGTACGCTACTCATAATAATGCGTCATATGAATTTTTTTTGCAAAAATTTCATCATCTTTAATCGAGTTTTTATTTTATACACGTGATTATATATGTATTTCCACACATTTGAGTCTAAACCCGACCGATTTTGGAGCAACTTAATTTTTGTTCAAAGTTTTAAGATTGTCAAAAGCAATGTTGTATGAGTACGCTACTCATAACAATGCGTCATATGGATTTTTTTGCAAAAATTTCATCACCTTTAATCGAGTTTTTATTTTGTACACGTGATTATATATGTATTTCTACACATTTGAGTCTAAACACCACCGATTTTGGAGCAACTTAATTCTTGTTCAAATTTTGAAGATTGTCAAAAGCAATGTTGTATGAGTACGCTACTCATAACCATGGGTCATTTGAATTTTTTTTGCAAAAATTTCATCATCTTTAATCGAGTTTTTAATTTGTACACGTGATTATGTATGTATTTCCACACATTTGAGTCTAAACCCAACCGATTTTTTAGCAACTTAAATTATGTTCAAATTTTTAAGATTGTCAAAAGCAATGTTGTATGAGTACGCTACTCATAACAATGCGTCATATGGATTTTTTTTGGAAAAATTTCATCACCTTTAATCGAGTTTTTATTTTGTACACGTGATTATATATGTACTTCCACACAGTTGAGTCTAAGCCTGACCGATTTTGGAGCAACTTAATTTTTGTTCAAATTTTTAAGATTGTCAAAAGCAATGTTGTATGAGTACGCTACTCATAACCATGGGTCATATGAATTTTTTTTTGGAGAAACTTCATCATCTTTAATCGAGTTTTTATTTTGTACACGTGGTTATGTATGTATTTCCACACATTTGAGTATAAACCCGACCGATTTTGGAGCAACTTAATTTTTGTTCAAATTTTGAAGAATGGCAAAAGAAGTGTTGTATGAGTACGCTACTCATAACAATGGATTTTTTTTGCAAAAATTTCATCATCTTTAGTCGAGTTTTAATTTTGTACACGTGATTATATATGTATTTCCACACATTTGAGTCTCAACCCGACCAATTTTGGAGCAACTTAATTTTTGTTCAAATTTTTAAGATTGGCAAAAGAAGTGTTGTATGAGTACGCTCTTCATAACCATGGGTCATATGCATTTTTTTTTGCAAAAAGTTCATCATCTTTAATCGAGTTTTTATTTTGTACACGTGATTATATATGTATTTCCACACATTTGAGTCTAAACCCGAACGATTTTGGAGCAACTTAATTTTTGTTCAAATTTTGAAGATTGTCAAAAGCAATGTTGTATGAGAAGGCTACTCATAACCATGGGTCATATGCATTTTTTTTTGCAAAAATTTCATCATCTTTAATGGAGTTTTTATTTTGTACACGTGATTATATATGTATTTCCACACAGTTGAGTCTAAGCCTGACCGATTTTGGAGCAACTTAATTTTTGTTCAAATTTTTAAGATTGTCAAATGCGCTACTCATAATAATGCGTCATATGAATTTTTTTTGCAAAAATTTCATCATCTTTAATCGAGTTTTTATTTTATACACGTGATTATATATGTATTTCCACACATTTGAGTCTAAATCCGACCGATTTTGGAGCAACTTAATTTTTGTTCAAATTTTTAAGATTGTCAAAAGCAATGTTGTATGAGTACGCTACACATAACAATGCGTCATATGGATTTTTTTTGCAAAAATTTCATCATCTTTAATTGAGTTTTTATTTTGTAGACGTGATTATATATGTATTTCTACACATTTGAGTCTAAACCCGACCGATTTTGGAGCAACTTAATTTTTGTTCAAATTTTTAAGATTGTCAAGAGCAATGTTGTATGAGAACGCTACTCATAACCATGGGTCATATGCATTTTTTTTGCAAAAATTTCATCATTTTTAATGGAGTTTTTATTTTGTACACGTGATTATATATGTATTTCCACACCTTGGAGTCTTAACCCGACCGATTTCGGAGCAACTTAATTTTTGTTCAAATTTTTAAGATTGTCAAGAGCAATGTTGTATGAGTACGCTACTCATAACCATGGGTCATATGAATTTTTTTTGCAAAAAATTCATCATCTTTAATCAAGTTTTTATTTTGTTCACGTGATTATATATGTATTTCCACACATTTGAGTCTAAACCCGACCGATTTTGGAGCAACTTAATTTTTGTTCAAAGTTTTAAGATTGTCAAAAGCAATGTTGTATGAGTACGCTACTCATAACAATGCGTCATATGGATTTTTTTGCAAAAATTTCATCACCTTTAATCGAGTTTTTATTTTGTACACGTGATTATATATGTATTTCTACACATTTGAGTCTAAACACCACCGATTTTGGAGCAACTTAATTCTTGTGTAAATTTTGAAGATTGTCAAAAGCAATGTTGTATGAGTACGCTACTCATAACCATGGGTCATTTGAATTTTTTTTGCAAAAATTTCATCATCTTTAATCGAGTTTTTAATTTGTACACGTGATTATGTATGTATTTCCACACATTTGAGTCTAAACCCGACCGATTTTGGAGCAACTTAATTTTTGTTAAAATTTTGAAGAATGGCAAAAGCAATGTTGTATGAGTACGCTACTCATAACAATGCGTCATATGGATTTTTTTTGGAAAAATTTCATCACCTTTAATCGAGTTTTTATTTTGTACACGTGATTATATATGTACTTCCACACAGTTGAGTCTAAGCCTGACCGATTTTGGAGCAACTTAATTTTTGTTCAAATTTTTAAGATTGTCAAAAGCAATGTTGTATGAGTACGCTACTCATAACCATGGGTCATATGAATTTTTTTTGGAGAAACTTCATCATCTTTAATCGAGTTTTTATTTTGTACACGTGGTTATGTATGTATTTCCACACATTTGAGTCTAAACCCGACCGATTTTGGAGCAACTTAATTTTTGTTAAAATTTTGAAGAATGGCAAAAGAAGTGTTGTATGAGTACGCTACTCATAACAATGGATTTTTTTTGCAAAAATTTCATCATCTTTAATCGAGTTTTTATTTTGTACACGTGATTATATATGTATTTTCACACATTTAGTCTAAACCCGACCGATTTTGGAGCAACTTAATTTTTGTTCAAATTTTTAAGATTGTCAAAAGCAATGTTGTATGAGTACGCTACTCATAACAATGCGTCATATGGATTTTTTTTGCAAAAATTTCATCATCTTTAATCGAGTTTTAATTTTGTACACGTGATTATATATGTATTTCCACACATTTGAGTCTCAACCCGACCAATTTTGGAGCAACTTAATTTTTGTTCAAATTTTGAAGATTGTCAAAAGCAATGTTGTATGAGAAGGCTACTCATAACCATGGGTCATATGCATTTTTTTTTGCAAAAATTTCATCATCTTTAATGGAGTTTTTATTTTGTACACGTGATTATATATGTATTTCCACACAGTTGAGTCTAAGCCTGACCGATTTTGGAGCAACTTAATTTTTGTTCAAATTTTTAAGATTGTCAAAAGCGATGTTGTATGAGTACGCTACTCATAATAATGCGTCATATGAATTTTTTTTGCAAAAATTTCATCATCTTTAATCGAGTTTTTATTTTATACACGTGATTATATATGTATTTCCACACATTTGAGTCTAAATCCGACCGATTTTGGAGCAACTTAATTTTGGTTAAAATTTTTAAGATTGTCAAAAGCAATGTTGTATGAGTACGCTACACATAACAATGCGTCATATGGATTTTTTTTGCAAAAATTTCATCATCTTTAATCGAGTTTTTATTTTGTAGACGTGATTATATATGTATTTCTACACATTTGAGTCTAAACCCGACCGATTTTGGAGCAACTTAATTTTTGTTCAAATTTTTAAAATTGTCAAGAGCAATGTTGTATGAGAACGCTACTCATAACCATGGGTCATATGCATTTTTTTTGCAAAAATTTCATCATTTTTAATGGAGTTTTTATTTTGTACACGTGATTATATATGTATTTCCACACCTTGGAGTCTTAACCCGACCGATTTCGGAGCAACTTAATTTTTGTTCAAATTTTCAAGATTGTCAAAAGCGATGTTGTATGAGTACGCTACTCATAATAATGCGTCATATGAATTTTTTTTGCAAAAATTTCATCATCTTTAATCGAGTTTTTATTTTGTAGACGTGATTATATATGTATTTCTACACATTTGAGTCTAGACCCGACCGATTTTGGAGCAACTTAATTTTTGTTCAAATTTTTAAGATTGTCAAAAGCAATGTTGTATGAGAACGCTACTTATAACCATGGGTCATATGCATTTTTTTTGCAAAAATTTCATCATCTTTAATGGAGTTTTTATTTTGTACACGTGATTATATATGTATTTCCACACCTTTGAGTCTTAACCCGACCGATTTCGGAGCAACTTAATTTTTGTTCAAATTTTTAAGATTGTCAAAAGCGATGTTGTATGAGTACGCTACTCATAATAATGCGTCATATGCATTTTTTTTGCAAAAATTTCATCATCTTTAATCGAGTTTTTATTTTATACACGTGATTATATATGTATTTCCACACATTTGAGTCTAAACCCGACCGACTTTGGAGCAACTTAATTTTTGTTCATATTTTTAAGATTGTCAAAAGTAATGTTGTATGAGTACGCTACTCATAACAATGCGTCATATGGTTTTTTTTTGCAAAAATTTCATCATCTTTAATCGAGTTTTTATTTTGTACACGTGATTATATATGTATTTTCACACAGTTGAGTCTAAGCCCGACCGATTTTGGAGCAACTCAATTTTTGTTCAAATTTTTAAGATTGTCAAAAGCAATGTTGTATGAGTACGCTACTCATAACCATGGGTCATATGAATTTTTTTTGCAAAAATTTCATCATCTTTAATCGAGTTTTTATTTTGTACACGTGATTATATATGTATTTCCACACAGTTGAGTCTAAGCCTGACCGATTTTGGAGCAACTTAATTTTTGTTCAAATTTTTAAGATTGTCAAAAGCAATGTTGTATGAGTGCGCTACTCATAACCATGGGTCATATGCATTTTTTTTGGAAAAACTTCATCATCTTTAATCGAGTTTTTATTTTGTACACGTGGTTATGTATGTATTTCCACACATTTGAGTCTAAACCCGACCGATTTTGGAGCCACTTAATTTTTGTTAAAATTTTGAAGAATGGCAAAAGAGGTGTTGTATGAGTACGCTACTCATAACAATGGATTTTTTTTGCAAAAATTTCATCATCTTTAATCGAGTTTTTATTTTGTACACGTAATTATATATGTATTTTCACACATTTGAGTCTCAACCCGACCGATTTTGGAGCAACTTAATTTTTGTTCAAATTTTTAAGATTGGCAAAAGAAGTGTTGTATGAGTACGCTCTTCATAACCATGGGTCATATGAATTTTTTTTTGCAAAAAATTCATCATCTTTAATCGAGTTTTTATTTTGTACACGTGATTATATATGTATTTCCACACATTTGAGTCTAAACCCGGACGATTTTGGAGCAACTTAATTTCTGTTCAAATTTTGAAGATTGTCAAAAGCAATGTTGTATGAGTACGCTACTCATAACCATGGGTCATATGCATTTTTTTTGTAAAAATTTCATCATCTTTAATGGAGTTTTTATTTTGTACACGTGATTATATATGTATTTCCACTCCTTTGAGTCTAAACCCGACCGATTTCGGAGCAACTTAATTTTTGTTCAAATTTTTAAGATTGGCAAAAGAAGTGTTGTATGAGTACGCTACTACAATGGGTCATATGGATTTTTTTTGCAAAAATTTCATCATCTTTAATCGAGTTTTTATTTTGTACACGTGATTATACATACATATATGTATTTCCACACATTTGAGTCTAAACCCGACCGATTTTGGAGCAACTTAATTTTTGTTCAAATTTTGAAGAATGGCAAAAGAAGTGTTGTATGTTTACGATACTCATAACAATGGGTCATATGAATTTTTTATGCAAAAATTTCATCATCTTTAATCGAGTTTTTATTTTGTACACGTGATTCTATATGTATTTCCACACATTTGTGTCTAAACCCGACCGATTTTGGAGCAACTTAATTTTTGTTCAAATTTTTCAGATTGTCAAAAGCAATGTTGTATGAGTACGCTACTCATGACCATGGGTCATATGCATTTTTTTTTGGAAAAACTTCATCATCTTTAATCGAGTTTTTATTTTGTACACGTGATTATGTATGTATTTCCACACATTTGAGTCTAAACCCGACCGATTTCGGAGCAACTTAATTTTTGTTCAAATTTTGAAGAATGGCAAAAGAAGAGTTTTGTATGAGTACGCTACTCATAACAATGGTTCATATGGATTTTTTTTGCAAAAATTTCATCATCCTTAATCGAGTTTTTATTTTGTACACGTGATTCTATATGTATTTCCACACATTTGTGTCTAAACCCGACCGATTTTGGAGCAACTTAATTTTTGTTCAAATTTTTAAGATTGTCAAAAGCATTGTTGTATGAGTACGCTACTCATAACAATGCGTCACATAATTTTTTTTTTGGAAAAATTTCATCATCTTTAATGGAGTTTTTATTTTGTACACGTGATTATATATGTATTTCCACACATATGTGTCTAAACCCGACCGATTTTGGAGCAACTTAATTTTTGTTTAAATTTTTAAGATTGTCAAAAGCAATGTTGTATGAGTACGCTACTCATAACAATGGGTCATATGGATTTTTTTTGCAAAAATTTCATCATCTTTAATCGAGTTTTTATTTTGTACACGTGATTATATATGTATTTCCACACATTTGAGTCTAAACCCGAATGATTTTGGAGCAACTTAATTTTTGTTCAAATTTTTCAGATTGTCAAAAGCAATGTTGTATGAGTACGCTACTCATAACCATGGGTCATATGCATTTTTTTTGCAAAAATTGCATCATCTTTAATGGAGTTTTTATTTTGTACACGTGATTATATATGTATATCCACACCTTTGAGTCTAAACCCGACCGATTTCGGAGCAACTTAATTTTTGTTCAAATTTTTAAGATTGGCAAAAGAAGTGTTGTATGAGTACGCTACTCATAACAATGGGTCATATGGATTTTTTTTGGAAAAACTTCGTCATCTTTAATCGAGTTTTTATTTTGTACACGTGATTATGTATGTATTTCCACACATTCGAGTCTAAACCCGACCGATTTCGGAGCAACTTAATTTTTGTTCAAATTTTTAAGATTGTCAAAAGCGATGTTGTATGAGTACGCTACTCATAATAATGCGTCATATGAATTTTTTTTGCAAAAATTTCATCATCTTTAATCGAGTTTTTATTTTATACACGTGATTATATATGTATTTCCACACATTTGAGTCTAAATCCGACCGACTTTGGAGCAACTTAATTTTTGTTCAAATTTTTAAGATTGTCAAAAGTAATGTTGTATGAGTACGCTACTCATAACAATGCGTCATATGGATTTTTTTTGCAAAAATTTCATCATCTTTAATCGAGTTCTTATTTTGTACACGTGATTATATACATATGTATTTCCACACAGTTGAGTCTAATCCCGACCGATTTTGGAGCAACTTAATTTTTGTTCAAATTTTTAAGATTGTCAAAAGCAATGTTGTATGAGTACGCTACTCATAACCATGGGTCATATGAATTTTTTTTGGAAAAACTTCATCATCTTTAATCGAGTTTTTATTTTGTACACGTGGTTATGTATGTATTTCCACACATTTGAGTCTAATCCCGACCGATTTTGGAGCAACTTAATTTTTGTTCAAATTTTTAAGATTGTCAAAAGCAATGTTGTATGAGTACGCTACTCATAACCATGGGTGATATGAACTTTTTTTGCAAAAATTTCATCATCTTTAATCGAGTTTTTATATTGTACATGTGATTATATATGTATTTTCACACATTTAGTCTAAACCCGACCGATTTTGGAGCAACTTAATTTTTGTTCAAATTTTTAAGATTGTCAAAAGCAATGTTGTATGAGTACGCTACTCATAACAATGCGTCATATGGATTTTTTTTGCAAAAATTTCATCATCTTTAATCGAGTTTTAATTTTGTACACGTGATTATATATGTATTTCCACACATTTGAGTCTCAACCCGACCGATTTTGGAGCAACTTAATTTTTGTTCAAATTCTTAAGATTGGCAAAAGAAGTGTTGTATGAGTACGCTCTTCATAACCATGGGTCATATGAATTTTTTTTGCAAAAAATTCATAATCTTTAATCGAGTTTTTATTTTGTACACGTGATTATATATGTATTTCCACACATTTGAGTCTAAACCCGAACGATTTTGGAGCAACTTAATTTCTGTTCAAATTTTGAAGATTGTCAAAAGCAATGTTGTATGAGTACGCTACTCATAACCATGGGTCATATGCATTTTTTTTGGAAAAACTTCATCATCTTTAATCGAGTTTTTATTTTGTACACGTGGTTATGTATGTATTTCCACACATTTGAGTCTAAACCCGACCGATTTTGGAGCCACTTAATTTTTGTTAAAATTTTGAAGAATGGCAAAAGAGGTGTTGTATGAGTACGCTACTCATAACAATGGATTTTTTTTGCAAAAATTTCATCATCTTTAATCGAGTTTTTATTTTGTACACGTAATTATATATGTATTTTCACACATTTGAGTCTCAACCCGACCGATTTTGGAGCAACTTAATTTTTGTTCAAATTTTTAAGATTGGCAAAAGAAGTGTTGTATGAGTACGCTCTTCATAACCATGGGTCATATGAATTTTTTTTTTGCAAAAAATTCATCATCTTTAATCGAGTTTTTATTTTGTACACGTGATTATATATGTATTTCCACACATTTGAGTCTAAACCCGAACGATTTTGGAGCAACTTAATTTCTGTTCAAATTTTGAAGATTGTCAAAAGCAATGTTGTATGAGTACGCTACTCATAACCATGGGTCATATGCATTTTTTTTGTAAAAATTTCATCATCTTTAATGGAGTTTTTATTTTGTACACGTGATTATATATGTATTTCCACTCCTTTGAGTCTAAACCCGACCGATTTCGGAGCAACTGAATTTTTGTTCAAATTTTTAAGATTGGCAAAAGAAGTGTTGTATGAGTACGCTACTACAATGGGTCATATGGATTTTTTTTGCAAAAATTTCATCATCTTTAATCGAGTTTTATTTTGTACACGTGATTATACATACATATATGTATTTCCACACATTTGAGTCTAAACCCGACCGATTTTGGAGCAACTTAATTTTTGTTCAAATTTTGAAGAATGGCAAAAGAAGTGTTGTATGTTTACGATACTCATAACAATGGGTCATATGAATTTTTTATGCAAAAATTTCATCATCTTTAATCGAGTTTTTATTTTGTACACGTGATTCTATATGTATTTCCACACCTTTGAGTCTAAACCCGACCGATTTCGGAGCAACTTAATTTTTGTTCAAATTTTTAAGATTGTCAAAAGCATTGTTGTATGAGTACGCTACTCATAACAATGCGTCACATAATTTTTTTTTTGGAAAAATTTCATCATCTTTAATGGAGTTTTTATTTTGTACACGTGATTATATATGTATTTCCACACATATGTGTCTAAACCCGACCGATTTTGGAGCAACTTAATTTTTGTTTAAATTTTTAAGATTGTCAAAAGCAATGTTGTATGAGTACGCTACTCATAACAATGGGTCATATGGATTTTTTTTGCAAAAATTTCATCATCTTTAATCGAGTTTTTATTTTGTACACGTGATTATATATGTATTTCCACACATTTGAGTCTAAACCCGAATGATTTTGGAGCAACTTAATTTTTGTTCAAATTTTTCAGATTGTCAAAAGCAATGTTGTATGAGTACGCTACTCATAACCATGGGTCATATGCATTTTTTTTGCAAAAATTGCATCATCTTTAATGGAGTTTTTATTTTGTACACGTGATTATATATGTATTTCCACACCTTTGAGTCTAAACCCGACCGATTTCGGAGCAACTTAATTTTTGTTCAAATTTTTAAGATTGGCAAAAGAAGTGTTGTATGAGTACGCTACTCATAACAATGGGTCATATGGATTTTTTTTGGAAAAACTTCGTCATCTTTAATCGAGTTTTTATTTTGTACACGTGATTATGTATGTATTTCCACACATTCGAGTCTAAACCCGACCGATTTCGGAGCAACTTAATTTTTGTTCAAATTTTTAAGATTGTCAAAAGCGATGTTGTATGAGTACGCTACTCATAATAATGCGTCATATGAATTTTTTTTGCAAAAATTTCATCATCTTTAATCGAGTTTTTATTTTATACACGTGATTATATATGTATTTCCACACATTTGAGTCTAAATCCGACCGATTTTGGAGCAACTTAATTTTTGTTAAAATTTTTAAGATAGTCAAAAGCAATGTTGTATGAGTACGCTACTCATAACAATGCGTCATATGGATTTTTTTTGCAAAAATTTCATCATCTTTAATCGAGTTTTTATTTTGTAGACGTGATTATATATGTATTTCTACACATTTGAGTGTAAACCCGACCGATTTTGGAGCAACTTAATTTTTGTTCAAATTTTTAAGATTGTCAAAAGCAATATTGTATGAGTACGCTACTCATAACCATGGGTCATATGCATTTTTTTTGCAAAAATTTCATCATCTTTAATCGAGTTTTTATTTTGTACACGTGATTATATATGTATTTCCACACAGTTGAGTCTAAGCCCGACCGATTTTGGAGCAACTTAATTTTTTTCAAATTTTTAAGATTGTCAAAAGCAATGTTGTATGAGTACGCTACTCATAACCATGGGTCATATGCATTTTTTTTGCAAAAATTTCATCATCTTTAATCGAGTTTTTATTTTGTACACGTGATTATATATGTATTTCCACACATTTGAGTCTAAACCCGACCGACTTTGGAGCAACTTAATTTTTGTTCAAATTTTTAAGATTGTCAAAAGTAATGTTGTATGAGTACGCTACTCATAACAATGCGTCATATGGATTTTTTTTGCAAAAATTTCATCATCTCTAATCGAGTTCTTATTTTGTACACGTGATTATATACATATGTATTTCCACACAGTTGAGTCTAATCCCGACCGATTTTGGAGCAACTTAATTTTTGTTCAAATTTTTAAGATTGTCAAAAGCAATGTTGTATGAGTACGCTACTCATAACCATGGGTCATATGAATTTTTTTTGGAAAAACTTCATCATCTTTAATCGAGTTTTTATTTTGTACACGTGGTTATGTATGTATTTCCACACATTTGAGTCTAATCCCGACCGATTTTGGAGCAACTTAATTTTTGTTCAAATTTTTAAGATTGTCAAAAGCAATGTTGTATGAGTACGCTACTCATAACCATGGGTGATATGAACCTTTTTTGCAAAAATTTCATCATCTTTAATCGAGTTTTTATATTATACATGTGATTATATATGTATTTTCACACATTTAGTCTAAACCCGACCGATTTTGGAGCAACTTAATTTTTGTTCAAATTTTTAAGATTGTCAAAAGCAATGTTGTATGAGTACGCTACTCATAACAATGCGTCATATGGATTTTTTTTGCAAAAATTTCATCATCTTTAATCGAGTTTTAATTTTGTACACGTGATTATATATGTATTTCCACACATTTGAGTCTCAACCCGACCGATTTTGGAGCAACTTAATTTTTGTTCAAATTCTTAAGATTGGCAAAAGAAGTGTTGTATGAGTACGCTCTTCATAACCATGGGTCATATGAATTTTTTTTGCAAAAAATTCATAATCTTTAATCGAGTTTTTATTTTGTTCACGTGATTATATATGTATTTCCACACATTTGAGTCTAAACCCGAACGATTTTGGAGCAACTTAATTTTTGTTCAAATTTTGAAGATTGTCAAAAGCAATGTTGTATGAGTACGCTTCTCATAACCATGGGTCATATGCATTTTGGTTGTAAAAATTTCATCATCTTTAATGGAGTTTTTATTTTGTACACGTGATTATATATGTATTTCCACTCCTTTGAGTCTAAACCCGACCGATTTCGGAGCAACTTAATTTTTGTTAAAATTTTTAAGATTGGCAAAAGAAGTGTTGTATGAGTACGCTACTCATAACCATGGGTCATATGCATTTTTTTGGGAAAAACTTCATCATCTTTAATCGAGTTTTTATTTTGTACACGTGATTATGTATGTATTTCCACACATTTGAGTCTAAACCCGACCGATTTCGGAGCAACTTAATTTTTGTTCAAATTTTGAAGAATGGCAAAAGAAGTGTTGTATGAGTACGCTACTCATAACAATGGGTCATATGGATTTTTTTTGCAAAAATTTCATCATCTTTAATCGAGTTTTTCTTTTGTACACGTGATTCTATATATATTTCCACACATTTGTGTCTAAACCCGACCGATTTTGGAGCAACTTAATTTTTGTTCAAATTTTTAAGATTGTCACAAGCATTGTTGTATGAGTACGCTACTCATAACAATGCGTCACATGATTTTTTTTGGAAAAATTTCATCATCTTTAATCGAGTTTTTATTTTGTACACGTGATTATATATGTATTTCCACACATATGTGTCTAAACCCGACCGATTTTGGAGCAACTTAATTTTTGTTCAAATTTTTAAGATTGTCAAAAGCAATGTTGTATGAGTACGCTACTCATAACCATGGGTGATATGAACTTTTTTTGCAAAAATTTCATCATCTTTAATCGAGTTTTTATTTTGTACACGTGATTATATATGTATTTTCACACATTTAGTCTAAACCCGACCGATTTTGGAGCAACTTAATTTTTGTTCAAATTTTTAAGATTGTCAAAAGCAATGTTTTATGAGTACGCTACTCATAACAATGCGTCATATGGATTTTTTTTGCAAAAATTTCATCATCTTTAATCGAGTTTTAATTTTGTACACGTGATTATATATGTATTTCCACACATTTGAGTCTCAACCCGACCGATTTTGGAGCAATTTAATTTTTGTTCAAATTTTTAAGATTGGCAAAAGAAGTGTTGTATGAGTACGCTCTTCATAACCATGGGTCATATGATTTTTTTTTGCAAAACATTCATCATCTTTAATCGAGTTTTTATTTTGTACACGTGATTATATATGTATTTCCACACATTTGAGTCTAAACCCGAACGATTTTGGAGCAACTTAATTTTTGTTAAATTTTTGAAGATTGTCAAAAGCAATGTTGTATGAGTACGCTACTCATAACCATGGGTCATATGCATTTTGTTTGTAAAAATTTCATCATCTATAATGGAGTTTTTATTTTGTACACGTGATTATATATGTATTTCCACTCCTTTGAGTCTAAACCCGACCGATTTCGGAGCAACTTAATTTTTGTTCAAATTTTTAAGATTGGCAAAAGAAGTGTTGTATGAGTACGCTACTCATAACAATGGGTCATATGGATTTTTTTTGCAAAAATTTCATCATCTTTAATCGAGTTTTTATTTTGTACACGTGATTATACATATATGTATTTCCACACATTTGAGTCTTAACCCGACCGATTTTGGAGCAACTTAATTTTCTTTCAAATTTTGAAGAATGGCAAAAGAAGTGTTGTATGAGTACGCTACTCATAACAATGGGTCATATGGATTTTTTTTGCAAAAATTTCATCATCTTTAATCGAGTTTTTATTTTGTACACGTGATTATATATGCATTTCCACACATTTGTGTCTAAACAGGACCGATTTTGGAGCAACTTAATTTTTGTTCAAATATTTCAGATTGTCAAAAGCAATGTTGTATGAGTACGCTACTCATAACCATGGGTCATATGCATTTTTTTTTGGAAAAACTTCATCATCTTTAATCGAGTTTTTATTTTGTACACGTGATTATGTATGTATTTCCACACATTTGAGTCTAAACCCGACCGATTTCGGAGCAACTTAATTTTTGTTCAAATTTTGAAGAATGGCATAAGAAGTGTTGTATGAGTACGCTACTCATAACAATGCGTCATATGGATTTTTTTGCAAACATTTCATCATCTTTAATCGAGTTTTTATTTTGTACACGTGATTATATATGTATTTCCACACATTTGTGTCTAAACCCGACCGATTTTGGAGCAACTTAATTTTTGTTAAAATTTTTAAGATTGTCAAAAGCATTGTTGTATGAGTATGCTACTCATAACAATGCGTCACATGATTTTTTTTTGGAAAAATTTCATCATCTTTAATCGAGTTTTTATTTTGTACACGTGATTATATATGTATTTCCACACATATGTGTCTAAACCCGACCGATTTTGGAGCAACTTAATTTTTGTTCAAATTTTTAAGATTGTCAAAAGCAATGTTGTATGAGTACGCTACTCATAACAATGGGTCATATGGATTTTTTTTGCAAAAATTTCATCATCTTTAATCGAGTTTTTATTTTGTACACGTGATTATATATGTATTTCCACACATTTGAGTCTAAACCCGAATGATTTTGGAGCAACTTAATTTTTGTTCAAATTTTTCAGATTGTCAAAAGCAATGTTGTATGAGTACGCTACTCATAACCATGGGTCATATGCATTTTTTTTGCAAAAATTGCATCATCTTTAATGGAGTTTTTATTTTGTACACGTGATTATATATGTATTTCCACACCTTTGAGTCTAAACCCGACCGATTTCGGAGCAACTTAATTTTAGTTCAAATTTTTAAGATTGGCAAAAGAAGTGTTGTATGAGTACGCTACTCATAACAATGGGTCATATGGATTTTTTTTGCAAAAATTTCATCATCTTTAATCGAGTTTTTATTTTGTACACGTGATTATATATGTATTTCCACACATTTGTGTCTAACCCCGACCGATTTTGGAGCAACTTATTTTTGTTCAAATTTTTAAGATTGTCAAAAGCATTGTTGTATGAGTACGCTACTCATAACAATGCGTCACATGATTTTTTTTTGGAAAAATTTAATCATCTTTAATCGAGTTTTTATTTTGTACACGTGATTATATATGTATTTCCACACATATGTGTCTAAACCCGACCGATTTTGGAGCAACTTAACCCTAGAACACACACCCAGAAAATACCACGTAAACACACACCCGGGATACGTTTGTACCCGGGACCTTATTTTGCGGTTTTTTTAATGCTTATTTAACCGATTTCTATGATTTTTTTTTGAAATGTATATTTTTATATTTAACAAGTATTTTGTCTTTTGTTTCATTCGAATATTCCTACTGGTTCCAGCGATATGGGCAAATAAAGTCAGGACATGCAACAGTGGATTTTTGTTTTTGTTGTTGTCCTGATAAATGCAAAACAAAATAATATAATTTATAATAATATACTTGTAGAGTAACAACGAATACACATTTTGGTTTTTATTTCATTGAAATATTCTACCTGGTTCAAAAGATATGTGCAAAAAGGTCGCGCAAGGTATGGGTACGTAGGTAGCAAATACACTGGTATAACTGGTTTTTGTATTTTATATGCAGCTGCAAGGGTTGTTTTCACACGATGTGTTGTTATAAATGCTGCCTGTTGATATTTTCATTATTGTTTTGGTGCTCAAAAGTGTAAGAAGTGAAAATATAAGTGAAAATAAATATAACTGAAACTATAAATAACTGGATACGAAATGACTTCAAGAAGAAACGAATATAATCAAGTGCAGCATATAGAAGGTAAAAAATGTAAAATAAGCAACAATGTAAACATATACTAATTTTTTTTATTATGCAGGCTAACTGAGGAACAGCGAGAATCATATATACAATCTTTATTTGATGAAATTTGTGACGATGACGCTCCCTATGACTTTGACTCAGAAGATGAAGAAGAAATTCAAATCAATGACATTGAAATTGCTGACGACGATGCTGAAGTTTCGCAAAGTGCCGCAGAAGTATTACCTGATTATGCGGACTATGAGGATGATGAAGAAGACAATGTAGAAGAAGAAGTAGAAGAAAATAATGAATTACCTGCTAGTGCCGAAAAATTTGTTGCACGTGATGGTACTGAGTGGATGAAAGAACCAAATGTAAGTCGTCAGGTACTCAGACAAAATATTATAAGAGAACGTTCTGGACCAGCTAGATGCACTGAAATGTTGTCAATAGAGCAAACATTCAAATGTTTCATGAACGTTGAAATGGCTGATATAATTATGCGCCACACAAATAAGTTAGCAAAAGAAACTTATAATGCTTACAACAATGCGCATCCAAACACAACTCCTAAGTCATGGACGCCTGTGTCAATAACAGAGCTGTATGCATTTTTTGGCATACTTATTATGACTGGTGCGAACCATAGCAATGGAGAACATGTTCGAGATTTATGGAGCGTCGAAAACTATCCTTTATATCGCGCCACAATGGGCGTCAACCGTTTCTGTTCGATATTGCGGTTCCTAAGATTTGACGATAAAAATACTCGTGCAACACGCTTACTAACTGATAAAGCAGCACCGATCAGTGAGTTGTGGACGATGATGAACAATAATCTTGCTACACATTACAAGCCCAGCTCATGCTTGACGATTGATGAACAATTATTTCCTTACCGTGGACGCACACGGTTTACGCAGTACATACCGTCAAAACCTGCTAAATATGGTGTCAAGGTTTGGTGGATTTGCGATGCCACAAATGCATATCCACTGCATGGACAAATATATACTGGCCAAGCAGAAACTGGTAGGGAAACGAACCAAGGCGAACGAGTGGTGAAGGATTTGTCTGCCAAATACCAAGGAAGTGGCCGAAACATTACAATGGACAATTTGTTTACGACCTTGCCAGTTGCAGAACTGCTTCTCACCTGGAAACTCACGATCGTTGGAACTTTGCGCAAAAACAAATCATATATTCCTCAAGAAATGAAGCAGAACAAAAACAGGACAATTGGTTCAACGACATTTGGCTTCAAAAATAATGTGACAATGTGCTCTTATGTTCCCAAAAAAAATAAAGCAGTAATTTTGCTTTCGACCATGCATAATGATGCTGAAATAGCTGACAGTGGGAAACCTGAAATAATTGAATATTATAATCGTACCAAAGGTGGTGTTGATCGAATGGACCAAATGTTTGCGGAATATCCAACACAAAGACAAACAAAACGATGGCCACTAGCGATGTTCTTCAACATGTTGGACATTACAGCTCTTGCAGCCTACATTGTCTACGATTTGAATAACCCTATGTTGCCTTGGAGAACAAACAACAAGCGTAAGCAGATCCTGCGCAGCTTGGCTGAAGCATTGTGTATGCCCATTATTGAAGCCAGAGCCATAAATCGTCAAGTGACGCGAAATTTTTCGACTAAAATTGCTATTGAAGCATATTTCAACCGACCGGTGGAATCAATGGTGTCAACAGCAGCATCAACATCTGCCGCAGCGCGCACGCCAAAACCTGTGTCCGGATCTTGCTATTTATGTTACGCACAAGAGGAAAAACGCCGTAGAAAAACCAGAAAGCTGTGCGCCAAATGTAAGAAGCCAATGTGTCTTGAACATTCGGTCACATCAACAAATTGCTCTATTTGCCATGATTTTCCTTAGATATAAGATGGTTAGGTTAGGTAAGAGCGGTTGTCATTTTAGACACACTTAGGCTCATGGCCCATTGTGATGTCGCATTTGGGTTGTAACTCCCCACGAAGGAACCACCCCCTAAAACCAATTGGTGCTTCGAAGGAACTTAAGGAGATCTCTTATTTCAATATCTCTAAGCTCTTCCAGGTCGTTGAAGAACTGTCTGCCCAGAGTGGAGAGTCTTCTTCGGGATAGAGCAGGACATTGGCACAGAAGGTGCACGATAGTCTCTTCCTCTTCCTCGTCGTGACAGCTTCTACAGAAGTCGTACAGTCTCAGCCATAATCGGAAGGCGTGTTTGCCTATAAGACAGTGTCCTGTTATGACCGATATTATCATGCTCAAGTCGTGTTTATTCATGCTTAGTAGTTGCCCTGTGCGTCTTGCGCTAAGAGCCGGCCACAGTTGCTTCGATATTTTGCAGGTTGTTTCCTGCCGCCATCTATCGTTCGATGATATAAGATGCATTTTTATAATTTTTATAATAAAAGTCAATAATATAATGTGTGAAATTAATATTTTTAATTTTTCAAATAAAAAAATAATATAAAAAATGTTTTTTTTGATTGTTATGAGGATTTTTACTATTGGGGTACAAACGTATCCGGGGTGAGTGTTTACGTATATAATGTGTTTGGAAGGCTGTAGCTCCTGAACCAATGGTCCGATCTGGTTCAAATTTTGAATTTGAACTCAAAACTAAATAATCTTCCTAGATCCGAAGTAGCGGTATAGAGGTATAGCGGTTCAAAAGTTACAACACTTCAAAGTTGAAAGTGGATACATTTGTACCCGGGTGTGTGTTCTAGGGTTAATCGAGTTTTTATTTTGTACACGTGATTATATATGTATTTCCACACATTTGTGTCTAAACCCGACCGGTTTTGGAGCAATTTAATTTTTGTTCAAATTTTTAAGATTGTCAAAAGCATTGTTGTATGAGTACGCTACTCATAACAATGGGTCATATGAATTTTTTTTGCAAAAATTTGATCATCTTTAATCGAGTTTTTATTTTGTACACGTGATTATATATGTATTTCGACACATTTGAGTCTAAACCCGACCGTTTTTGGAGCAACTTAATTTTTGTTCAAATTTTTAAGATTGTCAAAAGCAATGTTGTATGAGTACGCTACTCATAACAATGGGTCATATGGATTTTTTTTGCAAAAATTTCATCATCTTCAATCGATTTTTTATTTTGTACACGTGATTATATATGTATTTCCACAAATTTGAGTCTAAACCCGCCCGATTTTGGAGCAACTTAATTTTTTTTTGCAAAAAATTCATCATCTTTAATCGAGTTTTTATTTTGTACACGTGATTATATATGTATTTCCACACAATTGAGTCTAAACCCGACCGATTTTGGAGCAACTTAATTTTTGTTCAAATTTTTCAGATTGTCAAAAGCAATGTTGTATGAGTACGCTACTCGTAACCATGGGTCATATGCATTTTTTTTGGAAAAACTTCATCATCTTTAATCGAGTTTTTATTTTGTACACGTGATTATATATGTATTTCCACACATTTGTGTCTAAACCCGACCGATTTTGGAGCAACTTAATTTTTGTTCAAATTTTTAAGATTGTCAAAAGCAATGTTGTATGAGTACGCTACTCATAACAATGGGTCATATGGATTTTTTTTGCAAAAATTTCATCATCTTTAATTGAGTTTTTGTTTTGTACACGTGATTATGTATGTATTTCCACACATTTGAGTCTAAACCCGACCGATTTTGGAGCAACTTAATTTTTGTTAAAATTTTTAAGATTGTCAAAAGCGATGTTGTATGAGTACGCTACTCATAACCATGATTCATATGAATTTTTTTTGCAAAAAATTCATCATCTTTAATCGAGTTTTTATTTTGTACACGTGATTATATATGTATTTCCACACAGTTGAGTCTAAGCCCGACCGATTTTGGAGCAACTTAATTTTTGTTCAAATTTTGAATATTGTCAAAAGCAATGTTGTATGAGAACGCTACTCATAACCATGGGTCATATGCATTTTGCAAAAATTTCATCATCTTTAATGAAGTTTTTATTTTGTACACGTGATTATATATGTATTTCCACACATTTGAGTCTTAACCCGACCGATTTCGGAGCAGCTTAATTTTTGTTCAAATTTTTAAGATTGTCAAAAGCGATGTTGTATGAGTACGCTACTCATAATAATGCGTCATTTGAATTTTTTTTGCAAAAATTTCATCATCTTTAATCGAGTTTTTATTTTGTACACGTGATTATATATGTATTTCCACACATTTGAGTCTAAGCCCGACCGATTTTGGAGCAACTTAATTTTTGTTCAAATTTTGAATATTGTCAAAAGCAATGTTGTATGAGTATGCTACTCATAACAATGCGTCATATGGATTTTTTTTGCAAAAATTTCATCATCTTTAATGGAGTTTTTATTTTGTACACGTGATTATATATGTATGTATTTCCACACCTTTGAGTCTAAACCCGACCGATTTCGGAGCAACTTAATTTTTGTTCAAATTTTTAAGATTGTCAAAAGCAATGTTGTATGAGTACGCTACTCATAACAATGCGTCATATGAATTTTTTTTGCAAAAATTTCATCACCTTTAATCGAGTTTTTATTTTGTACACGTGATTATATATGTATTTCCACACATTTGAGTCTAAACCCGACCGATTTTGGAGCAACTTAATTTTTGTTCACATTTTTGAGATTGTCAAAAGCAATGTTGTATGAGTACGCTACTCATAACAATGCGTCATATCGATTTTTTTTGCAAAAATTTCATCATCTTTAATCGAGTTTTGATTTTGTACACGTGATTATACATATATGTATTTCCACACATTTGAGTCTCAACCCGACCGAATTTGGAGCAACTTAATTTTTGTTCAAATTTTTAAGATTGGCAAAAGAAGTGTTGTATGAGTACGCTCTTCATAACCATGGGTCATATGAATTTTTTTTGCAAAAAATTCATCATCTTTAATCGAGTTTTTATTTTGTACACGTGATTATATATGTATTTCCACACATTTGAGACTAAACCCGAACGATTTTGGAGCAACTTAATTTTTGTTCAAATTTTTAAGATTGGCAAAAGAAGTGTTGTATGAGTTCGCTACTCATAACCATGATTCATATGAATTTTTTTTGCAAAAATTTCATCATCTTTAATCGAGTTTTTATTTTGTACACGTGATTATATATGTATTTCCACACTGTTGAGTCTAAGCCCCCGATTTTGGAGCAACTTAATTTTTGTTCAAAATTTTCAGATTGTCAAAAGCAATGTTGTATGAGTACGCTACTCATAACCATGGGTCATATGCATTTTTTTTGCAAAAATTTCATCATCTTTAATGGAGTTTTTATTTTGTACACGTGATTATATATGTATTTCCACACCTTTGAGTCTAAACCCGACCGATTTCGGAGCAACTTAATTTTTGTTCAAATTTTTAAGATTGTCAAAAGCAATGTTGTATGAGTACGCTACTCATAACAATGCGTCATATGAATTTTTTTTGCAAAAACTTCATCATCTTTAATCGAGTTTTTATTTTGTACACGATATTATATATGTATGTATTTCCACACATTTGAGTCAAAACCCGACCGATTTTGGAGCAACTTAATTTTGTTCAAATTTTTAAGATTGTCAAAAGCAATGTTGTATGCGTACGCTACTCATAACAATGCGTCATATGGATTTTTTTTGCAAAAATTTCATCATCTTTAATCGAGTTTTTATTTTGTACACGTGATTATATATGTATTTCCGAACATTTGAGTCTCAACACGACCGATTTTGGAGCAAATTAATTTGTGTTCAAATTTTTAAGATTGGCAAAAGAAGTGTTGTATGAGTACGCTCTTCATAACCATGGGTCATATGAATTTTTTTTGCAAAAAATTCATCCTCTTCAATCGAGTTTTTATTTTGTACACGTAATTATATATGTATTTCCACACATTTGAGTCTAAACCCGAACGATTTTGGAGCAACTTAATTTTTGTTCAAATTTTTAAGATTGTCAAAAGCGATGTTGTATGACTACGCTACTCATAACCATGATTCATATGAATTTTTTTTGCAAAAATTTCATCATCTTTAATCGAGTTTTTATTTTGTACACGTGATTATATATGTATTTCCACACATTTGAGTGTCAACCCGACCGATTTTGGAGCAACTTAATTTTTGTTCAAATTTTGAATATTGTCAAAAGCAATGTTGTATGAGTACGCTACTCATAACAATGCGTCATATGGATTTTTTTTGCAAAAATTTCATCATCTTTAATGGAGTTTTTATTTTGTATGTATTTCCACACCTTTGAGTCTAAACCCGACCGATTTTGGAGCAACTTAATTTTTGTTCAAATTTTGAAGAATTGCAAAAGAAGTGTTGTATGAGTACGCTACTCATAACAATGCGTCATATGAATTTTTTTTGCAAAAATTTCATCATCTTTAATCGAGTTTTTATTTTGTTTACGTGATTATATATGTATTTCCACACATTTGTGTCTAAACCCGACCGATTTTGGAGCAACTTAATTTTTGTTCAAATTTTTAAGATTGTCAAAAGCATTGTTGTATGAGTACGCTACTCATAACAATGCGTCACATGATTTTTTTTTACAAAAATTTCATCATCTTTAATCGAGTTTTTATTTTGTACACGTGATTATATATGTATTTCCACACATTTGAGTGTCAACCCGACCGATTTTGGAGCAACTTAATTTTTGTTCAAATTTTTAAGATTGGCAAAAGAAGTGTTGTATGAGTACGCTACTCATAACAATGGGTCATATGGATTTTTTTTGGAAAAACTTCATCATCTTTAATCGAGTTTTTATTTTGTACACGTGATTATGTATGTATTTCAACACATTTGAGTCTAAACCCGACCGATTTTGGAGCAACTTAATTTATGTGCAAATTTTTAAGATTGGCAAAAGAAGTGTTGTATGAGTACGCTTCTCATAACAATGGGTCATATGGATTTTGTGTCTAAACCCGACCGATTTTGGAGCAACTTAATTTTTGTTCAAATTTTTAAGATTGTCAAAAGCATTGTTGTATGAGTACGCTACTCATAACAATGCGTCACATGATTTTTTTTTGGAAAAATTTCATCATCTTTAATCGAGTTTTTATTTTGTACACGTGATTATATATGTATTTCCACACATATGTGTCTAAACCCGACCGATTTTGGAGCAACTTAATTTTTGTTCAAATTTTTAAGATTGTCAAAAGCAATGTTGTATGAGTACGCTACTCATAACCATGATTCATATGAATTTTTTTTGTCAAAAGCAATGTTGTGTTATGAGTAACAATGCGTCATATGAATTTTTTTTGCAAAAATTTCATCATCTTTAATCGAGTTTTTATTTTGAACACGTGATTATATATGTATTTCCACACATTTGAGTCTCAACCCGACCGATTTTGGAGCAACTTAATTTTTGTTCAAATTTTTAAGATTGGCAAAAGAAGTGTTGTATGAGTACGCTCTTCATAACCATGGGTCATATGAATTTTTTTTACAAAAAATTCATCATCTTTAATCGAGTTTTTATTTTGTACACGTGATTATATATGTATTTCCACACATTTGAGTCTAAACCCGAACAATTTTGGAGCAACTTAATTTTTGTTCAAATTTTTAAGATTGTCAAAAGCAATGTTGTATGACTACGCTACTCATAACCATGATTCATATGAATTTTTTTTTGCAAAAATTTCATCATCTTTAATCGAGTTTTTATTTTGTACACGTGATTATATATGTATTTCCACACATTTGAGTCTCAACCCGACCGATTTTGGAGCAACTTAATTTTTGTTCAAATTTTTAAGATTGGCAAAAGAAGTGTTGTATGAGTACGCTACTCATAACAATGGGTCATATGGATTTTTTTTTGGAAAAACTTCATCACCTTTAATCGAGTTGTTATTTTGTACACGTGATTATGTATGTATTTCCACACATTTGAGTCTAAACCCGACCGATTTTGGAGCAACTTAATTTTTGTTCAAATTTTTAAGATTGTCAAAAGCAATGTTGTATGAGTACGTTACTCATAACAATGCGTCATATGGATTTTTTTTGCAAAAATTTCATCATCTTTAATCGAGTTTTTATTTTGTACACGTGATTATATATGTATTTCCACACATTTGAGTCTAAGCCCGACCGATTTTGGAGCAACATAATTTTTGTTCAAATTTTTAAGATTGTCAAAAGCAATGTTGTATGAGTACGCTACTCATAACTATGGGTCATATGCATTTTTTTTGCAAAAATTTCATCATCGTTAATCGAGTTTTTATTTTGTACACGTGATTATATATGTATTTCCACACAGTTGAGTCTAAGCCCGACCGATTTTGGAGTAACTTAATTTTTGTTCAAATTTTTAAGATTGTCAAAAGCAATGTACGCTACTCATAACCATGGGTCATATGCATTTTTTTTGCAAAAATTTCATCATCTTTAATCGAGTTTTTATTTTGTACACGTGATTATATAAGTATTTCCACACATTTGAGTGTAAACCCGACCGATTTTGGAGCAACTTAATTTTTGTTCAAATTTTTAAGATTGTCAAAAGCAATGTTGTATGAGTACGCTACTCATAACAATGCGTCATATGGATTTTTTTTGCAAAAATCTCATCATCTTTAATCGAGTTTTTATTTTGTACACGTGATTATATATGTATTTCCACACATTTGAGTGTAAACCCGACCGATTTTGGAGCAACTTAATTTTTGTTCAAATTTTTAAGATTGTCAAAAGCAATGTTGTATGAGTACGCTACTCATAACAATGCGTCATATGGATTTTTTTTGCAAAAATCTCATCATCTTTAATCGAGTTTTTATTTTGTACACGTGATTATATATGTATTTCCACACAGTTGAGTCTAAGCCCGACCGATTTTGGAGCAACTTAATTTTTGTTCAAATTTTTAGGATTGTCAAAGCAATGTTGTATGAGTACGCTACTCATAACCATGGGTCATATGCATTTTTTTCGCAAAAATTTCATCATCTTTAATCGAGTTTTTATTTTGTACACGTGATTATATATGTATTTCCACACATTCGTGTCTAAACCCGACCGACTTTGGAGCAACTTAATTTTTGTTCAAATTTTTAAGATTGTCAAAAGCGATGTTGTATGAGCACGCTACTCATAACAATGGGTCATATGGATTTTTTTTGGAAAAATTTCATCATTTTTAATCAATTTTTGTTTTGTACACGTGATTATGTATGTATTTCCACACATTTGAGTCTAAACCCGACCGATTTTGGAGCAACTTAATTTTTGTTCAAATTTTGAAGATTGTCAAAAGCAATGTTGTATGAGT
Source organism: Philophylla caesio (assembly GCA_963971545.1). Classification (NCBI taxonomy): domain Eukaryota; kingdom Metazoa; phylum Arthropoda; class Insecta; order Diptera; family Tephritidae; genus Philophylla; species Philophylla caesio. The sequence goes on along the minus strand of OZ020604.1, from coordinate 99,230,290 downwards.
ACGCTACTCATAACAATGGGTCATATGGATTTTTTTTTGCAAAAATTTCATCATCTTTAATCGAGTTTTTGTTTTGTACACGTGATTATGTATGTATTTCCACACATTTGAGTCTAAACCCGACCGATTTTGGAGCAACTTAATTTTTGTTCAAATTTTTAAGATTGCCAAAAGCGATGTTGTATGAGTACGCTACTCATAACAATGGGTCATATGGATTTTTTTTGCAAAAATTTCATCATCTTTAATCAAGTTTTTGTTTTGTACACGTGATTATATATGTATTTCCACACAGTTGAGTCTAAGCCCGACCGATTTTGGAGCAACTTAATTTTTGTTCAAAATTTTAAGATTGTCAAAAGCAATGTACGCTACTCATAACCAAGGGTCATATGCATTTTTTTTGCAAAAATTTCATCATCTTTAATCGAGTTTTTATTTTGTACACGTGATTATATAAGTATTTCCACACATTTGAGTGTAAACCCGACCGATTTTGGAGCAACTTAATTTTTGTTCAAATTTTTAAGATTGTCAAAAGCAATGTTGTATGAGTACGCTACTCATAACTATGGGTCATATGCATTTTTTTTGCAAAAATTTCATCATCGTTAATCGAGTTTTTATTTTGTACACGTGATTATATATGTATTTCCACACAGTTGAGTCTAAGCCCGACCGATTTTGGAGTAACTTAATTTTTGTTCAAATTTTTAAGATTGTCAAAAGCAATGTACGCTACTCATAACCATGGGTCATATGCATTTTTTTTGCAAAAATTTCATCATCTTTAATCGAGTTTTTATTTTGTACACGTGATTATATAAGTATTTCCACACATTTGAGTGTAAACCCGACCGATTTTGGAGCAACTTAATTTTTGTTCAAATTTTTAAGATTGTCAAAAGCAATGTTGTATGAGTACGCTACTCATAACAATGCGTCATATGGATTTTTTTTGCAAAAATCTCATCATCTTTAATCGAGTTTTTATTTTGTACACGTGATTATATATGTATTTCCACACATTTGAGTGTAAACCCGACCGATTTTGGAGCAACTTAATTTTTGTTCAAATTTTTAAGATTGTCAAAAGCAATGTTGTATGAGTACGCTACTCATAACAATGCGTCATATGGATTTTTTTTGCAAAAATCTCATCATCTTTAATCGAGTTTTTATTTTGTACACGTGATTATATATGTATTTCCACACAGTTGAGTCTAAGCCCGACCGATTTTGGAGCAACTTAATTTTTGTTCAAATTTTTAGGATTGTCAAAGCAATGTTGTATGAGTACGCTACTCATAACCATGGGTCATATGCATTTTTTTCGCAAAAATTTCATCATCTTTAATCGAGTTTTTATTTTGTACACGTGATTATATATGTATTTCCACACATTCGTGTCTAAACCCGACCGACTTTGGAGCAACTTAATTTTTGTTCAAATTTTTAAGATTGTCAAAAGCGATGTTGTATGAGCACGCTACTCATAACAATGGGTCATATGGATTTTTTTTGGAAAAATTTCATCATTTTTAATCAATTTTTGTTTTGTACACGTGATTATGTATGTATTTCCACACATTTGAGTCTAAACCCGACCGATTTTGGAGCAACTTAATTTTTGTTCAAATTTTGAAGATTGTCAAAAGCAATGTTGTATGAGTACGCTACTCATAACAATGGGTCATATGGATTTTTTTTTGCAAAAATTTCATCATCTTTAATCGAGTTTTTGTTTTGTACACGTGATTATGTATGTATTTCCACACATTTGAGTCTAAACCCGACCGATTTTGGAGCAACTTAATTTTTGTTCAAATTTTTAAGATTGCCAAAAGCGATGTTGTATGAGTACGCTACTCATAACAATGGGTCATATGGATTTTTTTTGCAAAAATTTCATCATCTTTAATCAAGTTTTTGTTTTGTACACGTGATAATGTATGTATTTCCACACATTTGATTCTAAACCCGACCGTTTTGGAGCAACTTAATTTTTGTTCAAATTTTTAAGATTGTCAAAAGCGATGTTGTATGAGTACGCTACTCATAACCATGATTCATATGAATTTTTTTTGCAAAAATTTCATCATCTTTAATCGAGTTTTTTTTTTTCCACGTGATTATATATGTATTTCCACACAGTTGAGTCTAAGCCCGACCGATTTTGGAGCAACTTAATTTTTGTTCAAAATTTTCAGATTGTCAAAAGCGATGTTGTATGAGTACGCTACTCATAACCATGGGTCACATGCATTTTTTTTGCAAAAATTTCATCATCTTTAATCGAGTTTTTATTTTGTACACGTGATTATATATGTATTTCCACACATTTGAGTATCAACCCGACCGATTTTGGAGCAACATAATTTTTGTTCAAATTTTTAAGATTGTCAAAAGCGATGTTGTATGACTACGCTACTCATAACCATGATTCATATGAATTTTTTTTGCAAAAATTTCATCATCTTTAATCGAGTTTTTATTTTGTACACGTGATAATATATGTATTTCCACACATTTGAGTGTCAACCCGACCGATTTTGGAGCAACTTAATTTTTGTTCAAATTTTTAAGATTGGCAAAAGAAGTGTTGTATGAGTACGCTACTCATAACAATGGGTCATATGGATTTTTTTTGCAAAAATTTCATCATCTTTAATCGAGTTTTTATTTTGTACACGTGATTATATATGTATTTCCACACATTTGTGTCTAAACCCGACCGATTTTGGAGCAACATAATTTTTGTTCAAATTTTTAAGATTGTCAAAAGCATTGTTGTATGAGTACGCTACTCAAACCAATGCGTCACATGATTTTTTTTTGGAAAAATTTCATCATCTTTAATCGAGTTTTTATTTTGTACACGTGATTATATATGTATTTCCACACATATGTGTCTAAACCCGACCGATTTTGGAGCAACTTAATTTTTGTTCAAATTTTTAAGATTGTCAAAAGCAATGTTGTATGAGTACGCTACTCATACCAATGGGTCATATGGATTTTTTTTGCAAAAATTTCATCATCTTTAATCGAGTTTTTGTTTTGTACACGTGATTATGTATGTATTTCCACACATTTGAGTCTAAACCCGACCGATTTTGGAGCAACTTAATTTTTGTTCAAATTTTTAAAATTGTCAAAAGCGATGTTGTATGAGTACGCTACTCATAACTATGATTCATATGAATTTTTTTTGTCAAAAGCAATGTTGTGTTATGAGTAACAATGCGTCATATGAATTTTTTTTGCAAAACTTTCATCATCTTTAATCGAGTTTCTATTTTGTACACGTGATTATATATGTATTTCCACACATTTGTGTCTAAACCCGACCGATTTTGCAGCAACTTAATTTTTGTTCAAATTTTTAAGATTGTCAAAAGCAATGTTGTATGAGTACGCTACTCATAACCATGGGTCATATGCATTTTTTTTGCAAAAATTTCATCATCTTTAATCGAGTTTTTATTTTGTACACGTGATTATATAAGTATTTCCACACATTTGAGTGTAAACCCGACCGATTTTGGAGCAACTTAATTTTTGTTCAAATTTTTAAGATTGTCAAAAGCGATGTTGTATGAGTACGCTACTCATAACAATGGGTCATATGGATTTTTTTTGGAAAAATTTCATCATCTTTAATCAAGTTTTTGTTTTGTACACGTGATTATGTATGTATTTCCACACATTTGAGTCTAAACCCGACCGATTTTGGAGCAACTTAATTTTTGTTCAAATTTTTAAGATTGTCAAAAGCAATGTTGTATGAGTACGCTACTCATAACAATGCGTCATATGGATTTTTTTTTGCAAAAATTTCATCATCTTTAATCGAATTTTTATTTTGTACACGTGATTATATATATATTTCTACACATTTGTGTCTAAACCCGACCGATTTTGGAGCAACTTAATTTTTGTTCAAATTTTTAAGATTGTCAAAAGCAATGTTGTATGAGTACGCTACTCATAACAATGTGTCATATGGATTTTTTTTGCAAAAATTTCATCATCTTTAATCGAGTTTTTGTTTTGTACACGTGATTATGTATGTATTTCCACACATTTGAGTCTAAACCCGACCGATTTTGGAGCAACTTAATTTTTGTTCAAATTTTTAAGATTGCCAAAAGCGATGTTGTATGAGTACGCTACTCATAACAATGGGTCATATGGATTTTTTTTGCAAAAATTTCATCATCTTTAATCAAGTTTTTGTTTTGTACACGTGATAATGTATGTATTTCCACACATTTGAGTCTAAACCCGACCGTTTTGGAGCAACTTAATTTTTGTTCAAATTTTTAAGATTGTCAAAAGCGATGTTGTATGAGTACGCTACTCATAACCATGATTCATATGAATTTTTTTTGCAAAAATTTCATCATCTTTAATCGAGTTTTTATTTTTTCCACGTGATTATATATGTATTTCCACACAGTTGAGTCTAAGCCCGACCGATTTTGGAGCAACTTAATTTTTGTTCAAAATTTTCAGATTGTCAAAAGCGATGTTGTATGAGTACGCTACTCATAACCATGGGTCACATGCATTTTTTTTGCAAAAATTTCATCATCTTTAATGGAGTTTTTATTTTGTACACGTGATTATATATGTATTTCCACACCTTTGAGTCTAAACCCGACCGATTTCGGAGCAACATAATTTTTGTTCAAATTTTTAAGATTGTCAAAAGCAATGTTGTATGAGTACGCTACTCATAACAATGCGTCATATTTATTTTTTTTTTTCAAAAACTTCATCATCTTTAATCGAGTTTTTATTTTGTACACGTGATTATATATGTATGTATTTCCACACATTTGAGTCTAAACCCGACCGATTTTGGGGCAACTTAATTTTTGTTCAAATTTTTAAGATTGTCAAAAGCAATGTTGTATGCGTACGCTACTCATAACAATGCGTCATATGGATTTTTTTTGCAAAAATTTCATCATCTTTAATCGAGTTTTTATTTTGTACACGTGATTATATATGTATTTCCACACATTTGAGTATCAACCCGACCGATTTTGGAGCAACATAATTTTTGTTCAAATTTTTAAGATTGTCAAAAGCGATGTTGTATGACTACGCTACTCATAACCATGATTCATATGAATTTTTTTTGCAACAGTTTCATCATCTTTAATCGAGTTTTTATTTTGTACACGTGATAATATATGTATTTCCACACATTTGAGTGTCAACCCGACCGATTTTGGAGCAACTAAATTTTTGTTCAAATTTTTAAGATTGGCAAAAGAAGTGTTGTATGAGTACGCTACTCATAACAATGGGTCATATGGATTTTTTGCAAAAATTTTATCATCTTTAATCGAGTTTTTATTTTGTACACGTGATTATATATGTATTTCCACACATTTGTGTCTAAACCCGACCGATTTTGGAGCAACATAATTTTTGTTAAAATTTTTAAGATTGTCAAAAGCATTGTTGTATGAGTACGCTACTCAAACCAATGCGTCACATGATTTTTTTTTGGAAAAATTTCATCATCTTTAATCGAGTTTTTATTTTGTACACGTGATTATATATGTATTTCCACACATATGTGTCTAAACCCGACCGATTTTGCAGCAACTTAATTTTTGTTCAAATTTTTAAGATTGTCAAAAGCGATGTTGTATGAGTACGCTACTCATAACAATGGGTCATATGGATTTTTTTGCAAAAATTTCATCATCTTTAATCGAGTTTTTATTTTGTACACGTGATTATATATATATTTCCACACATTTGAGTCTAAACCCGACCGATTTTGGAGCAACTTAATTTTTGTTAAAATTTTTAAGATTGTCAAAGCAATGTTGTATGAGTACGCTACTCATAACCATGGGTCATATGAATTTTTTTGGCAAAAATTTCATCATCTTTAATCGAGTTTTTATTTTGTACACGTGATTATGTATTTCCACACATTTGTGTCTAAACCCGACCGATTTTGGAGCAACTTTATTTTTGTTCAAATTTTTAAGATTGTCAAAAGCAAAGTTGTATGAGTACGCTACTCATAACAATGCGTCATATGCATTTTTTTTGGAAAAATTTTATCATCTTTAATCGAGTTTTTATTTTGTACACGTGATTATATATGTATTTCCACACATTTGTGTCTAAACCCGACCGATTTTGGAGCAACTTAATTTTTGTTCAAATTTTTAAGATTGTCAAAAGCGATGTTGTATGAGTACGCTACTCATAACAATGCGTCATATGGATTTTTTTTGCAAAAATTTCATCATCTTTAATCAAGTTTTTGTTTTGTACACGTGATTATGTATGTATTTCCACACATTTGAGTCTAAACCGGACCGATTTTGGAGCAACTTAATTTTTGTTCAAATTTTTAAGATTGGCAAAAGAAGTGATGTATGAGTACGCTACTCATAACAATGCGTCATATGGATTTTTTTGCAAAAATTTCATCATCTTTAATCGAGTTTTTATTTTGTACACGTGATTATATATGTATTTCCACACATTTGAGTATCAACCCGACCGATTTTGGAGCAACTTAATTTTTGTTCAAATTTTTAAGATTGGCAAAAGAAGTGTTGTATGAGTACGCTCTTCATAACCATGGGTCATATGTTTTTTTTTGCAAAAAATTCATCACCTTTAATCGAGTTTTTATTTTGTACACGTGATTATATATGTATTTCCACACATTTGAGTCTAAACCCGAACGATTTTGGAGCAACATAATTTTTGTTCAAATTTTTAAGATTGTCAAAAGCAATGTTGTATGAGTACGCTACTCATAACAATGGGTCATATGGATTTTTTTTACAAAAATTTCATCATCTTTAATCGAGTTTTTATTTTGTACACGTGATTATATATGTATTTCCATACAGTTGAGTCTAAGCCCGACCGATTTTGGAGCAACTTAATTTTTGTTCAAATTTTTAAGATTGTCAAAAGCAATGTTGTATGAGTACGCTACTCATAAAAATGCGTCATATGGATTTTTTTTGCAAAAATTTCATCATATATATGTATTTCCACACAGTTGAGTCTAAGCCCGACCGATTTTGGAGCAACTTAATTTTTGTTCAAATTTTTAAGATTGTCAAAAGCAATGTTGTATGAGTACGCTACTCATAACCATGGGTCATATGCATTTTTTTTGCAAAAATTTCATCATCTTTAATCGAGTTTTTATTTTGTACACGTGATTATATATGTATTTCCACACATTTGAGTCTAAACCCGACCGATTTTGGAGCATCTTAATTTTTGTTCTAATTTTTAAGATTGTCAAAAGCAATGTTGTATGAGTACGCTACTCACAACAATGCGTCATATGGATTTTTTTTGCAAAAGTTTCATCATCTTTAATCGAGTTTTTATTTTGTACACGTGATTATATATGTATTTCCACACAGTTGAGTCTAAGCCCGACCGATTTTGGAGCAACTTAATTTTTGTTCAAATTTTTAAGATTGTCAAAAGCAATGTTGTATGAGTACGCTACTCATAACCATGGGTCATATGAATTTTTTTTGCAAAAATTTCATCATTTTTAATCGAGTTTTTATTTTGTACACGTGATTATATATGTATTTCCACACAGTTGAGTCTAAGCCCGACCGATTTTGGAGCAACTTAATTTTTGTTCTAATTTTTCAGATTGTCACAAGCAATGTTGTATGAGTACGCTACTCATAACCATGGGTCATATGCATTTTTTTTGCAAAAATTTCATCATCTTTAATGGAGTTTTTATTTTGTACACGTGATTATATATGTATTTCCACACCTTTGAGTCTAAACCCGACCGATTTTGGAGCAACTTAATTTTTGTTCAAATTTTTAAGATTGTCAAAAGCAATGTTGTATGAATACGCTACTCATAACCATGGGTCATATGCATTTTTTTTGCAAAAATTTCATCATTTTTAATCGAGTTTTTATTTTGTACACGTGATTATATATGTATTTCCACACATTTGAGTCTAAACCCGACCGATATAGGAGCAACTCAAATTTTGTTCAAATTTTTAAGATTGTCAAAAGCAATGTTGTATGAGTACGCTACTCATAACCATGGGTCATTTGGATTTTTTTTGCAAAAATTTCATCATCTTTAATGGAGTTTTTATTTTGTACACGTGATTATATATGTATTTCCACACCTTTGAGTCTAAACCCGACCGATTTTGGAGCAACTTAATTTTTGTTCAAATTTTTAAGATTGTCAAAAGCAATGTTGTATGAGTACGTTACTCATAACAATGCGTCATATGGATTTTTTTTGCAAAAATTTCATCATCTTTAATCGAGTTTTTATTTTGTACACGTGATTATATATGTATTTCCACACAGTTGAGTCTAAGCCCGACCGATTTTGGAGCAACTTAATTTTTGTTCAAATTTTTAAGATTGTCAAAAGCAATGTTGTATGAGTACGCTACTCATAACAACGCGTCATATGGATTTTTTTGCAAAAATTTCATCATATATATGTATTTCCACACAGTTGAGTCTAAGCCCGACCGATTTTGGAGCAACTTAATTTTTGTTCAAATTTTTAAGATTGTCAAAAGCAATGTTGTATGAGTACGCTACTCATAACCATGGGTCATATGCATTTTTTTTGCAAAAATTTCATCATCTTTAATCGAGTTTTTATTTTGTACACGTGATTATATATGTATTTCCACACATTTGAGTCTAAACCCGACCGATTTTGGAGCATATTAATTTTTGTTCTAATTTTTAAGATTGTCAAAAGCAATGTTGTATGAGTACGCTACTCACAACAATGCGTCATATGGATTTTTTTTGCAAAAGTTTCATCATCTTTAATCGAGTTTTTATTTTGTGCACGTGATTATATATGTATTTCCACACAGTTGAGTCTAAGCCCGACCGATTTTGGAGCAACTTAATTTTTGTTCAAATTTTTAAGATTGTCAAAAGCAATGTTGTATGAGTACGCTACTCATAACCATGGGTCATATGAATTTTTTTTGCAAAAATTTCATCATCTTTAATCGAGTTTTTATTTTGTACACGTGATTATATATGTATTTCCACACAGTTGAGTCTAAGCCCGACCGATTTTGGAGCAACTTAATTTTTGTTCAAATTTTTCAGATTGTCAAAAGCAATGTTGTATGAGTACGCTACTCATAACCATGGGTCATATGCATTTTTTTTGCAAAAATTTCATCATCTTTAATGGAGTTTTTATTTTGTACACGTGATTATATATGTATTTCCACACCTTTGAGTCTAACCCCAACCGATTTTGGAGCAACTTAATTTTTGTTCAAATTTTTAAGATTGTCAAAAGCAATGTTGTATGAGTACGCTACTCATAACCATGGGTCATATGCATTTTTTTTGCAAAAATTGCATCATTTTTAATCGAGTTTTTATTTTGTACACGTGATTATATATGTATTTCCACACATTTGAGTCTAAACCCGACCGATTTAGGAGCAACTCAATTTTTGTTCAAATTTTTAAGATTGTCAAAAGCAATGTTGTATGAGTACGCTACTCATAACCATGGGTCATATGCATTTTTTTTGCAAAAATTTCATCATTTTTAATGGAGTTTTTATTTTGTACACGTGATTATATATGTATTTCCACACCTTTGAGTCTAAACCCGACCGATTTTGGAGCAACTTAATTTTTGTTCAAATTTTTAAGATTGTCAAAAGCAATGTTGTATGAGTACGCTACTCATAACAACGCGTCATATGGATTTTTTTGCAAAAATTTCATCATATATATGTATTTCCACACAGTTGAGTCTAAGCCCGACCGATTTTGGAGCAACTTAATTTTTGTTCAAATTTTTAAGATTGTCAAAAGCAATGTTGTATGAGTACGCTACTCATAACCATGGGTCATATGCATTTTTTTTGCAAAAATTTCATCATCTTTAATCGAGTTTTTATTTTGTACACGTGATTATATATGTATTTCCACACAGTTGAGTCTAAGCCCGACCGATTTTGGAGCAACTTAATTTTTGTTCAAATTTTTAAGATTGTCAAAAGCAATGTTGTATGAGTACGCTACTCATAACCATGGGTCATATGCATTTTTTTTGCCAAAATTTCATCATCTTTAATCGAGTTTTTATTTTGTACACGTGATTATATATGTATTTCCACACAGTTGAGTCTAAGCCCGACCGATTTTGGAGCAACTTAATTTTTGTTCAAATTTTTAAGATTGTCAAAAGCAATGTTGTATGAGTACGCTACTCATAACAATGCGTCATATGGATTTTTTTGCAAAAATTTCATCATATACATATATGTATTTCCACACAGTTGAGTCTAGGCCCGACCGATTTTGGAGCAACTTAATTTTTGTTCAAATTTTTAAGATTGTCAAAAGCAATGTTGTATGAGTACGCTACTCATAACCATGGGTCATATGCATTTTTTTTGCAAAAATTTCATCATCTTTAATCGAGTTTTTATTTGGTACACGTGATTATATATGTATTTCCACACCTTTGAGTCTAACCCCAACCGATTTTGGAGCAACTTAATTTTTGTTCAAATTTTTAAGATTGTCAAAAGCAATGTTGTATGAGTACGCTACTCATAACCATGGGTCATATGAATTTTTTTTGCAAAAATTTCATCATCTTTAATCGAGTTTTTATTTTGTACACGTGATTATATATGTATTTCCACACAGTTGAGTCTAAGCCCGACCGATTTTGGAGCAACTTAATTTTTGTTCAAATTTTTCAGATTGTCAAAAGCAATGTTGTATGAGTACGCTACTCATAACCATGGGTCATATGCATTTTTTTTGCAAAAATTTCATCATCTTTAATGGAGTTTTTATTTTGTACACGTGATTATATATGTATTTCCACACCTTTGAGTCTAACCCCAACCGATTTTGGAGCAACTTAATTTTTGTTCAAATTTTTAAGATTGTCAAAAGCAATGTTGTATGAGTACGCTACTCATAACCATGGGTCATATGCATTTTTTTTGCAAAAATTGCATCATTTTTAATCGAGTTTTTATTTTGTACACGTGATTATATATGTATTTCCACACATTTGAGTCTAAACCCGACCGATTTAGGAGCAACTCAATTTTTGTTCAAATTTTTAAGATTGTCAAAAGCAATGTTGTATGAGTACGCTACTCATAACCATGGGTCATATGCATTTTTTTTGCAAAAATTTCATCATTTTTAATGGAGTTTTTATTTTGTACACGTGATTATATATGTATTTCCACACCTTTGAGTCTAAACCCGACCGATTTTGGAGCAACTTAATTTTTGTTCAAATTTTTAAGATTGTCAAAAGCAATGTTGTATGAGTAAGCTACTCATAACAACGCGTCATATGGATTTTTTTGCAAAAATTTCATCATATATATGTATTTCCACACAGTTGAGTCTAAGCCCGACCGATTTTGGAGCAACTTAATTTTTGTTCAAATTTTTAAGATTGTCAAAAGCAATGTTGTATGAGTACGCTACTCATAACCATGGGTCATATGCATTTTTTTTGCAAAAATTTCATCATCTTTAATCGAGTTTTTATTTTGTACACGTGATTATATATGTATTTCCACACAGTTGAGTCTAAGCCCGACCGATTTTGGAGCAACTTAATTTTTGTTCAAATTTTTAAGATTGTCAAAAGCAATGTTGTATGAGTACGCTACTCATAACCATGGGTCATATGCATTTTTTTTGCCAAAATTTCATCATCTTTAATCGAGTTTTTATTTTGTACACGTGATTATATATGTATTTCCACACATTTGAGTCTAAACCCGACCGATTTAGGAGCAACTCAATTTTTGTTCAAATTTTTAAGATTGTCAAAAGCAATGTTGTATGAGTACGCTACTCATAACCATGGGTCATATGCATTTTTTTTGCAAAAATTTCATCATTTTTAATGGAGTTTTTATTTTGTACACGTGATTATATATGTATTTCCACACCTTTGAGTCTAAACCCGACCGATTTTGGAGCAACTTAATTTTTGTTCAAATTTTTAAGATTGTCAAAAGCAATGTTGTATGAGTACGTTACTCATAACAATGCGTCATATGGATTTTTTTTGCAAAAATTTCATCATCTTTAATCGAGTTTTTATTTTGTACACGTGATTATATATGTATTTCCACACAGTTAAGTCTAAGCCCGACCGATTTTGGAGCAACTTAATTTTTGTTCAAATTTTTAAGATTGTCAAAAGCAATGTTGTATGAGTACGCTACTCATAACCATGGGTCATATGCATTTTTTTTGCCAAAATTTCATCATCTTTAATCGAGTTTTTATTTTGTACACGTGATTATATATGTATTTCCACACAGTTGAGTCTAAGCCCGACCGATTTTGGAGCAACTTAATTTTTGTTCAAATTTTTAAGATTGTCAAAAGCAATGTTGTATGAGTACGCTACTCATAACCATGGGTCATATGCATTTTTTTTGCAAAAATTTCATCATCTTTAATCGAGTTTTTATTTTGTACACGTGATTATATATGTATTTCCACACATTTGAGTCTAAACCCGACCGATTTTGGAGCATCTTAATTTTTGTTCTAATTTTTAAGATTGTCAAAGGCAATGTTGTATGAGTACGCTACTCAGAACAATGCGTCATATGGATTTTTTTTGCAAAAGTTTCATCATCTTTAATCGAGTTTTTATTTTGTACACGTGATTATATATGTATTTCCACACAGTTGAGTCTAAGCCCGACCGATTTTGGAGCAACTTAATTTTTGTTCAAATTTTTAAGATTGTCAAAAGCAATGTTGTATGAGTACGCTACTCATAACCATGGGTCATATGAATTTTTTTTGCAAAAATTTCATCATCTTTAATCGAGTTTTTATTTTGTACACGTGATTATATATGTATTTCCACACAGTTGAGTCTAAGCCCGACCGATTTTGGAGCAACTTAATTTTTGTTCAAATTTTTAAGATTGTCAAAAGCAATGTTGTATGAGTACGCTACTCATAACCATGGGTCATATGAATTTTTTTTGCAAAAATTGCATCATTTTTAATCGAGTTTTTATTTTGTACACGTGATTATATATGTATTTCCACACATTTGAGTTTAAACCCGACCGATTTAGGAGCAACTCAATTTTTGTTCAAATTTTTAAGATTGTCAAAAGCAATGTTGTATGAGAACGCTACTCATAACCATGGGTCATATGCATTTTTTTTGCAAAAATTTCATCATCTTTAATGGAGTTTTTATTTTGTACACGTGATTATATATGTATTTCCACACCTTTGAGTCTAAACCCGACCGATTTTGGAGCAACTTAATTTTTGTTCAAATTTTTAAGATTGTCAAAAGCAATGTTGTATGAGTACGTTACTCATAACAATGCGTCATATGGATTTTTTTTGCAAAAATTTCATCATCTTTAATCGAGTTTTTATTTTGTACACGTGATTATATATGTATTTCCACACAGTTGAGTCTAAGCCCGATCGATTTTGGAGCAACTTAATTTTTGTTCAAATTTTTAAGATTGTCAAAAGCAATGTTGTACGAGTACGCTACTCATAACCATGGGTCATATGCATTTTTTTTGCAAAAATTTCATCATCTTTAATCGAGTTTTTATTTTGTACACGTGATTATATATGTATTTCCACACAGTTGAGTCTAAGCCCGACCGATTTTGGAGCAACTTAATTTTTGTTCAAATTTTTAAGATTGTCAAAAGCAATGTTGTATGAGTACGCTACTCATAACCATGGGTCATATGCATTTTTTTTGCAAAAATTTCATCATCTTTAATCGAGTTTTTATTTGGTACACGTGATTATATATGTATTTCCACACATTTGAGTGTAAACCCGACCGATTTTGGAGCAACTCAATTTTTGTTTAAATTTTTAAGATTGTCAAAAGCAATGTTGTATGAGTACGCTACTCATAACAATGCGTCATATGGATTTTTTTGCAAAAATCTCATCATCTGTAATCGAGTTTTTATTTTGTACACGTGATTATATATGTATTTCCACACAGTTGAGTCTAAGCCCGACCGATTTTGGAGCAACTTAATTTTTGTTCAAATTTTTAAGATTGTCAAAGCAATGTTGTATGAGTACGCTACTCATAACAATGGGTCATATGAATTTTTTTTGCAAAAATTTCATCATCTTTAATCGAGTTTTTATTTTGTACACGTGACTATATATGTATTTCCACACATTTGTGTCTAAATCCGACCGATTTTGGAGCAACTTAATTTTTGTTCAAATTTTTAAGATTGTCAAAAGCGATGTTGTATGAGTACGCTACTCATAACAATGGGTCATATGGATTTTTTTTGCAAAAATTTCATCATCTTTAATCGAGTTTTTGTTTTGTACACGTGATTATGTATGTATTTTCACACATTTGAGTCTAAACCCGACCGATTTTGGAGCAACTTAATTTTTGTTCAAATTTTTAAGATTGTCAAAAGCAATGTTGTATAAGTACGCTACTCATAACAATGCGTCATATGGATTTTTTTTGCAAAAATTTCATCATCTTTAATCGAGTTTTTATTTTGTACACGTGATTATATATGTATTTCCACACATTTGTGTCTAAACCCGACCGATTTTGGAGCAACTTAATTTTTGTTCAAACTTTTAAGATTGTCAAAAGCAATGTTGTATGAGTACGCTACTCATAATAATGTGTCATATGGATTTTTTTTGCAAAACGTTCATCATCTTTAATCGAGTTTTGGTTTTATACACGTGATTATGTATGTATTTCCACACATTTGAGTCTAAACCCGACCGATTTTGGAGCAACTTAATTTTTGTTAAAATTTTTAAGATTGTCAAAAGCGATGTTGTATGAGTACGCTACTCATAACAATGGGTCATATGGATTTTTTTTGCAAAAATTTCATCATCTTTAATCAAGTTTTTGTTTTGTACACAAGATTATGTGTATTTCCACACATTTGAGTCTAAACCCGACCGATTTTGGAGCAACTTAATTTTTGTTCAAATTTTTAAGATTGTCAAAAGCGATGTTGTATGAGTACGCTACTCATAACCATGATTCATATGAATTTTTTTTGCAAAAATTTCATCATCTTTAATCGAGGTTTTATTCTGTACACGTGATTATATATGTATTTCCACACAGTTGAGTCTAAGCCCGACCGATTTTGGAGCAACTTAGTTTTTGTTCAAATTTTTCAGATTGTCAAAAGCAATGTTGTATGAGTACGCTACTCATAACCATGGGTCATGTGCATTTTTTTTGCAAAAATTTCATCATCTTTAATGGAGTTTTTATTTTGTACACGTGATTATATATGTATTTCCACACCTTTGAGTCTAAACCCGACCGATTTCGGAGCAACTTAATTTTTGTTAAATTTTTAAGATTGTCAAAAGCAATGTTGTATGAGTACGCTACTCATAACAATGCGTCATATGAATTTTTTTTGCAAAAATTTCATCACCTTTAATCGAGTTTTTATTTTGTACACGTGATTATATATGTATTTCCACACATTTGAGTCTAAACCCGACCGATTTTGGAGCAACTTAATTTTTGTTCAAATTTTTAAGATTGTCAAAAGCAATGTTTTATGAGTACGCTACTCATAACAATGCGTCATATCGATTTTTTTTGCAAAAATTTCATCATCTTTAATCGAGTTTTTATTTTGTACACGTGATTATATACATATGTATTTCCACACATTTGAGTCTCAACCCGACCGAATTTGGAGCAACTTAATTTTTGTTCAAATTTTTAAGATTGGCAAAAGAAGTGTTGTATGAGTACGCTTTTCATAACCATGGGTCTTATGAATTTTTTTTGCAAAAAATTCATCATCTTTAATCGAGTTTTTATTTAGTACACGTGATTATATATGTATTTCCACACATTTGAGACTAAACCCGAACGATTTTGGAGCAACTTAATTTTTGTTCAAATTTTTAAGATTGTCAAAAGCGATGTTAAATCATATGAATTTTTTTTGCAAAAATTTCATCATCTTTAATCGAGTTTTTATTTTGTACACATGATTATATATGTATTTCCACACATTTGAGTCTCAACCCGACCGATTTTGGAGCAACTTAATTTTTGTTCAAATTTTTAAGATTGTCAAAAGCGATGTTGTATGAGTTCGCTACTCATAACTATGATTCATATGAATTTTTTTTGCAAAAATTTCATCATCTTTAATCGAGTTTTTATTTTGTACACGTGATTATATATATATGTATTTCCACACATTTGAGTCTAAACGCGACCGATTTTGGAGCACCTTAATTTATGTTCAAATTTTGAAGATTGTCAAAAGCAATGTTGTATGAGTACGTTACTCATAACAATGCGTCATATGGATTTTTTTTGCAAAAATTTCATCATCTTTAATCGAGTTTTTATTTTGTACACGTGATTATATATGTATTTCCACACAGTTGAGTCTAAGCCCGACCGATTTTGGAGCAACTTAATTTTTGTTCAAATTTTTAAGATTGTCAAAAGCAATGTTGTATGAGTACGCTACTCATAACCATGGGTCATATGCATTTTTTTTGCAAAAATTTCATCATCTTTAATCGAGTTTTTATTTTGTACACGTGATTATATATGTATTTCCACACAGTTGAGTCTAAGCCCGACCGATTTTGGAGCAACTTAATTTTTGTTCAAATTTTTAAGATTGTCAAAAGCAATGTTGTATGAGTACGCTACTCATAACCATGGGTCATATGCATTTTTTTTGCAAAAATTTCATCATCTTTAATCGAGTTTTTATTTGGTACACGTGATTATATATGTATTTCCACACATTTGAGTGTAAACCTGACCGATTTTTTAGCAACTCAATTTTTGTTTAAATTTTTAAGATTGTCAAAAGCAATGTTGTATGAGTACGCTACTCATAACAATGCGTCATATGGATTTTTTTGCAAAAATCTCATCATCTGTAATCGAGTTTTTATTTTGTACACGTGATTATATATGTATTTCCACACAGTTGAGTCTAAGCCCGACCGATTTTGGAGCAACTTAATTTTTGTTCAAATTTTTAAGATTGTCAAAGCAATGTTGTATGAGTACGCTACTCATAACCATGGGTCATATGAATTTTTTTTGCAAAAATTTCATCATCTTTAATCGAGTTTTTATTTTGTACACGTGATTATATATGTATTTCCACACATTCGTGTCTAAACCCGACCGATTTTGGAGCAACTTAATTTTTGTTCAAATTTTTAAGATTGTCAAAAGCGATGTTGTATGAGTACGCTACTCATAACAATGGGTCATATGGATTTTTTTTTGCAAAAATTTCATCATCTTTAATCGAGTTTTTGTTTTGTACACGTGATTATGTATGTATTTTCACACATTTGAGTCTAAACCCGACCGATTTTGGAGCAACTTAATTTTTGTTCAAATTTTTAAGATTGTCAAAAGCAATGTTGTATAAGTACGCTACTCATAACAATGCGTCATATGGATTTTTTTTGAAAAAATTTCATCATCTTTAATCGAGTTTTTATTTTGTACAAGTGATTATATATGTATTTCCACACCTTTGAATCTAAACCCGACCGATTTTGAAGCAACTTAGTTTTTGTTCAAATTTTTAAGATTGTCAAAAGCAATGTTTTATGAGTACGCTACTCATAACAATGCGTCATATCGATTTTTTTTGCAAAAATTTCATCATCTTTAATCGAGTTTTTATTTTGTACACGTGATTATACATATATGTATTTCCACACATTTGAGTCTCAACCCGACCGAATTTGGAGCAACTTAATTTTTGTTCAAATTTTTAAGATTGGCAAAAGAAGTGTTGTATGAGTACGCTCTTCATAACCATGGGTCTTATGTATTTTTTTTGCAAAAAATTCATCATCTTTAATCGAGTTTTTATTTAGTACACGTGATTATATATGTATTTCCACACATTTGAGACTAAACCCGAACGATTTTGGAGCAACTTAATTTTTGTTCAAATTTTTAAGATTGTCAAAAGCGATGTTGAATCATATGAATTTTTTTTGCAAAAATTTCATCATCTTTAATCGAGTTTTTATTTTGTACACATGATTATATATGTATTTCCACACATTTGAGTCTCAACCCGACCGATTTTGGAGCAACTTAATTTTTGTTCAAATTTTTAAGATTGTCAAAAGCGATGTTGTATGAGTTCGCTACTCATAACCATGATTCATATGAATTTTTTTTGCAAAAATTTCATCATCTTTAATCGAGTTTTTATTTTGTACACGTGATTATATATATATGTATTTCCACACATTTGAGTCTAAACGCGACCGATTTTGGAGCACCTTAATTTATGTTCAAATTTTGAAGATTGTCAAAAGCAATGTTGTATGAGTACGCTACTCATAACAATGGGTCATATGGATTTTTTTTGCAAAAATTTAATCATCTTTAATCGAGTTTTTATTTTGTACACGTGATTATATATGTATTTCCACACAGTTGAGTCTAAGCCCGACCGATTTTGGAGCAACTTAATTTTTGTTCAAATTTTTAAGATTGTCAAAAGCGATGTTGTATGAGTTCGCTACTCATAACCATGGGTCATATGCATTTTTTTTGCAAAAATTTCATCATCTTTAATGGAGTTTTTATTTTGTACACGTGATTATATATGTATTTCCACACCTTTGAGTCTAAACCCGACCGATTTTGGAGCAACTTAATTTTTGTTCAAATTTTTAAGATTGTCAAAAGCAATGTTGTATGAGTACGTTACTCATAACCATGCGTCATATGGATTTTTTTTGCAAAAATTTCATCATCTTTAATCGAGTTTTTATTTTGTACACGTGATTATATATGTATTTCCACACAGTTGAGTCTAAGCCCGACCGATTTTGGAGCAACTTAATTTTTGTTCAAATTTTTAAGATTGTCAAAAGCAATGTTGTATGAGTACGCTACTCATAACCATGGGTCATATGCATTTTTTTTGCAAAAATTTCATCATCTTTAATCGAGTTTTTATTTTGTACACGTGATTATATATGTATTTCCACACAGTTGAGTCTAAGCCCGACCGATTTTGGAGCAACTTAATTTTTGTTCAAATTTTTAAGATTGTCAAAAGCAATGTTGTATGAGTACGCTACTCATAACCATGGGTCATATGCATTTTTTTTGCAAACATTTCATCATCTTTAATCGAGTTTTTATTTTGTACACACACGTGATTATATATGTATTTCCACACATTTGAGTGTAAACCCGACCGATTTTGGAGCAACTCAATTTTTGTTTAAATTTTTAAGATTGTCAAAAGCAATGTTGTATGAGTACGCTACTCATAACAATGCGTCATATGGATTTTTTTGCAAAAATCTCATCATCTGTAATCGAGTTTTTATTTTGTACACGTGATTATATATGTATTTCCACACAGTTGAGTCTAAGCCCGACCGATTTTGGAGCAACTAAATTTTTGTTCAAATTTTTAAGATTGTCAAAGCAATGTTGTATGAGTACGCTACTCATAACCATGGGTCATATGAATTTTTTTTGCAAAAATTTCATCATCTTTAATCGAGTTTTTATTTTGTACACGTGATTATATATGTATTTCCACACATTCGTGTCTAAACCCGACCGATTTTGGAGCAACTTAATTTTTGTTCAAATTTTTAAGATTGTCAAAAGCGATGTTGTATGAGTACGCTACTCATAACAATGGGTCATATGGATTTTTTTTGCAAAAATTTCATCATCTTTAATCGAGTTTTTGTTTTGTACACGTGATTATGTATGTATTTCCACACATTTGTGTCTAAACCCGACCGATTTTGGAGCAACTTAATTTTTTTTCAAATTTTTAAGATTGTCAAAAGCAATGTTGTATGAGTACGCTACTCATAACAATGCGTCATATGAATTTTTTTTGCAAAAATTTCATCATCTTTAATCAAGTTTTTGTTTTGTACACGTGATTATGTATGTATTTCCACACATTTGAGTCTAAACCCGACCGATTTTGGAGCAACTTAATTTTTGTTCAAATTTTTAAGATTGTCAAAAGCGATGTTGAATCATATGAATTTTTTTTGCAAAAATTTCATCATCTTTAATCGAGTTTTTATTTTGTACACGTGATTATATATGTATGTATTTCCACACATTTGAGTTAAAACCCGACCGATTTTGGAGCAACTTAATTTTTGTTCAAATTTTTAAGATTGTCAAAAGCAATGTTGTATGCGTACGCTACTCATAACAATGCGTCATATGGATTTTTTTCGCAAAAATTTCATCATCTTTAATCGAGTTTTTTTTTTTGTACACGTGATTATATATGTATTTCCACACATTTGAGTCTCAACCCGACCGGTTGTGGAGCAACTTAATTTTTGTTCAAATTTTTAAGATTGGCAAAAGAAGTGTTGTATGAGTACGCTCTTCATAACCATGGGTCATATGAATTTTTTTGCAAAAAATTCATCATCTTTAATCGAGTTTTTATTTTGTACACGTAATTATATATGTATTTCCACACATTTGAGTCTAAACCCGACCGATTTTGGAGCAACTTAATTTTTGTTCAAATTTTGAAGAATGGCAAAAGAAGTGTTGTATGAGTACGCTACTCATAACAATGGGTCATATGGATTTTTTTTGCAAAAATTTCATCATCTTTAATCGAGTTTTTATTTTGTACACGTGATTATTATTTCCACACATTTGTGTCTAAACCCGACCGATTTTGGAGCAACTTAATTTTTGTTCAAATTTTAAAGATTGTCAAAAGCAATGTTGTATGAGTAAGCTACGCATAACAATGGGTCATATGGATTTTTTTTGCAAAAATTTCATCATCTTTAATCAAGTTTTTGTTTTGTACACGTGATTATGTATGTATTTCCACACATTTGAGTCTAAACCCGACCGATTTTGGAGCAACTTAATTTTTGTTAAAATTTTTAAGATTGTCAAAAGCAATGTTGTATGAGTAAGCTACGCATAACAATGGGTCATATGGATTTTTTTTGCAAAAATTTCATCATCTTTAATCAAGTTTTTGTTTTGTACACGTGATTATGTATGTATTTCCACACATTTGAGTCTAAACCCGACCGATTTTGGAGCAACTTAATTTTTGTTCAAATTTTTAAGATTGTCATATGCATTTTTTTTGCAAACATTTCATCATCTTTAATCGAGTTTTTATTTTGTACACACACGTGATTATATATGTATTTCCACACATTTGAGTGTAAACCCGACCGATTTTGGAGCAACTCAATTTTTGTTTAAATTTTTAAGATTGTCAAAAGCAATGTTGTATGAGTACGCTACTCATAACAATGCGTCATATGGATTTTTTTGCAAAAATCTCATCATCTGTAATCGAGTTTTTATTTTGTACACGTGATTATATATGTATTTCCACACAGTTGAGTCTAAGCCCGACCGATTTTGGAGCAACTTAATTTTTGTTCAAATTTTTAAGATTGTCAAAGCAATGTTGTATGAGTACGCTACTCATAACCATGGGTCATATGAATTTTTTTTGCAAAAATTTCATCATCTTTAATCGAGTTTTTATTTTGTACACGTGATTATATATGTATTTCCACACATTCGTGTCTAAACCCGACCGATTTTGGAGCAACTTAATTTTTGTTCAAATTTTTAAGATTGTCAAAAGCGATGTTGTATGAGTACGCTACTCATAACAATGGGTCATATGGATTTTTTTTGCAAAAATTTCATCATCTTTAATCGAGTTTTTGTTTTGTACACGTGATTATGTATGTATTTTCACACATTTGAGTCTAAACCTGACCGATTTTGGAGCAACTTAATTTTTGTTCAAATTTTTAAGATTGTCAAAAGCAATGTTGTATAAGTACGCTACTCATAACAATGCGTCATATGGATTTTTTTTGCAAAAATTTCATCATCTTTAATCGAGTTTTTATTTTGTACACGTGATTATATATGTATTTCCACACATTTGTGTCTAAACCCGACCGATTTTGGAGCAACTTAATTTTTGTTCAAATTTTTAAGATTGTCAAAAGCAATGTTGTATGAGTACGCTACTCATAACAATGTGTCATATGGGTTTTTTTTGCAAAAATTTCATCATCTTTAATCGAGTTTTGGTTTTGTACACGTGATTATGTATGTATTTCCACACATTTGAGTCTAAACCCGACCGATTTTGGAGCAACTTAATTTTTGTTAAAATTTTTAAGATTGTCAAAAGCGATGTTGTATGAGTAAGCTACGCATAACAATGGGTCATATGGATTTTTTTTGCAAAAATTTCATCATCTTTAATCAAGTTTTTGTTTTGTACACGTGATTATGTATGTATTTCCACACATTTGAGTCTAAACCCGACCGATTTTGGAGCAACTTAATTTTTGTTCAAATTTTTAAGATTGTCAAAAGCGATGTTGAATCATATGAATTTTTTTTGCAAAAATTTCATCATCTTTAATCGAGTTTTTATTTTGTACACATGATTATATATGTATTTCCACACATTTGAGTCTCAACCCGACCGATTATGGAGCAACTTAATTTTTGTTCAAATTTTTAAGATTGTCAAAAGCGATGTTGTATGAGTTCGCTACTCATAACCATGATTCATATGAATTTTTTTTGCAAAAATTTCATCATCTTTAATCGAGTTTTTATTTTGTACACGTGATTATATATGTATTTCCACACTGTTGAGTCTAAGCCCGACCGATTTTGGAGCAACTTAATTTTTGTTCAAAATTTTCAGATTGTCAAAAGCAATGTTGTATGAGTACGCTACTCATAACCATGGCTCATATGCATTTTTTTTGCAAAAATTTCATCATCTTTAATGGAGTTTTTATTTTGTACACGTGATTATATATGTATTTCCACACCTTTGAGTCTAAACCCGACCGATTTCGGAGCAACTTAATTTTTGTTCAAATTTTTAATATTGTCAAAAGCAATGTTGTATGAGTACGCTACTCATAACAATGCGTCATATGAATTTTTTTTTCAAAAACTTCATCATCTTTAATCGAGTTTTTATTTTGTACACGTGATTATATATGTATGTATTTCCACACATTTGAGTTAAAACCCGACCGATTTTGGAGCAACTTAATTTTTGTTCAAATTTTTAAGATTGTCAAAAGCAATGTTGTATGCGTACGCTACTCATAACAATGCGTCATATGGATTTTTTTTGCAAAAATTTCATCATCTTTAATCGAGTTTTTTTTTTGTACACGTGATTATATATGTATTTCCACACATTTGAGTCTCAACCCGACCGGTTGTGGAGCAACTTAATTTTTGTTCAAATTTTTAAGATTGGCAAAAGAAGTGTTGTATGAGTACGCTCTTCATAACCATGGGTCATATGAATTTTTTTGCAAAAAATTCATCATCTTTAATCGAGTTTTTATTTTGTACACGTAATTATATATGTATTTCCACACATTTGAGTCTAAACCCGACCGATTTTGGAGCAACTTAATTTTTGTTCAAATTTTGAAGAATGGCAAAAGAAGTGTTGTATGAGTACGCTACTCATAACAATGGGTCATATGGATTTTTTTTGCAAAAATTTCATCATCTTTAATCGAGTTTTTATTTTGTACACGTGATTATTATTTCCACACATTTGTGTCTAAACCCGACCGATTTTGGAGCAACTTAATTTTTGTTCAAATTTTAAAGATTGTCAAAAGCATTGTTGTATGAGTACGCTACTCATAACAATGCGTCACATGATTTTTTTTTGGAAAAATTTCATCATCTTTAATCGAGATTTTATTTTGTACACGTGATTATATATGTATGTATTTCCACACATTTGAGTGTCAACCCGACCGATTTTGGAGCAACTTAATTTTTGTTCAAATTTTTAAGATTGGCAAAAGAAGTGTTGTATGAGTACGCTACTCATAACAATGGGTCATATGGATTTTTTTTGGAAAAACTTCATCATCTTTAATCGAGTTTTTATTTTGTACACGTGATTATATATGTATTTCCACACTGTTGAGTCTAAGCCCGACCGGTTTTGAAGCAACTTAATTTTTGTTCAAATTTTTAAGATTGGCAAAAGAAGTGTTGTATGAGTACGCTACTCATAACAATGGGTCATATGGATTTTTTTTGGAAAAACTTCATCATCTTTAATCGAGTTTTTATTTTGTACACGTGATTATGTATGTATTTCCACCCATTTGAGTCTAAACCCGACCGATTTTGGAGCAACTTAATTTTTGTTCAAATTTTGAAGAATGGCAAAAGAAGAAGTGTTGTATGAGTACGCTACTCATAACAATGGGTCATATGGATTTTTTTTGGAAAAACTTCATCATCTTTAATCGAGTTTTTATTTTGTACACGTGATTATATATGTATTTCCACACATTTGAGTCTCAACCCGACCGAATTTGGAGCAACTTAATTTTTGTTCAAATTTTTAAGATTGGCAAAAGAAGTGTTGTATGAGTACGCTACTCATAACAATGGGTCATATGGATTTTTTTTGGAAAAACTTCATCATCTTTAATCGAGTTTTTATTTAGTACACGTGATTATATATGTATTTCCACACATTTGAGACTAAACCCGAACGATTTTGGAGCAACTTAATTTTTGTTCAAATTTTTAAGATTGTCAAAAGCGATGTTGAATCATATGAATTTTTTTTGCAAAAATTTCATCATCTTTAATCGAGTTTTTATTTTGTACACATGATTATATATGTATTTCCACACATTTGAGTCTCAACCCGACCGATTATGGAGCAACTTAATTTTTGTTCAAATTTTTAAGATTGTCAAAAGCGATGTTGTATGACTACGCTACTCATAACCATGATTCATATGAATTTTTTTTGCAAAAATTTCATCATCTTTAATCGAGTTTTTATTTTGTACACGTGATTATATATGTATTTCCACACTGTTGAGTCTAAGCCCGACCGATTTTGGAGCAACTTAATTTTTGTTCAAAATTTTCAGATTGTCAAAAGCAATGTTGTATGAGTACGCTACTCATAACCATGAGTCATATGCATTTTTTTTGCAAAAATTTCATCATCTTTAATGGAGTTTTTATTTTGTACACGTGATTATATATGTATTTCCACACCTTTGAGTCTAAACCCGACCGATTTCGGAGCAACTTAATTTTTGTTCAAATTTTTAATATTGTCAAAAGTAATGTTGTATGAGTACGCTACTCATAACAATGCGGTATATGAATTTTTTTTGCAAAAACTTCATCATCTTTAATCGAGTTTTTATTTTGTACACGTGATTATATATGTATGTATTTCCACACATTTGAGTCAAAACCCGACCGATTTTGGAGCAACTTAATTTTTGTTCAAATTTTTAAGATTGTCAAAAGCAATGTTGTATGCGTACGCTACTCATAACAATGCGTCATATGGATTTTTTTTGCAAAAATTTCATCATCTTTAATCGAGTTTTTTTTTTGTACACGTGATTACATATGTATTTCCACACATTTGAGTCTCAACCCGACCGGTTTTGGAGCAACTTAATTTTTGTTCAAATTTTTAAGATTGGCAAAAGAAGTGTTGTATGAGTACGCTCTTCATAACCATGGGTCATATGATTTTTTTTGCAAAAAATTCATCATCTTTAATCGAGTTTTTATTTTGAACACGTAATTATATATGTATTTCCACACATTTGAGTCTAAACCCGAACGATTTTGGAGCAACTTAATTTTTGGTCAAATTTTTAAGATTGTCAAAAGCGATGTTGTATGACTACGCTACTCATAACCATGATTCATATGAATTTTTTTTGCAAAAATTTCATCATCTTTAATCGAGTTTTTATTTTGTACACGTGATTATATATGTATTTCCACACATTTGAGTCTAAACCCGACCGATTTTGGAGCAACTTAATTTTTGTTCAAATTTTGAAGAATGGCAAAAGAAGTGTTGTATGAGTACGCTACTCATAACAATGGGTCATATGTATTTTTTTTGCAAAAATTTCATCATCTTTAATCGAGTTTTTATTTTGTACACGTGATTATTATTTCCACACATTTGTGTCTAAACCCGACCGATTTTGGAGCAACTTAATTTTTGTTCAAATTTTAAAGATTGTCAAAAGCATTGTTGTATGAGTACGCTACTCATAACAATGCGTCACATGATTTTTTTTTGGAAAAATTTCATCATCTTTAATCGAGTTTTTATTTTGTACACGTGATTATATATGTATTTCCACACATTTGAGTGTCAACCCGACCGATTTTGGAGCAACTTAATTTTTGTTCAAATTTTTAAGATTGGCAAAAGAAGTGTTGTATGAGTACGCTACTCATAACAATGGGTCATATGGATTTTTTTTGGAAAAACTTCATCATCTTTAATCGAGTTTTTATTTTGTACACGTGATTATGTATGTATTTCCACACATTTGAGTCTAAACCCGACCGATTTTGGAGCAACTTAATTTTTGTTCAAATTTTGAGGAATGGCAAAAGAAGAAGTGTTGTATGAGTACGCTACTCATAACAATGGGTCATATGGATTTTTTTCGCAAAAATTTCATCATCTTTAATCGAGTTTTTATTTTGTACACGTGATTATGTATGTATTTCCACACATTTGAGTCTAAACCCGACCGATTTTGGAGCAACTTAATTTTTGTTCAAATTTTGAAGAATGGCAAAAGAAGTGTTGTATGAGTACGCTACTCATAACAATGGGTCATATGGATTTTTTTTGCAAAAATTTCATCATCTTTAATCGAGTTTTTATTTTGTACACGTGATTATATATGTATTTCCACACATTTGTGTCTAAACCCGACCGATTTTGGAGCAACTTAATTTTTGTTCAAATTTTTAAGATTGTCAAAAGCATTGTTGTATGAGTACGCTACTCATAACAATGCGTCACATGATTTTTTTTTGGAAAAATTTCATCATCTTTAATCGAGTTTTTATTTTGTACACGTGATTATATATGTATTTCCACACATATGTGTCTAAACCCGACCGATTTTGGAGCAACTTAATTTTTGTTCAAATTTTAAGATTGTCAAAAGCATTGTTGTATGAGTACGCTACTCATAACAATGCGTCACATGATTTTTTTTTGCAAAAATTTCATCATCTTTAATCGAGTTTTTATTTTGTACACGTGATTATGTATGTATTTCCACACATTTGAGTGTCAACCCGACCGATTTTGGAGCAACTTAATTTTTGTTCAAATTTTTAAGATTGGCAAAAGAAGTGTTGTATGAGTACGCTACTCATAACAATGGGTCATATGGATTTTTTTTGGAAAAACTTCATCATCTTTAATCGAGTTTTTATTTTGTACACGTGATTATGTATGTATTTCCACACATTTGAGTCTAAACCCGACCGATTTTGGAGCAACTTAATTTTTGTTCAAATTTTGAAGAATGGCAAAAGAAGTGTTGTATGAGTACGCTACTCATAACAATGGGTCATATGGATTTTTTTTGCAAAAATTTCATCATCTTTAATCGAGTTTTTATTTTGTACACGTGATTATTATTTCCACACGTTTGTGTCTAAACCCGACCGATTTTGGAGCAACTTAATTTTTGTTCAAATTTTAAAGATTGTCAAAAGCATTGTTGTATGAGTACGCTACTCATAACAATGCGTCACATGAATTTTTTTTGGAAAAACTTCATCATCTTTAATCGAGTTTTTATTTTGTACACGTGATTATGTATGTATTTCCACACATTTGAGTCTAAACCCGACCGATTTTGGAGCAACTTAATTTTTGTTCAAATTTTGAAGAATGGCAAAAGAAGAAGTGTTGTATGAGTACGCTACTCATAACAATGGGTCATATGGATTTTTTTTGCAAAAATTTCATCATCTTTAATCGAGTTTTTATTTTGTACACGTGATTATGTATGTATTTCCACACATTTGAGTCTAAACCCGACCGATTTTGGAGCAACTTAATTTTTGTTCAAATTTTGAAGAATGGCAAAAGAAGAAGTGTTGTATGAGTACGCTACTCATAACAATGGGTCATATGGATTTTTTTTGCAAAAATTTCATCATCTTTAATCGAGTTTTTATTTTGTACACGTGATTATTATTTCCACACATATGTGTCTAAACCCGACCGATTTTGGAGCAACTTAATTTTTGTTCAAATTTTTAAGATTGTCAAAAGCAATGTTGTATGAGTACGCTACTCATAACAATGGCTCATATGGATTTTTTTTGCAAAAATTTCATCATCTTTAATCGAGTTTTTGTTTTGTACACGTGATTATGTATGTATTTCCACACATTTGAGTCTAAACCCGACCGATTTTGGAGCAACTTAATTTTTGTTCAAATTTTGAAGAATGGCAAAAGAAGTGTTGTATGAGTACGCTACTCATAACAATGGGTCATATGGATTTTTTTTGCAAAAATTTCATCATCTTTAATCGAGTTTTTATTTTGTACACGTGATTATATATGTATTTCCACACATTTGTGTCTAAACCCGACCGATTTTGGAGCAACTTAATTTTTGTTCAAATTTTGAAGAATGGCAAAAGAAGAAGTGTTGTATGAGTACGCTACTCATAACAATGGGTCATATGGATTTTTTTTGCAAAAATTTCATCATCTTTAATCGAGTTTTTATTTTGTACACGTGATTATTATTTCCACACATATGTGTCTAAACCCGACCGATTTTGGAGCAACTTAATTTTTGTTCAAATTTTTAAGATTGTCAAAAGCAATGTTGTATGAGTACGCTACTCATAACAATGGCTCATATGGATTTTTTTTGCAAAAATTTCATCATCTTTAATCGAGTTTTTGTTTTGTACACGTGATTATGTATGTATTTCCACACATTTGAGTCTAAACCCGACCGATTTTGGAGCAACTTAATTTTTGTTCAAATTTTGAAGAATGGCAAAAGAAGTGTTGTATGAGTACGCTACTCATAACAATGGGTCATATGGATTTTTTTTGCAAAAATTTCATCATCTTTAATCGAGTTTTTATTTTGTACACGTGATTATATATGTATTTCCACACATTTGTGTCTAAACCCGACCGATTTTGGAGCAACTTAATTTTTGTTCAAATTTTTAAGATTGTCAAAAGCATTGTTGTATGAGTACGCTACTCATAACAATGCGTCACATGATTTTTTTTTGGAAAAATTTCATCATTAATCGAGTTTTTATTTTGTACACGTGATTATGTATGTATTTCCACACATTTGAGTCTAAACCCGACCGATTTTGGAGCAACTTAATTTTTGTTCAAATTTTGAAGAATGGCAAAAGAAGTGTTGTATGAGTACGCTACTCATAACAATGGGTCATATGGATTTTTTTTGCAAAAATTTCATCATCTTTAATCGAGTTTTTATTTTGTACACGTGATTATATATGTATTTCCACACATTTGTGCCTAAACCCGACCGATTTTGGAGCAACTTAATTTTTGTTCAAATTTTTAAGATTGTCAAAAGCATTGTTGTATGAGTACGCTACTCATAACAATGCGTCACATGATTTTTTTTTGCAAAAATTTCATCATATTTAATCGAGTTTTTATTTTGTACACGTGATTATGTATGTATTTCCACACATTTGAGTGTCAACCCGACCGATTTTGGAGCAACTTAATTTTTGTTCAAATTTTTAAGATTGGCAAAAGAAGTGTTGTATGAGTACGCTACTCATAACAATGGGTCATATGGATTTTTTTTGCAAAAATTTCATCATCTTTAATCGAGTTTTTATTTTGTACACGTGATTATTATTTCCACACATTTGTGTCTAAACCCGACCGATTTTGGAGCAACTTAATTTTTGTTCAAATTTTAAAGATTGTCAAAAGCATTGTTGTATGAGTACGCTACTCATAACAATGCGTCACATGAATTTTTTTTGGAAAAACTTCATCATCTTTAATCGAGTTTTTATTTTGTACACGTGATTATGTATGTATTTCCACACATTTGAGTGTCAACCCGACCGATTTTGGAGCAACTTAATTTTTGTTCAAATTTTTAAGATTGGCAAAAGAAGTGTTGTATGAGTACGCTACTCATAACAATGGGTCATATGGATTTTTTTTGGAAAAACTTCATCATCTTTAATCGAGTTTTTATTTTGTACACGTGATTATGTATGTATTTCCACACATTTGAGTCTAAACCCGACCGATTTTGGAGCAACTTAATTTTTGTTCAAATTTTGAAGAATGGCAAAAGAAGTGTTGTATGAGTACGCTACTCATAACAATGGGTCATATGGATTTTTTTTGCAAAAATTTCATCATCTTTAATCGAGTTTTTATTTTGTACACGTGATTATTATTTCCACACATTTGTGTCTAAACCCGACCGATTTTGGAGCAACTTAATTTTTGTTCAAATTTTAAAGATTGTCAAAAGCATTGTTGTATGAGTACGCTACTCATAACAATGCGTCACATGAATTTTTTTTGGAAAAACTTCATCATCTTTAATCGAGTTTTTATTTTGTACACGTGATTATGTATGTATTTCCACACATTTGAGTCTAAACCCGACCGATTTTGGAGCAACTCAATTTTTGTTCAAATTTTGAAGAATGGCAAAAGAAGAAGTGTTGTATGAGTACGCTACTCATAACAATGGGTCATATGGATTTTTTTCGCAAAAATTTCATCATCTTTAATCGAGTTTTTATTTTGTACACGTGATTATGTATGTATTTCCACACATTTGAGTCTAAACCCGACCGATTTTGGAGCAACTTAATTTTTGTTCAAATTTTGAAGAATGGCAAAAGAAGTGTTGTATGAGTACGCTACTCATAACAATGGGTCATATGGATTTTTTTTGCAAAAATTTCATCATCTTTAATCGAGTTTTTATTTTGTACACGTGATTATATATGTATTTCCACACATTTGTGTCTAAACCCGACCGATTTTGGAGCAACTTAATTTTTGTTCAAATTTTGAAGAATGGCAAAAGAAGTGTTGTATGAGTACGCTACTCATAACAATGGGTCATATGGATTTTTTTTGCAAAAATTTCATCATCTTTAATCGAGTTTTTATTTTGTACACGTGATTATTATTTCCACACATTTGTGTCTAAACCCGACCGATTTTGGAGCAACTTAATTTTTGTTCAAATTTTAAAGATTGTCAAAAGCATTGTTGTATGAGTACGCTACTCATAACAATGCGTCACATGAATTTTTTTTGGAAAAACTTCATCATCTTCAATCGAGTTTTTATTTTGTACACGTGATTATGTATGTATTTCCACACATTTGAGTCTAAACCCGACCGATTTTGGAGCAACTCAATTTTTGTTCAAATTTTGAAGAATGGCAAAAGAAGAAGTGTTGTATGAGTACGCTACTCATAACAATGGGTCATATGGATTTTTTTCGCAAAAATTTCATCATCTTTAATCGAGTTTTTATTTTGTACACGTGATTATGTATGTATTTCCACACATTTGAGTCTAAACCCGACCGATTTTGGAGCAACTTAATTTTTGTTCAAATTTTGAAGAATGGCAAAAGAAGTGTTGTATGAGTACGCTACTCATAACAATGGGTCATATGGATTTTTTTTGCAAAAATTTCATCATCTTTAATCGAGTTTTTATTTTGTACACGTGATTATATATGTATTTCCACACATTTGTGTCTAAACCCGACCGATTTTGGAGCAACTTAATTTTTGTTCAAATTTTTAAGATTGTCAAAAGCATTGTTGTATGAGTACGCTACTCATAACAATGCGTCACATGATTTTTTTTTGGAAAAATTTCATCATCTTTAATCGAGTTTTTATTTTGTACACGTGATTATATATGTATTTCCACACATATGTGTCTAAACCCGACCGATTTTGGAGCAACTTAATTTTTGTTCAAATTTTTAAGATTTTCAAAAGCAATGTTGTATGAGTACGCTACTCATAACAATGGCTCATATGGATTTTTTTTGCAAAAATTTCATCATCTTTAATCGAGTTTTTGTTTTGTACACGTGATTATGTATGTATTTCCACACATTTGAGTCTAAACCCGACCGATTTTGGAGCAAGTTAATTTTTGTTCAAATTTTGAAGAATGGCAAAAGAAGTGTTGTATGAGTACGCTACTCATAACAATGGGTCATATGGATTTTTTTTGCAAACATTTCATCATCTTTAATCGAGTTTTTATTTTGTACACGTGATTATATATGTTATTCCACACATTTGTGTCTAAACCCGACCGATTTTGGAGCAACTCAATTTTTTTTCAAATTTTTAAGATTGTCAAAAGCGATGTTGTATGAGTACGCTACTCATAACAATGGGTCATATGGATTTTTTTGCAAAAATTTCATCATCTTTAATCGAGTTTTTATTTTGTACACGTGATTATATATATATTTCCACACATTTGAGTCTAAACCCGACCGATTTTGGAGCAACTTAATTTTTGTTCAAATTTTTAAGATTGGCAAAAGAAGTGTTGTATGAGTACGCTACTCATAACAATGGGTCATATGGATTTTTTTTGGAAAAACTTCATCATCTTTAATCGAGTTTTTATTTTGTACACGTGATTATGTATGTATTTCCACCCATTTGAGTCTAAACCCGACCGATTTTGGAGCAACTTAATTTTTGTTCAAATTTTGAAGAATGGCAAAAGAAGAAGTGTTGTATGAGTACGCTACTCATAACAATGGGTCATATGGATTTTTTTTGGAAAAATTTCATCATCTTTAATCGAGTTTTTATTTTGTACACGTGATTATGTATGTATTTCCACACATTTGAGTCTAAACCCGACCGATTTTGGAGCAACTTAATTTTTGTTCAAATTTTGAAGAATGGCAAAAGAAGTGTTGTATGAGTACGCTACTCATAACAATGGGTCATATGGATTTTTTTTGCAAAAATTTCATCATCTTTAATCGAGTTTTTATTTTGTACACGTGATTATATATGTATTTCCACACATTTGTGTCTAAACCCGACCGATTTTGGAGCAACTTAATTTATGTTCAAATTTTTAAGATTGTCAAAAGCATTGTTGTATGAGTACGCTACTCATAACAATGTGTCACATGATTTTTTTTTGGAAAAATTTCATCATCTTTAATCGAGTTTTTATTTTGTACACGTGATTATATATGTATTTCCACACATATGTGTCTAAACCCGACCGATTTTGGAGCAACTTAATTTTTGTTCAAATTTTTAAGATTGTCAAAAGCAATGTTGTATGAGTACGCTACTCATAACAATGGCTCATATGGATTTTTTTTGCAAAAATTTCATCATCTTTAATCGAGTTTTTGTTTTGTACACGTGATTATGTATGTATTTCCACACATTTGAGTCTAAACCCGACCGATTTTGGAGCAACTTAATTTTTGTTCAAATTTTGAAGAATGGCAAAAGAAGAAGTGTTGTATGAGTACGCTACTCATAACAATGGGTCATATGGATTTTTTTCGCAAAAATTTCATCATCTTTAATCGAGTTTTTATTTTGTACACGTGATTATGTATGTATTTCCACACATTTGAGTCTAAACCCGACCGATTTTGGAGCAACTTAATTTTTGTTCAAATTTTGAAGAATGGCAAAAGAAGTGTTGTATGAGTACGCTACTCATAACAATGGGTCATATGGATTTTTTTTGCAAAAATTTCATCATCTTTAATCGAGTTTTTATTTTGTACACGTGATTATATATGTATTTCCACACATTTGTGTCTAAACCCGACCGATTTTGGAGCAACTTAATTTATGTTCAAATTTTTAAGATTGTCAAAAGCATTGTTGTATGAGTACGCTACTCATAACCATGCGTCACATGATTTTTTTTTGGAAAAATTTCATCATCTTTAATCGAGTTTTTATTTTGTACACGTGATTATATATGTATTTCCACACATATGTGTCTAAACCCGACCGATTTTGGAGCAACTTAATTTTTGTTAAAATTTTTAAGATTGTCAAAAGCAATGTTGTATGAGTACGCTACTCATAACAATGGCTCATATGGATTTTTTTTGCAAAAATTTCATCATCTTTAATCGAGTTTTTGTTTTGTACACGTGATTATGTATGTATTTCCACACATTTGAGTCTAAACCCGACCGATTTTGGAGCAACTTAATTTTTGTTCAAATTTTGAAGAATGGCAAAAGAAGTGTTGTATGAGTACGCTAGTCATAACAATGGGTCATATGGATTTTTTTTGCAAAAATTTCATCATCTTTAATCGAGTTTTTATTTTGTACACGTGATTATATATGTATTTCCACACATTTGTGTCTAAACCCGACCGATTTTGGAGCAACTCAATTTTTTTTCAAATTTTGAAGATTGTCAAAAGCGATGTTGTATGAGTACGCTACTCATAACAATGGGTCATATGGATTTTTTTGCAAAAATTTCATCATCTTTAATCGAGTTTTTATTTTGTACACGTGATTATATATATATTTCCACACATTTGAGTCTAAACCCGACCGATTTTGGAGCAACTTAATTTTTGTTCAAATTTTTAAGATTGTCAAAGCAATGTTGTATGAGTACGCTACTCATAACCATGGGTCATATGAATTTTTTTTGCAAAAATTTCATCATCTTTAATCGAGTTTTTATTTTGTACACGTGATTATATATGTATTTCCACACATTTGTGTCTAAACCCGACCGATTTTGGAGCAACTTAATTTTTGTTCAAATTTTTAAGATTGTCAAAAGCGATGTTGTATGAGTACGCTACTCATAACAATGGGTCAATGGATTTTTTTTGCAAAAATTTCATCATATTTAATCAAGTTTTTGTTTTGTACACGTGATTATGTATGTATTTCCACACATTTGAGTTTAAACCCGACCGATTTTGAAGCAACTTAATTTTTGTTCAAATTTTTAAGATTGGCAAAAGAAGTGTTGTATGAGTACGCTACTCATAACAATGCGTCATATGGATTTTTTTTGCAAAAATTTCATCATCTTTAATCGAGTTTTTATTTTGTACACGTGATTATATATGTATTTCCACACATTTGAGTCTCAACCCGACCGATTTTGGAGCAACTTAATTTTTGTTCAAATTTTTAAGATTGGAAAAAGAAGTGTTGTATGAGTACGCTCTTCATAACCATGGGTCATATGAATTTTTTTTGCATAAAATTCATCATCTTTAATCGAGTTTTTATTTTGTACACGTGATTATATACATATGTATTTCCACACATTTCAGTCTAAACCCGAACGATTTTGGAGCAACTTAATTTTTGTTCAAATTTTTAAGATTGTCAAAAGCGATGTTGTATGACTACGCTACTCATAACCATGAATCATATGAATTTTTTTTGCAAACATTTTATCATCTTTAATCGAGTTTTTATTTTGTACACGTGATTATATATATATTTCCACACAGTTGTGTCTAAGCCCGGCCGATTTTGGAGCAACTTAATTTTTGTTCAAAATTTTCAGATTGTCAAAAGCAATGTTGTATGAGTACGCTACTCATAACCATGGGTCATATGCATTTTTTTTTTGCAAAATTTCATCATCTTTAATGGAGTTTTTATTTGGTACACGTGATTATATATGTATTTCCACACATTTGAGTCTAAACCCGACCGATTTCGGAGCAACTTAATTTTTGTTCAAATTTTTAAGATTGTCAAAAGCAATGTTGTATGAGTACGCTACTCATAACAATGCGTCATATGAATTTTTTTTGCAAAAATTTCATCATCTTTAATCGAGTTTTTATTTTGTACACGTGATTATATATGTATTTCCACACATTTGAGTCTCAACCCGACCGATTTTGGAGCAACTTCATTTTTGTTCAAATTTTTAAGATTGTCGAAAGCAATGTTGTATGCGTACGCTACTCATAACAATGCGTCATATGGATTTTTTTTGCAAAAATTTCATCATCTTTAATCGAGTTTTTATTTTGTACACGTGATTATATATGTATTTCCACACATTTGAGTCTCAACCCGACCGATTTTGGAGCAACTTAATTTTTGTTCAAATTTTTAAGATTGGCAAAAGAAGTGTTGTATGAGTACGCTCTTCATAACCATGGGTCATATGAATTTTTTTTGCAAAAAATTCATCATCTTTAATCGAGTTTTTATTTTGTACACGTGATTATATATGTATTTCCACACATTTGTGTCTAAACCCGACCGATTTTGGAGCAACTTAATTTTTGTTCAAATTTTTAAGATTGTCAAAAGCGATGTTGTATGAGTACGCTACTCATAACAATGGGTCATATGGATTTTTTTTGCAAAAATTTCATCATCTTTAATCAAGTTTTTGTTTTGTACACGTGATTATGTATGTATTTCCACACATTTAAGTTTAAACCCGACCGATTTTGGAGCAACTTAATTTTTGTTCAAATTTTTAAGATTGGCAAAAGAAGTGTTGTATGAGTGCGCTTCTCATAACAATGCGTCATATGGATTTTTTTTGCAAAAATTTCATCATCTTTAATCGAGTTTTTATTTTGTACACGTGATTATATATGTATTTCCACACATTTGAGTCTCAACCCGACCGATTTTGGAGCAACTTAATTTTTGTTCAAATTTTTAAGATTGGCAAAAGAAGTGTTGTATGAGTACGCTCTTCATAACCATGGGTCATATGAATTTTTTTTGCATAAAATTCATCATCTTTAATCGAGTTTTTATTTTGTACACGTGATTATATATGTATTTCCACACATTTCAGTCTAAACCCGAACGATTTTGGAGCAACTTAATTTTTGTTCAAATTTTTAAGATTGTCAAAAGCGATGTTGTATGACTACGCTACTCATAACCATGAATCATATGAATTTTTTTTGCAAACATTTTATCATCTTTAATCGAGTTTTTATTTTGTACACGTGATTATATATGTATTTCCACACAGTTGTGTCTAAGCCCGGCCGATTTTGGAGCAACTTAATTTTTGTTCAAAATTTTCAGATTGTCAAAAGCAATGTTGTATGAGTACGCTACTCATAACCATGGGTCATATGCATTTTTTTTTTGCAAAATTTCATCATCTTTAATGGAGTTTTTATTTTGTACACGTGATTATATATGTATTTCCACACATTTGAGTCTAAACCCGACCGTTTTCGGAGCAACTTAATTTTTGTTCAAATTTTTAAGATTGTCAAAAGCGATGTTGTATGAGTACGCTACTCATAACAATGGGTCATATGGATTTTTTTGCAAAAATTTCATCATCTTTAATCGAGTTTTTATTTTGTACACGTGATTATATATATATTTCCACACATTTGAGTCTAAACCCGACCGATTTTGGAGCAACTTAATTTTTGTTCAAATTTTTAAGATTGTCAAAGCAATGTTGTATGAGTACGCTACTCATAACCATGGGTCATATGGATTTTTTTGCAAAAATTTCATCATCTTTAATCGAGTTTTTATTTTGTACACGTGATTATATATATATTTCCACACATTTGAGTCTAAACCCGACCGATTTTGGAGCAACTTAATTTTTGTTCAAATTTTTAAGATTGTCAAAGCAATGTTGTATGAGTACGCTACTCATAACCATGGGTCATATGAATTTTTTTTGCAAAAATTTCATCATCTTTAATCGAGTTTTTATTTTGTACACGTGATTATATATGTATTTCCACACATTTGTGTCTAAACCCGACCGATTTTGGAGCAACTTAATTTTTGTTCAAATTTTTAAGATTGTCAAAAGCGATGTTGTATGAGTACGCTACTCATAACAATGGGTCATATGGATTTTTTTTGCAAAAATTTCATCATCTTTAATCAAGTTTTTGTTTTGTACACGTGATTATGTATGTATTTCCACACATTTGAGTTTAAACCCGACCGATTTTGAAGCAACTTAATTTTTGTTCAAATTTTTAAGATTGGCAAAAGAAGTGTTGTATGAGTACGCTACTCATAACAATGCGTCATATGGATTTTTTTTGCAAAAATTTCATCATCTTTAATCGAGTTTTTATTTTGTACACGTGATTATATATGTATTTCCACACATTTGAGTCTCAACCCGACCGATTTTGGAGCAACTTAATTTTTGTTCAAATTTTTAAGATTGGAAAAAGAAGTGTTGTATGAGTACGCTCTTCATAACCATGGGTCATATGAATTTTTTTTGCATAAAATTCATCATCTTTAATCGAGTTTTTATTTTGTACACGTGATTATATATGTATTTCCACACATTTCAGTCTAAACCCGAACGATTTTGGAGCAACTTAATTTTTGTTCAAATTTTTAAGATTGTCAAAAGCGATGTTGTATGACTACGCTACTCATAACCATGAATCATATGAATTTTTTTTGCAAACATTTTATCATCTTTAATCGAGTTTTTATTTTGTACACGTGATTATATATGTATTTCCACACAGTTGTGTCTAAGCCCGGCCGATTTTGGAGCAACTTAATTTTTGTTCAAAATTTTCAGATTGTCAAATCAATGTTGTATGAGTACGCTACTCATAACCATGGGTCATATGCATTTTTTTTTTGCAAAATTTCATCATCTTTAATGGAGTTTTTATTTTGTACACGTGATTATATATGTATTTCCACACATTTGAGTCTAAACCCGACCGATTTCGGAGCAACTTAATTTTTGTTCAAATTTTTAAGATTGTCAAAAGCAATGTTGTATGAGTACGCTACTCATAACAATGCGTCATATGAATTTTTTTTGCAAAAATTTCATCATCTTTAATCGAGTTTTTATTTTGTACACGTGATTATATATGTATGTATTTCCACACATTTGAGTCTAAACCCGACCGATTTTGGAGCAACTTCATTTTTGTTCAAATTTTTAAGATTGTCGAAAGCAATGTTGTATGCGTACGCTACTCATAACAATGCGTCATATGGATTTTTTTTGCAAAAATTTCATCATCTTTAATCGAGTTTTTATTTTGTACACGTGATTATATATGTATTTCCACACATTTGAGTCTCAACCCGACCGATTTTGGAGCAACTTAATTTTTGTTCAAATTTTTAAGATTGGCAAAAGAAGTGTTGTATGAGTACGCTCTTCATAACCATGGGTCATATGAATTTTTTTTGCAAAAAATTCATCATCTTTAATCGAGTTTTTATTTTGTACACGTGATTATATATGTATTTCCACACATTTGTGTCTAAACCCGACCGATTTTGGAGCAACTTAATTTTTGTTCAAATTTTTAAGATTGTCAAAAGCGATGTTGTATGAGTACGCTACTCATAACAATGGGTCATATGGATTTTTTTTGCAAAAATTTCATCATCTTTAATCAAGTTTTTGTTTTGTACACGTGATTATGTATGTATTTCCACACATTTAAGTTTAAACCCGACCGATTTTGGAGCAACTTAATTTTTGTTCAAATTTTTAAGATTGGCAAAAGAAGTGTTGTATGAGTGCGCTTCTCATAACAATGCGTCATATGGATTTTTTTTGCAAAAATTTCATCATCTTTAATCGAGTTTTTATTTTGTACACGTGATTATATATGTATTTCCACACATTTGAGTCTCAACCCGACCGATTTTGGAGCAACTTAATTTTTGTTCAAATTTTTAAGATTGGCAAAAGAAGTGTTGTATGAGTACGCTCTTCATAACCATGGGTCATATGAATTTTTTTTGCATAAAATTCATCATCTTTAATCGAGTTTTTATTTTGTACACGTGATTATATATGTATTTCCACACATTTCAGTCTAAACCCGAACGATTTTGGAGCAACTTAATTTTTGTTCAAATTTTTAAGATTGTCAAAAGCGATGTTGTATGACTACGCTACTCATAACCATGAATCATATGAATTTTTTTTGCAAACATTTTATCATCTTTAATCGAGTTTTTATTTTGTACACGTGATTATATATGTATTTCCACACAGTTGTGTCTAAGCCCGGCCGATTTTGGAGCAACTTAATTTTTGTTCAAAATTTTCAGATTGTCAAAAGCAATGTTGTATGAGTACGCTACTCATAACCATGGGTCATATGCATTTTTTTTTTGCAAAATTTCATCATCTTTAATGGAGTTTTTATTTTGTACACGTGATTATATATGTATTTCCACACATTTGTGTCTAAACCCGACCGATTTTGGAGCAACTTAATTTTTGTTCAAATTTTTAAGATTGTCAAAGCAATGTTGTATGAGTACGCTACTCATAACCATGGGTCATATGAATTTTTTTTGCAAAAATTTCATCATCTTTAATCGAGTTTTTATTTTGTACACGTGATTATATATGTATTTCCACACATTTGTGTCTAAACCCGACCGATTTTGGAGCAACTTAATTTTTGTTCAAATTTTTAAGATTGTCAAAGCAATGTTGTATGAGTACGCTACTCATAACCATGGGTCATATGAATTTTTTTTGCAAAAATTTCATCATCTTTAATCGAGTTTTTATTTTGTACACGTGATTATATATGTATTTCCACACATTTGTGTCTAAACCCGACCGATTTTGGAGCAACTTAATTTTTGTTCAAATTTTTAAGATTGTCAAAAGCGATGTTGTATGAGTACGCTACTCATAACAATGGGTCATATGGATTTTTTTTGCAAAAATTTCATCATCTTTAATCAAGTTTTTGTTTTGTACACGTGATTATGTATGTATTTCCACACATTTGAGTTTAAACCCGACCGATTTTGAAGCAACTTAATTTTTGTTCAAATTTTTAAGATTGGCAAAAGAAGTGTTGTATGAGTACGCTACTCATAACAATGCGTCATATGGATTTTTTTTGCAAAAATTTCATCATCTTTAATCGAGTTTTTATTTTGTACACGTGATTATATATGTATTTCCACACATTTGAGTCTCAACCCGACCGATTTTGGAGCAACTTAATTTTTGTTCAAATTTTTAAGATTGGAAAAAGAAGTGTTGTATGAGTACGCTCTTCATAACCATGGGTCATATGAATTTTTTTTGCATAAAATTCATCATCTTTAATCGAGTTTTTATT
Source organism: Philophylla caesio (assembly GCA_963971545.1). Taxonomy (NCBI): domain Eukaryota; kingdom Metazoa; phylum Arthropoda; class Insecta; order Diptera; family Tephritidae; genus Philophylla; species Philophylla caesio. The sequence continues at coordinate 99,189,155 of OZ020604.1, read as the reverse complement.
TTGTACACGTGATTATATATGTATTTCCACACATTTCAGTCTAAACCCGAACGATTTTGGAGCAACTTAATTTTTGTTCAAATTTTTAAGATTGTCAAAAGCGATGTTGTATGACTACGCTACTCATAACCATGAATCATATGAATTTTTTTTGCAAACATTTTATCATCTTTAATCGATTTTGGAGCAACTTAATTTTTGTTCAAAATTTTCAGATTGTCAAAAGCAATGTTGTATGAGTACGCTACTCATAACCATGGGTCATATGCATTTTTTTTTTGCAAAATTTCATCATCTTTAATGGAGTTTTTATTTTGTACACGTGATTATATATGTATTTCCACACATTTGAGTCTAAACCCGACCGATTTCGGAGCAACTTAATTTTTGTTCAAATTTTTAAGATTGTCAAAAGCAATGTTGTATGAGTACGCTACTCATAACAATGCGTCATATGAATTTTTTTTGCAAAAATTTCATCATCTTTAATCGAGTTTTTATTTTGTACACGTGATTATATATGTATGTATTTCCACACATTTGAGTCTAAACCCGACCGATTTTGGAGCAACTTCATTTTTGTTCAAATTTTTAAGATTGTCGAAAGCAATGTTGTATGCGTACGCTACTCATTTTTGTTCAAATTTTTAAGATTGTCAAAAGCGATGTTGTATGAGTACGCTACTCATAACAATGGGTCATATGGATTTTTTTTGCAAAAATTTCATCATCTTTAATCAAGTTTTTGTTTTGTACACGTGATTATGAATGTATTTCCACACATTTAAGTTTAAACCCGACCGATTTTGGAGCAACTTAATTTTTGTTCAAATTTTTAAGATTGGCAAAAGAAGTGTTGTATGAGTGCGCTTCTCATAACAATGCGTCATATGGATTTTTTTTGCAAAAATTTCATCATCTTTAATCGAGTTTTTATTTTGTACACATGATTATATATGTATTTCCACACATTTGAGTCTCAACCCGACCGATTTTGGAGCAACTTAATTTTTGTTCAAATTTTTAAGATTGGCAAAAGAAGTGTTGTGATTATATATGTATTTCCTCACATTTGAGTCTCAACCCGACCGATTTTGGAGCAACTTAATTTTTGTTCAAATTTTGAAGATTGTCAAAAGCAATGTTTTAAGAGTACGCTACTCATAACTATGGGTCATATGCATTTTTTTTTGCAAAAATTTCATCATCTTTAATCGAGTTTTTATTTTGTACACGTGATTATATATGTTTTTCCACACATTTGAGTGTAAACCCGACCGATTTTGGAGCAACTTAATTTTTGTTCAAATTTTGAAGATTGTCAAAAGCAATGTTGTATGAGTACGCTACTCATAACAATGCGTCATATGGATTTTTTTTGCAAAAATCTCATCATCTTTAATCGAGTTTTTATTTTGTACACGTGATTATATATGTATTTCCACACATTTGAGTGTAAACCCGACCGATTTTGAAGCAACTTAATTTTTGTTCAAATTTTTAAGATTGTCAAAAGCAATGTTGTATGAGTACGCTACTCATAACAATGCGTCATATGGATTTTTTTTGCAAAAATCTCATCATCTTTAATCGAGTTTTTATTTTGTACACGTGATTATATATGTATTTCCACACAGTTGAGTCTAAGCCCGACCGATTTTGGAGCAACTTAATTTTTGTTCAAATTTTTAAGATTGTCAAAGCAATGTTGTATGAGTACGCTACTCATAACCATGGGTCATATGCATTTTTTTTGCAAAAATTTCATCATCTTTAATCGAGTTTTTATTTTGTACACGTGATTATACATATATGTATTTCCACACATTCGTGTCTAAACCCGACCGATTTTGGAGCAACTTAATTTTTGTTCAAATTTTTAAGATTGTCAAAAGCGATGTTGTATGAGTACGCTACTCATAACCATGATTCATATGAATTTTTTTTGCAAAAATTTCATCATCTTTAATCGAGTTTTTATTTTGTACACGTGATTATATATGTATTTCCACACAGTTGAGTCTAAGCCCGACCGATTTTGGAGCAACTTAATTTTTGTTCAAATTTTTAAGATTGTCAAAAGCGATGTTGTATGAGTACGCTACTCATAACAATGGGTCATATGGATTTTTTTTGCAAAAATTTCATCATCTTTAATCAAGTTTTTGTTTTGTACACGTGATTATGTATGTATTTCCACACATTTGAGTTTAAACCCGACCGATTTTGGAGCAACTTAATTTTTGTTCAAATTTTTAAGATTGTCAAAAGCAATGTTGTATGAGTACGCTACTCATAACAATGCGTCATATTTATTTTTTTTTTTCAAAAACTTCATCATCTTTAATCGAGTTTTTATTTTGTACACGTGATTATATATGTATTTCCACACATTTGAGTCTCAACCCGACCGATTTTGGAGCAACTTAATTTTTGTTCAAATTTTTAAGATTGGCAAAAGAAGTGTTGTATGAGTACGCTCTTCATAACCATGGGTCATATGAATTTTTTTTGCATAAAATTCATCATCTTTAATCGAGTTTTTATTTTGTACACGTGATTATATATGTATTTCCACACATTTCAGTCTAAACCCGACCGATTTTGGAGCAACTTAATTTTTGTTCAAATTTTTAAGATTGGCAAAAGAAGTGTTGTATGAGTACGCTCTTCATAACCATGGGTCATATGAATTTTTTTTGCATAAAATTCATCATCTTTAATCGAGTTTTTATTTTGTACACGTGATTATATATGTATTTCCACACATTTCAGTCTAAACCCGAACGATTTTGGAGCAACTTAATTTTTGTTCAAATTTTTAAGATTGTCAAAAGCGATGTTGTATGACTACGCTACTCATAACCATGAATCATATGAATTTTTTTTGCAAAAATTTCATCATCTTTAATCGAGTTTTTATTTTGTACACGTGATTATATATGTATTTCCACACAGTTGAGTCTAAGCCCGACCGATTTTGGAGCAACTTAATTTTTGTTCAAATTTTTAAGATTGTCAAAAGCGATGTTGTATGAGTACGCTACTCATAACAATGGGTCATATGGATTTTTTTTGCAAAAATTTCATCATCTTTAATCAAGTTTTTGTTTTGTACACGTGATTATGTATGTATTTCCACACATTTGAGTTTAAACCCGACCGATTTTGGAGCAACTTAATTTTTGTTCAAATTTTTAAGATTGTCAAAAGCAATGTTGTATGAGTACGCTACTCATAACAATGCGTCATATTTATTTTTTTTTTTCAAAAACTTCATCATCTTTAATCGAGTTTTTATTTTGTACACGTGATTATATATGTATTTCCACACATTTGAGTCTCAACCCGACCGATTTTGGAGCAACTTAATTTTTGTTCAAATTTTTAAGATTGGCAAAAGAAGTGTTGTATGAGTACGCTCTTCATAACCATGGGTCATATGAATTTTTTTTGCATAAAATTCATCATCTTTAATCGAGTTTTTATTTTGTACACGTGATTATATATGTATTTCCACACATTTCAGTCTAAACCCGAACGATTTTGGAGCAACTTAATTTTTGTTCAAATTTTTAAGATTGTCAAAAGCGATGTTGTATGACTACGCTACTCATAACCATGAATCATATGAATTTTTTTTGCAAAAATTTTATCATCTTTAATCGAGTTTTTATTTTGTACACGTGATTATATATGTATTTCCACACAGTTGTGTCTAAGCCCGACCGATTTTGGAGCAACTTAATTTTTGTTCAAATTTTCAAATTGTCAAAAGCAATGTTGTATGAGTACGCTACTCATAACCATGGGTCATATGCATTTTTTTTTTGCAAAATTTCATCATCTTTAATGGAGTTTTTATTTTGTACACGTGATTATATATGTATTTCCACACATTTGAGTCTAAACCCGACCGATTTCGGAGCAACTTAATTTTTGTTCAAATTTTTAAGATTGTCAAAAGCAATGTTATATGAGTACGCTACTCATAACAATGCGTCATATGATATTTTTTTTGGAAAAATTTCATCATCTTTAATCGAGTTTTTATTTTGTACACGTGATTATATATGTATGTATTTCCACACATTTGAGTCTAAACCCGACCTGTTTTGGAGCAACTAAATTTTTGTTCAAATTTTTAAGATTGTCGAAAGCAATGTTGTATGCGTACGCTACTCATTTTTGTTCAAATTTTTAAGATTGTCAAAAGCGATGTTGTATGAGTACGCTACTCATAACAATGGGTCATATGGATTTTTTTTGCAAAAATTTCATCATCTTTAATCAAGTTTTTGTTTTGTACACGTGATTATGTATGTATTTCCACACATTTGAGTTTAAACCCGACCGATTTTGGAGCAACTTAATTTTTGTTCAAATTTTTAAGATTGTCAAAAGCAATGTTGTATGAGTACGCTACTCATAACAATGCGTCATATTTATTTTTTTTTTTCAAAAACTTCATCATCTTTAATCGAGTTTTTATTTTGTACACGTGATTATATATGTATTTCCACACATTTGAGTCTCAACCCGACCGATTTTGGAGCAACTTAATTTTTGTTCAAATTTTTAAGATTGTCAAAAGCAATGTTGTATGAGTACGCTACTCATAACAATGCGTCATATGGATTTTTTTTTGCAAATTAATCGAGTTTTTATTTTGTACACGTGATTATATATGTATTTCCACACATTTGTGTCTAAACCCGACCGATTTTGGAGCAACTTAATTTTTGTTCAAATTTTTAAGATTGTCAAAAGCAATGTTGTATGAGTACGCTACTCATAACAATGTGTCATATGGATTTTTTTTGCAAAAATTTCATCATCTTTAATCGAGGTTTTGTTTTGTACACGTGATTATGTATGTATTTCCACACATTTGAGTCTAAACCCGACCGATTTTGGAGCAACTTAATTTTTGTTCAAATTTTTAAGATTGTCAAAAGCGATGTTGTATGAGTACGCTACTCATAACAATGGGTCATATGGATTTTTTTTGCAAAAATTTCATCATCTTTAATCAAGTTTTTGTTTTGTACACGTGATTATGTATGTATTTCCACACATTTGAGTCTAAACCCGACCGATTTGGGAGCAACTTAATTTTTGTTCAAATTTTTAAGATTGTCAAAAGCGATGTTGTATGAGTACGCTACTCATAACCATGATTCATATGAATTTTTTTTGCAAAAATTTCATCATCTTTAATCGAGTTTTTATTTTGTACACGTGATTATATATGTATTTCCACACAGTTGAGTCTAAGCCCGACCGATTTTGGAGCAACTTAATTTTTGTTCAAAATTTTAAGATTGTCAAAAGCGATGTTGTATGAGTACGCTACTCATAACCATGGGTCATATGCATTTTTTTTGCAAAAATTTCATTATCTTTAATGGAGTTTTTATTTTGTACACGTGATTATATATGTATTTCCACACCTTTGAGTCTAAACTCGACCGATTTCGGAGCAACATAATTTTTGTTCAAATTTTTAAGATTGTCAAAAGCAATGTTGTATGAGTACGCTACTCATAACAATGCGTCATATTTATTTTTTTTTTTTTCAAACACTTCATCATCTTTAATCGAGTTTTTATTTTGTACAAGTGATTATATATGTATGTATTTCCACACATTTGAGTGTAAACCCGACCGATTTTGGAGCAACTTAATTTTTGTTCAAATTTTTAAGATTGTCAAAAGCAATGTTGTATGCGTACGCTACTCATAACAATGCGTCATATGGATTTTTTTTTGAAAAAATTTCATCATCTTTAATCGAGTTTTAATTTTGTACACGTGATTATATATGTATTTCCACACATTTGAGTCTCAACCCGACCGATTTTGGAGCAACTTAATTTTTGTTCAAATTTTTAAGATTGTCAAAAGCGATGTTGTATGACTACGCTACTCATAACCATGATTCATATGAATTTTTTTTGCAAAAATTTCATCATCTTTAATCGAGTTTTTATTTTGTACACGTGATAATATATGTATTTCCACACATTTGAGTGTCAACCCGACCGATTTTGGAGCAACTTAATTTTTGTTCAAATTTTTAAGATTGTCAAAAGCGATGTTGTATGACTACGCTACTCATAACAATGGGTCATATGGATTTTTTTTGCAAAAATTTCATCATCTTTAATCGAGTTTTTATTTTGTACACGTGATTATATATGTATTTCCACACATTTGTGTCTAAACCCGACCGATTTTGGAGCAACTTAATTTTTGTTCAAATTTTTAAGATTGTCAAAAGCATTGTTGTATGAGTACGCTACTCATAACAATGCGTCACATGATTTTTTTTTTGGAAAAATTTCATCATCTTTAATCGAGTTTTTATTTTGTACACGTGATTATATATGTATTTCCACACATACATATGTGTCTAAACCCGACCGATTTTGGAGCAACTTAATTTTTGTTCAAATTTTTAAGATTGTCAAAAGCAATGTTGTATAAATACGCTACTCATAACAATGGGTCATATGGATTTTTTTTGCAAAAATTTCATCATCTTTAATCGAGTTTTTGTTTTGTACACGTGATTTTGTATGTATTTCCACACATTTGAGTCTAAACCCGACCGATTTTGGAGCAACATAATTTTTGTTCAAATTTTTAAAATTGTCGAAAGCGATGTTGTATGAGTACGCTACTCATAACCATGACTCATGTGAATTTTTTTTGTCAAAAGCAATGTTGTGGTATGAGTAACAATACGTCATATGAATTTTTTTGGCAAAAATTTCATCATCTTTAATCGAGTTTTTATTTTGTACACGTGATTATATATGTATTTCCACACATTTGTGTCTAAACCCGACCGATTTTGCAGCAACTTAATTTTTGTTCAAATTTTGAAGATTGTCAAAAGCGATGTTGTATGAGTACGCTACTCATAACAATGGGTCATATGGATTTTTTTGCAAAAATTTCATAATCTTTAATCGAGTTTTTATTTTGTACACGTGATCATATATATATTTCCATACATTTGAGTCTAAACCCAACCGATTTTGGAGCAACTTAATTTTTGTTCAAATTTTTAAGATTGGCAAAAGAAGTGTTGTATGAGTACGCTACTCATAACAATGCGTCATATGGATTTTTTTTGCAAAAATTTCATCATCTTTAATCGAGTTTTTATTTTGTACACGTGATTATATATGTATTTCCACACATTTGTGTTTAAACCCGACCGATTTTGCAGCAACTTAATTTTTGTTCAAATTTTTAAGATTGTCAAAAGCGATGTTGTATGAGTACGCTACTCATAACAATGGGTCATATGGATTTTTTTGCAAAAATTTCATAATCTTTAATCGAGTTTTTGTTTTGTACACGTGATTATGTATGTATTTCCACACATTTGAGTCTAAACCCGACCGATTTTGGAGCAACTTAATTTTTGTTCAAAATTTTCAGATTGTCAAAAGCGATGTTGTATGAGTACGCTACTCATAACCATGGGTCATATGCATTTTTTTTGCAAAAATTTCATCATCTTTAATGGAGTTTTTATTTTGTACACGTGATTATATATGTATTTCCACACCTTTGAGTCTAAACTCGACCGATTTCGGAGCAACATAATTTTTGTTCAAATTTTTAAGATTGTCAAAAGCAATGTTGTATGAGTACGCTACTCATAACAATGCGTCATATTTATTTTTTTTTTTTTCAAAAACTTCATCATCTTTAATCGAGTTTTTATTTTGTACAAGTGATTATATATGTATGTATTTCCACACATTTGAGTCTAAACCCGACCGATTTTGGAGCAACTTAATTTTTGTTCAAATTTTTAAGATTGTCAAAAGCAATGTTGTATGCGTACGCTACTCATAACAATGCGTCATATGGATTTTTTTTTGAAAAAATTTCATCATCTTTAATCGAGTTTTAATTTTGTACACGTGATTATATATGTATTTCCACACATTTGAGTCTCAACCCGACCGATTTTGGAGCAACTTAATTTTTGTTCAAATTTTTAAGATTGTCAAAAGCGATGTTGTATGACTACGCTACTCATAACCATGATTCATATGAATTTTTTTTGCAAAAATTTCATCATCTTTAATCGAGTTTTTATTTTGTACACGTGATAATATATGTATTTCCACACATTTGAGTGTCAACCCGACCGATTTTGGAGCAACTAAATTTTTGTTCAAATTTTTAAGATTGGCAAAAGAAGTGTTGTATGAGTACGCTACTCATAACAATGGGTCATATGGATTTTTTTTGCAAAAATTTCATCATCTTTAATCGAGTTTTTATTTTGTACACGTGATTATATATGTATTTCCACACATTTGTGTCTAAACCCGACCGATTTTGGAGCAACTTAATTTTTGTTCAAATTTTTAAGATTGTCAAAAGCATTGTTGTATGAGTACGCTACTCATAACAATGCGTCACATGATTTTTTTTTTGGAAAAATTTCATCATCTTTAATCGAGTTTTTATTTTGTACACGTGATTATATATGTATTTCCACACATACATATGTGTCTAAACCCGACCGATTTTGGAGCAACTTAATTTTTGTTCAAATTTTTAAGATTGTCAAAAGCAATGTTGTATAAATACGCTACTCATAACAACGGGTCATATGGATTTTTTTTGCAAAAATTTCGTCATCTTTAATCGAGTTTTTGTTTTGTACACGTGATTTTGTATGTATTTCCACACATTTGAGTCTAAACCCGACCGATTTTGGAGCAACATAATTTTTGTTCAAATTTTTAAAATTGTCAAAAGCGATGTTGTATGAGTACGCTACTCATAACTATGACTCATATGAATTTTTTTTGTCAAAAGCAATGTTGTGGTATGAGTAACAATGCGTCATATGAATTTTTTTGGCAAAAATTTCATCATCTTTAATCGAGTTTTTATTTTGTACACGTGATTATATATGTATTTCCACACATTTGTGTCTAAACCCGACCGATTTTGCAGCAACTTAATTTTTGTTCAAATTTTTAAGATTGTCAAAAGCGATGTTGTATGAGTACGCTACTCATAACAATGGGTCATATGGATTTTTTTGCAAAAATTTCATAATCTTTAATCGAGTTTTTATTTTGTACACGTGATCATATATATATTTCCATACATTTGAGTCTAAACCCGACCGATTTTGGAGCAACTTAATTTTTGTTCAAATTTTTAAGATTGGCAAAAGAAGTGTTGTATGAGTACGCTACTCATAACAATGCGTCATATGGATTTTTTTTGGAAAAATTTCATCATCTTTAATCGAGTTTTTATTTTGTACACGTAATTATATATGTATTTCCACACATTTTAGTCTCAACCCGACCGATTTTGGAGCAACTTAATTTTTGTTCAAATTTTTAAGATTGGCAAAAGAAGTGTTGTATGAGTACGCTCTTCATAACCATGGGTCATATGAATTTTTTTTGCAAAAATTTCATCATCTTTAATCGAGTTTTTATTTTGTACACGTGATTATATATGTATTTCCACACATTTGAGTCTAAACCCGAACGATTTTGGAGCAACTCAATTTTTGTTCAAATTTTTAAGATTGTCAAAAGCGATATTGTATGACTACGCTACTCATAACCATGAATCATTTGAATTTTTTTTGCAAAAATTGTATCATCTTTAATCGAGTTTTTATTTTGTACACGTGATTATATATGTATTTCCACACATTTGAGTCTCAACCCGACCGATTTTGGAGCAACTTAATTTTTTTTCAAATTTTTAAGATTGTCAAAAGCGATGTTGTATGAGTACGCTACTCATAACCATGATTCATATGAATTTTTTTTGCAAAAATTTCATCATCTTTAATCGAGTTTTTATTTTGTACACGTGATCATATATATATTTCCACTCATTTGAGTCTAAACCCGACCGATTTTGGAGCAACTTAATTTTTGTTCAAATTTTTAAGATTGGCAAAAGAAGTGTTGTATGAGTACGCTACTGATAACCATGACTCATATGAATTTTTTTTGTCAAAAGCAATGTTGTGGTATGAGTAACAATGCGTCATATGAATTTTTTTGGCAACAATTTCATCATCTTTAATCGAGTTTTTATTTTGTACACGTGATTATATATGTATTTCCACACATTTGTGTCTAAACCCGACCGATTTTGCAGCAACTTAATTTTTGTTCAAATTTTTAAGATTGTCAAAAGCGATGTTGTATGAGTACGCTACTCATAACAATGGGTCATATGGATTTTTTTGCAAAAATTTCATAATCTTTAATCGAGTTTTTATTTTGTACACGTGATCATATATATATTTCCACTCATTTGAGTCTAAACCCGACCGATGTTGGAGCAACTTAATTTTTGTTCAAATTTTTAAGATTGGCAAAAGAAGTGTTGTATGAGTACGCTACTCATAACAATGCGTCATATGGATTTTTTTTGCAAAAATTTCATCATCTTTAATCGAGTTTTTATTTTGTACACGTGATTATATATGTATTTGCACACATTTGAGTCTCAACCCGACCGATTTTGGAGCAACTTAATTCTTGTTCAAATTTTTAAGATTGGCAAAAGAAGTGTTGTATGAGTACGCTCTTCATAACCATGGGTCATATGAATTTTTTTTGCAAAAATTTCATCATCTTTAATCGAGTTTTTATTTTGTACACGTGATTATATATGTATTTCCACACATTTGAGTCTAAACCCGAACGATTTTGGAGCAACTCAATTTTTGTTCAAATTTTTAAGATTGTCAAAAGCGATATTGTATGACTACGCTACTCATAACCATGAATCATTTGAATTTTTTTTGCAAAAATTGTATCATCTTTAATCGAGTTTTTATTTTGTACACGTGATTATATATGTATTTCCACACATTTGTGTCTAAACCCGACCGATTTTGGAGCAACTTAATTTTTGTTCAAATTTTTAAGATTGGCAAAAGAAGTGTTGTATGAGTACGCTACTCATAACAACGGGTCATATGGATTTTTTTTGCAAAAATTTCATCATCTTTAATCGAGTTTTTATTTTGTACACGTGATTATATATGTATTTCCACACATTTGTGTCTAAACCCGACCGATTTTGGAGCAACTTAATTTGTGTTCAAATTTTTAAGATTGTCAAAAGCATTGTTGTATGAGTACGCTACTCATAACAATGCGTCACATGATTTTTTTTTTGGAAAAATTTCATCATCTTTAATCGAGTTTTTATTTTGTACACGTGATTATATATGTATTTCCACACATACATATGTGTCTAAACCCGACCGATTTTGGAGCAACTTAATTTTTGTTCAAATTTTTAAGATTGTCAAAAGCAATGTTGTATAAATACGCTACTCATAACAATGGGTCATATGGATTTTTTTTGCAAAAATTTCATCATCTTTAATCGAGTTTTTGTTTTGTACACGTGATTTTGTATGTATTTCCACACATTTGAGTATAAACCCGACCGATTTTGGAGCAACATAATTTTTGTTCAAATTTTTAAAATTGTCAAAAGCGATGTTGTATGAGTACGCTACTCATAACCATGACTCATATGAATTTTTTTTGTCAAAAGCAATGTTGTGGTATGAGTAACAATGCGTCATATGAATTTTTTTGGCAACAATTTCATCATCTTTAATCGAGTTTTTATTTTGTACACGTGATTATATATGTATTTCCACACATTTGTGTCTAAACCCGACCGATTTTGCAGCAACTTAATTTTTGTTCAAATTTTTAAGATTGTCAAAAGCGATGTTGTATGAGTACGCTACTCATAACAATGGGTCATATGGATTTTTTTGCAAAAATTTCATAATCTTTAATCGAGTTTTTATTTTGTACACGTGGTCATATATATATTTCCACTCATTTGAGTCTAAACCCGACCGATTTTGGAGCAACTTAATTTTTGTTCAAATTTTTAAGATTGGCAAAAGAAGTGTTGTATGAGTACGCTACTCATAACAATGCGTCATATGGATTTTTTTTGCAAAAATTTCATCATCTTTAATCGAGTTTTTATTTTGTACACGTGATTATATATGTATTTCCACACATTTGAGTCTCAACCCGACCGATTTTGGAGCAACTTAATTTTTGTTCAAATTTTTAAGATTGGCAAAAGAAGTGTTGTATGAGTACGCTCTTCATAACCATGGGTCATATGAATTTTTTTTGCAAAAATTTCATCATCTTTAATCGAGTTTTTATTTTGTACACGTGATTATATATGTATTTCCACACATTTGAGTCTAAACCCGAACGACTATGGAGCAACTCAATTTTTGTTCAAATTTTTAAGATTGTCAAAAGCGATATTGTATGACTACGCTACTCATAACCATGAATCATTTGAATTTTTTTTGCAAAAATTGTATCATCTTTAATCGAGTTTTTATTTTGTACACGTGATTATATATGTATTTCCACACATTTGAGTCTCAACCCGACCGATTTTGGAGCAACTTAATTTTTGTTCAAATTTTTAAGATTGTCAAAAGCGATGTTGTATGAGTACGCTACTCATAACCATGATTCATATGAATTTTTTTTGCAAAAATTTCATCATCTTTAATCGAGTTTTTATTTTGTACACGTGATTATATATGTATTTCCACACATTTGAGTCTAAACCCGAACGATTTTGGAGCAACTTAATTTTTGTTCAAATTTTTAAGATTGTCAAAAGCGATGTTGTATGAGTACGCTACTCATAACCATGATTCATATGCATTTTTTTTGCAAAAATTTGATCATCTTTAATCGAGTTTTTATTTTGTACACGTGATTATATATGTATTTCCACACATTTGAGTCTAAGCCCGACCGATTTTGGAGCAACTTAATTTTTGTTCAAAATTTTCAGATTGTCAAAAGCAATGTTGTATGAGTACGCTACTCATAACCATGGGTCATAGCATTTTTTTTGCAAAAATTTCATCATCTTTAATGGAGTTTTTATTTTGTACACGTGATTATATATGTATTTCCACACCTTTGAGTCTAAACCCGACCGATTTCGGAGCAACTTAATTTTTGTTCAAATTTTTAAGATTGTCAAAAGCAATGTTGTATGAGTACGCTACTCATAACAATGCGTCACATGAATTTTTTTTGCAAAAATTTCATCATCTTTAATCGAGTTTTTATTTTGTACACGTGATTATATATGTATGTATTTCCACACATTTGAGTCTAACCCGACCGATTTTGGAGCAACTTAATTTTTGTTCATATTTTTAAGATTGTCGAAAGAAATGTTGTATGAGTACGTTACTCATAACCATGCGTCATATGGATTTTTTTTGCAAACATTTCATCATCTTTAATCGAGTTTCTATTTTGTACACGCGATTATATATGTATTTCCACACATTTGAGTCTCAACCCGACCGATTTTGGAGCAACTTAATTTTTGTTCAAATTTTTAAGATTGGCAAAAGAAGTGTTGTATGAGTACGCTCTTCATAATAATGGGTCATATGAATTTTTTTTGCAAAAAATTCATCATCTTTAATCGAGTTTTTGTTTTGTACACGTGATTATATATGTATTTCCAAACATTTGAGTCTAAACCCGATCGCTTTTGGAGCAACTTAATTTTTGTTCAAATTTTTAAGATTGTCAAAAGCGATGTTGTATGAGTACGCTACTCATAACCATGGGTCATAGCATTTTTTTTGCAAAAATTTCATCATCTTTAATCGAGTTTTTATTTTGTACACGTGATTATATATGTATTTCCACACATTTGAGTCTCAACCCGACCGATTTTGGAGCAACTTAATTTTTGTTCAAATTTTTAAGATTGTCAAAAGCGATGTTGTATGAGTACGCTACTCATAACCATGATTCATATGAATTTTTTTTGCAAAAATTTCATCATCTTTAATCGTGTTTTTATTTTGTACACGTGATTATATATGTATTTCCACACATTTGAGTCTAAACCCGAACGATTTTGGAGCAACTTAATTTTTGTTCAAATTTTTAAGATTGTCAAAAGCGATGTTGTATGAGTACGCTACTCATAACCATGATTCATATGAATTTTTTTTGGAAAAACTTCATCATCTTTAATCGAGTTTTTATTTTGTACACGTGATTATGTATGTATTTCCACACATTTGAGTCTGAACCCGACCGATTTTGGAGCAACTTAATTTTTGTTCAAATTTTGAAGAATGGCAAAAGAAGTGTTGTATGAGTACGCTACTCATAACAATGGGTCATATGGATTTTTTTTGCAAAAATTTCATCATCTTTAATCGAGTTTTTATTTTGTACACGTGATTATATATGTATTTCCACACATATGTGTCGAAACCCGACCGATTTTGGAGCAACTTAATTTTTGTTAAAATTTTTAAGATTGTCAAAAGCAATTTTGTATGAGTACGCTACTCATAACAATGGGTCATATGGATTTTTTTTGCAAAAATTTCATCATCTTTAATCGAGTTTTTATTTTGTACACGTGATTATATATGTATTTCCACACAAATGTATCTAAACCCGACCGATTTTGGAGCAACTTAATTTTTGTTCAAATTTTTAAGATTGTCAAAAGCAATGTTGGGGAGAATTTAATTGAGCACCCCCCGAATTGAAAATCAAGGGGTTGGGGGGTAGAAGGGGACCTTCTGATTACAAATATATAGTTTTTAGCTGCCGGAGCCTTATAGTTTACGAGATATTAACACTTAAAGTTTATAAAATGCACACTTTTATATTGGTTATTTCACTGAAAATTTCACTATAAACACTTATCTACCGTTTATAAAATGCAAATTATTAACATTCCCGAGCCCGCACAATTAAGAAAATGAATATTTAAACGTTTTATTAATAAATATTAAATAAATAAAATTAAAATAATCGCGCATTTGCATATACGCAAAATGGTTGCCACTAACATTAGATGAGTGTGTTGCCATATGTATGTATGCATAAAATAATAAGAAAAATAGTAATATTCGCCTTTGATTGTATTGAAGGTGATTTCTGAGAAGAATCGCGATATATTTTAATTAAAAGTTTCACTATATCCTATTGGAAAATAACTAATTGAGCAAAATATAATAATTGAATAAGATATAATGAGAGTTAAAAAAAAAACTAAACAAAGAAAGCGCCGCAGAGATATTTTTAAGGTTTATAAGTAAATTTTATTGCTTCGATTAATTTCATGAACCCATCTTCATGGTTTCGAGCAATTGTTTTTCGCCACAAATATTCAATTATCATATCCGCAAAACATTGCGGATTACAATTATTGTCTTTTAAAAAAAATCTTTTTATGACACGCCACTGGGATTCAATACGCTGCGTGTGCGTACCGTCGGCTGCCACAAACGGATTGTCGGGATCGCTGTGGTTGACTTTGTGGTGCTCATACCCGTGATCCTTTAGGCAGTCATACGCCTTCCAAAAATCAGTATGTATTATACTGCCTTCATGCACATGCTTTTGAATTAAAGGTATGAGCACCTCAGCGGACCGAACGTTTTCGGGACACACCTCTAAACTCAAGTCCTCGCTACCGTCCTCGATCATGCCTATCACCCAGTACCCTTCCACTCTCCTACCTAAAATATAAAATTAATTTGTAAGTATGTTTTCTTTATATGTATAGAAATAAATATATTACCTCTATTGTACTTTCGCTTTCCAAATTTGCTCTCGTCAATTTGGACAATTTTCCCGGGGCCGCCAATTTTGCCTGAAACCTCGTGGTTATCAATTTGATATAACACAACTGTCTCACGGCAGTAGTTGTACCAATCGCAAATGGTAGCACTGGACAAAATGGCGTCCTCGAGAAAATTCTCCTTCTTCACTTGAGCCTGCGTCCAATGCGAACTGTACGCGTACATAAGGTAGAAGATGTGGGGGAGCGATATTTTTGCATTTTCGAACCAAGTACCGGTGGCCCTAGATGAATCGGTCTTCGACCGACAGTTCCCTTTGCGGCATCGAAAAGTGCCGACGGTGTTATTACCCTTCTGCGATACCTGCATAGGGTGCATCAAAATCTATAAATAATATGCAACTATATACATATATGAATATAAAAACTAAAAGAGGAAAAATATACCTGTTTGCTCATTGGATTCACTCATTTTCACATTAAATTATAAGTATATTTATCGAAATATAAAAGTAAGCTCATTAGAATCACTTAACCGCTGCGAAATAAAAGAATGAGATACCAAAACGGATTGCAAAACGGCTACTTTTTAAGAAACTAACAGTACATGCGAGCGAATTCGTATAAGGTGCTATCAACCCTTCAGGTGATTGTTTGTTCTCTTCGACTTTTCGCTATCCGTGACATTGTTACCATTTAAAAGCAAAAACAAAATACGTGGGGTTCTTATATTTGTTGCTGTAATTGTTCCCGCTTTTTTACTTTGTCTGACATTCTTACCATTCAAAAACAAAAACAAAATACATGTTATCTTTTACTTATATATGCTCGCCACCACCTTCTATGAATTCGCCTTCAATACAATCAAAGGCGAATATTACTATTTTTCTTATTATTTTATGCATATCATACATATGGCAACACACTCATCTAATGTTAGTGGCAACCATTTTGCGTATATGCAAATGTGCGACTATTTTAATTTTATTTATTTAATATTTATTAATAAAACGTTTAAATATTCATTTTCTTAATTGTGCGGGCTCGAGAATGTTAATAATTTGCATTTTATAAACGGTAGATAAGTGTTTATAGTGAAATTTTTATTGAAATAACCAATATAATAGTGTGCATTTTATAAACTTTAAGTGTTAATATCTCGTAAACTATAAGGCTCCAGAGGTCCCCCTCTACCCCGCCATCACCCCCTTGATTTTTAATTCGGGGGGTGCTTAACTAAATCGCAGCCCAATGTTGTATGAGTACGCTACTCATAACAATGGGTCATATGGATTTTTTTTGCAAAAATTTCATCATCTTTAATCGAGTTTTTGTTTTGTACACGTGATTATATATGTATTTCCACACATTTGAGTCTAAACCCGACCAATTTTGGAGCAACTCAATTTTTGTTCAAATTTTTAAGATTGTCAAAAGCAATGTTGTATGAGTACGCTACTCATAACCATGGGTCATATGCATTTTTTTTGCAAAAATTTCATCATCTTTAATCGAGTTTTTATTTTGTACACGTGATTAAATATGTATTTCCACACATTTGAGTCTAAACCCGACCGATTTTGCAGCAACTTAATTTTTGTTCAAATTTTTAAGATTGTCAAAAGCAATGTTGTATGAGTACGCTACTCATAACAATGCGTCATATTTATTTTTTTTTTTTTCAAAAACTTCATCATCTTTAATCGAGTTTTTATTTTGTACACGTGATTATATATGTGTGTATTTCCACATATTTGAGTCTAAACCCGACCGATTTTGGAGCAACTTAATTTTTGTTCAAATTTTTAAGATTGTCAAAAGCAATGTTGTATGCGTACGCTACTCATATTAATGCGTCATATGGATTTTTTTTGCAAAAATTTCATCATCTTTAATCGAGTTTTTATTTTGTACACGTGATTATATATGTATTTCCACACATTTGAGTCTCAACCCGACCGATTTTGGAGCAACTTAATTTTTGTTCAAATTTTTAAGATTGCCAAAAGCGATGTTGTATGACTACGCTACTCATAACGATGATTCATATGAATTTGTTTTGCAAAAATTTCATCATCTTTAATCGAGTTTTTATTTTGTACACGTGATAATATATGTATTTCCACACATTTGAGTGTCAACCCGACCGATTTTGGAGCAACTAAATTTTTGTTCAAATTTTTAAGTTTGGCAAAAGAAGTGTTGTATGAGTACGCTACTCATAACAATGGGTCATATGGATTTTTTTTGCAAAAATTTCATCATCTTTAATCGAGTTTTTATTTTGTACACGTGATTATATATGTATTTCCACACATTTGAGTCTAAACCCGAACGATTTTGGAGCAACTCAATTTTTGTTCAAATTTTTAAGATTGTCAAAAGCGATATTGTATGAGTACGCTACTCATAACCATGAATCATTTGAATTTTTTTTGCAAAAATTTTATCATCTTTAATCGAGTTTTTATTTTGTACACGTGATTATATATGTATTTCCACACATTTGAGTCTCAACCCGACCGATTTTGGAGCAACTTAATTTTTTTTCAAATTTTTAAGATTGTCAAAGCGATGTTGTATGAGTACGCTACTCATAACCATGATTCATATGAATTTTTTTTGCAAAAATTTCATCATCTTTAATCGAGTTTTTATTTTGTACACGTGATTATATATGTATTTCCACACAGTTGAGTCTAAGCCCGACCGATTTTGGAGCAACTCAATTTTTGTTCAAAATTTTCAGATTGTCAAAAGCAATGTTGTATGAGTACGCTACTCATAACCATGGGTCATAGCATTTTTTTTGCAAAAATTTCATCATCTTTAATCGAGTTTTTATTTTGTACACGTGATTATATATGTATTTCCACACATTTGAGTCTCAACCCGACCGATTTTGGAGCAACTTAATTTTTGTTCAAATTTTTAAGATTGTCAAAAGCAATGTTGTATGAGTACGCTACTCATAACAATGCGTCATATTTATTTTTTTTTTTTTCAAAAACTTCATCATCTTTAATCGAGTTTTTATTTTGTACACGTGATTATATATGTGTGTATTTCCACATATTTGAGTCTAAACCCGACCGATTTTGGAGCAACTTAATTTTTGTTCAAATTTTTAAGATTGTCAAAAGCAATGTTGTATGCGTACGCTACTCATATTAATGCGTCATATGGATTTTTTTTGCAAAAATTTCATCATCTTTAATCGAGTTTTTATTTTGTACACGTGATTATATATGTATTTCCACACATTTGAGTCTCAACCCGACCGATTTTGGAGCAACTTAATTTTTGTTCAAATTTTTAAGATTGCCAAAAGCGATGTTGTATGACTACGCTACTCATAACGATGATTCATATGAATTTGTTTTGCAAAAATTTCATCATCTTTAATCGAGTTTTTATTTTGTACACGTGATAATATATGTATTTCCACACATTTGAGTGTCAACCCGACCGATTTTGGAGCAACTAAATTTTTGTTCAAATTTTTAAGTTTGGCAAAAGAAGTGTTGTATGAGTACGCTACTCATAACAATGGGTCATATGGATTTTTTTTGCAAAAATTTCATCATCTTTAATCGAGTTTTTATTTTGTACACGTGATTATATATGTATTTCCACTTATTTGAGTCTAAACCCGAACGATTTTGGAGCAACTCAATTTTTGTTCAAATTTTTAAGATTGTCAAAAGCGATATTGTATGAGTACGCTACTCATAACCATGAATCATTTGAATTTTTTTTGCAAAAATTTTATCATCTTTAATCGAGTTTTTATTTTGTACACGTGATTATATATGTATTTCCACACATTTGAGTCTCAACCCGACCGATTTTGGAGCAACTTAATTTTTTTTCAAATTTTTAAGATTGTCAAAAGCGATGTTGTATGAGTACGCTACTCATAACCATGATTCATATGAATTTTTTTTGCAAAAATTTCATCATCTTTAATCGAGTTTTTATTTTGTACACGTGATTATATATGTATTTCCACACAGTTGAGTCTAAGCCCGACCGATTTTGGAGCAACTCAATTTTTGTTCAAAATTTTCAGATTGTCAAAAGCAATGTTGTATGAGTACGCTACTCATAACCATGGGTCATAGCATTTTTTTTGCAAAAATTTCATCATCTTTAATCGAGTTTTTATTTTGTACACGTGATTATATATGTATTTCCACACAGTTGAGTCTAAGCCCGACCGATTTTGGAGCAACTCAATTTTTGTTCAAAATTTTCAGATTGTCAAAAGCAATGTTGTATGAGTACGCTACTCATAACCATGGGTCATAGCATTTTTTTTGCAAAAATTTCATCATCTTTAATCGAGTTTTTATTTTGTACACGTGATTATATATGTATTTCCACACATTTGAGTCTCAACCCGACCGATTTTGGAGCAACTTAATTTTTGTTCAAATTTTTAAGATTGTCGAAAGCAATGTTGTATGCGTACGCTACTCATAACTATGCGTCATATGGATTTTTTTTGCAAAAATTTCATCATCTTTAATCGAGTTTTTATTTTGTACACGTGATTATATATGTATGTATTTCCACACATTTGAGTCTAAACCCGACCGATTTTGGAGCAACTTAATTTTTGTTCAAATTTTTAAGATTGTCGAAAGCAATGTTGTATGCGTACGCTACTCATAACCATGGGTCATATGAATTTTTTTTGCAAAAATTTCATCATCTTTAATCGAGTTTTTATTTTGTACACGTGATTATATATGTATTTCCACACATTTGAGTCTCAACCCGACCGATTTTGGAGCAACTTAATTTTTGTTCAAATTTTTAAGATTGGCAAAAGAAGTGTTGTATGAGTACGCTCTTTATAACCATGGGTCATATGAATTTTTTTTGCAAAAAATTCATCATCTTTAATCGAGTTTTTATTTTGTACACGTGATTATATATGTATTTCCACACATTTGAGTCTAAACCCGAACGCTTTTGGAGCAACTTAATTTTTGTTTAAAATTTTCAGATTGTCAAAAGCAATGTTGTATGAGTACGCTACTCATAACCATGGGTCATAGCATTTTTTTTGCACAAATTGCATCATCTTTAATGGAGTTTTTATTTTGTACACGTGATTATATATGTATTTCCACACCTTTGAGTCTAAACCCGACCGATTTCGGAGCAACTTAATTTTTGTTCAAATTTTTAAGATTGTTAAAAGCAATGTTGTATGAGTACGCTACTTATAACAATGCGTCATATGAATTTTTTTTGCAAAAATTTCATCATCTTTAATCGAGTTTTTATTTTGTACACGTGATTATATATGTATGTATTTCCACACATTTGAGTCTAAACCCGACCGATTTTGGAGCAACTTAATTTTTGTTCAAATTTTTAAAATTGGCAAAAGAAGTTTTGTATGAGTACGCTACTCATAACAATGGGTCATATGGATTTTTTTTGGAAAAACTTCGTCATCTTTAATCGAGTTTTTATTTTGTACACGTGATTATGTATGTATTTCCACACATTTGAGTCTGAACCCGACCGATTTTGGAGCAACTTAATTTTTGTTCAAATTTTGGCAAAAGAAGTGTTGTATGAGTACGCTGCTCATAACAATGGGTCATATGGATTTTTTTTGCAAAAATTTCATCATCTTTAATCGAGTTTTTATTTTGTACACGTGAATATATATGTATTTCCACACATATGTGTCTAAACCCGACCGATTTTGGAGCAACTCAATTTTTGTTCAAATTTTTAAGATTGTCAAAAGCGATATTGTATGAGTACGCTACTCATAACCATGAATCATGGTGTATGAGTACGCTACTCATAACCATGATTCATATGAATTTTTTTTGCAAAAATTTCATCATCTTTAATCGAGTTTTTATTTTGTACACGTGATTATATATGTATTTCCACACAGTTGAGTCTAAGCCCGACCGATTTTGGAGCAACTCAATTTTTGTTCAAAATTTTCAGATTGTCAAAAGCAATGTTGTATGAGTACGCTACTCATAACCATGGGTCATAGCATTTTTTTTGCAAAAATTTCATCATCTTTAATGGAGTTTTTATTTTGTACACGTGATTATATATGTATTTCCACACCTTTGAGTCTAAACCCGACCGATTTTGGAGCAACTTAATTTTTGTTCAAATTTTTAAGATTGTCGAAAGCAATGTTGTATGCGTACGCTACTCATAACAATGCGTCATATGGATTTTTTTTGCAAAAATTTCATCATCTTTAATCGAGTTTTTATTTTGTACACGTGATTATATATGTATGTATTTCCACACATTTGAGCCTAAACCCGACCGATTTTGGAGCAACTTAATTTTTGTTCAAATTTTTAAGATTGTCGAAAGCAATGTTGTATGCTAACGCTACTCATAACAATGCGTCATATGGATTTTTTTTGCAAAAATTTCATCATCTTTAATCGAGTTTTTATTTTGTACACGTGATTATATATGTATTTCAACACATTTGAGTCTCAACCCGACCGATTTTGGAGCAACTTAATTTTTGTTCAAATTTTTAAGATTGGCAAAAGAAGTGTTGTATGAGTACGCTCTTCATAACCATGGGTCATATGAATTTTTTTTGCAAAAAATTCATCATCTTTAATCGAGTTTTTATTTTGTACACGTGATTATATATGTATTTCCACACATTTGAGTCTAAACCCGAACGCTTTTGGAGCAACTTAATTTTTGTTTAAAATTTTCAGATTGTCAAAAGCAATGTTGTATGAGTACGCTACTCATAACCATGGGTCATAGCATTTTTTTTGCACAAATTGCATCATCTTTAATGGAGTTTTTATTTTGTACACGTGATTATATATGTATTTCCACACCTTTGAGTCTAAACCCGACCGATTTCGGAGCAACTTAATTTTTGTTCAAATTCTTAAGATTGTTAAAAGCAATGTTGTATGAGTACGCTACTTATAACAATGCGTCATATGAATTTTTTTTGCAAAAATTTCATCATCTTTAATCGAGTTTTTATTTTGTACACGTGATTATATATGTATGTATTTCCACACATTTGAGTCTAAACCCGACCGATTTTGGAGCAACTTAATTTTTGTTCAAATTTTGAAGAATGGCAAAAGAAGTGTTGTATGAGTACGCTACTCATAACAATGGGTCATATGAATTTTTTTTGCAAAAATTTCAGCATCTTTAATGGAGTTTTTATTTTGTACACGTGATTATATATGTATTTCCACACATTTGAGTCTAAACCCGACCGATTTTGCAGCAACTTAATTTTTGTTCAAATTTTTAAGATTGTCAAAAGCAATGTTGTATGAGTACGCTACTCATAACAATGCGTCATATGGATTTTTTTTGCAAAAATTTCATCATCTTTAATCGAGTTTTTATTTTGTACACGTGATTATATATGTATTTCCACACATTTGAGTCTAAACCCGACCGATTTTGGAGCAACTTAATTTTTGTTCAAATTTTTAAGATTGGCAAAAGACGTTTGTAAGAGTACGCTACTCATAACCATGGGTCATATGAATTTTTTTTGCAAAAAATTCATCATCTATAATCGAGTTTTTATTTTGTACACGTGATTATATATGTATTTCCACACATTTGAGTCTAAACCCGAACGCTTTTGGAGCAACATAATTTTTGTTCAAATTTTTAAGATTGTCAAAAGCGATGTTGTATGACTACGCTACTCATAACCATGATTCATATGAATTTTTTTTGCAAAAATTTCATCATCTCTAATCGAGTTTTTATTTTGTACACGTGATTATTTATGTATTTCCACATAGTTGAGTCTAAGCCCGACCGATTTTGGAGCAACTTAATTTTTGTTCAAAATTTTCAGATTGTCAAAAGCGATGTTGTATGAGTACGCTGCTCATAACCATGGGTCATATGCATTTTTTTTGCAAAAATTTCATCATCTTCGATCGAGTTTTTATTTTGTACACGTGATTATATATGTATTTCCACACCTTTGGGTCTAAACCCGACCGATTTCGGAGCAACATAATTTTTGGTTCAAATTTTTAAGATTGTCAAAAGCAATGTTGTATGAGTACGCTACTCATAACAAAGCGTCATATTTATTTATTTTTTTTTCAAAAACTTCATCATCTTTAATCGAGTTTTTATTTTGTACACGTGATTATATATGTGTGTATTTCCACACATTTGAGTCTAAACCCGACCGATTTTGGAGCAACTTAATTTTTGTTCAAATTTTTAAGATTGTCAAAAGCAATGTTCTATGCGTACGCTACTCATATTAATGCGTCATATGGATTTTTTTTGCAAAAATTTCATCATCTTTAATCGAGTTTTTATTTTGTACACGTGATTATATATGTATTTCCACACATTTGAGTCTCAACCCGACCGATTTTGGAGCAACATAATTTTTGTTCAAATTTTTAAGATTGTCAAAAGCGATGTTGTATGACTACGCTACTCATAACGATGATTCATATGAATTTTTTTTGCAAAAATTTCATCATCTTTAATCGAGTTTTTATTTTGTACACGTGATAATATATGTATTTCCACACATTTGAGTGTCAACCCGACCGATTTTGGAGCAACTAAATTTTTGTTCAAATTTTTAAGATTGGCAAAAGAAGTGTTGTATGAGTACGCTACTCATAACAATGGGTCATATAGATTTTTTTTGCAAAAATTTCATCATCTTTAATCGAGTTTTTATTTTGTACACGTGATTATATATGTATTTCCACACATTTGAGTCTAAACCCGAACGATTTTGGAGCAACTCAATTTTTGTTCAAATTTTTAAGATTGTCAAAAGCGATATTGTATGAGTACGCTACTCATAACCATGAATCATTTGAATTTTTTTTGCAAAAATTTTATCATCTTTAATCGAGTTTTTATTTTGTACACGTGATTATATATGTATTTCCACACATTTGAGTCTCAACCCGACCGATTTTGGAGCAATTTAATTTTTTTTCAAATTTTTAAGATTGTCAAAAGCGATGTTGTATGAGTACGCTACTCATAACCATGATTCATATGAATTTTTTTTGCAAAAATTTCATCATCTTTAATCGAGTTTTTATTTTGTACACGTGATTATATATGTATTTCCACACAGTTGAGTCTAAGCCCGACCGATTTTGGAGCAACTCAATTTTTGTTCAAAATTTTCAGATTGTCAAAAGCAATGTTGTATGAGTACGCTACTCATAACCATGGGTCATAGCATTTTTTTTTGCAAAAATTTCATCATCTTTAATGGAGTTTTTATTTTGTACACGTGATTATATATGTATTTCCACACCTTTGAGTCTAAACCCGACCGATTTTGGAGCAACTTAATTTTTGTTCAAATTTTTAAGATTGTCGAAAGCAATGTTGTATGCGTACGCTACTCATAACAATGCGTCATATGGATTTTTTTTGCAAAAATTTCATCATCTTTAATCGAGTTTTTATTTTGTACACGTGATTATATATGTATGTATTTCCACACATTTGAGTCTAAACCCGACCGATTTTGGAGCAACTCAATTTTTGTTCAAATTTTGAAGATTGTCAAAAGCGATATTGTATGAGTACGCTACTCATAACCATGAATCATTTGAATTTTTTTTGCAAAAATTTTATCATCTTTAATCGAGTTTTTATTTTGTACACGTGATTATATATGTATTTCCACACATTTGAGTCTCAACCCGACCGATTTTGGAGCAATTTAATTTTTTTTCAAATTTTTAAGATTGTCAAAAGCGATGTTGTATGAGTACGCTACTCATAACCATGATTCATATGAATTTTTTTTGCAAAAATTTCATCATCTTTAATCGAGTTTTTATTTTGTACACGTGATTATATATGTATTTCCACACAGTTGAGTCTAAGCCCGACCGATTTTGGAGCAACTCAATTTTTGTTCAAAATTTTCAGATTGTCAAAAGCAATGTTGTATGCGTACGCTACTCATAACAATGCGTCATATGGATTTTTTTTGCAAAAATTTCATCATCTTTAATCGAGTTTTTATTTTGTACACGTGATTATATATGTATGTATTTCCACACATTTGAGCCTAAACCCGACCGATTTTGGAGCAACTTAATTTTTGTTCAAATTTTTAAGATTGTCGAAAGCAATGTTGTATGCTAACGCTACTCATAACAATGCGTCATATGGATTTTTTTTGCAAAAATTTCATCATCTTTAATCGAGTTTTTATTTTGTACACGTGATTATATATGTATTTCAACACATTTGAGT
The DNA here is from genome assembly GCA_963971545.1 of Philophylla caesio. Taxonomy (NCBI): domain Eukaryota; kingdom Metazoa; phylum Arthropoda; class Insecta; order Diptera; family Tephritidae; genus Philophylla; species Philophylla caesio. Next base: position 99,163,199 of record OZ020604.1, on the reverse strand, counting down.
CTCAACCCGACCGATTTTGGAGCAACTTAATTTTTGTTCAAATTTTTAAGATTGGCAAAAGAAGTGTTGTATGAGTACGCTCTTCATAACCATGGGTCATATGAATTTTTTTTGCAAAAAATTCATCATCTTTAATCGAGTTTTTATTTTGTACACGTGATTATATATGTATTTCCACACATTTGAGTCTAAACCCGAACGCTTTTGGAGCAACTTAATTTTTGTTTAAAATTTTCAGATTGTCAAAAGCAATGTTGTATGAGTACGCTACTCATAACCATGGGTCATAGCATTTTTTTTGCACAAATTGCATCATCTTTAATGGAGTTTTTATTTTGTACACGTGATTATATATGTATTTCCACACCTTTGAGTCTAAACCCGACCGATTTCGGAGCAACTTAATTTTTGTTCAAATTCTTAAGATTGTTAAAAGCAATGTTGTATGAGTACGCTACTTATAACAATGCGTCATATGAATTTTTTTTGCAAAAATTTCATCATCTTTAATCGAGTTTTTATTTTGTACACGTGATTATATATGTATGTATTTCCACACATTTGAGTCTAAACCCGACCGATTTTGGAGCAACTTAATTTTTGTTCAAATTTTGAAGAATGGCAAAAGAAGTGTTGTATGAGTACGCTACTCATAACAATGGGTCATATGAATTTTTTTTGCAAAAATTTCAGCATCTTTAATGGAGTTTTTATTTTGTACACGTGATTATATATGTATTTCCACACATTTGAGTCTAAACCCGACCGATTTTGCAGCAACTTAATTTTTGTTCAAATTTTTAAGATTGTCAAAAGCAATGTTGTATGAGTACGCTACTCATAACAATGCGTCATATGGATTTTTTTTGCAAAAATTTCATCATCTTTAATCGAGTTTTTATTTTGTACACGTGATTATATATGTATTTCCACACATTTGAGTCTAAACCCGACCGATTTTGGAGCAACTTAATTTTTGTTCAAATTTTTAAGATTGGCAAAAGACGTTTGTAAGAGTACGCTACTCATAACCATGGGTCATATGAATTTTTTTTGCAAAAAATTCATCATCTATAATCGAGTTTTTATTTTGTACACGTGATTATATATGTATTTCCACACATTTGAGTCTAAACCCGAACGCTTTTGGAGCAACATAATTTTTGTTCAAATTTTTAAGATTGTCAAAAGCGATGTTGTATGACTACGCTACTCATAACCATGATTCATATGAATTTTTTTTGCAAAAATTTCATCATCTCTAATCGAGTTTTTATTTTGTACACGTGATTATTTATGTATTTCCACATAGTTGAGTCTAAGCCCGACCGATTTTGGAGCAACTTAATTTTTGTTCAAAATTTTCAGATTGTCAAAAGCGATGTTGTATGAGTACGCTGCTCATAACCATGGGTCATATGCATTTTTTTTGCAAAAATTTCATCATCTTCGATCGAGTTTTTATTTTGTACACGTGATTATATATGTATTTCCACACCTTTGGGTCTAAACCCGACCGATTTCGGAGCAACATAATTTTTGGTTCAAATTTTTAAGATTGTCAAAAGCAATGTTGTATGAGTACGCTACTCATAACAAAGCGTCATATTTATTTATTTTTTTTTCAAAAACTTCATCATCTTTAATCGAGTTTTTATTTTGTACACGTGATTATATATGTGTGTATTTCCACACATTTGAGTCTAAACCCGACCGATTTTGGAGCAACTTAATTTTTGTTCAAATTTTTAAGATTGTCAAAAGCAATGTTCTATGCGTACGCTACTCATATTAATGCGTCATATGGATTTTTTTTGCAAAAATTTCATCATCTTTAATCGAGTTTTTATTTTGTACACGTGATTATATATGTATTTCCACACATTTGAGTCTCAACCCGACCGATTTTGGAGCAACATAATTTTTGTTCAAATTTTTAAGATTGTCAAAAGCGATGTTGTATGACTACGCTACTCATAACGATGATTCATATGAATTTTTTTTGCAAAAATTTCATCATCTTTAATCGAGTTTTTATTTTGTACACGTGATAATATATGTATTTCCACACATTTGAGTGTCAACCCGACCGATTTTGGAGCAACTAAATTTTTGTTCAAATTTTTAAGATTGGCAAAAGAAGTGTTGTATGAGTACGCTACTCATAACAATGGGTCATATAGATTTTTTTTGCAAAAATTTCATCATCTTTAATCGAGTTTTTATTTTGTACACGTGATTATATATGTATTTCCACACATTTGAGTCTAAACCCGAACGATTTTGGAGCAACTCAATTTTTGTTCAAATTTTTAAGATTGTCAAAAGCGATATTGTATGAGTACGCTACTCATAACCATGAATCATTTGAATTTTTTTTGCAAAAATTTTATCATCTTTAATCGAGTTTTTATTTTGTACACGTGATTATATATGTATTTCCACACATTTGAGTCTCAACCCGACCGATTTTGGAGCAATTTAATTTTTTTTCAAATTTTTAAGATTGTCAAAAGCGATGTTGTATGAGTACGCTACTCATAACCATGATTCATATGAATTTTTTTTGCAAAAATTTCATCATCTTTAATCGAGTTTTTATTTTGTACACGTGATTATATATGTATTTCCACACAGTTGAGTCTAAGCCCGACCGATTTTGGAGCAACTCAATTTTTGTTCAAATTTTGAAGATTGTCAAAAGCGATATTGTATGAGTACGCTACTCATAACCATGAATCATTTGAATTTTTTTTGCAAAAATTTTATCATCTTTAATCGAGTTTTTATTTTGTACACGTGATTATATATGTATTTCCACACCTTTGAGTCTAAACCCGACCGATTTTGGAGCAACTTAATTTTTGTTCAAATTTTTAAGATTGTCGAAAGCAATGTTGTATGCGTACGCTACTCATAACAATGCGTCATATGGATTTTTTTTGCAAAAATTTCATCATCTTTAATCGAGTTTTTATTTTGTACACGTGATTATATATGTATGTATTTCCACACATTTGAGTCTAAACCCGACCGATTTTGGAGCAACTCAATTTTTGTTCAAATTTTGAAGATTGTCAAAAGCGATATTGTATGAGTACGCTACTCATAACCATGAATCATTTGAATTTTTTTTGCAAAAATTTTATCATCTTTAATCGAGTTTTTATTTTGTACACGTGATTATATATGTATTTCCACACATTTGAGTCTCAACCCGACCGATTTTGGAGCAATTTAATTTTTTTTCAAATTTTTAAGATTGTCAAAAGCGATGTTGTATGAGTACGCTACTCATAACCATGATTCATATGAATTTTTTTTGCAAAAATTTCATCATCTTTAATCGAGTTTTTATTTTGTACACGTGATTATATATGTATTTCCACACAGTTGAGTCTAAGCCCGACCGATTTTGGAGCAACTCAATTTTTGTTCAAAATTTTCAGATTGTCAAAAGCAATGTTGTATGCGTACGCTACTCATAACAATGCGTCATATGGATTTTTTTTGCAAAAATTTCATCATCTTTAATCGAGTTTTTATTTTGTACACGTGATTATATATGTATGTATTTCCACACATTTGAGCCTAAACCCGACCGATTTTGGAGCAACTTAATTTTTGTTCAAATTTTTAAGATTGTCGAAAGCAATGTTGTATGCTAACGCTACTCATAACAATGCGTCATATGGATTTTTTTTGCAAAAATTTCATCATCTTTAATCGAGTTTTTATTTTGTACACGTGATTATATATGTATTTCAACACATTTGAGTCTCAACCCGACCGATTTTGGAGCAACTTAATTTTTGTTCAAATTTTTAAGATTGGCAAAAGAAGTGTTGTATGAGTACGCTCTTCATAACCATGGGTCATATGAATTTTTTTTGCAAAAAATTCATCATCTTTAATCGAGTTTTTATTTTGTACACGTGATTATATATGTATTTCCACACATTTGAGTCTAAACCCGAACGCTTTTGGAGCAACTTAATTTTTGTTTAAAATTTTCAGATTGTCAAAAGCAATGTTGTATGAGTACGCTACTCATAACCATGGGTCATAGCATTTTTTTTGCACAAATTGCATCATCTTTAATGGAGTTTTTATTTTGTACACGTGATTATATATGTATTTCCACACCTTTGAGTCTAAACCCGACCGATTTCGGAGCAACTTAATTTTTGTTCAAATTCTTAAGATTGTTAAAAGCAATGTTGTATGAGTACGCTACTTATAACAATGCGTCATATGAATTTTTTTTGCAAAAATTTCATCATCTTTAATCGAGTTTTTATTTTGTACACGTGATTATATATGTATGTATTTCCACACATTTGAGTCTAAACCCGACCGATTTTGGAGCAACTTAATTTTTGTTCAAATTTTGAAGAATGGCAAAAGAAGTGTTGTATGAGTACGCTACTCATAACAATGGGTCATATGAATTTTTTTTGCAAAAATTTCAGCATCTTTAATGGAGTTTTTATTTTGTACACGTGATTATATATGTATTTCCACACATTTGAGTCTAAACCCGACCGATTTTGCAGCAACTTAATTTTTGTTCAAATTTTTAAGATTGTCAAAAGCAATGTTGTATGAGTACGCTACTCATAACAATGCGTCATATGGATTTTTTTTGCAAAAATTTCATCATCTTTAATCGAGTTTTTATTTTGTACACGTGATTATATATGTATTTCCACACATTTGAGTCTAAACCCGAACGATTTTGGAGCAACTCAATTTTTGTTCAAATTTTTAAGATTGTCAAAAGCGATATTGTATGAGTACGCTACTCATAACCATGAATCATTTGAATTTTTTTTGCAAAAATTTTATCATCTTTAATCGAGTTTTTATTTTGTACACGTGATTATATATGTATTTCCACACATTTGAGTCTCAACCCGACCGATTTTGGAGCAATTTAATTTTTTTTCAAATTTTTAAGATTGTCAAAAGCGATGTTGTATGAGTACGCTACTCATAACCATGATTCATATGAATTTTTTTTGCAAAAATTTCATCATCTTTAATCGAGTTTTTATTTTGTACACGTGATTATATATGTATTTCCACACAGTTGAGTCTAAGCCCGACCGATTTTGGAGCAACTCAATTTTTGTTCAAAATTTTCAGATTGTCAAAAGCAATGTTGTATGAGTACGCTACTCATAACCATGGGTCATAGCATTTTTTTTTGCAAAAATTTCATCATCTTTAATGGAGTTTTTATTTTGTACACGTGATTATATATGTATTTCCACACCTTTGAGTCTAAACCCGACCGATTTTGGAGCAACTTAATTTTTGTTCAAATTTTTAAGATTGTCGAAAGCAATGTTGTATGCGTACGCTACTCATAACAATGCGTCATATGGATTTTTTTTGCAAAAATTTCATCATCTTTAATCGAGTTTTTATTTTGTACACGTGATTATATATGTATGTATTTCCACACATTTGAGTCTAAACCCGACCGATTTTGGAGCAACTCAATTTTTGTTCAAATTTTGAAGATTGTCAAAAGCGATATTGTATGAGTACGCTACTCATAACCATGAATCATTTGAATTTTTTTTGCAAAAATTTTATCATCTTTAATCGAGTTTTTATTTTGTACACGTGATTATATATGTATTTCCACACATTTGAGTCTCAACCCGACCGATTTTGGAGCAATTTAATTTTTTTTCAAATTTTTAAGATTGTCAAAAGCGATGTTGTATGAGTACGCTACTCATAACCATGATTCATATGAATTTTTTTTGCAAAAATTTCATCATCTTTAATCGAGTTTTTATTTTGTACACGTGATTATATATGTATTTCCACACAGTTGAGTCTAAGCCCGACCGATTTTGGAGCAACTCAATTTTTGTTCAAAATTTTCAGATTGTCAAAAGCAATGTTGTATGCGTACGCTACTCATAACAATGCGTCATATGGATTTTTTTTGCAAAAATTTCATCATCTTTAATCGAGTTTTTATTTTGTACACGTGATTATATATGTATGTATTTCCACACATTTGAGCCTAAACCCGACCGATTTTGGAGCAACTTAATTTTTGTTCAAATTTTTAAGATTGTCGAAAGCAATGTTGTATGCTAACGCTACTCATAACAATGCGTCATATGGATTTTTTTTGCAAAAATTTCATCATCTTTAATCGAGTTTTTATTTTGTACACGTGATTATATATGTATTTCAACACATTTGAGTCTCAACCCGACCGATTTTGGAGCAACTTAATTTTTGTTCAAATTTTTAAGATTGGCAAAAGAAGTGTTGTATGAGTACGCTCTTCATAACCATGGGTCATATGAATTTTTTTTGCAAAAAATTCATCATCTTTAATCGAGTTTTTATTTTGTACACGTGATTATATATGTATTTCCACACATTTGAGTCTAAACCCGAACGCTTTTGGAGCAACTTAATTTTTGTTTAAAATTTTCAGATTGTCAAAAGCAATGTTGTATGAGTACGCTACTCATAACCATGGGTCATAGCATTTTTTTTGCACAAATTGCATCATCTTTAATGGAGTTTTTATTTTGTACACGTGATTATATATGTATTTCCACACCTTTGAGTCTAAACCCGACCGATTTCGGAGCAACTTAATTTTTGTTCAAATTCTTAAGATTGTTAAAAGCAATGTTGTATGAGTACGCTACTTATAACAATGCGTCATATGAATTTTTTTTGCAAAAATTTCATCATCTTTAATCGAGTTTTTATTTTGTACACGTGATTATATATGTATGTATTTCCACACATTTGAGTCTAAACCCGACCGATTTTGGAGCAACTTAATTTTTGTTCAAATTTTGAAGAATGGCAAAAGAAGTGTTGTATGAGTACGCTACTCATAACAATGGGTCATATGAATTTTTTTTGCAAAAATTTCAGCATCTTTAATGGAGTTTTTATTTTGTACACGTGATTATATATGTATTTCCACACATTTGAGTCTAAACCCGACCGATTTTGCAGCAACTTAATTTTTGTTCAAATTTTTAAGATTGTCAAAAGCAATGTTGTATGAGTACGCTACTCATAACAATGCGTCATATGGATTTTTTTTGCAAAAATTTCATCATCTTTAATCGAGTTTTTATTTTGTACACGTGATTATATATGTATGTATTTCCACACATTTGAGCCTAAACCCGACCGATTTTGGAGCAACTTAATTTTTGTTCAAATTTTTAAGATTGTCGAAAGCAATGTTGTATGCTAACGCTACTCATAACAATGCGTCATATGGATTTTTTTTGCAAAAATTTCATCATCTTTAATCGAGTTTTTATTTTGTACACGTGATTATATATGTATTTCAACACATTTGAGTCTCAACCCGACCGATTTTGGAGCAACTTAATTTTTGTTCAAATTTTTAAGATTGGCAAAAGAAGTGTTGTATGAGTACGCTCTTCATAACCATGGGTCATATGAATTTTTTTTGCAAAAAATTCATCATCTTTAATCGAGTTTTTATTTTGTACACGTGATTATATATGTATTTCCACACATTTGAGTCTAAACCCGAACGCTTTTGGAGCAACTTAATTTTTGTTTAAAATTTTCAGATTGTCAAAAGCAATGTTGTATGAGTACGCTACTCATAACCATGGGTCATAGCATTTTTTTTGCACAAATTGCATCATCTTTAATGGAGTTTTTATTTTGTACACGTGATTATATATGTATTTCCACACCTTTGAGTCTAAACCCGACCGATTTCGGAGCAACTTAATTTTTGTTCAAATTCTTAAGATTGTTAAAAGCAATGTTGTATGAGTACGCTACTTATAACAATGCGTCATATGAATTTTTTTTGCAAAAATTTCATCATCTTTAATCGAGTTTTTATTTTGTACACGTGATTATATATGTATGTATTTCCACACATTTGAGTCTAAACCCGACCGATTTTGGAGCAACTTAATTTTTGTTCAAATTTTGAAGAATGGCAAAAGAAGTGTTGTATGAGTACGCTACTCATAACAATGGGTCATATGAATTTTTTTTGCAAAAATTTCAGCATCTTTAATGGAGTTTTTATTTTGTACACGTGATTATATATGTATTTCCACACATTTGAGTCTAAACCCGACCGATTTTGCAGCAACTTAATTTTTGTTCAAATTTTTAAGATTGTCAAAAGCAATGTTGTATGAGTACGCTACTCATAACAATGCGTCATATGGATTTTTTTTGCAAAAATTTCATCATCTTTAATCGAGTTTTTATTTTGTACACGTGATTATATATGTATTTCCACACATTTGAGTCTAAACCCGAACGATTTTGGAGCAACTCAATTTTTGTTCAAATTTTTAAGATTGTCAAAAGCGATATTGTATGAGTACGCTACTCATAACCATGAATCATTTGAATTTTTTTTGCAAAAATTTTATCATCTTTAATCGAGTTTTTATTTTGTACACGTGATTATATATGTATTTCCACACATTTGAGTCTCAACCCGACCGATTTTGGAGCAATTTAATTTTTTTTCAAATTTTTAAGATTGTCAAAAGCGATGTTGTATGAGTACGCTACTCATAACCATGATTCATATGAATTTTTTTTGCAAAAATTTCATCATCTTTAATCGAGTTTTTATTTTGTACACGTGATTATATATGTATTTCCACACAGTTGAGTCTAAGCCCGACCGATTTTGGAGCAACTCAATTTTTGTTCAAAATTTTCAGATTGTCAAAAGCAATGTTGTATGAGTACGCTACTCATAACCATGGGTCATAGCATTTTTTTTTGCAAAAATTTCATCATCTTTAATGGAGTTTTTATTTTGTACACGTGATTATATATGTATTTCCACACCTTTGAGTCTAAACCCGACCGATTTTGGAGCAACTTAATTTTTGTTCAAATTTTTAAGATTGTCGAAAGCAATGTTGTATGCGTACGCTACTCATAACAATGCGTCATATGGATTTTTTTTGCAAAAATTTCATCATCTTTAATCGAGTTTTTATTTTGTACACGTGATTATATATGTATGTATTTCCACACATTTGAGTCTAAACCCGACCGATTTTGGAGCAACTCAATTTTTGTTCAAATTTTGAAGATTGTCAAAAGCGATATTGTATGAGTACGCTACTCATAACCATGAATCATTTGAATTTTTTTTGCAAAAATTTTATCATCTTTAATCGAGTTTTTATTTTGTACACGTGATTATATATGTATTTCCACACATTTGAGTCTCAACCCGACCGATTTTGGAGCAATTTAATTTTTTTTCAAATTTTTAAGATTGTCAAAAGCGATGTTGTATGAGTACGCTACTCATAACCATGATTCATATGAATTTTTTTTGCAAAAATTTCATCATCTTTAATCGAGTTTTTATTTTGTACACGTGATTATATATGTATTTCCACACAGTTGAGTCTAAGCCCGACCGATTTTGGAGCAACTCAATTTTTGTTCAAAATTTTCAGATTGTCAAAAGCAATGTTGTATGCGTACGCTACTCATAACAATGCGTCATATGGATTTTTTTTGCAAAAATTTCATCATCTTTAATCGAGTTTTTATTTTGTACACGTGATTATATATGTATGTATTTCCACACATTTGAGCCTAAACCCGACCGATTTTGGAGCAACTTAATTTTTGTTCAAATTTTTAAGATTGTCGAAAGCAATGTTGTATGCTAACGCTACTCATAACAATGCGTCATATGGATTTTTTTTGCAAAAATTTCATCATCTTTAATCGAGTTTTTATTTTGTACACGTGATTATATATGTATTTCAACACATTTGAGTCTCAACCCGACCGATTTTGGAGCAACTTAATTTTTGTTCAAATTTTTAAGATTGGCAAAAGAAGTGTTGTATGAGTACGCTCTTCATAACCATGGGTCATATGAATTTTTTTTGCAAAAAATTCATCATCTTTAATCGAGTTTTTATTTTGTACACGTGATTATATATGTATTTCCACACATTTGAGTCTAAACCCGAACGCTTTTGGAGCAACTTAATTTTTGTTTAAAATTTTCAGATTGTCAAAAGCAATGTTGTATGAGTACGCTACTCATAACCATGGGTCATAGCATTTTTTTTGCACAAATTGCATCATCTTTAATGGAGTTTTTATTTTGTACACGTGATTATATATGTATTTCCACACCTTTGAGTCTAAACCCGACCGATTTCGGAGCAACTTAATTTTTGTTCAAATTCTTAAGATTGTTAAAAGCAATGTTGTATGAGTACGCTACTTATAACAATGCGTCATATGAATTTTTTTTGCAAAAATTTCATCATCTTTAATCGAGTTTTTATTTTGTACACGTGATTATATATGTATGTATTTCCACACATTTGAGTCTAAACCCGACCGATTTTGGAGCAACTTAATTTTTGTTCAAATTTTGAAGAATGGCAAAAGAAGTGTTGTATGAGTACGCTACTCATAACAATGGGTCATATGAATTTTTTTTGCAAAAATTTCAGCATCTTTAATGGAGTTTTTATTTTGTACACGTGATTATATATGTATTTCCACACATTTGAGTCTAAACCCGACCGATTTTGCAGCAACTTAATTTTTGTTCAAATTTTTAAGATTGTCAAAAGCAATGTTGTATGAGTACGCTACTCATAACAATGCGTCATATGGATTTTTTTTGCAAAAATTTCATCATCTTTAATCGAGTTTTTATTTTGTACACGTGATTATATATGTATTTCCACACATTTGAGTCTAAACCCGAACGATTTTGGAGCAACTCAATTTTTGTTCAAATTTTTAAGATTGTCAAAAGCGATATTGTATGAGTACGCTACTCATAACCATGAATCATTTGAATTTTTTTTGCAAAAATTTTATCATCTTTAATCGAGTTTTTATTTTGTACACGTGATTATATATGTATTTCCACACATTTGAGTCTCAACCCGACCGATTTTGGAGCAATTTAATTTTTTTTCAAATTTTTAAGATTGTCAAAAGCGATGTTGTATGAGTACGCTACTCATAACCATGATTCATATGAATTTTTTTTGCAAAAATTTCATCATCTTTAATCGAGTTTTTATTTTGTACACGTGATTATATATGTATTTCCACACAGTTGAGTCTAAGCCCGACCGATTTTGGAGCAACTCAATTTTTGTTCAAAATTTTCAGATTGTCAAAAGCAATGTTGTATGAGTACGCTACTCATAACCATGGGTCATAGCATTTTTTTTTGCAAAAATTTCATCATCTTTAATGGAGTTTTTATTTTGTACACGTGATTATATATGTATTTCCACACCTTTGAGTCTAAACCCGACCGATTTTGGAGCAACTTAATTTTTGTTCAAATTTTTAAGATTGTCGAAAGCAATGTTGTATGCGTACGCTACTCATAACAATGCGTCATATGGATTTTTTTTGCAAAAATTTCATCATCTTTAATCGAGTTTTTATTTTGTACACGTGATTATATATGTATGTATTTCCACACATTTGAGTCTAAACCCGACCGATTTTGGAGCAACTCAATTTTTGTTCAAATTTTGAAGATTGTCAAAAGCGATATTGTATGAGTACGCTACTCATAACCATGAATCATTTGAATTTTTTTTGCAAAAATTTTATCATCTTTAATCGAGTTTTTATTTTGTACACGTGATTATATATGTATTTCCACACATTTGAGTCTCAACCCGACCGATTTTGGAGCAATTTAATTTTTTTTCAAATTTTTAAGATTGTCAAAAGCGATGTTGTATGAGTACGCTACTCATAACCATGATTCATATGAATTTTTTTTGCAAAAATTTCATCATCTTTAATCGAGTTTTTATTTTGTACACGTGATTATATATGTATTTCCACACAGTTGAGTCTAAGCCCGACCGATTTTGGAGCAACTCAATTTTTGTTCAAAATTTTCAGATTGTCAAAAGCAATGTTGTATGCGTACGCTACTCATAACAATGCGTCATATGGATTTTTTTTGCAAAAATTTCATCATCTTTAATCGAGTTTTTATTTTGTACACGTGATTATATATGTATGTATTTCCACACATTTGAGCCTAAACCCGACCGATTTTGGAGCAACTTAATTTTTGTTCAAATTTTTAAGATTGTCGAAAGCAATGTTGTATGCTAACGCTACTCATAACAATGCGTCATATGGATTTTTTTTGCAAAAATTTCATCATCTTTAATCGAGTTTTTATTTTGTACACGTGATTATATATGTATTTCAACACATTTGAGTCTCAACCCGACCGATTTTGGAGCAACTTAATTTTTGTTCAAATTTTTAAGATTGGCAAAAGAAGTGTTGTATGAGTACGCTCTTCATAACCATGGGTCATATGAATTTTTTTTGCAAAAAATTCATCATCTTTAATCGAGTTTTTATTTTGTACACGTGATTATATATGTATTTCCACACATTTGAGTCTAAACCCGAACGCTTTTGGAGCAACTTAATTTTTGTTTAAAATTTTCAGATTGTCAAAAGCAATGTTGTATGAGTACGCTACTCATAACCATGGGTCATAGCATTTTTTTTGCACAAATTGCATCATCTTTAATGGAGTTTTTATTTTGTACACGTGATTATATATGTATTTCCACACCTTTGAGTCTAAACCCGACCGATTTCGGAGCAACTTAATTTTTGTTCAAATTCTTAAGATTGTTAAAAGCAATGTTGTATGAGTACGCTACTTATAACAATGCGTCATATGAATTTTTTTTGCAAAAATTTCATCATCTTTAATCGAGTTTTTATTTTGTACACGTGATTATATATGTATGTATTTCCACACATTTGAGTCTAAACCCGACCGATTTTGGAGCAACTTAATTTTTGTTCAAATTTTGAAGAATGGCAAAAGAAGTGTTGTATGAGTACGCTACTCATAACAATGGGTCATATGAATTTTTTTTGCAAAAATTTCAGCATCTTTAATGGAGTTTTTATTTTGTACACGTGATTATATATGTATTTCCACACATTTGAGTCTAAACCCGACCGATTTTGCAGCAACTTAATTTTTGTTCAAATTTTTAAGATTGTCAAAAGCAATGTTGTATGAGTACGCTACTCATAACAATGCGTCATATGGATTTTTTTTGCAAAAATTTCATCATCTTTAATCGAGTTTTTATTTTGTACACGTGATTATATATGTATTTCCACACATTTGAGTCTAAACCCGACCGATTTTGGAGCAACTTAATTTTTGTTCAAATTTTTAAGATTGGCAAAAGACGTTTGTAAGAGTACGCTACTCATAACCATGGGTCATATGAATTTTTTTTGCAAAAAATTCATCATCTATAATCGAGTTTTTATTTTGTACACGTGATTATATATGTATTTCCACACATTTGAGTCTAAACCCGAACGCTTTTGGAGCAACATAATTTTTGTTCAAATTTTTAAGATTGTCAAAAGCGATGTTGTATGACTACGCTACTCATAACCATGGGTCATAGCATTTTTTTTGCACAAATTGCATCATCTTTAATGGAGTTTTTATTTTGTACACGTGATTATATATGTATTTCCACACCTTTGAGTCTAAACCCGACCGATTTCGGAGCAACTTAATTTTTGTTCAAATTCTTAAGATTGTTAAAAGCAATGTTGTATGAGTACGCTACTTATAACAATGCGTCATATGAATTTTTTTTGCAAAAAATTCATCATCTATAATCGAGTTTTTATTTTGTACACGTGATTATATATGTATTTCCACACAGTTGAGTCTAAGCCCGACCGATTTTGGAGCAACTCAATTTTTGTTCAAAATTTTCAGATTGTCAAAAGCAATGTTGTATGAGTACGCTACTCATAACCATGGGTCATAGCATTTTTTTTTGCAAAAATTTCATCATCTTTAATGGAGTTTTTATTTTGTACACGTGATTATATATGTATTTCCACACCTTTGAGTCTAAACCCGACCGATTTTGGAGCAACTTAATTTTTGTTCAAATTTTTAAGATTGTCGAAAGCAATGTTGTATGCGTACGCTACTCATAACAATGCGTCATATGGATTTTTTTTGCAAAAATTTCATCATCTTTAATCGAGTTTTTATTTTGTACACGTGATTATATATGTATGTATTTCCACACATTTGAGTCTAAACCCGACCGATTTTGGAGCAACTCAATTTTTGTTCAAATTTTGAAGATTGTCAAAAGCGATATTGTATGAGTACGCTACTCATAACCATGAATCATTTGAATTTTTTTTGCAAAAATTTTATCATCTTTAATCGAGTTTTTATTTTGTACACGTGATTATATATGTATTTCCACACATTTGAGTCTCAACCCGACCGATTTTGGAGCAATTTAATTTTTTTTCAAATTTTTAAGATTGTCAAAAGCGATGTTGTATGAGTACGCTACTCATAACCATGATTCATATGAATTTTTTTTGCAAAAATTTCATCATCTTTAATCGAGTTTTTATTTTGTACACGTGATTATATATGTATTTCCACACAGTTGAGTCTAAGCCCGACCGATTTTGGAGCAACTCAATTTTTGTTCAAAATTTTCAGATTGTCAAAAGCAATGTTGTATGCGTACGCTACTCATAACAATGCGTCATATGGATTTTTTTTGCAAAAATTTCATCATCTTTAATCGAGTTTTTATTTTGTACACGTGATTATATATGTATGTATTTCCACACATTTGAGCCTAAACCCGACCGATTTTGGAGCAACTTAATTTTTGTTCAAATTTTTAAGATTGTCGAAAGCAATGTTGTATGCTAACGCTACTCATAACAATGCGTCATATGGATTTTTTTTGCAAAAATTTCATCATCTTTAATCGAGTTTTTATTTTGTACACGTGATTATATATGTATTTCAACACATTTGAGTCTCAACCCGACCGATTTTGGAGCAACTTAATTTTTGTTCAAATTTTTAAGATTGGCAAAAGAAGTGTTGTATGAGTACGCTCTTCATAACCATGGGTCATATGAATTTTTTTTGCAAAAAATTCATCATCTTTAATCGAGTTTTTATTTTGTACACGTGATTATATATGTATTTCCACACATTTGAGTCTAAACCCGAACGCTTTTGGAGCAACTTAATTTTTGTTTAAAATTTTCAGATTGTCAAAAGCAATGTTGTATGAGTACGCTACTCATAACCATGGGTCATAGCATTTTTTTTGCACAAATTGCATCATCTTTAATGGAGTTTTTATTTTGTACACGTGATTATATATGTATTTCCACACCTTTGAGTCTAAACCCGACCGATTTCGGAGCAACTTAATTTTTGTTCAAATTCTTAAGATTGTTAAAAGCAATGTTGTATGAGTACGCTACTTATAACAATGCGTCATATGAATTTTTTTTGCAAAAATTTCATCATCTTTAATCGAGTTTTTATTTTGTACACGTGATTATATATGTATGTATTTCCACACATTTGAGTCTAAACCCGACCGATTTTGGAGCAACTTAATTTTTGTTCAAATTTTGAAGAATGGCAAAAGAAGTGTTGTATGAGTACGCTACTCATAACAATGGGTCATATGAATTTTTTTTGCAAAAATTTCAGCATCTTTAATGGAGTTTTTATTTTGTACACGTGATTATATATGTATTTCCACACATTTGAGTCTAAACCCGACCGATTTTGCAGCAACTTAATTTTTGTTCAAATTTTTAAGATTGTCAAAAGCAATGTTGTGTGAGTACGCTACTCATAACAATGCGTCATATGGATTTTTTTTGCAAAAATTTCATCATCTTTAATCGAGTTTTTATTTTGTACACGTGATTATATATGTATTTCCACACATTTGAGTCTAAACCCGACCGATTTTGGAGCAACTTAATTTTTGTTCAAATTTTTAAGATTGGCAAAAGACGTTTGTAAGAGTACGCTACTCATAACCATGGGTCATATGAATTTTTTTTGCAAAAAATTCATCATCTATAATCGAGTTTTTATTTTGTACACGTGATTATATATGTATTTCCACACATTTGAGTCTAAACCCGAACGCTTTTGGAGCAACATAATTTTTGTTCAAATTTTTAAGATTGTCAAAAGCGATGTTGTATGACTACGCTACTCATAACCATGATTCATATGAATTTTTTTTGCAAAAATTTCATCATCTCTAATCGAGTTTTTATTTTGTACACGTGATTATTTATGTATTTCCACATAGTTGAGTCTAAGCCCGACCGATTTTGGAGCAACTTAATTTTTGTTCAAAATTTTCAGATTGTCAAAAGCGATGTTGTATGAGTACGCTGCTCATAACCATGGGTCATATGCATTTTTTTTGCAAAAATTTCATCATCTTCGATCGAGTTTTTATTTTGTACACGTGATTATATATGTATTTCCACACCTTTGGGTCTAAACCCGACCGATTTCGGAGCAACATAATTTTTGGTTCAAATTTTTAAGATTGTCAAAAGCAATGTTGTATGAGTACGCTACTCATAACAAAGCGTCATATTTATTTATTTTTTTTTCAAAAACTTCATCATCTTTAATCGAGTTTTTATTTTGTACACGTGATTATATATGTGTGTATTTCCACACATTTGAGTCTAAACCCGACCGATTTTGGAGCAACTTAATTTTTGTTCAAATTTTTAAGATTGTCAAAAGCAATGTTCTATGCGTACGCTACTCATATTAATGCGTCATATGGATTTTTTTTGCAAAAATTTCATCATCTTTAATCGAGTTTTTATTTTGTACACGTGATTATATATGTATTTCCACACATTTGAGTCTCAACCCGACCGATTTTGGAGCAACATAATTTTTGTTCAAATTTTTAAGATTGTCAAAAGCGATGTTGTATGACTACGCTACTCATAACGATGATTCATATGAATTTTTTTTGCAAAAATTTCATCATCTTTAATCGAGTTTTTATTTTGTACACGTGATAATATATGTATTTCCACACATTTGAGTGTCAACCCGACCGATTTTGGAGCAACTAAATTTTTGTTCAAATTTTTAAGATTGGCAAAAGAAGTGTTGTATGAGTACGCTACTCATAACAATGGGTCATATAGATTTTTTTTGCAAAAATTTCATCATCTTTAATCGAGTTTTTATTTTGTACACGTGATTATATATGTATTTCCACACATTTGAGTCTAAACCCGAACGATTTTGGAGCAACTCAATTTTTGTTCAAATTTTTAAGATTGTCAAAAGCGATATTGTATGAGTACGCTACTCATAACCATGAATCATTTGAATTTTTTTTGCAAAAATTTTATCATCTTTAATCGAGTTTTTATTTTGTACACGTGATTATATATGTATTTCCACACATTTGAGTCTCAACCCGACCGATTTTGGAGCAATTTAATTTTTTTTCAAATTTTTAAGATTGTCAAAAGCGATGTTGTATGAGTACGCTACTCATAACCATGATTCATATGAATTTTTTTTGCAAAAATTTCATCATCTTTAATCGAGTTTTTATTTTGTACACGTGATTATATATGTATTTCCACACAGTTGAGTCTAAGCCCGACCGATTTTGGAGCAACTCAATTTTTGTTCAAAATTTTCAGATTGTCAAAAGCAATGTTGTATGAGTACGCTACTCATAACCATGGGTCATAGCATTTTTTTTTGCAAAAATTTCATCATCTTTAATGGAGTTTTTATTTTGTACACGTGATTATATATGTATTTCCACACCTTTGAGTCTAAACCCGACCGATTTTGGAGCAACTTAATTTTTGTTCAAATTTTTAAGATTGTCGAAAGCAATGTTGTATGCGTACGCTACTCATAACAATGCGTCATATGGATTTTTTTTGCAAAAATTTCATCATCTTTAATCGAGTTTTTATTTTGTACACGTGATTATATATGTATGTATTTCCACACATTTGAGTCTAAACCCGACCGATTTTGGAGCAACTCAATTTTTGTTCAAATTTTGAAGATTGTCAAAAGCGATATTGTATGAGTACGCTACTCATAACCATGAATCATTTGAATTTTTTTTGCAAAAATTTTATCATCTTTAATCGAGTTTTTATTTTGTACACGTGATTATATATGTATTTCCACACATTTGAGTCTCAACCCGACCGATTTTGGAGCAATTTAATTTTTTTTCAAATTTTTAAGATTGTCAAAAGCGATGTTGTATGAGTACGCTACTCATAACCATGATTCATATGAATTTTTTTTGCAAAAATTTCATCATCTTTAATCGAGTTTTTATTTTGTACACGTGATTATATATGTATTTCCACACAGTTGAGTCTAAGCCCGACCGATTTTGGAGCAACTCAATTTTTGTTCAAAATTTTCAGATTGTCAAAAGCAATGTTGTATGAGTACGCTACTCATAACCATGGGTCATAGCATTTTTTTTTGCAAAAATTTCATCATCTTTAATGGAGTTTTTATTTTGTACACGTGATTATATATGTATTTCCACACCTTTGAGTCTAAACCCGACCGATTTTGGAGCAACTTAATTTTTGTTCAAATTTTTAAGATTGTCGAAAGCAATGTTGTATGCGTACGCTACTCATAACAATGCGTCATATGGATTTTTTTTGCAAAAATTTCATCATCTTTAATCGAGTTTTTATTTTGTACACGTGATTATATATGTATTTCCACACATTTGAGTCTCAACCCGAACGATTTTGGAGCAACTCAATTTTTGTTCAAATTTTTAAGATTGTCAAAAGCGATATTGTATGAGTACGCTACTCATAACCATGAATCATTTGAATTTTTTTTGCAAAAATTTTATCATCTTTAATCGAGTTTTTATTTTGTACACGTGATTATATATGTATTTCCACACATTTGAGTCTCAACCCGACCGATTTTGGAGCAATTTAATTTTTTTTCAAATTTTTAAGATTGTCAAAAGCGA
The DNA here is from genome assembly GCA_963971545.1 of Philophylla caesio. Classification (NCBI taxonomy): domain Eukaryota; kingdom Metazoa; phylum Arthropoda; class Insecta; order Diptera; family Tephritidae; genus Philophylla; species Philophylla caesio. Next base: position 99,144,252 of record OZ020604.1, on the reverse strand, counting down.
TGTTGTATGAGTACGCTACTCATAACCATGATTCATATGAATTTTTTTTGCAAAAATTTCATCATCTTTAATCGAGTTTTTATTTTGTACACGTGATTATATATGTATTTCCACACAGTTGAGTCTAAGCCCGACCGATTTTGGAGCAACTCAATTTTTGTTCAAAATTTTCAGATTGTCAAAAGCAATGTTGTATGAGTACGCTACTCATAACCATGGGTCATAGCATTTTTTTTTGCAAAAATTTCATCATCTTTAATGGAGTTTTTATTTTGTACACGTGATTATATATGTATTTCCACACCTTTGAGTCTAAACCCGACCGATTTTGGAGCAACTTAATTTTTGTTCAAATTTTTAAGATTGTCGAAAGCAATGTTGTATGCGTACGCTACTCATAACAATGCGTCATATGGATTTTTTTTGCAAAAATTTCATCATCTTTAATCGAGTTTTTATTTTGTACACGTGATTATATATGTATGTATTTCCACACATTTGAGTCTAAACCCGACCGATTTTGGAGCAACTTAATTTTTGTTCAAATTTTTAAAATTGGCAAAAGAAGTTTTGTATGAGTACGCTACTCATAACAATGGGTCATATGGATTTTTTTTGGAAAAACTTCGTCATCTTTAATCGAGTTTTTATTTTGTACACGTGATTATGTATGTATTTCCACACATTTGAGTCTGAACCCGACCGATTTTTGAGCAACTCAATTTTTGTTCAAATTTTTAAGATTGTCGAAAGCAATGTTGTATGCGTACGCTACTCATAACAATGCGTCATATGGATTTTTTTTGCAAAAATTTCATCATCTTTAATCGAGTTTTTATTTTGTACACGTGATTATATATGTATGTATTTCCACACATTTGAGTCTAAACCCGACCGATTTTGGAGCAACTTAATTTTTGTTCAAATTTTGAAGATTGTCAAAAGCGATATTGTATGAGTACGCTACTCATAACCATGAATCATTTGAATTTTTTTTGCAAAAATTTTATCATCTTTAATCGAGTTTTTATTTTGTACACGTGATTATATATGTATTTCCACACATTTGAGTCTCAACCCGACCGATTTTGGAGCAACTTAATTTTTTTTCAAATTTTTAAGATTATCAAAAGAAGTGTTGTATGAGTACGATTCTCATAACAATGGGTCATATGGATTTTTTTTGGAAAAACTTCGTCATCTTTAATCGAGTTTTTATTTTGTACACGTGATTATGTTTGTATTTCCACACATTTGAGTCTGAACCCGACCGATTTTGGAGCAACTTAATTTTTGTTCAAATTTTGAAGAATGGCAAAAGAAGTGTTGTATGAGTACGCTACTCATAACAATGGGTCATATGGATTTTTTTTGTAAAAATTTCATCATCTTTAATCGAGTTTTTATTTTGTACACGTGATTATATATGTATTTCCACACATTTGTGTCTAAACCCGACCGATTTTGGAGCAACTTAATTTTTGTTAAAATTTTTAAGATTATCAAAAGAAGTGTTGTATGAGTACGATTCTCATAACAATGGGTCATATGGATTTTTTTTGCTAAAATTTCACCATCTTTAATCGAGTTTTTATTTTGTACACGTGATTATATATGTATTTCCACACATTTGAGTCTAAGCCCGACCGATTTTGGAGCAACTTAATTTTTGTTCAAATTTTTAAGATTGTCAAAAGCAATGTTGTATGAGTACGCAACTCATAACAATGCGTCATATCGATTTTTTTGCAAAAAATTCATCATCTTTAATCGAGTTTTTATTTTGTACACGTGATTATACATGTATTTCCACACATTTGAGTCCAAACCCGACCGATTTTCCAGCAACCTAATTTTTGTTCAAATTTTTAAGATTGTCAAAAGCAATGTTGTATGAGTACGCTACTCATAACAATGGGTCATATGGATTTTTTTGCAAAAATTTCATCATCTTTAATCGAGTTTTTATTTTGTTCACGTGATTATATATGTATTTCCACACATTTGAGTCTAAACCCGACCGATTTTGGAGCAACTTAATTTTTGTTCAAATTTTTAAGATTGTCGAAAGCAATGTTGTATGCGTACGCTACTCATAACAATGCGTCATATGGATTTTTTTTGCAAAAATTTCATCATCTTTAATCGAGTTTTTATTTTGTACACGTGATTATATATGTATGTATTTCCACACATTTGAGTCTAAACCCGACCGATTTTGGAGCAACTTAATTTTTGTTCAAATTTTTAAGATTGGCAAAAGAAGTGTTGTATGAGTACGCCACTCATAACAATGGGTCATATGGATTTTTTTGCAAAAATTTCATCATCTTTAATCGAGTTTTTATTTTGTACACGTGATTATATATGTATTTCCACACATTTGAGTCTAAACCCGACCGATTTTGGAGCAACTTAATTTTTGTTAAAATTTTGAAGATTGTCAAAAGCATTGTTGTATGAGTACGCTACTCATAACAATGCGTCATATGATTTTTTTTTTTTGTACACGTGATTATATACATATGTATGTATTTCCACACATTTGAGTCTAAACCCGACCGATTTTGGAGCAACTTAATTTTTGTTAAAATTTTGAAGATTGTCAAAAGCATTGTTGTATGAGTACGCTACTCATAACAATGCGTCATATGTTTTTTTTTTTTTGTACACGTGATTATATATGTATGTATTTTCACACATTTGAGTCTAAACCCGACCGATTTTGGAGCAACTTAATTTTTGTTCAAATTTTTAAGATTGTCAAAAGCAATGTTGTATGAGTACGCTACTCATAACAATGGGTCATATGGATTTTTTTGCAAAAATTTCATCATCTTTAATCGAGTTTTTATTTTGTTCACGTGATTATATATGTATTTCCACACATTTGAGTCTAAACCCGACCGATTTTGGAGCAACTTAATTTTTGTTCAAATTTTTAAGATTGGCAAAAGAAATGTTGTATGAGTACGCCACTCATAACAATGGGTCATATGGATTTTTTTGCAAAAATTTCATCATCTTTAATCGAGTTTTTATTTTGTACACGTGATTATATATGTATGTATTTCCATACATTTGAGTCTAAACCCGACCGATTTTGGAGCAACTTAATTTTTGTTCAAATTTTTAAGATTGGCAAAAGAAGTGTTGTATGAGTACGCCACTCATAACAATGGGTCACATGGATTTTTTTGCAAAAATGTCATCATCTTTAATCGAGTTTTTATTTTGTTCACGTGATTATATATGTATTTCCACACATTTGAGTCTAAACCCGACCGATTTCGGAGCAACTTAATTTTTGTTCAAATTTTTAAGATTGTCAAAACCAATGTTGTATGAGTACGCTACTCATAACAATGCGTCATATGATTTATTTTTGGAAAAATTTCATCATCTTTAATCGAGTTTTTATTTTGTTCACGTGATTATATATGTATTTCCACACATTTGTGTCTAAACCCGACCGATTTTGGAGCAACTTAATTTTTGTTCAAATTTTTAAGATTGTCAAAAGCGTTGTTGTATGAGTACGCTACTCATAACAATGCGTCATATGATTTTTTTTTGGAAAAATTTCATCATCTTTAATCGAGTTTTTCTTTTGTACACGTGATTATATATGTATTTCCACAAATTTGAGTCTAAACCCGACCGATTTCGGAGCAACTTAATTTTTGTTCAAATTTTTAAGATTGTCAAAACCAATGTTGTATGAGTACGCTACTCATAACAATGGGTGATATGGATTTTTTTTGCAAAAATTTCATCATCTTTAATCGAGTTTTTATTTTGTACACGTGTTTATATGTATATGTATTTCCACACATTTGAGTCTAAACCCGACCGATTTTGGAGCAACTTAATTTTTGTTAAATTTTTAAGATTATCAAAAGAAGTGTTGTATGAGTACGATTCTCATAACAATGGGTCATTTGGATTTTTTTTTGCAAAAATTTCATCATCTTTAATCGAGTTTTAATTTTGTACACGTGGTTATATATGTATTTCCACACATTTGAGTCTAAACCCGACCGATTTTGGAGCAACTTAATTTTTGTTAAATTTTTAAGATTATCAAAAGAAGTGTTGTATGAGTACGATACTCATAACAATGGGTCATATGGATTTTTTTTAAAAAATTTCATCATATTTAATCGAGTTTTTATTTTGTACACGTGATTATATATGTATTTCCACACATTTGAGTCTAAACCCGACCGATTTTGGAGCAACTTCATTTTTGTTCAAATTTTTAAGATTGTCAAAAGCAATGTTGTATGAGTACGCTACTCATAACAATGCGTCATAGACATTTTTTTTTGCAAACATTTCATCATCTTTAATCGAGTTTTTATTTTGTACACGTGATTATATATGTATTTCCACACATTTGAGTCTAAACCCGACCGATTTCGGAGCAACTTAATTTTTGTTCAAATTTTTAAGATTGTCAAAGCCAATGTTGTATGAGTACGCTACTCATAACAATGGGTCATATGGATTTTGTTTGCAAAAATTTCATCATCTTTAATCGAGTTTTTATTTTGTACACGTGATTATATATGTATTTCCAAACATTTGAGTCTAAACCCGACCGATTTTGGAGCAACTTAATTTTTGTTTAAATTTTTAAGATTGTCAAAAGCAATATTGTATGAGTACGCTACTCATAACAATGCGTCATATGAATTTTTTTTGGAAACATTTCATCATCTTTAATCGAGTTTTTATTTTGTACACGTGATTATATATGTATTTCCACACATTTGAGTCTAAACACGACCGATTTTGGAGCATCTTAATTTTTGTTCAAATTTTTAAGATTGTCAAAAGCAATGTTGTATGAGTACGCTAGTCATAACCATGGGTCATATGGATTTTTTTTGCAAAAATTTCATCATCTTTAATCGAGTTTTTATTTTGTACACGTGATTATATATATATTTCCACACATTTGAGTCTAAACCCGACCGATTTCGGAGCACCTTAATTTTTGTTAAAATTTTGAAGATTGTCAAAAGCAATGTTGTATGAGTACGCTACTCATACCAATGGGTCATATGGATTTTTTTTGCAAAAATTTCATCATCTTTAATCGAGTTTTTATTTTGTACACGTGATTATATAAGTATTTCCACACATTTGAGTCTAAACACGACCGATTTTGGAGCACCTTAATTTTTGTTCAAAGTTTTAAGATTGTCAAAAGCAATGTTGTATGAGTACGCTACTCATAACAATGGGTCATATGGATTTTTTTTGCAAAAATTTCATCATCTTTAATCGAGTTTTTATTTTGTACACGTGTTTATATGTATATGTATTTCCACACATTTGAGTCTAAACCCGACCGATTTTGGAGCAACTTAATTTTTGTTAAAATTTTTAAGATTGGCAAAAGAAGTGTTGTATGAGTACGCCACTCATAACCATGGGTCATATGAATTTTTTTTGCAAAAATTTCATCATCTTTAATCGAGTTTTTATTTTGTACACGTGATTATATATGTATTTCCACACATTTGTGTCTAAACCCGACCGATTTTGGAGCAACTTCATTTTTGTTCAAATTTTTAAGATTGGCAAAAGAAGTGTTGTATGAGTACGCCACTCATAACAATGGGTCATATGGATTGTTTTGCAAAAATTTTATCATCTTTAATCGAGTTTTTATTTTGTACACGTGATTATGTATGTATTTCCACACATTTGAGTCTAAACCCGACCGATTTTGGAGCAACTTAATTTTTGTTCAAATTTTTAAGATTGTCAAAAGCAATGTTGTATGAGTACGCTACTCATAACAATGGGTCATATGGATTTTTTTGCAAAAATTTCATCATTTTTAATCGAGTTTTTATTTTGTTCACGTGATTATATATGTATTTCCACACATTTGAGTCTAAACCCGACCGAGTTCGGAGCAACTCAATTTTTGTTCAAATTTTTAAGATTGTCAAAACCAATGTTGTATGAGTACGCTACTCATAACAATGTGTCATATGATTTTTTTTTGGAAAAATTTCATCATCTTTAATCGAGTTTTTCTTTTGTACACGTGATTATATATGTATTTCCACACATTTGAGTCTAAACCCGACCGATTTCGGAGCAACTTAATTTTTGTTCAAATTTTTAAGATTGTCAAAACCAATGTTGTATGAGTACGCTACTCATAACAATGGGTGATATGGATTTTTTTTGCAAAAATTTCATCATCTTTAATCGAGTTTTTATTTTGTACACGTGATTATATATGTATTTCCACACATTTGAGTCTAAACACGACCGATTTTGGAGCACCTTAATTTTTGTTCAAATTTTTAAGATTGTCAAAAGCAATGTTGTATGAGTACGCTAGTCATAACCATGATATTATATATGTATGTATTTCCACACATTTGAGTCTAAACCCGACCGATTTTGGAGCAACTTAATTTTTGTTAAAATTTTTAAGATTATCAAAAGAAGTGTTGTATGAGTACGATTCTCATAACAATGGGTCATATGGATTTTTTTGCAAAAATTTCACCATCTTTAATCGAGTTTTTATTTTGTACACGTGATTATATATGCATTTCCACACATTTGAGTCTAAACCCGACCGATTTTGGAGCAACTTCATTTTATTTCAATTTTTAAGATTGTCAAAAGCAATGTTGTATGAGTACGCTACTCATAACAATGCGTCATATCGATTTTTTTTGCAAAAATTTCATCATCTTTAATAGAGTTTTTATTTGGTACACGTGATTATATGTATATGTATTTCCACACATGTGAGTCTAAACCCGACCGATTTTGAAGCAGCTTAATTTTTGTTAAAATTTTTAAGATTGCCAAAAGCATTGTTGTATGAGTACGCTACTCATAACAATGGGTCATATGGATTTTTTTTGCAAAAATTTCATCATCTTTAATCGAGTTTTTATTTTGTACACGTGATTATATATGTATGTATTTCCTCACATTTGAGTCTAAACCCGACCGATTTTAGAGCAACTTAATTTTTGTTCAAATCTTTAAGATTGTCAAAAGCAATGTTGTATGAGTACGCTACTCATAACAATGGGTCATATGGATTGTTTTTGCAAAAATTTCATTAGCTTTAATAGAGTTTTTATTTTCTTCACGTGATTATATATGTATTTCCACACATTTGAGTCTAAACCCGACCGATTTCGGAGCAACTTAATTTTTGTTCAAATTTTTAAGATTATCAAAACCAATGTTGTATGAGTACGCTACTCATAACAATGCGTCATATGATTTTTTTTTGGAAAAATTTCATCATCTTTAATCGAGTTTTTATTTTGTTCACGTTATTATATATGTATTTGTGACTAAACCCGACCGATTTTGGAGCAACTTAAGTTTTGTTCAAATTTTTAAGATTGTCAAAAGCGTTGTTGTATGAGTACGCTACTCATAACAATGCGTCATATGATTTTTTTTTGGAAAGATTTCATCATCTTTAATCGAGTTTTTATTTTGTACACGTGATTATATATGTATTTCCACACATTTGTGTCTAAACCCGACCGATTTTGGAGCAACTTAATTTTTGTTCAAATTTTTAAGATTGTCAAAACCAATGTTGTATGAGTACGCTACTCATAACAATGCGTCATATGATTTTTTTTTGGAAAATTTTCATCATCTTTAATCGAGTTTTTATTTTGTACACGTTATTATATATGTATTTCCACACATTTGAGTCTAAACACGACCGATTTTGGAGCACCTTAATTTTTGTTCAAATTTTTAAGATTGTCAAAAGCAATGTTGTATGAGTACGCTACTCATAGCAATGAGTCATATGGATTTTTTTTGAAAAAATTTCATCATCTTTAATCGGGTTTTATTTTGTACACGTGTTTATATGTATATGTATTTCCACACATTTGAGTCTAAACCCGACCGATTTTGGAGCAACTTAATTTTTGTTAAAATTTTTAAGATTATCAAAAGAAGTGTTGTATGAGTACGATTCTCATAACAATGGGTCATATGGCTTTTTTTTGCAAAAATTTCACCATCTTTAATCGAGTTTTTATTTTGTACACGTGATTATATATGCATTTCCACACATTTGAGTGTAAACCCGACCGATTTTGGAGCAACTTCATTTTTTTTCAGTTTTTAAGATTGTCAAAAGCAATGTTGTATGAGTACGCTACTCATAACAATGCGTCATATCGATTTTTTTTGCAAAAATTTCATCATCTTTAATAGAGTTTTTATTTTGTACACGTGATTATATGTATATGTATTTCCACACATGTGAGTCTAAACCCGACCGATTTTGAAGCAACTTAATTTTTGTTAAAATTTTTGAGATTGTCAAAAGCATTGTTGTATGAGTACGATACTCATAACTATGGGTCATATGGATTTTTTTTGCAAAAATTTCATCATCTTTAATCGAGTTTTTATTTTGTACACGTGATTATATATGTATTTCCACACATTTGAGTCTAAACCCGACCGATTTTGGAGCAACTTAATTTTTGTTCAAATTTTTAAGATTATCAAAACCAATGTTGTATGAGTACGCTACTCATAACAATGGGTCATATGGATTGTTTTTGCAAAAATTTCATTATCTTTAATCGAGTTTTTATTTTGTACACGTGATTATATATGTATTTCCACACATTTGTTTCTAAACCCGACCGATTTTGGAGCAACTTAATTTTTGTTCAAATTTTTAAGATTGTCAAAAGCAATGTTGTATGAGTACGCTACTCATAACAATGGGTCATATGGATTTTTTTGCAAAAATTTCATCATCTTTAATCGAGTTTTTATTTTGTACACATGATTATATATGTATTTCCACGTATTTGAGTCTAAACACGACCGATTTTGGAGCACCTTAATATTTGTTCAAATTTTTAAGATTGTCAAAAGCACTGTTGTATGAGTACGCTACTCATAACAATGGGTCATATGGATTGTTTTTGCAAAAATTTCATTATCTTTAATCGAGTTTTTATTTTGTACACGTGATTATATATGTATTTCCACACATTTGTTTCTAAACCCGACCGATTTCGGAGCAACTTAATTTTTGTTCAAATTTTTAAGATTATCAAAACCAATGTTGTATGAGTACGCTAGTCATAACCATGATATTATATATGTATGTATTTCCACACATTTGAGTCTAAACCCGACCGATTTTGGAGCAACTTAATTTGTGTTAAAATTTTTAAGATTATCAAAAGAAGTGTTGTATGAGTACGATTCTCATAACAATGGGTCATATGGATTTTTTTGCAAAAATTTCACCATCTTTAATCGAGTTTTTATTTTGTACACGTGATTATATATGCATTTCCACACATTTGAGTCTAAACCCGACCGATTTTGGAGCAACTTCATTTTATTTCAATTTTTAAGATTGTCAAAAGCAATGTTGTATGAGTACGCTACTCATAACAATGCGTCATATCGATTTTTTTTGCAAAAATTTCATCATCTTTAATAGAGTTTTTATTTGGTACACGTGATTATATGTATATGTATTTCCACACATGTGAGTCTAAACCCGACCGATTTTGAAGCAGCTTAATTTTTGTTAAAATTTTTAAGATTGCCAAAAGCATTGTTGTATGAGTACGCTACTCATAACAATGGGTCATATGGATTTTTTTTGCAAAAATTTCATCATCTTTAATCGAGTTTTTATTTTGTACACGTGATTATATATGTATGTATTTCCTCACATTTGAGTCTAAACCCGACCGATTTTAGAGCAACTTAATTTTTGTTCAAATTTTTAAGATTGTCAAAAGCAATGTTGTATGAGTACGCTACTCATAACAATGGGTCATATGGATTGTTTTTGCAAAAATTTCATTAGCTTTAATCGAGTTTTTATTTTCTTCACGTGATTATATATGTATTTCCACACATTTGAGTCTAAACCCGACCGATTTCGGAGCAACTTAATTTTTGTTCAAATTTTTAAGATTATCAAAACCAATGTTGTATGAGTACGCTACTCATAACAATGCGTCATATGATTTTTTTTTGGAAAAATTTCATCATCTTTAATCGAGTTTTTATTTTGTTCACGTTATTATATATGTATTTGTGACTAAACCCGACCGATTTTGGAGCAACTTAATTTTTGTTCAAATTTTTAAGATTGTCAAAAGCGTTGTTGTATGAGTACGCTACTCATAACAATGCGTCATATGATTTTTTTTTGGAAAGATTTCATCATCTTTAATCGAGTTTTTATTTTGTACACGTGATTATATATGTATTTCCACACATTTGTGTCTAAACCCGACCGATTTTGGAGCAACTTAATTTTTGTTCAAATTTTTAAGATTGTCAAAACCAATGTTGTATGAGTACGCTACTCATAACAATGCGTCATATGATTTTTTTTTGGAAAAATTTCATCATCTTTAATCGAGTTTTTATTTTGTACACGTTATTATATATGTATTTCCACACATTTGAGTCTAAACACGACCGATTTTGGAGCACCTTAATTTTTGTTCAAATTTTTAAGATTGTCAAAAGCAATGTTGTATGAGTACGCTACTCATAGCAATGAGTCATATGGATTTTTTTTGAAAAAATTTCATCATCTTTAATCGGGTTTTATTTTGTACACGTGTTTATATGTATATGTATTTCCACACATTTGAGTCTAAACCCGACCGATTTTGGAGCAACTTAATTTTTGTTAAAATTTTTAAGATTATCAAAAGAAGTGTTGTATGAGTACGATTCTCATAACAATGGGTCATATGGCTTTTTTTTGCAAAAATTTCACCATCTTTAATCGAGTTTTTATTTTGTACACGTGATTATATATGCATTTCCACACATTTGAGTGTAAACCCGACCGATTTTGGAGCAACTTCATTTTTTTTCAGTTTTTAAGATTGTCAAAAGCAATGTTGTATGAGTACGCTACTCATAACAATGCGTCATATCGATTTTTTTTGCAAAAATTTCATCATCTTTAATAGAGTTTTTATTTTGTACACGTGATTATATGTATATGTATTTCCACACATGTGAGTCTAAACCCGACCGATTTTGAAGCAACTTAATTTTTGTTAAAATTTTTGAGATTGTCAAAAGCATTGTTGTATGAGTACGATACTCATAACTATGGGTCATATGGATTTTTTTTGCAAAAATTTCATCATCTTTAATCGAGTTTTTATTTTGTACACGTGATTATATATGTATTTCCACACATTTGAGTCTAAACCCGACCGATTTTGGAGCAACTTAATTTTTGTTCAAATTTTTAAGATTGGCTAAAGAAGTGTTGTATGAGTACGCCACTCATAACCATGGGTCATATGCATTTTTTTTGCAAAAAATTCATCATCTTTAATCGAGTTTTTATTTTGTACACGTGATTATATATGTATTTCCACACATTTGAGTCCAAACCGGACCGATTTTGGAGCAACTTAATTTTTGTTCAAATTTTTAAGATTGTCAAAACCAATGTTGTATGAGTACGCTACTCATAACAATGGGTCATATGGATTTTTTTGCAAAAATTTCATCATCTTTAATCGAGTTTTTATTTTGTACACATGATTATATATGTATTTCCACGTATTTGAGTCTAAACACGACCGATTTTGGAGCACCTTAATATTTGTTCAAATTTTTAAGATTGTCAAAAGCACTGTTGTATGAGTACGCTACTCATAACAATGGGTCATATGGATTGTTTTTGCAAAAATTTCATTATCTTTAATCGAGTTTTTATTTTGTACACGTGATTATATATGTATTTCCACACATTTGTTTCTAAACCCGACCGATTTTGGAGCAACTTAATTTTTGTTCAAATTTTTAAGATTGTCAAAAGCAATGTTGTATGAGTACGCTACTCATAACAATGGGTCATATGGATTTTTTTGCAAAAATTTCATCATCTTTAATCGAGTTTTTATTTTGTACACATGATTATATATGTATTTCCACGTATTTGAGTCTAAACACGACCGATTTTGGAGCACCTTAATATTTGTTCAAATTTTTAAGATTGTCAAAAGCACTGTTGTATGAGTACGCTACTCATAACAATGGGTCATATGGATTGTTTTTGCAAAAATTTCATTATCTTTAATCGAGTTTTTATTTTGTACACGTGATTATATATGTATTTCCACACATTTGTTTCTAAACCCGACCGATTTCGGAGCAACTTAATTTTTGTTCAAATTTTTAAGATTATCAAAACCAATGTTGTATGAGTACGCTACTCATAACAATGCGTCATATGATTTTTTTTTGGAAAAATTTCATCATCTTTAATCGAGTTTTTATTTTGTTCACGTTATTATATATGTATTTGTGACTAAACCCGACCGATTTTGGAGCAACTTAATTTTTGTTCAAATTTTTAAGATTGTCAAAAGCGTTGTTGTATGAGTACGCTACTCATAACAATGCGTCATATGATTTTTTTTTGGAAAGATTTCATCATCTTTAATCGAGTTTTTATTTTGTACACGTGATTATATATGTATTTCCACACATTTGTGTCTAAACCCGACCGATTTTGGAGCAACTTAATTTTTGTTCAAATTTTTAAGATTGTCAAAACCAATGTTGTATGAGTACGCTACTCATAACAATGCGTCATATGATTTTTTTTTGGAAAAATTTCATCATCTTTAATCGAGTTTTTATTTTGTACACGTTATTATATATGTATTTCCACACATTTGAGTCTAAACACGACCGATTTTGGAGCACCTTAATTTTTGTTCAAATTTTTAAGATTGTCAAAAGCAATGTTGTATGAGTACGCTACTCATAGCAATGAGTCATATGGATTTTTTTTGAAAAAATTTCATCATCTTTAATCGGGTTTTATTTTGTACACGTGTTTATATGTATATGTATTTCCACACATTTGAGTCTAAACCCGACCGATTTTGGAGCAACTTAATTTTTGTTAAAATTTTTAAGATTATCAAAAGAAGTGTTGTATGAGTACGATTCTCATAACAATGGGTCATATGGCTTTTTTTTGCAAAAATTTCACCATCTTTAATCGAGTTTTTATTTTGTACACGTGATTATATATGCATTTCCACACATTTGAGTGTAAACCCGACCGATTTTGGAGCAACTTCATTTTTTTTCAGTTTTTAAGATTGTCAAAAGCAATGTTGTATGAGTACGCTACTCATAACAATGCGTCATATCGATTTTTTTTGCAAAAATTTCATCATCTTTAATAGAGTTTTTATTTTGTACACGTGATTATATGTATATGTATTTCCACACATGTGAGTCTAAACCCGACCGATTTTGAAGCAACTTAATTTTTGTTAAAATTTTTGAGATTGTCAAAAGCATTGTTGTATGAGTACGATACTCATAACTATGGGTCATATGGATTTTTTTTGCAAAAATTTCATCATCTTTAATCGAGTTTTTATTTTGTACACGTGATTATATATGTATTTCCACACATTTGAGTCTAAACCCGACCGATTTTGGAGCAACTTAATTTTTGTTCAAATTTTTAAGATTGGCTAAAGAAGTGTTGTATGAGTACGCCACTCATAACCATGGGTCATATGCATTTTTTTTGCAAAAAATTCATCATCTTTAATCGAGTTTTTATTTTGTACACGTGATTATATATGTATTTCCACACATTTGAGTCCAAACCGGACCGATTTTGGAGCAACTTAATTTTTGTTCAAATTTTTAAGATTGTCAAAACCAATGTTGTATGAGTACGCTACTCATAACAATGGGTCATATGGATTTTTTTGCAAAAATTTCATCATCGTTAATCGAGTTTTTATTTTGTACACATGATTATATATGTATTTCCACGTATTTGAGTCTAAACACGACCGATTTTGGAGCACCTTAATATTTGTTCAAATTTTTAAGATTGTCAAAAGCACTGTTGTATGAGTACGCTACTCATAACAATGGGTCATATGGATTGTTTTTGCAAAAATTTCATTATCTTTAATCGAGTTTTTATTTTGTACACGTGATTATATATGTATTTCCACACATTTGTTTCTAAACCCGACCGATTTTGGAGCAACTTAATTTTTGTTCAAATTTTTAAGATTGTCAAAAGCAATGTTGTATGAGTACGCTACTCATAACAATGGGTCATATGGATTGTTTTTGCAAAAATTTCATTAGCTTTAATCGAGTTTTTATTTTGTTCACGTGATTATATATGTATTTCCACACATTTGAGTCTAAACCCGACCGATTGTGGAGCAACTTAATTTTTGTTCAAATTTTTAAGATTGTCAAAAGCATTGTTGTATGAGTACGCTACTCATAACAATGCGTCATATGATTTTTTTTTGGAAAAATTTCATCATCTTTAATCGAGTTTTTATTTTGTACACGTGATTATATATGTATGTATTTCCTCACATTTGAGTCTAAACCCGACCGATTTTAGAGCAACTTAATTTTTGTTCAAATTTTTAAGATTGTCAAAAGCAATGTTGTATGAGTACGCTATTCATAACAATGGGTCATATGGATTGTTTTTGCAAAAATTTCATTAGCTTTAATCGAGTTTTTATTTTGTTCACGTGATTATATATGTATTTCCACACATTTGAGTCTAAACCCGACCGATTTCGGAGCAACTTAATTTTTGTTCAAATTTTTAAGATTGTCAAAACCAATGTTGTATGAGTACGCTACTCATAACAATGCGTCATATGATTTTTTTTTGGAACAATTTCATCATCTTTAATCGAGTTTTTATTTTGTTCACGTGATTATATATGTATTTCCACACATTTGTGACTAAACCCGACCGATTTTGGAACAACTTAATTTTTGTTCAAATTTTTAAGATTGTCAAAAGCGTTGTTGTATGAGTACGCTACTCATAACAATGCGTCATATGATTTTTTTTTGGAAAAATTTCATCATCTTTAATCGAGTTTTTATTTTGTACACGTGATTATATATGTATTTCCACACATTTGAGTCTAAACACGACCGATTTTGGAGCACCTTAATATTTGTTCATGTTTTTAAGATTGTCAAAAGCAATGGGTCATATGGATTTTTTTTGCAAAAATTTCATCATCTTAAATCGAGTTTTTATTTTGTACACGTGATTATATACATATGTATTTCCACACATTTGAGTCTAAACCCGACCGATTTTGGAGCAACTTAATTTTTGTTCAAATTTTTAAGATTGTCAAAAGCAATGTTGTATGAGTACGCTATTCATAACAATGGGTCATATGGATTGTTTTTGCAAAAATTTCATTAGCTTTAATCGAGTTATTATTTTGTTCACGTGATTATATATGTATTTCCACACATTTGAGTCTAAACCCGACCGATTTCGGAGCAACTAAATTTTTGTTCAAATTTTTAAGATTGTCAAAACCAATGTTGTATGAGTACGCTACTCATAACAATGCGTCATATGATTTTTTTTTGGAACAATTTCATCATCTTTAATCGAGTTTTTATTTTGTTCACGTGATTATATATGTATTTCCACACATTTGTGACTAAACCCGACCGATTTTGGAACAACTTAATTTTTGTTCAAATTTTTAAGATTGTCAAAAGCGTTGTTGTATGAGTACGCTACTCATAACAATGCGTCATATGATTTTTTTTGGAAAAATTTCATCATCTTTAATCGAGTTTTTATTTTGTACACGTGATTATATATGTATTTCCACACATTTGAGTCTAAACACGACCGATTTTGGAGCACCTTAATATTTGTTCATGTTTTTAAGATTGTCAAAAGCAATGGGTCATATGGATTTTTTTTGCAAAAATTTCATCATCTTAAATCGAGTTTTTATTTTGTACACGTGATTATATACATATGTATTTCCACACATTTGAGTCTAAACCCGACCGATTTTGGAGCAACTTAATTTTTGTTAAAATTTTTAAGATTGTCAAAAGCAATGTTGTATGAGTACGCTACTCATAACAATGGGTCATATGGATTTTTTTGCAAAAATTTCATCATCTTTAATCGAGTTTTTATTTTGTTCACGTGATTATATATGTATTTCCACACATTTGAGTCTAAACCCGACCGATTTCGGAGCAACTTAATTTTTGTTCAAATTTTTAAGATTGTCAAAAACAATGTTGTATGAGTACGCTTCTCATAACAATGCGTCATATGATTTTTTTTTGGAAAAATTTCATCATCTTTAATTGAGTTTTTATTTTGTTCACGTGATTATATATGTATTTCCACACATTTGTGTCTAAACCCGACCGATTTTGGAGCAACTTAATTTATGTTCAAATTTTTAAGATTGTCAAAAGAATTGTTGTATGAGTACGCTACTCATAACAATGCGTCATATGATTTTTTTTTGGAAAAATTTCATCATCTTTAATCGAGTTTTTCTTTTGTACACGTGATTATATATGTATTTCCACACATTTGAGTCTAAACCCGACCGATTTTGGAGCAACTTAATTTTTGTTCAAATTTTTAAGATTGTCAAAAGAATTGTTGTATGAGTACGCTACTCATAACAATGGGTCATATGGATTTTTTTTGCAAAAATTTCATCATCTTTAATCGAGTTTTTATTTTGTACACGTGATTATATATGTATTTCCACACATTTGAGTCTAAACCCGACCGATTTTGGAGCAACTTAATTTTTGTTCAAATTTTTAAGATTGGCAAAAGAAGTGTTGTATGAGTACGCCACTAATAACCATGGGTCATATGCATTTTTTTGCAAAAAATTCATCATCTTTAATCGAGTTTTTATTTTGTACACGTGATTATATATGTATTTCCACACATTTGAGTCCAAACCCGACCGATTTTGGAGCAACACAATTTTTGTTCAAATTTTTAAGATTGTCAAAAGCAATGTTGTATGAGTACGCTACTCATAACAATGGGTCATATGGATTTTTTTGCAAAAATTTCATCATCTTTAATCGAGTTTTTATTTTGTACACGTGATTATATATGTATTTCCACACATTTGAGTCTAAACACGACCGATTTTGGAGCACCTTAATTTTTGTTCAAATTTTTAAGATTGTCAAAAGCAATGTTGTATGAGTACGCTACTCATAGCAATGAGTCATATGGATTTTTTTTGCAAAAATTTCATCATCTTTAATCGGGTTTTATTTTGTACACGTGTTTATATGTATATGTATTTCCACACATTTGAGTCTAAACCCGACCGATTTTGGAGCAACTTAATTTGTGTTAAAATTTTTAAGATTATCAAAAGAAGTGTTGTATGAGTACGATTCTCATAACAATGGGTCATATGGATTTTTTTTGCAAAAATTTCACCATCTTTAATCGAGTTTTTATTTTGTACACGTGATTATATATGTATTTCCACACATTTGAGTCTAAACCCGACCGATTTTGGAGCAACTTAATTTTTGTTCAAAGTTTTAAGATTGTCAAAAGCAATGTTGTATGAGTACGCTACTCATAACAATGCGTCATAGACATTTTTTTTTGCAAAAATTTCATCATCTTTAATCGAGTTTTTATTTTGTACACGTGATTATATATGTATTTCCACACATTTGAGTCCAAACCCGACCGATTTCGGAGCACCTTAATTTTTGTTAAAATTTTGAAGATTGTCAAAAGCAATGTTGTATGAGTACGCCACTCATAACAATGGGTCATATAGATTTTTTTTTGCAAAAATTTCATCATCTTTAATCGAGTTTTTATTTTGTACACGTGTTTATATGTATATGTATTTCCACACATTTGAGTCTAAACCCGACCGATTTTGGAGCAACTTAATTTTTGTTAAAATTTTTAAGATTATCAAAAGAAGTGTTGTATGAGTACGATTCTCATAACAATGGGTCATATGGATTTTTTTTGCTAAAATTTCACCATCTTTAATCGAGTTTTTATTTTGTACACGTGATTATATATGCATTTCCACACATTTGAGTCTAAACCCGACCGATTTTGGAGCAACTTCATTTTTTTTTCAATTTCTAAGATTGTCAAAAGAAGTGTTGTATGAGTACGCCACTCATAACAATGGGTCATATGGATTTTTTTGCAAAAATTTCATCATCTTTAATCGAGTTTTTATTTTGTACACGTGAGTATATATGTATTTCCACACATTTGAGTCTAAACCCGACCGATTTTGGAGCAACTTAATTTTTGTTCAAATTTTTAAGATTGGCAAAAGAAGTGTTGTATGAGTACGCCACTCATAACAATGGGTCATATGGATTTTTTTGCAAAAATTTCATCATCTTTAATCGAGTTTTTATTTTGTACACGTGATTATATTTGTATTTCCACACATTTGAGTCTAAACCCGACCGATTTTGGAGCAACTTAATTTTTGTTAAACTTTTGAAGATTGTCAAAAGCATTGTTGTATGAGTACGCTACTCATAACAATGCGTCATATGATTTTTTTTTTTTGTACACGTGATTATATATGTATGTATTTCCACACATTTGAGTCTCAACCCGACCGATTTTGGAGCAACTTAATTTTTGTTCAAATTTTTAAGATTGGCAAAAGAAGTGTTGTATGAGTACGCCACTCATAACAATGGGTCATATGGATTGTTTTTG
The DNA here is from genome assembly GCA_963971545.1 of Philophylla caesio. NCBI lineage: Eukaryota > Metazoa > Arthropoda > Insecta > Diptera > Tephritidae > Philophylla > Philophylla caesio. The sequence goes on along the minus strand of OZ020604.1, from coordinate 99,125,636 downwards.
CAAAAATTTCATTAGCTTTAATCGAGTTTTTATTTTCTTCACGTGATTATATATGTATTTCCACACATTTGAGTCTAAACACGACCGATTTTGGAGCACCTTAATTTTTGTTCAAATTTTTAAGATTGTCAAAAGCAATGTTGTATGAGTACGCTACTCATAGCAATGAGTCATATGGATTTTTTTTGCAAAAATTTCATCATCTTTAATCGGGTTTTATTTTGTACACGTGTTTATATGTATATGTATTTCCACACATTTGAGTCTAAACCCGACCGATTTTGGAGCAACTTAATTTTTGTTAAAATTTTTAAGATTATCAAAAGAAGTGTTGTATGAGTACGATTCTCATAACAATGGGTCATATGGCTTTTGTTTGCAAAAATTTCACCATCTTTAATCGAGTTTTTATTTTGTACACGTGATTATATATGCATTTCCACACATTTGAGTGTAAACCCGACCGATTTTGGAGCAACTTCATTTTTTTTCCAATTTTTAAGATTGTCAAAAGCAATGTTGTATGAGTACGCTACTCATAACAATGCGTCATATCGATTTTTTTTGCAAAAATTTCATCATCTTTAATAGAGTTTTTATTTTGTACACGTGATTATATGTATATGTATTTCCACACATGTGAGTATAAACACGACCGATTTTGAAGCAACTTAATTTTTGTTAAAATTTTTGAGATTGTCAAAAGCATTGTTGTATGAGTACGATACTCATAACTATGGGTCATATGGATTTTTTTTGCAAAAATTTCATCATCTTTAATCGAGTTTTTATTTTGTACACGTGATTATATATGTATTTCCACACATTTGAGTCTAAACCCGACCGATTTTGGAGCAACTTAATTTTTGTTAAAATTTTGAAGATTGTCAAAAGCATTGTTGTATGAGTACGCTACTCATAACAATGCGTCATATGATTTTTTTTTTTTTGTACACGTGATTATATATGTATGTATTTCCACACATTTGAGTCTAAACCCGACCGATTTTGGAGCAACTTAATTTTTGTTCAAATTTTTAAGATTGTCAAAAGCAATGTTGTATGAGTACGCTACTCATAACAATGGGTCATATGGATTTTTTTGCAAAAATTTCATCATTTTTAATCGAGTTTTTATTTTGTTCACGTGATTATATATGTATTTCCACACATTTGAGTCTAAACCCGACCGATTTCGGAGCAACTTAATTTTTGTTCAAATTTTTAAGATTGTCAAAACCAATGTTGTATGAGTACGCTACTCATAACAATGTGTCATATGATTTTTTTTTGTAAAAATTTCATCATCTTTAATCGAGTTTTTATTTTGTACACGTGATTATATATGTATGTATTTCCTCACATTTGAGTCTAAACCCGACCGATTTTAGAGCAACTTAATTTTTGTTCAAATTTTTAAGATTGTCAAAAGCAATGTTGTATGAGTACGCTACTCATAACAATGGGTCATATGGATTGTTTTTGCAAAAATTTCATTAGCTTTAATCGAGTTTTTATTTTCTTCACGTGATTATATATGCATTTCCACACATTTGAGTGTAAACCCGACCGATTTTGGAGCAACTACATTTTTTTTTCAATTTTTAAGATTGTCAAAAGCAATGTTGTATGAGTACGCTACTCATAACAATGCGTCATATCGATTTTTTTTGCAAAAATTTCATCATCTTTAATAGAGTTTTTATTTTGTACACGTGATTATATGTATATGTATTTCCACACATGTGAGTCTAAACCCGACCGATTTTGAAGCAACTTAATTTTTGTTAAAATTTTTGAGATTGTCAAAAGCATTGTTGTATGAGTACGATACTCATAACTATGGGTCATATGGATTTTTTTTGCAAAAATTTCATCATCTTTAATCGAGTTTTTATTTTGTACACGTGATTATACATATATGTATTTCCACACATTTGAGTCTAAACCCGACCGATTTTGGAGCAACTTAATTTTTGTTCAAATTTTTAAGATTGGCTAAAGAAGTGTTGTATGAGTACGCCACTCATAACCATGGGTCATATGCATTTTTTTTGCAAAAAATGCATCATCTTTAATCGAGTTTTTATTTTGTACACGTGATTATATATGTATTTCCACACATTTGAGTCCAAACCGGACCGATTTTGGAGCAACTTAATTTTTGTTCAAATTTTTAAGATTGTCAAAACCAATGTTGTATGAGTACGCTACTCATAACAATGGGTCATATGGATTTTTTTGCAAAAACTTCATCATCTTTAATCGAGTTTTTATTTTGTACACATGATTATATATGTATTTCCACGTATTTGAGTCTAAACACGACCGATTTTGGAGCACCTTAATATTTGTTCATGTTTTTAAGATTGTCAAAAGCAATAGGTCATATGGATTTTTTTTGCAAAAATTTCATTATCTTTAATCGAGTTTTTATTTTGTACACGTGATTATAAATGTATTTCCACACATTTGTTTCTAAACCCGACCGATTTTGGAGCAACTTGATTTTTGTTCACATTTTTAAGATTGTCAAAAGCAATGTTCTATGAGTACGCTACTCATAACAATGGGTCATATGGATTGTTTTTGCAAAAATTTCATTAGCTTTAATCGAGTTTTTATTTTGTTCACGTGATTATATATGTATTTCCACACATTTGAGTCTAAACCCGACCGATTGTGGAGCAACTTAATTTTTGTTCAAATTTTTAAGATTGTCAAAAGCATTGTTGTATGAGTACGCTACTCATAACAATGCGTCATATGATTTTTTTTTGGAAAAATTTCATCATCTTTAATCGAGTTTTTATTTTGTACACGTGATTATATATGTATGTATTTCCTCACATTTGAGTCTAAACCCGACCGATTTTAGAGCAACTTAATTTTTGTTCAAATTTTTAAGATTGTCAAAAGCAATGGGTCATATGGATTTTTTTTGCAAAAATTTCATCATCTTGAATCGAGTTTTTATTTTGTACACGTGATTATATACATATGTATTTCCACACATTTGAGTCTAAACCCGACCGATTTTGGAGCAACTTAATTTTTGTTAAAATTTTTAAGATTGTCAAAAGCAATGTTGTATGAGTACGCTACTCATAACAATGGGTCATATGGATTTTTTTGCAAAAATTTCATCATCTTTAATCGAGTTTTTATTTTGTTCACGTGATTATATATGTATTTCCACACATTTGAGTCTAAACCCGACCGATTTCGGAGCAACTTAATTTTTGTTCAAATTTTTAAGATTGTCAAAACCAATGTTGTATGAGTACGCTACTCATAACAATGCGTCATATGATTTTTTTTTGGAAATATTTCATCATCTTTAATCGAGTTTTTATTTTGTTCACGTGATTATATATGTATTTCCACACATTTGTGTCTAAACCCGACCGATTTTGGAGCAACTTAATTTTTGTTCAAACTTTTAAGATTGTCAAAAGAATTGTTGTATGAGTACGCTACTCATAACAATGCGTCATATGATTTTTTTTTGGAAAAATTTCATCATCTTTAATCGAGTTTTTCTTTTGTACACGTGATTATATATGTATTTCCACACATTTGAGTCTAAACCCGACCGATTTTGGAGCAACTTAATTTTTGTTCAAATTTTTAAGATTGTCAAAAGAATTGTTGTATGAGTACGCTACTCATAACAATGGGTCATATGGATTTTTTTTGCAAAAATTTCATCATCTTTAGTCGAGTTTTTATTTTGTACACGTGATTATATATGTATTTCCACACATTTGAGTCTAAACCCGACCGATTTTGGAGCAACTTAATTTTTGTTCAAATTTTTAAGATTGGCAAAAGAAGTATTGTATGAGTACGCCACTCATAACCATGGGTCATATGCATTTTTTTTGCAAAAAATTCATCATCTTTAATCGAGTTTTTATTTTGTACACGTGATTATATATGCATTTCCACACATTTGAGTCCAAACCCGACCGATTTTGGAGCAACACAATTTTTGTTCAAATTTTGAAGATTGTCAAAAGCAATGTTGTATGAGTACGCTACTCATAACAATGGGTCATATGGATTTTTTTGCAAAAAATTCATCATCTTTAATCGGGTTTTTCTTTTGTACACGTGATTATATATGTATTTCCACACATTTGAGTCTAAACACGACCGATTTTGGAGCACCTTAATTTTTCTTCAAATTTTTAAGATTGTCAAAAGCAATGTTGTATGAGTACGCTACTCATAGCAATGAGTCATATGGATTTTTTTTGCAAAAATTTCATCATCTTTAATCGGGTTTTATTTTGTACACGTGTTTATATGTATATGTATTTCCTCACATTTGAGTCTAAACCCGACCGATTTTGGAGCAACTTAATTTGTGTTAAAATTTTTAAGATTATCAAAAGAAGTGTTGTATGAGTACGATTCTCATAACAATGGGTCATATGGATTTTTTTTGCAAAAATTTCACCATCTTTAATCGAGTTTTTATTTTGTACACGTGATTATATATGCATTTCCACACATTTGAGTGTAAACCCGACCGATTTTGGAGCAACTTCATTTTTTTTTCAATTTTTAAGATTGTCAAAAGCAATGTTGTATGAGTACGCTACTCATAACAATGCGTCATATCGATTTTTTTTGCAAAAATTTCATCATCTTTAATAGAGTTTTTATTTTGTACACGTGATTATATGTATATGTATTTCCACACATGTGAGTCTAAACCCGACCGATTTTGAAGCAACTTAATTTTTGTTAAAATTTTTGAGATTGTCAAAAGCATTGTTGTATGAGTACGATACTCATAACTATGGGTCATATGGATTTTTTTTGCAAAAATTTCATCATCTTTAATCGAGTTTTTATTTTGTACACGTGATTATATATGTATTTCCACACATTTGAGTCTAAACCCGACCGATTTTGGAGCAACTTAATTTTTGTTCAAATTTTTAAGATTATCGGAAGAAGTGTTGTATGAGTACGCCACTCATAACCATGGGTCATATGCATTTTTTTTGCAAAAAATTCATCATCTTTAATCGAGTTTTTATTTTGTACACGTGATTATATATGTATTTCCACACATTTGAGTCCAAACCGGACCGATTTTGGAGCAACTTAATTTTTGTTCAAATTTTTAAGATTGTCAAAACCAATGTTGTATGAGTACGCTACTCATAACAATGGGTCATATGGATTTTTTTGCAAAAATTTCATCATCTTTAATCGAGTTTTTATTTTGTACACATGATTATATATGTATTTCCACGTATTTGAGTCTAAACACGACCGATTTTGGAGCACCTTAATATTTGTTCATGTTTTTAAGATTGTCAAAAGCAATAGGTCATATGGATTTTTTTTGCAAAAATTTCATTATCTTTAATCGAGTTTTTATTTTGTACACGTGATTATATATGTATTTCCACACATTTGTTTCTAAACCCGACCGATTTTGGAGCAACTTAATTTTTGTTCAAATTTTTAAGATTGTCAAAAGCAATGTTGTATGAGTACGCTACTCATAACAATGGGTCATATGGATTGTTTTTGCAAAAATTTCATTAGCTTTAATCGAGTTTTTATTTTGTTCACGTGATTATATATGTATTTCCACACATTTGAGTCTAAACCCGACCGATTGTGGAGCAACTTAATTTTTGTTCAAATTTTTAAGATTGTCAAAAGCATTGTTGTATGAGTACGCTACTCATAACAATGCGTCATATGATTTTTTTTTGGAAAAATTTCATCATCTTTAATCGAGTTTTTATTTTGTACACGTGAATATATATGTATGTATTTCCTCACATTTGAGTCTAAACCCGACCGATTTTAGAGCAACTTAATTTTTGTTCAAATTTTTAAGATTGTCAAAAGCAATGTTGTATGAGTACGCTATTCATAACAATGGGTCATATGGATTGTTTTTGCAAAAATTTCATTAGCTTTAATCGAGTTTTTATTTTGTTCACGTGATTATATATGTATTTCCACACATTTGAGTCTAAACACGACCGATTTCGGAGCAACTTAATTTTTGTTGAAATTTTTAAGATTGTCAAAACCAATGTTGTATGAGTACGCTACTCATAACAATGCGTCATATGATTTTTTTTTGGAAAAATTTCATCATCTTTAATCGAGTTTTTATTTTGTACACGTGATTATATATGTATTTCCACACATTTGAGTCTAAACACGACCGATTTTGGAGCACCTTAATATTTGTTCATGTTTTTAAGATTGTCAAAAGCAATGTTGTATGAGTACGCTACTCATAACAATGGGTCATATGGATTTTTTTGCAAAAATTTCATCATCTTTAATCGAGTTTTTATTTTGTACACGTGATTATATACATATGTATTTCCACACATTTGAGTCTAAACCCGACCGATTTTGGAGCAACTTAATTTTTGTTAAAATTTTTAAGATTGTCAAAAGCAATGTTGTATGAGTACGCTACTCATAACAATGGGTCATATGGATTTTTTTGCAAAAATTTCATCATCTTTAATCGAGTTTTTATTTTGTTCACGTGATTATATATGTATTTCCACACATTTGAGTCTAAACCCGACCGATTTCGGAGCAACTTAATTTTTGTTCAAATTTTTAAGATTGTCAAAACCAATGTTGTATGAGTACGCTACTCATAACAATGCGTCATATGATTTTTTTTGGAAATATTTCATCATCTTTAATCGAGTTTTTATTTTGTTCAAGTGATTATATATGTATTTCCACACATTTGTGTCTAAACCCGACCGATTTTGGAGCAACTTAATTTTTGTTCAAACTTTTAAGATTGTCAAAAGAATTGTTGTATGAGTACGCTACTCATAACAATGCGTCATATGATTTTTTTTTGGAAAAATTTCATCATCTTTAATCGAGTTTTTCTTTTGTACACGTGATTATATATGTATTTCCACACATTTGAGTCTAAACCCGACCGATTTTGGAGCAACTTAATTTTTGTTCAAATTTTTAAGATTGTCAAAAGAATTGTTGTATGAGTACGCTACTCATAACAATGGGTTATATGGATTTTTTTTGCAAAAATTTCATCATCTTTAATCGAGTTTTTATTTTGTACACGTGATTATATATGTATTTCCACACATTTGAGTCTAAACCCGACCGATTTTGGAGCAACTTAATTTTTGTTCAAATTTTTAAGATTGGCAAAAGAAGTATTGTATGAGTACGCCACTCATAACCATGGGTCATATGCATTTTTTTTGCAAAAAATTCATCATCTTTAATCGAGTTTTTATTTTGTACACGTGATTATATATGCATTTCCACACATTTGAGTCCAAACCCGACCGATTTTGGAGCAACACAATTTTTGTTCAAATTTTGAAGATTGTCAAAAGCAATGTTGTATGAGTACGCTACTCATAACAATGGGTCATATGGATTTTTTTGCAAAAATTGCATCATCTTTAATCGAGTTTTTATTTTGTACAAGTGATTATATATGTATTTCCACACATTTGAGTCTAAACACGACCGATTTTGGAGCACCTTAATTTTTCTTCAAATTTTTAAGATTGTCAAAAGCAATGTTGTATGAGTACGCTACTCATAGCAATGAGTCATATGGATTTTTTTTGCAAAAATTTCATCATCTTTAATCGGGTTTTATTTTGTACACGTGTTTATATGTATATGTATTTCCTCACATTTGAGTCTAAACCCGACCGATTTTGGAGCAACTTAATTTGTGTTAAAATTTTTAAGATTATCAAAAGAAGTGTTGTATGAGTACGATTCTCATAACAATGGGTCATATGGATTTTTTTGCAAAAATTTCACCATCTTTAATCGAGTTTTTATTTTGTACACGTGATTATATATGCATTTCCACACATTTGAGTGTAAACCCGACCGATTTTGGAGCAACTTCATTTTTTTTTCAATTTTTAAGATTGTCAAAAGCAATGTTGTATGAGTACGCTACTCATAACAATGCGTCATATCGATTTTTTTTGCAAAAATTTCATCATCTTTAATAGAGTTTTTATTTTGTACACGTGATTATATGTATATGTATTTCCACACATGTGAGTCTAAACCCGACCGATTTTGAAGCAACTTAATTTTTGTTAAAATTTTTGAGATTGTCAAAAGCATTGTTGTATGAGTACGATACTCATAACTATGGGTCATATGGATTTTTTTTGCAAAAATTTCATCATCTTTAATCGAGTTTTTATTTTGTACACGTGATTATATATGTATTTCCACACATTTGAGTCTAAACCCGACCGATTTTGGAGCAACTTAATTTTTGTTCAAATTTTTAAGATTATCGGAAGAAGTGTTGTATGAGTACGCCACTCATAACCATGGGTCATATGCATTTTTTTTGCAAAAAATTCATCATCTTTAATCGAGTTTTTATTTTGTACACGTGATTATATATGTATTTCCACACATTTGAGTCCAAACCGGACCGATTTTGGAGCAACTTAATTTTTGTTCAAATTTTTAAGATTGTCAAAACCAATGTTGTATGAGTACGCTACTCATAACAATGGGTCATATGGATTTTTTTGCAAAAATTTCATCATCTTTAATCGAGTTTTTATTTTGTACACATGATTATATATGTATTTCCACGTATTTGAGTCTAAACACGACCGATTTTGGAGCACCTTAATATTTGTTCATGTTTTTAAGATTGTCAAAAGCAATAGGTCATATGGATTTTTTTTGCAAAAATTTCATTATCTTTAATCGAGTTTTTATTTTGTACACGTGATTATATATGTATTTCCACACATTTGTTTCTAAACCCGACCGATTTTGGAGCAACTTAATTTTTGTTCAAATTTTTAAGATTGTCAAAAGCAATGTTGTATGAGTACGCTACTCATAACAATGGGTCATATGGATTGTTTTTGCAAAAATTTCATTAGCTTTAATCGAGTTTTTATTTTGTTCACGTGATTATATATGTATTTCCACACATTTGAGTCTAAACCCGACCGATTGTGGAGCAACTTAATTTTTGTTCAAATTTTTAAGATTGTCAAAAGCATTGTTGTATGAGTACGCTACTCATAACAATGCGTCATATGATTTTTTTTTGGAAAAATTTCATCATCTTTAATCGAGTTTTTATTTTGTACACGTGAATATATATGTATGTATTTCCTCACATTTGAGTCTAAACCCGACCGATTTTAGAGCAACTTAATTTTTGTTCAAAGTTTTAAGATTGTCAAAAGCAATGTTGTATGAGTACGCTATTCATAACAATGGGTCATATGGATTGTTTTTGCAAAAATTTCATTAGCTTTAATCGAGTTTTTATTTTGTTCACGTGATTATATATGTATTTCCACACATTTGAGTCTAAACACGACCGATTTCGGAGCAACTTAATTTTTGTTGAAATTTTTAAGATTGTCAAAACCAATGTTGTATGAGTACGCTACTCATAACAATGCGTCATATGATTTTTTTTTGGAAAAATTTCATTATCTTTAATCGAGTTTTTATTTTGTACACGTGATTATATATGTATTTCCACACATTTGAGTCTAAACACGACCGATTTTGGAGCACCTTAATATTTGTTCATGTTTTTAAGATTGTCAAAAGCAATGTTGTATGAGTACGCTACTCATAACAATGGGTCATATGGATTTTTTTGCAAAAATTTCATCATCTTTAATCGAGTTTTTATTTTGTACACGTGATTATATACATATGTATTTCCACACATTTGAGTCTAAACCCGACCGATTTTGGAGCAACTTAATTTTTGTTAAAATTTTTAAGATTGTCAAAAGCAATGTTGTATGAGTACGCTACTCATAACAATGGGTCATATGGATTTTTTTGCAAAAATTTCATCATCTTTAATCGAGTTTTTATTTTGTTCACGTGATTATATATGTATTTCCACACATTTGAGTCTAAACCCGACCGATTTCGGAGCAACTTAATTTTTGTTCAAATTTTTAAGATTTTCAAAACCAATGTTGTATGAGTACGCTACTCATAACAATGCGTCATATGATTTTTTTTTGGAAAAATTTCATCATCTTTAATCGAGTTTTTATTTTGTTCACGTGATTATATATGTATTTCCACACATTTGTGTCTGAACCCGACCGATTTTGGAGCAACTTAATTTTTGTTCAAATTTTTAAGATTGGCAAAAGAAGTATTGTATGAGTACGCCACTCATAACCATGGGTCATATGCATTTTTTTTGCAAAAATTTCATCATCTTTAATCGAGTTTTTATTTTGTACACGTAATTATATTTGTATTTCCACACATTTGAGTCTAAACCCGACCGATTTTGGAGCAACTTAATTTTTGTTCAAATTTTTAAGATTGTCAAAATCAATGTTGTATGAGTTCGCTATTCATAACTATGGGTCATATGAATTTTTTTGCAAAAATTTCATCATCTTTAATCGAGTTTTAATTTTGTACACGTGATTATATATGTATTTCCACACATTTGAGTCTAAACCCGACCGATCTAGGAGCCACTTAATTTTTGTTCAAATTTTTAAGAATGTCAAAAGCAATGTTGTATGAGTACGCTACTCATAACAATGCGTCATATGAATTTTTTTTGGAAAAATTGTATCATGTTTAATCGAGTTTTTATTTTGTACACGGGATTATATGTATATGTAATTCCACACATTTGAGTCTAAACCCGACCGCTTTTGGAGAAACTTAATTTTTGTTCAAATTTTGAAGATTGTCAAAAGCAATGTTGTATGAGTACGCTACTCATAACCATGGGTCAGATGAATTTTTTTTGCAAAAAATTTCAACATCTTTAATTGAGTTTTTATTTTGTACACGTGATTATATATGTATTTGCAAACATTTGCGTCTAAACCCGACCGCTTTTGGAGCAACTTAATTTTTGTTCAAATTTTGAAGATAGTCAAAAGCAATGTTGTATGAGTACGCTACTCATAACCATGGGTCAGATGAATTTTTTTTGCAAAAATTTCAACATCTTTAATCGAGTTTTTATTTTGTACACATGATTATATATGTATTTCCACACATTTGAATCTAAACCCGACCGATTTTTGAGCAACTTAATTTTTGTTCAAATTTTGAAGATTGTCAAAAGCAATGTTGTATGAGTACGCTACTCATAACCATGGGTCATATGAATTTTTTTTGCAAAAATTTCAACATCTTTAAACGAGTTTTTATTTTGTACACATGATTATATATGTATTTGCAAACATTTGAGTCTAAACCCGAACGATTTTGGAGCAACTTAATTTTTGTTCAAATTTTAAAGATTGTCAAAAGCAATGTTGTATGAATACGGTACTCATAACCATGGGTCATATGGATTTTTTTTGCAAAAATTTCATCATCTTTAATCGAGTTTTTATTTTGTACACGTAATTATATTTGTATTTCCACACATTTGAGTCTAAACCCGACCGATTTTGGAGCAAGTTAATTTTTGTTCAAATTTTTAAGATTGTCAAAAGCAATGTTGTATGAGTTCGCTATTCATAACTATGGGTCATATGAATTTTTTTGCAAAAATTTCATCATCTTTAATCGAGTTTTTATTTTGTACACGTGATTCTATATGTATTTTCACACATTTGAGTCTAAACCCGACCGATTTTGGAGCAACTTAATTTGTGTTCAAATTTTTAAGATTGTCAAAAGCAATGTTGTATAAGTACGCTACTCATAACAATGGGTCATATGAATCTTTTTTGCAAAAATTTCAACATCTTTAATCGAGTTTTTATTTTGTACACATGATTATATATGTTTTTGCACACACTTGAGTCTAAACCCGACCGATTTTGGAGCAACTTAATTTTTGTTAAAATGTTTAAGATTGTCAAAAGCAATGCTGTATGAGTACGGTACTCATAACCATGGATCATATGGATTTTTTTTGCAAAAATTTCATCATCTTTAATCGAGTTTTTATTGTGTACACGTGATTATATATGTATGTATTTCCTCACATTTGAGTCTAAACCCGACCGATTTTAGAGCAACTTAATTTTTGTTCAAATTTTTAAGATTGTCAAAAGCAATGTTGTATGAGTACGCTATTCATAACAATGGGTCATATGGATTGTTTTTGCAAAAATTTCATTAGCTTTAATCGAGTTTTTATTTTGTTCACGTGATTATATTTATATGTATTTCCACACATTTGAGTCTAAACACGACCGATTTCGGAGCAACTTAATTTTTGTTGAAATTTTTAAGATTGTCAAAACCAATGTTGTATGAGTACGCTACTCATAACAATGCGTCATATGATTTTTTTTTGGAAAAATTTCATCATCTTTAATCGAGTTTTTATTTTGTACACGTGATTATATATGTATTTCCACACATTTGAGTCTAAACACGACCGATTTTGGAGCACCTTAATATTTGTTCATGTTTTTAAGATTGTCAAAAGCAATGTTGTATGAGTACGCTACTCATAACAATGGGTCATATGGATTTTTTTGCAAAAATTTCATCATCTTTAATCGAGTTTTTATTTTGTACACGTGATTATATACATATGTATTTCCACACATTTGAGTCTAAACCCGACCGATTTTGGAGCAACTTAATTTTTGTTAAAATTTTTAAGATTGTCAAAAGCAATGTTGTATGAGTACGCTACTCATAACAATGGGTCATATGGATTTTTTTGCAAAAATTTCATCATCTTTAATCGAGTTTTTATTTTGTTCACGTGATTATATATGTATTTCCACACATTTGAGTCTAAACCCGACCGATTTCGGAGCAACTTAATTTTTGTTCAAATTTTTAAGATTGTCAAAACCAATGTTGTATGAGTACGCTACTCATAACAATGCGTCATATGATTTTTTTTTGGAAAAATTTCATCATCTTTAATCGAGTTTTTATTTTGTTCACGTGATTATATATGTATTTCCACACATTTTTGTCTGAACCCGACCGATTTTGGAGCAACTTAATTTTTGTTCAAATTTTTAAGATTGGCAAAAGAAGTATTGTATGAGTACGCCACTCATAACCATGGGTCATATGCATTTTTTTTGCAAAAATTTCATCATCTTTAATCGAGTTTTTATTTTGTACACGTAATTATATTTGTATTTCCACACATTTGAGTCTAAACCCGACCGAATTTGGAGCAACTTAATTTTTGTTCAAATTTTTAAGATTGTCAAAAGCAATGTTGTATGAGTTCGCTATTCATAACTATGGGTCATATGAATTTTTTTGCAAAAATTTCATCATCTTTAATCGAGTTTTAATTTTGTACACGTGATTCTATATGTATTTTCACACATTTGAGTCTAAACCCGGCCGATTTTGGAGCAACTTAATTTGTGTTCAAATTTTTAAGATTGTCAAAAGCAATGTTGTATAAGTACGCTACTCATAACAATGGGTCATATGAATCTTTTTTGCAAAAATTTCAACATCTTTAATCGAGTTTTTATTTTGTACACATGATTATATATGTTTTTGCACACACTTGAGTCTAAACCCGACCGATTTTGGAGCAACTTAATTTTTGTTAAAATGTTTAAGATTGTCAAAAGCAATGCTGTATGAGTACGGTACTCATAACCATGGATCATATGGATTTTTTTTGCAAAAATTTCATCATCTTTAATCGAGTTTTTATTGTGTACACGTGATTATATATGTATTTCCACACATTTGAGTCTAAACCCGACCGATTTTGGAGCAGCTTAATTTTTGTTCAAATTTTTAAGATTGTCAAAAGCAATGTTGTATGAGTACGCTATTCAGAAAAATGGGTCAAATGGATTTTTTTTGCAAAAATTTCATCATCTTTGATCGAGGTTTTATTTTGTACACGTGATTATATATGTATTTCAACACATTTGGGTCTAAACCCGACCGATTTTGGAGCAACTTAATATTTGTTCAAGTTTTTAAAATTGTCAAAAGCAATGTTGTATGAGTACGCTACTCATAACAATGGGTCATATGGATTTTTTTGCAAAAATTTTATTATCTTTGATCGAGTTTTTATTTTGTACACGTGATTATATATGTATTTCCACACATTTGAGTCTAAACCCGACCGATCTAGGAGCCACTTAATTTTTGGTCAAATTTTTAAGAATGTCAAAAGCAATGTTGTATGAGTACGCTACTCATAACAATGCGTCATATGAATTTTTTTTGGAAAAATTGTATCATGTTTAATCGAGTTTTTATTTTGTACACGGGATTATATGTATATGTAATTCCACACATTTGAGTCTAAACCCGACCGCTTTTGGAGAAACTTAATTTTTGTTCAAATTTTGAAGATTGTCAAAAGCAATGTTGTATGAGTACGCTACTCATAACCATGGGTCAGATGAATTTTTTTTGCAAAAAATTTCAACATCTTTAATTGAGTTTTTATTTTGTACACGTGATTATATATGTATTTGCAAACATTTGCGTCTAAACCCGACCGCTTTTGGAGCAACTTAATTTTTGTTCAAATTTTGAAGATAGTCAAAAGCAATGTTGTATGAGTACGCTACTCATAACCATGGGTCAGATGAATTTTTTTTGCAAAAATTTCAACATCTTTAATCGAGTTTTTATTTTGTACACATGATTATATATGTATTTCCACACATTTGAATCTAAACCCGACCGATTTTTGAGCAACTTAATTTTTGTTCAAATTTTGAAGATTGTCAAAAGCAATGTTGTATGAGTACGCTACTCATAACCATGGGTCATATGAATTTTTTTTGCAAAAATTTCAACATCTTTAAACGAGTTTTTATTTTGTACACATGATTATATATGTATTTGCAAACATTTGAGTCTAAACCCGAACGATTTTGGAGCAACTTAATTTTTGTTCAAATTTTAAAGATTGTCAAAAGCAATGTTGTATGAATACGGTACTCATAACTATGGGTCATATGAATTTTTTTGCAAAAATTTCATCATCTTTAATCGAGTTTTTATTTTGTACACGTGATTCTATATGTATTTTCACACATTTGAGTCTAAACCCGACCGATTTTGGAGCAACCTAATTTGTGTTCAAATTTTTAAGATTGTCAAAAGCAATGTTGTATAAGTACGCTACTCATAACAATGGCTCATATGAATCTTTTTTGCAAAAATTTCAACATCTTTAATCGAGTTTTTATTTTGTACACATGATTATATATGTTTTTGCACACACTTGAGTCTAAACCCGACCGATTTTGGAGCAACTTAATTTTTATTAAAATGTTTAAGATTGTCAAAAGCAATGCTGTATGAGTACGGTACTCATAACCATGGATCATATGGATTTTTTTTGCAAAAATTTCATCATCTTTAATCGAGTTTTTATTGTGTACACGTGATTATATATGTATTTCCACACATTTGAGTCTAAACCCGACCGATTTTGGAGCAGCTTAATTTTTGTTCAAATTTTTAAGATTGTCAAAAGCAATGTTGTATGAGTACGCTATTCAGAAAAATGGGTCATATGGATTTTTTTTGCAAAAATTTCATCATCTTTGATCGAGGTTTTATTTTGTACACGTGATTATATATGTATTTCAACACATTTGAGTCTAAACCCGACCGATTTTGGAGCAACTTAATATTTGTTCAAGTTTTTAAGATTGTCAAAAGCAATGTTGTATGAGTACGCTACTCATAACAATGGGTCATGTGGATTTTTTTGCAAAAATTTTATCATCTTTGATCGAGTTTTTATTTTGTACACGTGATTATATATGTATTTCCACACATTTGAGTCTAAACCCGACCGATCTAGGAGCCACTTAATTTTTGTTCAAATTTTTAAGAATGTCAAAAGCAATGTTGTATGAGTACGCTACTCATAACAATGCGTCATATGAATTTTTTTTGGAAAAATTGTATCATGTTTAATCGAGTTTTTATTTTGTACACGGGATTATATGTATATGTAATTCCACACATTTGAGTCTAAACCCGACCGATTTTGGAGCAACCTAATTTTTGTTCAAATTTTGAAGATTGTCAAAAGCAATATTGTATGAGTACGCTACTCATAACCATGGGTCATATGAATTTTTTTTGCAAAAATTTCATCATCTTTAATCGAGTTTTTATTTTGTACACGTGATTATATATGTATTTCCACACATTTGAGTCTTAACCCGACCGATTTTGGAGCAACTTAATTTTTGTTCCAATTTTGAAGATTGTCAAAAGTAATGTTGTATGAGTACGCTACTCATAACCACGGGTCATATGAATTTTTTTTGCAAAAATTTCAACATCTTTAATCGAGCTTTTATTTTGTACACGTGATTATATATGTATTTCCACACATTTGAGTCTAAACCCGACCGATTGTGGAGCAACTTAATTTTTGTTCAAATTTTGAAGATTGTCAAAAGCAATGTTGTATGAGTACCCTACTCATAACAATGGGTCATATGGATTTTTTTGCAAAAATTTTATCATCTTTGATCGAGTTTTTATTTTGTACACGTGATTAAATATGTATTTCCAAACATTTGAGTCTAAACTCGACCGCTTTTGGAGCAACTTAATTTTTGTTCAAATTTTGAAGATTGTCAAAAGCAATGTTGTATGAGTACGCTACTCATAACCATGGCTCAGAGGAATTTTTTTTTGCAAAAATTTCAACATCTTTAATCGAGTTTTTATTTTGTACACATGATTATATATGTATTTGCAAACATTTGAGTCTAAACCCGACCGATTTTCGAGCAACTTAATTTTTGTTCAAATTTTTAAGATTGTCAAAAGCAATGTTGTATGAGTACGCTACTCATAACAATGGGTCATATTAATTTTTTTTGCAAAAATTTCAACATCTTTAATTGAGTTTTTATTTTGTACACATGATTATATATGTATTTGCACACAGTTGAGTCTAAACCCGACCGATTTTGGAGCAACTTAATTTTTGTTCAAATTTTTAAGATTGTCAAAAGCAATGTTGTATGAGTACGGTACTCATAACCATGGATCATATGGATTTTTTTTGCAAAAATTTCATCATCTTTAATCGAGTTTTTATTGTGTACACGTGATTATATATGTATTTCCACACATTTGAGTCTTAACCCGACCGATCTAGGAGCCACTTAATTTTTGTTCAAATTTTTAAGAATGTCAAAAGCAATGTTGTATGAGTACGCTACTCATAACAATGCGTCATATGAATTTTTTTTGGAAAAATTGTATCATCTTTAATCGAGTTTTTATTTTGTACACGGGATTATATGTATATGTAATTCCACACATTTGAGTCTAAACCCGACCGATTTTGGAGCAACCTAATTTTTGTTCAAATTTTGAAGATTGTCAAAAGCAATATTGTATGAGTACGCTACTCATAACCATGGGTCATATGAATTTTTTTTGCAAAAATTTCATCATCTTTAATCGAGTTTTTATTTTGTACACGTGATTATATATGTATTTCCACACATTTGCGTCTAAACCCGACCGATTTTGGAGCAACTTAATTTTTGTTCCAATTTTGAAGATTGTCAAAAGTAATGTTGTATGAGTACGCTACTCATAACCACGGGTCATATGCATTTTTTTTGCAAAAATTTCAACATCTTTAATCGAGCTTTTATTTTGTACACGTTATTATATATGTATTTCCACACATTTGAGTCTAAACCCGACCGATTGTGGAGCAACTTAATTTTTGTTCAAATTTTGAAGATTGTCAAAAGCAATGTTGTATGAGTACCCTACTCATACCCTATAGAGCACCGCTTATAGAAGGAAACTGGCTGCAAGACAAAAGAAAGAAAGCTGCGGTCTGGGCATGCGGGGCTCTCCCCTTCGAAGCCATAGGCAACAATCAACAGGAGGGATTCATCTATGCGAAATTGGGGGGAATCCACTACTACAGCTGCTACACGCCCCCAAGTGAAACATTTGAAGGCTATAAAAATATGCTTAGACGCCTGGCATCCGATGCTACCGGCAAAACACCTGTCATCATCGCCGGAGATTTCAACGCATGGGCAGTGGAATGGGGAAGCTCAAAAACAACCCCCCGAGGCCAAGCCTTGCTCGAAGCCTTCGCTAATCTAGACATCGTACTGCTAAACAATGGAAACAAAAATACGTATCAGAAAGGTACCGCAGGATCGATTATCGACTTGACCTTCTGCAGCCCTGTGTTATTTAATAGAATCAAATGGGAAGTTTCAGAGAGCTTCACCTATAGTGATCATTTTGCGATACGCTTTGAAATTCATCCACAGCGAAGCAGCGCACAGAAAAAGAAAACCCGGAAAGTGCAGAACATCGGATGGAAAACGAATTTGTTGGATAGCAGTATGGTAGAATACATGACAGAGCTGCTGCCAGACGCGCTTGACGATAGAAATGAAAACACGGACACCTGTGCTAACAAAGTAATGAAGATTGTCAGTGATATCTGCGACGCATCGATGCCACGGAAAATAAGTGGAAACAGAAGAACTCCAGCCTACTGGTGGAATGAAGAAATCGCGAATCTGCGCTCTAAATGCCTCAAACTGCGACGTCAACACCAAAGACAGAGAACCAGGAATTCCGCTGAATACCAACGCCTCCAAACCGCATACAAAAGCCAGCGACAGGCATTACGAAAAGCTATACAGCAAAGCAAACGTCAGGCTTTTCTAGAACTTATAAAAGACGTCGACGATAACCCCTGGGGTAGTGGCTATAACACTGTCCTAAGAAAATTGAAAGGGAGCAAGGCCAAGCCACCAGAGTGTCCTACAATAATGAAGCGCATCGTTCTTGGGCTCTTCCCGCAACAAGATTTATGCCGAACGCCGCAAGATTTAACGCTGGAAATAGTGGAAGTCCCGCCAGTTACGAAGGATGAACTGATCGCCGCTACAGACAAAATAAAAAGCAATAAATCGCCAGGCATGGACGGCATTCCGAATGGGATCCTGAAATATATAATTAAGGAGAAAACAGATCTGTTTTGCCGATTATACACGAAGTGTATTCAGGAAGGCATTTTCCCAAAGAAATGGAAGCGGCAACGGCTAGTCCTACTGCCCAAAGGCAACAAGCCACCGGAAGAGCCATCATCATATAGGCCCTTATGCATGCTGGACAGTGCAGGAAAAATACTTGAGGCAATAATCTGCGCGCGGATCCAAAAGACCACGGAAGGTGATCAGGGCCTCTCAAGGTGGCAATATGGCTTCCGTAAGAAACGTTCAACTGTCGACGCGATATCGGCTGTGTGCGAGATTGCGCGCAAAGCCCTCGAGGGTAAGAGATGGTTTGAAGGAGCAAAGCAGTACTGTGCTGTAATCACGTTGGACATGAAAAACGCATTCAATTCTGCCAACTGGACCCGAATAATAACGGCGATGATGGCAATGAATATTCCCCACTACTTAATTCGAATAATGAATAGCTATTTCAGCGAAAGAGAGCTCTTCTACGACACCAACGAAGGACCAAAAAAGCACCATGTTACCGGAGGTGTGCCCCAGGGGTCAGTCCTTGGACCACTTCTTTGGAACATCATGTATGATGGCATCTTGAGAATAGAAAAAGCGGAAGGAGTGTCTATTATAGGATACGCTGATGACATCGCGGTCGTAGTTGTCGCAAAACACTTAGTGGACGTGGCGCGCATGAGCACTGAAACCATAGAGTCTGCCAAAACTTGGCTCCAAACAGCAGGATTAGAGTTAGCGGAACATAAGACCGAAGCGCTGCTAATGACCAGTCGGAAAAGAGTTGAAAATATTCAGATACGAATAGGAGGTCACACCGTAGAATCCAGCCCAACTATCAAATACCTCGGTGTCATACTCGACCGGCGTCTGAGCTTCAAAGAACATCTGAATTATGCTAGCAAGAAGGCGAGAAAAGTCAGCACGGCTCTGGCAAGACTCATGCCAAACATAAGAAGTCCAAAACAAGAAAGAAGGAAACTGCTTGCAACGGTCAGTTCGTCCATCCTGATGTACGCAGCCCCAGTATGGGCAGTCGCTACTCCAGTAACCTCATACATGAGAGCTACAGCCTCAGTGCACAGACTAGCGTCACTAAGAGTATGTTGCGCGTTCGTGACAGTGTCAGACGACGCCGCAAATTTGCTAGCTGGAAGATGTCCTATAGACATAGCTGCCAGAGCGGCAGCAGAAATCAAGCGCAGCCCAAGCGATCGCAGCAAAATATTGCAACAGAGCATCGACGAGTGGCAAAAAAGGTGGGACTCCTCCTTGAAAGGACGATGGACAAGGAAATTGATCCCAAAGGTAGATAACCGGATAAACAGGAAACACGGAGATACTGATTTCTACCTCACGCAGTTCCTCACCGGGCATGGCTGTCTCCGCCAAAACTTACATAAGTACAAACATGCCGATAGCCCCTACTGCCTACATTGCGACGGGAAAGTTGAAAGCGCAGAGCACATACTAATGGACTGTCACAGATTTAGTAATGAACGCAATTACCTGCAACAATATATAGGAGAAGCAGTGTCCCCCGAAGGCTTGCTGAAGGCCATGTTGTCCGAAAACGACGTATGGAAAAAGTGTGCAGACATCATCACGTTAGTCATGAAACGCCTTAGAATAGACGAGCGAAACGCAAATCGCGCAGTGTAATAACGCACGCTGAGTGAAGACGAAGAATAACGTCCAGTGCCTGCCCTGCGAAGTAATATCGGAATTGATAGTCCCGCGGGGGTGTCACAGGCCCAGCGTACGAAGGAGGTTGGGTTTAGTCCGTAGGTGCCTGGAGGCAAATCGGGCATGCGGGCAGCACGGGCTGCTCGTATCTATGAAGATTCCTCCTCCCTGGTCGTAACCGAAAAAAAAAAAAAAAAAAAAAAACTCTACTCATAACAATGGGTCATATGGATTTTTTTGCAAAAATTTCATCATCTTTGATCGAGTTTTTATTTTGTACACGTGATTATACATATATGTATTTCCACACATTTGAGTCTAAACCCGACCGCTTTTGGAGAAACTTAATTTTTGTTCAAATTTTGAAGATTGTCAAAAGCAATGTTGTATGAGTACGCTACTCATAACAATGCGTCATATGAATTTTTTTTGGAAAAATTTCATCATCTTTAATCGAGTTTTTATTTTGTACACGTGATTAAATATGTATTTTCAAACATTTGAGTCTACACTCGACCGCTTTTGGAGCAACTTAATTTTTGTTCAAATTTTGAAGATTGTCAAAAGCAATGTTGTATGAGTACGCTACTCATAACCATGGGTCAGATGAATTTTTTTTGCAAAAATTTCAACATCTTTAATCGAGTTTTTATTTTGTACACATGATTATATATGTATTTGCAAACATTTGAGTCTAAACCCGACCGATTTTCGAGCAAATTAATTTTTGTTAAAATTTTTAAGATTGTCAAAAGCAATGTTGTATGAGTACGCTACTCATAACAATGGGTCATATGAATTTTTTTTGCAAAAATTTCAACATCTTTAATCGAGTTTTTATTTTGTACACATGATTATATATGTATTTGCACACAGTTGAGTCTAAACCCGACCGATTTTGGAGCAGCTTAATTTTTGTTCAAATTTTTAAGATTGTCAAAAGCAATGTTGTATGAGTACGCTACTCATAACCATGGATCATATGGATTTTTTTTGCAAAAATTTCATCATCTTTAATCGAGTTTTTATTGTGTACACGTGATTATATATGTATTTCCACACATTTGAGTCTAAACCCGACCGATTTTGGAGCAGCTTAATTTTTGTTCAAATTTTTAAGATTGTCAAAAGCAATGTTGTATGAGTACGCTATTCAGAAAAATGGGTCATATGGATTTTTTTTGCAAAAATTTCATCATCTTTGATCGAGTTTTTATTTTGTACACGTGATTATATATGTATTTCAAAACATTTGAGTCTAAACCCGACCGATTTTGGAGCAACTTAATATTTGTTCAAGTTTTTAAGATTGTCAAAAGCAATGTTGTATGAGTACGCTACTCATAACAATGGGTCATATGGATTTTTTTGCAAAAATTTTATCATCTTTGATCGAGTTTTTATTTTGTACACGTGATTATATATGTATTTCCACACATTTGAGTCTAAACCCGACCGATCTAGGAGCCACTTAATTTTTGTTCAAATTTTTAAGAATGTCAAAAGCAATGTTGTATGAGTACGCTACTCATAACAATGCGTCATATGAATTTTTTTTGGAAAAATTGTATCATCTTTAATCGAGTTTTTATTTTGTACACGGGATTATATGTATATGTAATTCCACACATTTGAGTCTACACCCGACCGATTTTGGAGCAACCTAATTTTTGTTCAAATTTTGAAAATTGTCAAAAGCAATATTGTATGAGTACGCTACTCATAACCATAGGTCATATGAATTTTTTTTGCAAAAATTTCATCATCTTAAATCGAGTATTTATTTTGTACACGTGATTATATATGTATGTATTTCCACACATTTGAGTCTAAACCCGACCGATTTTGGAGCAACTTAATTTTTGTTCCAATTTTGAAGATTGTCAAAAGTAATGTTGTATGAGTACGCTACTCATAACCACGGGTCATATGAATTTTTTTTGCAAAAATTTCAACATCTTTAATCGAGCTTTTATTTTGTACACGTGATTATATATGTATTTCCACACATTTGAGTCTAAACCCGACCGATTGTGGAGCAACTTAATTTTTGTTCAAATTTTGAAGATTGTCAAAAGCAATGTTGTATGAGTACCCTACTCATAACAATGGGTCATATGGATTTTTTTGCAAAAATTTCATCATCTTTGATCGAGTTTTTATTTTGTACACGTGATTATACATATATGTATTTCCACACATTTGAGTCTAAACCCGACCGCTTTTGGAGAAACTTAATTTTTGTTCAAATTTTGAAGATTGTCAAAAGCAATGTTGTATGAGTACGCTACTCATAACAATGCGTCATATGAATTTTTTTTGGAAAAATTTCATCATCTTTCATCGAGTTTTTATTTTGTACACGTGATTAAATATGTATTTCCAAACATTTGAGTCTAAACTCGACCGCTTTTGGAGCAACTTAATTTTTGTTCAAATTTTGAAGATTGTCAAAAGCAATGTTGTATGAGTACGCTACTCATAACCATGGGTCAGATGAATTTTTTTTGCAAAAATTTCAACATCTTTAATCGAGTTTTTATTTTGTACACATGAATATATATGTATTTGCAAACATTTGAGTCTAAACCCGACCGATTTTGGAGCAACTTAATTTTTGTTCAAATTTTGAAGATTGTCAAAAGCAATGTTGTATGAGTACGGTACTCATAACCATGGGTCATATAGATTTTTTTTGCAAAAATTTCATCATCTTTAATCGAGTTTTTATTGTGTACACGTGATTATATATGTATTTCCACACATTTGAGTCTAAACCCGACCGATTTTGGAGCAGCTTAATTTTTGTTCAAATTTTTAAGATTGTCAAAAGCAATGTTGTATGAGTACGCTATTCAGAAAAGTGGGTCATATGGATTTTTTTTGCAAAAATTTCATCATCTTTGATCGAGTTTTTATTTTGTACACGTGATTATATATGTATTTCCACAGATTTGAGTCTAAACCCGACCGATCTAGGAGCCACTTAATTTTTGTTCATATTTTTAAGAATGTCAAAAGCAATGTTGTATGAGTACGCTACTCATAACAATGCGTCATATGAATTTTTTTTGGAAAAATTGTATCATCTTTAATCGAGTTTTTATTTTGTACACGGGATTATATGTATATGTATGTAATTCCACACATTTGAGTCTAAACCCGACCGATTTTGGAGCAACCTAATTTTTGTTCAAATTTTGAAGATTGTCAAAAGCAATATTGTATGAGTACGCTACTCATAACCATGGGTCATATGAATTTTTTTTGCAAAAATTTCATAATCTTTAATCGAGTTTTTATTTTGTACACGTGATTATATACGTATTTCCACACATTTGAGTCTAAACCCGACCGATTTTGGAGCAACTTAATTTTTGTTCCAATTTTGAAGATTGTCAAAAGTAATGTTGTATGAGTACGCTACTCATAACAACGGGTCATATGAATTTTTTTTGCAAAAATTTCAACATCTTTAATCGAGTTTTTATTGTGTACACGTGATTATATATGTATTTCCACACATTTGAGTCTAAACCCGACCGATTTTGGAGCAGCTTAATTTTTGTTCAAATTTTTAAGATTGTCAAAAGCAATGTTGTATGAGTACGCTATTCAGAAAAATGGGTCATATGGATTTTTTTTGCAAAAATTTCATCATCTTTGATCGAGTTTTTATTTTGTACACGTGATTATATATGTATTTCAACACATTTCAGTCTAAACCCGACCGATTTTGGAGCAACTTAATATTTGTTCAAGTTTTTAAGATTGTCAAAAGCAATGTTGTATGAGTACGCTACTTATAACAATGGGTCATATGGATTTTTTTGCAAAAATTTTATCATCTTTGATCGAGTTTTTATTTTGTACACGTGATTATATATGTATTTCCACACATTTGAGTCTAAACCCGACCGATGTAGGAGCCACTTAATTTTTGTTCAAATTTTTAAGAATGTCAAAAGCAATGTTGTATTAGTACGCTACTCATAACAATGCGTCATATGAATTTTTTTTGGAAAAATTGTATCATCTTTAATCGAGTTTTTATTTTGTACACGGGATTATATGTATATGTAATTCCACACATTTGAGTCTAAACCCGACCGATTTTGGAGCAACCTAATTTTTGTTCAAATTTTGAAGATTGTCAAAAGCAATATTGTATAAGTACGCTACTCATAACCATGGGTCATATGAATTTTTTTTGCAAAAATTTCATCATCTTTAATTTAGTTTTTATTTTGTACACGTGATTATATATGTATTTCCACACATTTGAGTCTAAACCCGACCGATTTTGGAGCAACTTAATTTTTGTTCCAATTTTGAAGATTGTCAAAAGTAATGTTGTATGAGTACGCTACTCATAACCACGGGTCATATGAATTTTTTTTGCAAAAATTTCAACATCTTTAATCGAGCTTTTATTTTGTACACGTGATTATATATGTATTTCCACACATTTGAGTCTAAACCCGACCGATCGTGGAGCAACTTAATTTTTGTTCAAATTTTGAAGATTGTCAAAAGCAATGTTGTATGAGTACCCTACTCATAACAATGGGTCATATGGATTTTTTTGCAAAAATTTCATCATCTTTGATCGAGTTTTTATTTTGTACACGTGATTATACATATATGTATTTCCACACATTTGAGTCTAAACCCGACCGCTTTTGGAGAAACTTAATTTTTGTTCAAATTTTGAAGATTGTCAAAAGCAATGTTGTATGAGTACGCTACTCATAACAATGCGTCATATGAATTTTTTTTGCAAAAATTTCAACATCTTTAATCGAGTTTTTATTTTGTACACATGATTATATATGTATTTGCAAACATTTGAGTCTAAACCCGACCGATTTTCGAGCAACTTAATTTTTGTTCAAATTTTTAAGATTGTCAAAAGCAATGTTGTATGAGTACGCTACTCATAACAATGGGTCATATGAATTTTTTTTGCAAAAATTTCAACATCTTTAATCGAGTTTTTATTTTGTACACATGATTATATATGTATTTGCACACAGTTGAGTCTAAACCCGACCGATTTTGGAGCAACTTAATTTTTGTTCAAATTTTTAAGATTGTCAAAAGCAATGTTGTATGAGTACGGTACTCATAACCATGGATCATATGGATTTTTTTTGCAAAAATTTCATCATCTTTAATCGAGTTTTTATTGTGTACTCGTGATTATATATGTATTTCCACACATTTGAGTCTAAACCCGACCGATTTTGGAGCAGCTTAATTTTTGTTCAAATTTTTAAGATTGTCAAAAGCAATGTTGTATGAGTACGCTATTCAGAAAAATGGGTCATATGGATTTTTTTTGCAAAAATTTCATCATTTTTGATCGAGTTTTTATTTTGTACACGTGATTATATATGTATTTCAACACATTTGAGTCTAAACCCGACCGATTTTGGAGCAACTTAATATTTGTTCAAGTTTTTAAGATTGTCAAAAGCAATGTTGTATGAGTACGCTACTCATAACAATGGGTCATATGGATTTTTTTGCAAAAATTTTATCATCTTTGATCGAGTTTTTATTTTGTACACGTGATTATATATGTATTTCCACACATTTGAGTCTAAACCCGACCGATCTAGGAGCCACTTAATTTTTGTTCAAATTTTTAAGAATGTCAAAAGCAATGTTGTATGAGTACGCTACTCATAACAATGCGTCATATGAATTTTTTTTTGGAAAAATTGTATCATCTTTAATCGAGTTTTTATTTTGTACACGGGATTATATGTATATGCAATTCCACACATTTGAGTCTTAACCCGACCGATTTTGGAGCAACCTAATTTTTGTTCAAATTTTGAAAATTGTCAAAAGCAATATTGTATGAGTACGCTACTCATAACCATGGGTCATATGAATTTTTTTTGCAAAAATTTCATCATCTTTAATCGAGTATTTATTTTGTACACGTGATTATATATGTATTTCCACACATTTGAGTCTAAACCCGACCGATTTTGGAGCAACTTAATTTTTGTTCCAATTTTGAAGATTGTCAAAAGTAATGTTGTATGAGTACGCTACTCATAACCACGGGTCATATGAATTTTTTTTGCAAAAATTTCAACATCTTTAATCGAGCTTTTATTTTGTACACGTGATTATACTATATGTATTTCCACACATTTGAGTCTAAACCCGACCGATTGTGGAGCAACTTAATTTTTGTTCAAATTTTGAAGATTGTCAAAAGCAATGTTGTATGAGTACCCTACTCATAACAATGGGTCATATGGATTTTTTTGCAAAAATTTCATCATCTTTGATCGAGTTTTTATTTTGTACACGTGATTATACATATATGTATTTCCACACATTTGAGTCTAAACCCGACCGCTTTTGGAGAAACTTAATTTTTGTTCAAATTTTGAAGATTGTCAAAAGCAATGTTGTATGAGTACCCTACTCATAACAATGGGTCATATGGATTTTTTTGCAAAAATTTCATCATCTTTGATCGAGTTTTTATTTTGTACACGTGATTATACATATATGTATTTCCACACATTTGAGTCTAAACCCGACCGATTTTGGAGCAACTTAATTTATGTTCAAATTTTCAACATTCTCGAAAGCAATGTGGTATGAGTACGCTACTCATAACAATGCGTCATATGAATTTTTTTTGGAAAAATTTCATCATCTTTCATCGAGTTTTTATTTTGTACACGTGATTAAATATGTATTTCCAAACATTTGAGTCTAAACTCGACCGCTTTTGGAGCAACTTAATTTTTGTTCAAATTTTGAAGATTGTCAAAAGCAATGTTGTATGAGTACGCTACTCATAACCATGGGTCAGATGAATTTTTTTGCAAAAATTTCAACATCTTTAATCGAGTTTTTATTTTGTACACATGATTATATATGTATTTGCAAACATTTGAGTCTAAACCCGACCGATTTTTGAGCAACTTAATTATTGTTCAAATTTTGAAGATTGTCAAAAGCAATGTTGTATGAGTACGGTACTCATAACCATGGGTCATATAGATTTTTTTTGCAAAAATTTCATCATCTTTAATCGAGTTTTTATTGTGTACACGTGATTATATATGTATTTCCACACATTTGAGTCTAAACCCGACCGATTTTGGAGCAGCTTAATTTTTGTTCAAATTTTTAAGATTGTCAAAAGCAATGTTGTATGAGTACGCTATTCAGAAAAGTGGGTCATATGGATTTTTTTTGCAAAAATTTCATCATCTTTGATCGAGTTTTTATTTTGTACACGTGATTATATATGTATTTCCACACATTTGAGTCTAAACCCGACCGATCTAGGAGCCACTTAATTTTTGTTCAAATTTTTAAGAATGTCAAAAGCAATGTTGTATGAGTACGCTACTCATAACAATGCGTCATATGAATTTTTTTTGGAAAAATTGTATCATCTTTAATCGAGTTTTTATTTTGTACACGGGATTATATGTATATGTATGTAATTCCACACATTTGAGTCTAAACCCGACCGATTTTGGAGCAACCTAATTTTTGTTCAAATTTTGAAGATTGTCAAAAGCAATATTGTATGAGTACGCTACTCATAACCATGGGTCATATGAATTTTTTTTGCAAAAATTTCATCATCTTTAATCGAGTTTTTATTTTGTACACGTGATTATATATGTATTTCCACACATTTGAGTCTAAACCCGACCGATTTTGGAGCAACTTAATTTTTGTTCCAATTTTGAAGATTGTCAAAAGTAATGTTGTATGAGTACGCTACTCATAACCACGGGTCATATGAATTTTTTTTGCAAAAATTTCAACATCTTTAATCGAGTTTTTATTATGTACACGTGATTATATATGTATTTCCACACATTTGAGTCTAAACCCGACCGATTGTGGAGCAACTTAATTTTTGTTCAAATTTTGAAGATTGTCAAAAGCAATGTTGTATGAGTACCCTACTCATAACAATGGGTCATATGGATTTTTTTGCAAAAATTTCATCATCTTTGATCGAGTTTTTATTTTGTACACGTGATTATACATATATGTATTTCCACACATTTGAGTCTAAACCCGACCGCTTTTGGAGAATCTTAGTTTTTGTTCAAATTTTGAAGATTATCAAAAGCAATGTTGTATGAGTACGCTACTCATAACAATGCGTCATATGGATTTTTTTGCAAAAATTTCATCATCTTTAATCGAGTTTTTATTTTGTACACGTGATTATATATGTATTTCAACACATTTGAGTCTAAACTCGACCGCTTTTGGAGCAACTTAATTTTTGTTCAAATTTTGAAGATTGTCAAAAGCAATGTTGTATGAGTACGCTACTCATAACCATGGGTCAGATCAATTTTTTTTGCAAAAATTTCAACATCTTTAATCGAGTTTTTATTTTGTACACATGATTATATATGTATTTGCACACAGTTGAGTCTAAACCCGACCGATTTTGGAGCAACTTAATTTTTGTTCAAATTTTTAAGATTGTCAAAAGCAATGTTGTATGAGAACGGTACTCATAACCATGGGTCATATGGATTTTTTTTGCAAAAATTTCATCATCTTTAATCGAGTTTTTATTGTGTACACGTGATTATATATGTATTTCCACACATTTGAGTCTAAACCCGACCGATTTTGGAGCAGCTTAATTTTTGTTCAAATTTTTAAGATTGTCAAAAGTAATGTTGTATGAGTACGCTACTCATAACCACGGGTCATATGAATTTTTTTTGCAAAAATTTCAACATCTTTAATCGAGTTTTTATTTTGTACACGTGATTATATATGTATTTCCACACATTTGAGTCTAAACCCGACCGATTGTGGAGCAACTTAATTTTTGTTCAAATTTTGAAGATTGTCAAAAGCAATGTTGTATGAGTACGCTACTCATAACAATGCGTCATATGAATTTTTTTTGGAAAAATTGTATCATCTTTAATCGAGTTTTCATTTCGTACACGGGATTATATGTATATGTATGTAATTCCACACATTTGAGTCTAAACCCGACCGATTTTGGAGCAACTTAATTTTTGTTCAAATTTTTAAGATTGTCAAGAGCAATGTTGTATGAATACGGTACTCATAACCATGGGTCATATGGATTTTTTTTGCAAAAATTTCATCATCTTTAATCGAGTTTTTATTTTGTACACGTAATTATATTTGTATTTCCACACATTTGAGTCTGAACCCGACCGATTTTGGAGCAACTTAATTTTTGTTCAATTTTTTAAGAATGTCAAAAGCAATGTTGTATGAGTACGCTACTCATAACAATGCGTCATATGAATTTTTTTTGGAAAAATTGTATCATCTTTAATCGAGTTTTCATTTCGTACACGGGATTATATGTATATGTATGTAATTCCACACATTTGAGTCTAAACCCGACCGATTTTGGAGCAACCTAATTTTTGTTCAAATTTTGATGATTGTCAAAAGCAATATTGTATGAGTACGCTACTCATAACCATGGGTCATATGAATTTTTTTTGCAAAAATTTCATCATCTTTAATCGAGTTTTTATTTTGTACACGTGATTATATATGTATGTATTTTCACACATTTGAGTCTAAACCTGACCGATTTTGGAGCAACTTAATTTTTGTTCCAATTTTGAAGATTGTCAAAAGTAATGTTGTATGAGTACGCTACTCATAACCACGGGTCATATGAATTTTTTTTGCAAAAATTTCAACATCTTTAATCGAGTTTTTATTTTGTACACGTGATTATATATGTATTTCCACACATTTGAGTCTAAACCCGACCGATTGTGGAGCAACTTAATTTTTGTTCAAATTTTGAAGATTGTCAAAAGCAATGTTGTATGAGTACCCTACTCATAACAATGGGTCATATGGATTTTTTTTGCAAAAATTTCATCATCTTTGATCGAGTTTTTATTTTGTACACGTGATTATACATATATGTATTTCCACACATTTGAGTCTAAACCCGACCGCTTTTGGAGAATCTTAGTTTTTGTTCAAATTTTGAAGATTATCAAAAGCAATGTTGTATGAGTACGCTACTCATAACAATGCGTCATATGAATTTTTTTTGGAAAAATTTCATCATCTTTAATCGAGTTTTTATTTTTAACACGTGATTATATATGTATTTCAACACATTTGAGTCTAAACTCGACCGCTTTTGGAGCAACTTAATTTTTGTTCAAATTTTGAAGATTGTCAAAAGCAATGTTGTATGAGTACGCTACTCATAACCATGGGTCAGATGAATTTTTTTTGCAAAAATTTCAACATCTTTAATCGAGTTTTTATTTTGTACACATGATTATATATGTATTTGCACACAGTTGAGTCTAAACCCGACCGATTTTGGAGCAACTTAATTTTTGTTCAAATTTTTAAGATTGTCAAAAGCAATGTTGTATGAGAACGGTACTCATAACCATGGGTCATATGGATTTTTTTTGCAAAAATTTCATCATCTTTAATCGAGTTTTTATTGTGTACACGTGATTATATATGTATTTCCACACATTTGAGTCTAAACCCGACCGATTTTGGAGCAGCTTAATTTTTGTTCAAATTTTTAAGATTGTCAAAAGTAATGTTGTATGAGTACGCTACTCATAACCACGGGTCATATGAATTTTTTTTGCAAAAATTTCAACATCTTTAATCGAGTTTTTATTTTGTACACGTGATTATATATGTATTTCCACACATTTGAGTCTAAACCCGACCGATCTGGGAGCCACTTAATTTTTGTTCAATTTTTTAAGAATGTCAAAAGCAATGTTGTATGAGTACGCTACTCATAACAATGCGTCATATGAATTTTTTTTGCAAAAATTTCATCATCTTTGATCGAGTTTTTATTTTGTACACGTTATTATTATAGAATATGTTTTTATTCTATTTAAAATATTTTATTTTTATAACTTTTCTTTTATACATTCAGAAAATTAATTATTAAAAAATCAAATTGAAAAATATTGAAAGACAAATTTATATATGAAAATAAAAATATTAAAACAAGTTTAAAATAATAAAGTAGATACATATATTATAAGCCCTACATATACGCGTTGTTGTAGACACTGTGATGGTTGTAGCGACGTTAAATGTGAATATTTGAAGTGATGTTGTGCGGATTGTTGGTGCTGAATTTGATGTTGAATGTTGAGATTGTTTATTTCGCAATGTTTTAATTCAGGAAAGTAGTCAAATTTATAACAAATCGCAAGTATGGTTTGTGCTTTCGGTATTCGAGTATTCGCACTCTTGGTTTGCTTGCAACGCTCGGAAATGTTAACTTTGTGCACAAAATGTCCTGGGTTAATGTTAAGCCAGCTTCTAACAATTAATAACACGTTGAATCGATGATTTCCCTTTACTACAAATTCTTGTGAAATATTACTGCAAGATATGGTGCGTCGGTTTGTAGCGTTATATGTAAAAACGGGAGTAAGTGACTAAAGTGAAAACACGAACGGGTTCACAATTGTTATTATTGTTTCAATGATGGTTATTGATGAATTTTTAAAATGAGTACTTATAAATGCAGGATCGCCAATATAGAATATGTTTTTATTCTATTTAAAATATTTTATTTTTATAACTTTTCTTTTATACATTCAGAAAATTAATTATTAAAAAACAAATTGAAAAATATTGAAAGACAAATTTATATATGAAAATAAAAATATTAAAACAAGTTTAAATTAATAAAGTAGATACATATATTATAAACCCTACAATTATATATGTATTTTCACACATTTGAGTCTAAACCCGACCGATTTTGGAGCAACTTAATTTGTGTTCAAATTTTTTAAATTGTCAAAAGCAATGTTGTATGAGTACGCTATTCAGAAAAATGGATCATATGGTTTTTTTTTTGCAAAAATTTCATCATCTTTGATGGAGTTTTTATTTTGTACACGTGATTATATATGTATTTCCACACATTTGAGTCTAAGCCCGACCGCTTTTGGAGAAACTTAATTTTTGTTCAAATTTTGAAGATTGTCAAAAGCAATGTTGTATGAGTACGCTACTCATAACAATGCGTCATATGAATTTTTTTTGGAAAAATTTCATCATCTTTGATGGAGTTTTTATTTTGTACACGTTATTATATATGTATTTCCACACATTTCAGTCTTAACCCGACCGATTTTGGAGCAACTTAATATTTGTTCAAGTTTTTAAGATTGTCAAAAGCAATGTTGTATGAGTACGCTACTCATAACCATGGGTCATATGGATTTTTTTGCAAAAATTTCATCATCTTTGATGGAGTTTTTATTTTGTACACGTGATTATATATGTATTTCCACACATTTGAGTCTAAGCCCGACCGCTTTTGGAGAAACTTAATTTTTGTTCAAATTTTGAAGATTGTCAAAAGCAATGTTGTATGAGTACGCTACTCATAACAATGCGTCATATGAATTTTTTTTGGAAAAATTTCATCATCTTTAATCGAGGTTTTATTTTGTACACGGGATTATATGTATATGTAATCCCACACATTTGAGTCTAAACCCGACCGATTTTGGAGCAACTTAATTTTTGTTCAAATTTTGAAGATTGTCAAAAGCAATGTTGTATGAGTACGCTACTCATAACAATGGGTCATATGAATTTTTTTTACAAAACTTTCATCATCTTTAATCGAGTTTTTATTTTGTACACGTGATTATATATGTATTTCCACACATTAGAGTCTAAATCCGACCGATTTTGGAGCAACTTAATTTTTGTTCAAGTTTTTAAGATTGTCAAAAGCAATGTTGTATGAGTACGCTACTCATAACAATGCGTCATATGGATTTTTTTGCAAAAATTTCATCATCTTTAATCGAGTTTTTATTTTGTACACCTGAATATATATGTATTTCCACACATTTGAATCTAAACCCGACCGATTTTGGAGCAACTTAATTTTTGTTCAAATTTTGAAGATTGTCAAAAGCAATGTTGTATGAGTACGCTACTCATAACCATGGGTCATATGAATTTTTTTGGCAAACATTTAATCATCTAATTAATCGAGTTTTTATTTTGTACACGTGATTATATATGTATTTCCACACATTTGAGTCTAAACCCGACCGATTTTGGAGCAACTTAATTTTTTTCAAGTTTTTAAGATTGTCAAAAGCAATGTTGTATGAGTACGCTACTCATAACAATGCGTCATATGGATTTTTTTGCAAAAATTTCATCATCTTTTTTCGAGTTTTTATTTTGTACACCTGATTATATATGTATTTTCACACATTTGAGTCTAAACCCGACCGATTTTGGAGCAACTTAATTTTTGTTCAAATTTTGAAGATTGTCAAAAGCAATGTTGTATGAGTACGCTACTCATAACCATGGGTCATATGAATTTTTTTGGCAAACATTTAATCATCTTTAATCGAGTTTTTATTTTGTACACGTGATTATATATGTATTTCCACACATTTGAGTCTAAACCCGACCGATTTTGGAGCAACTTAATTTTTGTTCCAATTTTGAAGATTGTCAAAAGCAATATTGTAGGAGTACGCTACTCATAACCACGGGTCATATGAATTTTTTTTGCAAAAATTTCATCATCTTTAATCGAGTTTTTATTGTGTACACGTGATTATATATGTATTTCCACACATTTGAGTCTAAACCCGACCGATTTTGGAGCAGCTTAATTTTTGTTCAAATTTTTAAGATTGTCAAAAGCAATGTTGTATGAGTACGCTATTCAGAAAAATGGGTCATATGGATTTTTTTTGCAAAAATTTCATCATCTTTGATCGAGTTTTTATTTTGTACACGTGATTATATACGTATTTGCACACAGTTGAGTCTAAACCCGACCGATTTTGGAGCAACTTAATTTTTGTTCAAATTTTTAAGATTGTCAAAAGCAATGTTGTATGAGTACGGTACTCATAACCATGGGTCATATGGATTTTTTTTGCAAAATTTCATCATCTTTAATCGAGTTTTTATTGTGTACACGTGATTATATATGTATTTCCACACATTTGTGTCTAAACCCGACCGATTTTGGAGCAACTTAATTTTTGTTCAAATTTTGAAGATTGTCAAAACCAATGTTGTATGAGTACGCTTCTCATAACAATGCGTCATATGGATTTTTTTTGCAAAATTTCATCATCTTTGATCGAGTTTTTATTTTGTACACGTGATTATATATGTATTTCAACACATTTGAGTCTAAACCCGACCGATTTTGGAGCAACTTAATATTTGTTCAAGTTTTTAAGATTGTCAAAAGCAATGTTGTATGAGTACGCTACTCATAACAATGGGTCATATGGATTTTTTTGCAAAAATTTCATCATCTTTGATCGAGTTTTTATTTTGTTCACGTGATTATATATGTATTTCCACACATTTGAGTCTAAACCCGACCGATTTTGGAGCAACTTAATTTTTGTTCAAATTTTGAAGATTGTCAAATGCAATGTTGTATGAGTACGCTACTCATAACCATGGGTCATATGAATTTTTTTGGCAAACATTTAATCATCTTTAATCGAGTTTTTATTTTGTACACGTGATTATATATGTATTTCCTCAAATTTGAGTCTAAATCCGACCGATTTTGGAGCAACTTAATTTTTGTTCAAGTTTTTAAGATTGCCAAAAGCAATGTTGTATGAGTACGCTACTCATAACAATGCGTCATATGGATTTTTTTGCAAAAATTTCATCATCTTTAATCGAGTTTTTATTTTGTACACCTGATTATATGTATATGTATTTCCACACGTTTGAGTCTAACACCGACCGCTTTTGGAGAAACTTAATTTTTGTTCAAATTTTGAAGATTGTCAAAAGCAATGTTGTATGAGTACGCTACTAATAACAATGCGTTATATGAATTTTTTTTGGAAAAATTTCATCATCTTTAATCGAGGTTTTATTTTGTACAAGGGATTATATGTATATGTAATCCCACACATTTGAGTCTAAACCCGACCGATTTTGGAGCAACTTAATTTTTGTTCAAGTTTTTAAGATTGTCAAAAGCAATGTTGTATGAGTACGCTACTCATAACAATGCGTCATATGGATTTTTTTGCAAAAATTTCATCATCTTTAATCGAGTTTTTATTTTGTACACCTGATTATATATGTATTTCCACACATTTGAGTCTAAACCCGACCGATTTTGGAGCAACTTAATTTTTGTTCAAATTTTGAAGATTGTCAAAAGCAATGTTTTATGAGTACGCTACTCATAACCATGGGTCATATGAATTTTTTTGGCAAACATTTAATCATCTTTAATAGAGTTTTTATTTTGTACACGTGATTATATATGTATTTCCACACATTTGAGTCTAAACCCGACCGATTTTGGAGCAACTTAATTTTTGTTCCAATTTTGAAGATTGTCAAAAGCAATGTTGTAGGAGTACGCTACTCATAACCACGGGTCATATGAATTTTTTTGCAAAAATTTCAAAATCTTTAATCGAGTTTTTATTGTGTACACGTGATTATATATGTATTTCCACACATTTGAGTCTTAACCCGACCGATTTTGGAGCAGCTTAATTTTTGTTAAAATTTTTAAGATTGTCAAAAGCAATGTTGTATGAGTACGCTATTCAGAAAAATGGGTCATATGGATTTTTTTTGCAAAAATTTCATCATCTTTGATCGAGTTTTTATATTGTACACGTGATTATATATGTATTTCCACACATTTGAGTCTAAACCCGACCGATTTTGGAGCAACTTAATATTTGTTCAAGTTTTTAAGATTGTCAAAAGCAATGTTGTATGAGTACGCTACTCATAACAATGGGTCATATGGAGTTTTGCGCAAAAATTTCATCATCTTTGATCGAGTTTTTATTTTGTACACGTGATTATATATGTATTTCCACACATTTGAGTCTAAGCCCGACCGATCTAGGAGCCACTTAATTTTTGTTCAAATTTTTAAAAATGTCAAAAGCAATTTCTTATGAGTACGCTACTCATAACAATGCGTCATATGAATTTTCTTTGGAAAAATTTTTTCATCTTTAATCGAGTTTTTATTTTGTACAAGTGATTATATATGTATTTCCACACATTTGAGTCTAAACCCGACCGATTTTGGAGCAACTTAATTTTTGTTCCAATTTTGAAGATTGTCAAAAGTAATGTTGTATGAGTACGCTACGCATAACCACGGGTCATATGGATTTTTTTTGCAAAAATTTCAGCATCTTTAATCGAGTTTTTATTTTGTACACGTGATTATATATGTATTTCCACACATTTGAGTCTAAACCCGACCGATTGTGGAGCAACTTAATTTTTGTTCAAATTTTGAAGATTGTCAAAAGCAAAGTTGTATGAGTACCCTACTCATAACAATGGGTCATATGGATTTTTTTTGCAAAAATTTCATCATCTTTGATCGAGTTTTTATTTTGTACACGTGATTATACATATATGTATTTCCACACATTTGAGTCTAAACCCGACCGCTTTTGGAGAAACTTAATTTTTGTTAAAATTTTGAAGATTGTCAAAAGCAATGTTGTATTAGTACGCTACTCATAACAATGCGTCTTATGAATTTTTTTTGGAAAAATTTCATCATCTTTAATCGAGTTTTTATTTTGTACACGTGATTATATATGTATTTCCACACATTTGAGTCTAAACCCGACCGATTTTGGAGCAACTTAATTTTTGTTCAAATTTTGAAGATTGTCAAAAGCAATGTTGTATGAGTACGCTACTCATAACCATGGGTCATATGAATTTTTTTGGCAAACATTTAATCATCTTTAATCGAGTTTTTATTTTGTACACGTGATTATATATGTATTTCCACACATTTGAGTCTAAACCCGACCGATTTTGGAGCAACTTAATTTTTGTTCCAATTTTGAAGATTGTCAAAAGCAATGTTGTAGGAGTACGCTACTCATAACCACGGGTCATATGAATTTTTTTGCAAAAATTTCAACATCTTTAATCGAGTTTTTATTGTGTACACGTGATTATATATGTATTTCCACACATTTGAGTCTAAACCCGACCGATTTCGGAGCAGCTTAATTTTTGTTAAAATTTTTAAGATTGTCAAAATAAATGTTGTATGAGTACGCTACTCATAACAATGCGTCCGATTTTGGACAACTTAATTTTTGTTCCAATTTTGAAGATTGTCAAAAGCAATGTTGTAGGAGTACGCTACTCATAACCACGGGTCATATGAATTTTTTTGCAAAAATTTCAACATCTTTAATCGAGTTTTTATTTTGTACACGTGATTATACATATATGTATTTCCACACATTTGAGTCTATCCCCGACCGATTTTGGAGCAGCTTAATTTTTGTTCAAATTTTGAAGATTGTCAAAAGCAATGTTGTATGAGTACGCTACTCATAACAATGCGTCTTATGAATTTTTTTTGGAAAAATTTCATCATCTTTAATCGAGGTTTTATTTTGTACACGGGATTATATGTATATGTAATCCCACACATTTGAGTCTAAACCCGACCGATTTTGGAGCAACTTAATTTTTGTTCAAATTTTGAAGATTGTCAAAAGCAATGTTGTATGAGTACGCTACTCATAACCATGGGTCATATGAATTTTTTTTGCAAAAATTTCATCATTTTTAATCGAGTTTTTATTTTGTACACGTGATTATATATGTATTTCCACACATTTGAGTCTAAACCCGACCGATTTTGGAGCAACTTAATTTTTGTTCAAATTTTGAAGATTGTCAAAACCAATGTTGTATGAGTACGCTTCTCATAACAATGCGTCATATGGATTTTTTTTGCAAAATTTCATCATCTTTGATCGAGTTTTTATTTTGTACACGTGATTATATATGTATTTCAACACATTTGAGTCTAAACCCGACCGATTTTGGAGCAACTTAATATTTGTTCAAGTTTTTAAGATTGTCAAAAGCAATGTTGTATGAGTACGCTACTCATAACAATGGGTCATATGGATTTTTTTGCAAAAATTTCATCATTTTTAATCGAGTTTTTATTTTGTACACGTGATTATATATGTAATCCCACACATTTGAGTCTAAACCCGACCGATTTTGGAGCAACTTAATTTTTGTTCAAATTTTGAAGATTGTCAAAAGCAATGTTGTATGAGTACGCTACTCATAACCATGGGTCATATGAATTTTTTTTGGAAAAATTTCATCATCTTTAATCGAGGTTTTATTTTGTACAAGGGATTATATGTATATGTAATCCCACACATTTGAGTCTAAACCCGACCGATTTTGGAGCAACTTAATTTTTGTTCAAGTTTTTAAGATTGTCAAAAGCAATGTTGTATGAGTACGCTACTCATAACAATGCGTCATATGGATTTTTTTGCAAAAATTTCATCATCTTTAATCGAGTTTTTATTTTGTACACCTGATTATATATGTATTTCCACACATTTGAGTCTAAACCCGACCGATTTTGGAGCAACTTAATTTTTGTTCAAATTTTGAAGATTGTCAAAAGCAATGTTTTATGAGTACGCTACTCATAACCATGGGTCATATGAATTTTTTTGGCAAACATTTAATCAGCTTTAATAGAGTTTTTATTTTGTACACGTGATTATATATGTATTTCCACACATTTGAGTCTAAACCCGACCGATTTTGGAGCAACTTAATTTTTGTTCCAATTTTGAAGATTGTCAAAAGCAATGTTGTAGGAGTACGCTACTCATAACCACGGGTCATATGAATTTTTTTGCAAAAATTTCAAAATCTTTAATCGAGTTTTTATTGTGTACACGTGATTATATATGTATTTCCACACATTTGAGTCTTAACCCGACCGATTTTGGAGCAGCTTAATTTTTGTTAAAATTTTTAAGATTGTCAAAAGCAATGTTGTATGAGTACGCTATTCAGAAAAATGGGTCATATGGATTTTTTTTGCAAAAATTTCATCATCTTTGATCGAGTTTTTATATTGTACACGTGATTATATATGTATTTCCACACATTTGAGTCTAAACCCGACCGATTTTGGAGCAACTTAATATTTGTTCAAGTTTTTAAGATTGTCAAAAGCAATGTTGTATGAGTACGCTACTCATAACAA
This sequence comes from Philophylla caesio, assembly GCA_963971545.1. Lineage (NCBI taxonomy): Eukaryota > Metazoa > Arthropoda > Insecta > Diptera > Tephritidae > Philophylla > Philophylla caesio. Next base: position 99,085,850 of record OZ020604.1, on the reverse strand, counting down.
TGGGTCATATGGATTTTTTTGCAAAAATTTCATCATCTTTGATCGAGTTTTTATTTTGTACACGTGATTATATATGTATTTCCACACATTTGAGTCTAAGCCCGACCGATCTAGGAGCCACTTAATTTTTGTTCAAATTTTTAAAAATGTCAAAAGCAATTTCTTATGAGTACGCTACTCATAACAATGCGTCATATGAATTTTCTTTGGAAAAATTTTTTCATCTTTAATCGAGTTTTTATTTTGTACACGTGATTATATATGTATTTCCACACATTTGAGTCTAAACCCGACCGATTTTGGAGCAACTTAATTTTTGTTCCAATTTTGAAGATTGTCAAAAGTAATGTTGTATGAGTACGCTACTCATAACCACGGGTCATATGGATTTTTTTTGCAAAAATTTCAGCATCTTTAATCGAGTTTTTATTTTGTACACGTGATTATATATGTATTTCCACACATTTGAGTCTAAACCCGACCGATTGTGGAGCAACTTAATTTTTGTTCAAATTTTGAAGATTGTCAAAAGCAAAGTTGTATGAGTACCCTACTCATAACAATGGGTCATATGGATTTTTTTGCAAAAATTTCATCATCTTTGATCGAGTTTTTATTTTGTACACGTGATTATACATATATGTATTTCCACACATTTGAGTCTAAACCCGACCGCTTTTGGAGAAACTTAATTTTTGTTAAAATTTTGAAGATTGTCAAAAGCAATGTTGTATTAGTACGCTACTCATAACAATGCGTCTTATGAATTTTTTTTGGAAAAATTTCATCATCTTTAATCGAGTTTTTATTTTGTACACGTGATTATATATGTATTTCCACACATTTGAGTCTAAACCCGACCGATTTTGGAGCAACTTAATTTTTGTTCAAATTTTGAAGATTGTCAAAAGCAATGTTGTATGAGTACGCTACTCATAACCATGGGTCATATGAATTTTTTTGGCAAACATTTAATCATCTTTAATCGAGTTTTTATTTTGTACACGTGATTATATATGTATTTCCACACATTTGAGTCTAAACCCGACCGATTTTGGAGCAACTTAATTTTTGTTCCAATTTTGAAGATTGTCAAAAGCAATGTTGTAGGAGTACGCTACTCATAACCACGGGTCATATGAATTTTTTTGCAAAAATTTCAACATCTTTAATCGAGTTTTTATTGTGTACACGTGATTATATATGTATTTCCACACATTTGAGTCTAAACCCGACCGATTTCGGAGCAGCTTAATTTTTGTTAAAATTTTTAAGATTGTCAAAATAAATGTTGTATGAGTACGCTACTCATAACAATGCGTCCGATTTTGGAGCAACTTAATTTTTGTTCCAATTTTGAAGATTGTCAAAAGCAATGTTGTAGGAGTACGCTACTCATAACCACGGGTCATATGAATTTTTTTGCAAAAATTTCAACATCTTTAATCGAGTTTTTATTTTGTACACGTGATTATACATATATGTATTTCCACACATTTGAGTGTAAACCCGACCGCTTTTGGAGAAACTTAATTTTTGTTCAAATTTTGAAGATTGTCAAAAGCAATGTTGTATGAGTACGCTACTCATAACAATGCGTCTTATGAATTTTTTTTGGAAAAATTTCATCATCTTTAATCGAGGTTTTATTTTGTACACGGGATTATATGTATATGTAATCCCACACATTTGAGTCTAAACCCGACCGATTTTGGAGCAACTTAATTTTTGTTCAAATTTTGAAGATTGTCAAAAGCAATGTTGTATGAGTACGCTACTCATAACCATGGGTCATATGAATTTTTTTTGCAAAAATTTCATCATTTTTAATCGAGTTTTTATTTTGTACACGTGATTATATATGTATTTCCACACATTTGAGTCTAAACCCGACCGATTTTGGAGCAACTTAATTTTTGTTCAAATTTTGAAGATTGTCAAAAGCAATGTTGTATGGGTACGCTACTCATAACAATGGGTCATACGCTACTCATAACAATGGGTCATATGAATTTTTTTTACAAAACTTTCATCAGCTTTAATCGAGTTTTTATTTTGTACACGTGATTATATATGTATTTCCACACATTTGAGTCTAAACCCGACCGATTTTGGAGCAACTTAATTTTTGTTTCAATTTTGAAGATTGTCAAAAGTAATGTTGTATGAGTACGCTACTCATAACCATGGGTCATATGAATTTTTTTTGAAAAAATTGCAACATCTTTAATCGAGTTTTTTTTTGTACACGTGATTATATATGTATTTCCACACATTTGAGTCTAAACCCAACCGATTTTGAAGCAACTTAATTCTTGTTCAAATTTTGAAGATTGTCAAAAGCAATGTTGTATGAGTACGCTACTCATAACAATGGGTCATATGGATTTTTTTTGCAAAAATTTCATCATCTTTAATCGAGTTTTTATTTTGTACACGTGATTATATATGTATTTCCACACATTTGAGTCTAAACCCGACCGATTTTGGAGCAACTTAATTTTTGTTTCAATTTTGAAGATTGTCAAAAGTAATGTTGTATGAGTACGCTACTCATAACCATGGGTCATATGAATTTTTTTTGAAAAAATTGCAACATCTTTAATCGAGTTTTTTTTTGTACACGTGATTATATATGTATTTCCACACATTTGAGTCTAAACCCAACCGATTTTGAAGCAACTTAATTTTTGTTCAAATTTTGAAGATTGTCAAAAGCAATGTTGTATGAGTACGCTACTCATAACAATGGGTCATATGGATTTTTTTTGCAAAAATTTCATCATCTTTAATCGAGTTTTTATTTTGTACACGTGATTATATATGTATTTCCACACATTTGAGTCTAAACCCGACCGATTTTGGAGCAACTTAATTTTTGTTCCAATTTTGAAGATTGTCAAAAGTAATGTTGTATGAGTATGCTACTCATAACCACGGGTCATATAAATTTTTTTTGCAAAAATATCAACATCTTTAATCGAGTTTTTATTTTGTACACGTGATTATATATGTATTTCCACACATTTGAGTCTAAACCCGACCGATTTTGGAGCAACATAATTTTTGTTAAAATTTTGAAGATTGTCAAAAGCAATGTTGTATGAGTACGCTACTCATAACCATGGGTCATATGAATTGTTTTTACAAAAATTTGATCATCTTTAATCGAGTTTTTATTTTGTACACGTGATTATATATGTATTTCCACACATTTGAGTCTAAACCCGACCGATTTTGGAGCAACTTAATTTTTGTTTCAATTTTGAAGATTGTCAAAAGTAATGTTGTATGAGTACGCTACTCATAACCATGGGTCATATGAATTTTTTTTGAAAAAATTTCAACATCTTTAATCGAGTTTTTATTTTGTACACGTGATTATATATGTATGTATTTCCACATATTTGAGTCTAAACCCGACCGATTTTGGAGCCACTTAATATTTGTTCAAGTTTGTAAGATTGTCAAAAGCAATGTTGTATGAGTACGCTACTCATAACAATGGGTCATATGGATTTTTTTGCAAAAATTGCATCATCTTTGATCGAGTTTTTTTTTTGTACACGTGATTATATATGTATTTCCACACATTTGAGTCTAAACCCGACCGATCATGGAGCCACTTAATTTTTGTTCAAATTTTTAAGAATGTCAAAAGCAATGTTGTATGAGTACGCTACTCATAACAATGCGTCATATGAATTTTTATTGGAAAAATTTCATCATCTTTAATCGAGGTTTTATTTTGTACACGGGATTATATGTATATGTAATTCCACACATTTGAGTCTTAACCCGACCGATTTTGGAGCAACTTAATTTTTGTTCAAATTTTGAAGATTGTCAAAAGCAATGTTGTATGAGTACGCTACTCATAACCATGGGTCATATGAATTTTTTTTGCAAAAATTTCATCATCTTTAATCGAGTTTTTATTTTGTACACGTGATTATATATGTATTTCCACACATTTGAGTCTAAACCCGACCGATTTTGGAGCAACTTAATTTTTGTTCAAATTTTGAAGATTGTCAAAAGCAATGTTGTATGAGTACGCTACTCATAACAATGGGTCATATGAATTTTTTTTTCAAAATTTCATCATCTTTAATCGAGTTTTTATTTTGTACACGTGATTATATATGTATTTTCACACATTTGAGTCTAAACCCGACCGATTTTGGAGCAACTTAATTTTTGTTCAAATTTTGAAGATTGTCAAAAGCAATGTTGTACGAGTACGCTACTCATAACAATGGGTCATACGCTACTCATAACAATGGGTCATATGAATTTTTTTTACAAAACTTTCATCATCTTTAATCGAGTTTTTATTTTGTAGACGTGATTATATATGTATTTCCACACATTTGAGCCTAAATCCGACCGATTTTGGAGCAACTTAATTTTTGTTCAAATTTTTAAGATTTTCAAAAGCAATGTTGAATGAGTACGCTACTCATAACAATGCGTCATATGGATTTTTTTGCAAAAATTTCATCATCTTTAATCGAGTTTTTATTTTGTACACGTGATTATATATGTATTTCCACACATTTGAGTCTAAACCCGACCGATTTTGGAGCAACTTAATTTTTGTTCAAATTTTGAGGATTGTCAAAAGCAATGTGTTATGAGTACGCTACTCATAACCATGGGTCATATGAATTTTTTTTGCAAACATTTCATCATCTTTAATCGAGTTTTTATTTTGTACACATGATTATATATGTATTTCCACACATTTAAGTCTAAACCCGACCGATTTTGGAGCAACTTAATTTTTGTTCAAATTTTTAAGATTGGCAAAAGAAATGTTGTATGAGTACGCTACTCATAACTATGGGTCATATGATTTTTTTTTGCAAACATTTCATCATCTTTAATCGAGTTTTTATTTTGTACACGTGATTATATATGTATTTCCACACATTTGAATCTAAACCCGACCGATTTTGGAGCAACTTAATTTTTGTTAAAATTTTTAAGATTGACAAAATAAATGTTGTATGAGTACGCTACTCATAACCATGGGTCATATGAATTTTTTTTGCAAACATTTCATCATCTTTAATCGAGTTTTTATTTTGTACACGTGCTTATATATGTATTTCCACACATTTGAATCTAAACCCGACCGATTTTGGAGCAACTTAATTTTTGTTCAAGTTTTGAAGATTGTCAAAAGCAATGTTGTATGAGTACGCTACTCATAACCATGGGTCATATGAATTTTTTTTGCAAAAATTTCAACATCTTTAATCGAGTTTTTATTTTGTACACGTGATTATATATGTATTTCCACACATTTGAGTCTAAACCCGACCGATTTTGGAGCAACTTAATTTTTGTTCAAATTTTGAAGATTGGCAAAAGAAATGTTGTATGAGTACGCTACTCATAACCATGGGTCATATGAATTTTTTTTGCAAAAATTTCAACATCTTTAATCGAGTTTTTATTTTGTACACGTGATTATATGTATATGTATTTCCACACATTTGAGTCTAAACCCGACCGAGTTTGGAGCAACTTAATTTTTGTTGAAATTTTGAAGATTGTCAAAAGCAATGTTGTATGAGTACGCTACTCATAACCATGGGTCATATGATTTTTTTTTGCAAAACTTTCATCATCTTTAATCGAGTTTTTATTTTGTACACGTGATTATATATGTATTTCCACACATTTGAGTCTAAACCCGACCGATGTTGGAGCAACTTAATTTTTGTGTCAATTTTGAAGATTGTCAAAAGTAATGTTGTATGAGTACGCTACTCATAACCATGGGTCATATGAATTTTTTTTGCAAAAATTTCAACATCTTTAATCGAGTTTTTATTTTGTACACGTGATTATATATGTATTTCCACACATTTGAGTCTAAACCCGACCGATTTTGGAGCAACTTAATTTTTGTTGAAATTTTGAAGATTGTCAAAAGCAATGTTGTATGAGTACGCTACTCATAACAATGGGTCATATGGATTTTTTTTGCAAAAATTTCATCATCTTTAATCGAGTTTTTATTTTGTACACGTGATTATATATGTATTTCCACACATTTGAGTCTAAACCCGACCGATTTTGGAGCAACATAATTGTTGTTCCAATTTTGAAGATTGTCAAAAGTAATGTTGTATGAGTACGCTACTCATAACCACGGGTCATATGAATTTTTTTTGCAAAAATATCAACATCTTTAATCGAGTTTTTATTTTGTACACGTGATTATATATGTATTTCCACACATTTGAGTCTAAACCCGACCGATTGTGGAGCAACTTAATTTTTGTTCAAATTTTGAAGATTGTCAAAAGCAATGTTGTATGAGTACCCTACTCATAACAATGGGTCATATGGATTTTTTTGCAAAAATTTCATCATCTTTGATCGAGTTTTTATTTTGTACACGTGATTATACATATATGTATTTCCACACATTTGAGTCTAAACCCGACCGCTTTTGGAGAAACCTAATTTTTGTTCAAATTTTGAAGATTGTCAAAAGCAATGTTGTATGAGTACGCTACTCATAACAATGCGTCATATGAATTTTTTTTGGAAAAATTTTATCATCTTTAATCGAGTTTTTATTTTGTACACGGGATTATATGTATATGTAATTCCACACATTTGAGTCTAAACCCGACCGATTTTGGAGCAACCTAATTTTTGTTCAAATTTTGAAGATTGTCAAAAGCAATGTTGTATGAGTACGCTACTAATAACCATGGGTCATATGAATTTTTTTTACAAAAATTTGATCATCTTTAATCGAGTTTTTATTTTGTACACGTGATTATATATGTATTTCCACACATTTGAGTCTAAACCCGACCGATTTTGGAGCAACTTAATTTTTGTTCAAATTTTTAAGATTGGCAAAAGAAATGTTGTATGAGTACGCTACTCATAACTATGGGTCATATGATTTTTTTTTGCAAACATTTCATCATCTTTAATCGAGTTTTTATTTTGTACACGTGATTATATATGTATTTCCACACATTTGAATCTAAACCCGACCGATTTTGGAGCAACTTAATTTTTGTTAAAATTTTTAAGATTGACAAAATAAATGTTGTATGAGTACGCTACTCATAACCATGGGTCATATGAATTTTTTTTGCCAACATTTCATCATCTTTAATCGAGTTTTTATTTTGTACACGTGCTTATATATGTATTTCCACACATTTGAATCTAAACCCGACCGATTTTGGAGCAACTTAATTTTTGTTCAAGTTTTGAAGATTGTCAAAAGCAATGTTGTATGAGTACGCTACTCATAACCATGGGTCATATGAATTTTTTTTGCAAAAATTTCAACATCTTTAATCGAGTTTTTATTTTGTACACGTGATTATATATGTATTTCCACACATTTGAGTCTAAACCCGACCGCTTTTGGAGCAACTTAATTATTGTTCAAATTTTGAAGATTGTCAAAAGCAATCTTGTATGAGTACGCTACTCATAACCATGGGTCAGATGAATTTTTTTTGCAAAAATTTCAACATCTTTAATCGAGTTTTTATTTTGTACACGTGATTATATACATATGTATTTCCACACATTTGAGTCTAAACCCGACCGATTTTGGAGCAACTTAATTTTTGTTCAAATTTTGAAGATTGGCAAAAGAAATGTTGTATGAGTACGCTACTCATAACCATGGGTCATATGAATTTTTTTTGCAAAAATTTCAACATCTTTAATCGAGTTTTTATTTTGTACACGTGATTATATATGTATTTCCACACATTTGAGTCTAAACCCGACCGATTTTGGAGCAACTTAATTTTTGTTGAAATTTTGAAGATTGTCAAAAGCAATGTTGTATGAGTACGCTACTCATAACCATGGGTCATATGATTTTTTTTTGCAAAACTTTCATCATCTTTAATCGAGTTTTTATTTTGTACACGTGATTATATATGTATTTCCACACATTTGAGTCTAAACCCGACCGATTTTGGAGCAACTTAATTTTTGTTCCAATTTTGAAGATTGTCAAAAGTAAAGTTGTATGAGTACGCTACTCATAACCATGGGTCATATGAATTTTTTTTGCAAAAATTTCAACATTTTTAATCGAGTTTTTATTTTGTACACGTGATTATATATGTATTTCCACACATTTGAGTCTAAACCCGACCGATTTTGGAGCAGCTTAATTTTTGTTGAAATTTTGAAGATTGTCAAAAGCAATGTTGTATGAGTACGCTACTCATAACAATGGGTCATATGGATTTTTTTTGCAAAAATGTCATCATCTTTAATCGAGTTTTTATTTTGTACACGTGATTATATATGTATTTCCACACATTTGAGTCTAAACCCGACCGATTTCGGAGCAACATAATTGTTGTTCCAATTTTGAAGATTGTCAAAAGTAATGTTGTATGAGTACGCTACTCATAACCACGGGTCATATGAATTTTTTTTGCAAAAATATCAACATCTTTAATCGAGTTTTTATTTTGTACACGTGATTATATATGTATTTCCACACATTTGAGTCTAACCCCGACCGATTGTGGAGCAACTTAATTTTTGTTCAAATTTTGAAGATTGTCAAAAGCAATGTTGTATGAGTACCCTACTCATAACAATGGGTCATATGGATTTTTTTGCAAAAATTTCATCATCTTTGATCGAGTTTTCATTTTGTACACGTGATTATACATATATGTATTTCCACACATTTGAGTCTAAACCCGACCGCTTTTGGAGAAACTTAATTTTTGTTCAAATGTTTAAGATTGTCAAAAGCAATGTTGTATGAGTACGCTACTCATAACAATGCGTCATATGAATTTTTTTTGGAAAAATTGTATCATCTTTAATCGAGTTTTTATTTTGTACACGGGATTATATGTATATGTAATTCCACACATTTGAGTCTAAACCCGACCGATTTTGGGGCAACCTAATTTTTGTTCAAATTTTGAAGATTGCCAAAAGCAATGTTGTATGAGTACGCTACTCATAACCATGGGTCATATGAATTTTTTTTACAAAAATTTGATCATCTTTAATCGAGTTTTTATTTTGTACACGTGATTATATATGTATTTCCACACATTTGAGTCTAAACCCGACCGATTTTGGAGCAACTTAATTTTTGTTTCAATTTTGAAGATTGTCAAAAGTAATGTTGTATGAGTACGCTACTCATAACCATGGGTCATATGAATTTTTTTTGAAAAAATTTCAACATCTTTAATCGAGTTTTTATTTTGTACACATGATTATATATGTATTTCCACACATTTGAGCCTAAATCCGACCGATTTTGGAGCAACTTAATTTTTGTTCAAGTTTTTAAGATTTTCAAAAGCAATGTTGAATGAGTACGCTACTCATAACAATGCGTCATATGGATTTTTTTGCAAAAATTTCATCATCTTTAATCGAGTTTTTATTTTGTACACGTGATTATACATATATGTATTTCCACACATTTGAGTCTGAACTCGACCGATTTTGGAGCCACTTAATATTTGTTCAAATTTTGAAGATTGTTAAAAGCAATGTTGTATGAGTACGCTACTCATAACCATGGGTCATATGAATTTTTTTTACAAAAATTTGATCATCTTTAATCGAGTTTTTATTTTGTACACGTGATTATATATGTATTTCCACACATTTGAGTCTAAACCCGACCGATTTTGGAGTAACTTAATTTTTGTTCAAATTTTGAAGATTGTCAAAAGCAATGTTGTATGAGTACGCTACTCATAACCATGGGTCATATGAATTTTTTTTACAAAAATTTGATCATCTTTAATCGAGTTTTTATTTTGTACACGTGATTATATATGTATTTCCACACATTTGAGTCTAACCCCGACCGATTTTGGAGTAACTTAATTTTTGTTCAAATTTTGAAGATTGTCAAAAGCAATGTTGTATGAGTACGCTACTCATAACAATGGGTCATATGGATTTTTTTGCAAAAATTTCATCATCTTTGATCGAGTTTTTATTTTGTACACGTGATTATACATATATGTATTTCCACACATTTGAGTCTGAACTCGACCGATTTTGGAGCCACTTAATATTTGTTCAAGTTTTTAAGATTGTCAAAAGCAATGTTGTATGAGTACGCTACTCATAACAATGGGTCATATGGATTTTTTTGCAAAAATTTCATCATCTTTGATCGAGTTTTTATTTTGTACACGTGATTATATATGTATTTCCACACATTTGAGTCTGAACTCGACCGATTTTGGAGCAACTTAATTTTTGTTCAAGTTTTTAAGATTTTCAAAAGCAATGTTGAATGAGTACGCTACTCATAACAATGCGTCATATGGATTTTTTTGCAAAAATTTCATCATCTTTAATCGAGTTTTTATTTTGTACACGGGATTATATGTATATGTAATTCCACACATTTGAGTCTAAACCCGACCGATTTTGGGGCAACCTAATTTTTGTTCAAATTTTGAAGATTGTCAAAAGCAATGTTGTATGAGTACGCTACTCATAACCATGGGTCATATGAATTTTTTTTACAAAAATTTGATCATCTTTAATCGAGTTTTTATTTTGTACACGTGATTATATATGTATTTCCACACATTTGAGTCTAAACCCGACCGATTTTGGAGTAACTTAATTTTTGTTCAAATTTTGAAGATTGTCAAAAGCAATGTTGTATGAGTACGCTACTCATAACAATGGGTCATATGGATTTTTTTGCAAAAATTTCATCATCTTTGATCGAGTTTTTATTTTGTACACGTGATTATACATATATGTATTTCCACACATTTGAGTCTGAACTCGACCGATTTTGGAGCCACTTAATATTTGTTCAAGTTTTTAAGATTGTCAAAAGCAATGTTGTATGAGTACGCTACTCATAACAATGGGTCATATGGATTTTTTTGCAAAAATTTCATCATCTTTGATCGAGTTTTTATTTTGTACACGTGATTATATATGTATTTCCACACATTTGAGTCTAAACCCGACCGATCTTGGAGCCACTTAATTTTTGTTCAAATTTTTAAGAATGTCAAAAGCAATGTTGTATGAATACGCCACTCATAACCATGGGTCATATGAATTTTTTTTGCAAAAATTTCAACATCTTTAATCGAGTTTTTATTTTGTACACGTGATTATATATGTATTTCCACACATTTGAGTCTAAACCCGACCGATTTTGGAGCAACTTAATTTTTGTTCAAATTTTTAAGATTGTCAAAAGCAATGTTGTATGAGTACGCTACTCATAACAATGGGTCATATGAATTTTTTTTTCAAAATTTCATCATCTTTAATCGAGTTTTTAATTTGTACACGTGATTATATATGTATTTTCACACATTTGAGTCTAAACCCGACCGATTTTGGAGCAACTTAATTTTTGTTCAAATTTTGAAGATTGTCAAAAGCAATGTTGTATGAGTACGCTACTCATAACAATGGGTCATATGAATTTTTTTTACAAAACTTTCATCATCTTTAATCGAGTTTTTATTTTGTACACGTGATTATATGTATATGTATTTCCACACATTTGAGCCTAAATCCGACCGATTTTGGAGCAACTTAATTTTTGTTCAAGTTTTTAAGATTTTCAAAAGCAATGTTGAATGAGTACGCTACTCATAACAATGCGTCATATGGATTTTTTTGCAAAAATTTCATCATCTTTAATCGAGTTTTTATTTTGTACACGTGATTATATATGAATTTCCACACATTTGAGTCTAAACCCGACCGATTTTGGAGCAACTTAATTTTTGTTCAAATTTTGAAGATTGTCAAAAGCAATGTTGTATGAGTACGCTACTCATAACCATGGGTCATATGAATTTTTTTTACAAAAATTTGATCATCTTTAATCGAGTTTTTATTTTGTACACGTGATTATATATGTATTTCCACACATTTGAGTCTAAACCCGACCGATTTTGGAGTAACTTAATTTTTGTTCAAATTTTGAAGATTGTCAAAAGCAATGTTGTATGAGTACGCTACTCATAACAATGGGTCATATGGATTTTTTTGCAAAAATTTCATCATCTTTGATCGAGTTTTTATTTTGTACACGTGATTATACATATATGTATTTCCACACATTTGAGTCTGAACTCGACCGATTTTGGAGCCACTTAATATTTGTTCAAGTTTTTAAGATTGTCAAAAGCAATGTTGTATGAGTACGCTACTCATAACAATGGGTCATATGGATTTTTTTGCAAAAATTTCATCATCTTTGATCGAGTTTTTATTTTGTACACGTGATTATATATGTATTTCCACACATTTGAGTCTAAACCCGACCGATCTTGGAGCCACTTAATTTTTGTTCAAATTTTTAAGAATGTCAAAAGCAATGTTGTATGAATACGCCACTCATAACCATGGGTCATATGAATTTTTTTTGCAAAAATTTCAACATCTTTAATCGAGTTTTTATTTTGTACACGTGATTATATATGTATTTCCACACATTTGAGTCTAAACCCGACCGATTTTGGAGCAACTTAATTTTTATTCAAATTTTGAAGATTGTCAAAAGCAATGTTGTATGAGTACGCTACTCATAACAATGGGTCATATGAATTTTTTTTTCAAAATTTCATCATCTTTAATCGAGTTTTTATTTTGTACACGTGATTATATATGTATTTTCACACATTTGAGTCTAAACCCGACCGATTTTGGAGCAACTTAATTTTTGTTCAAATTTTGAAGATTGTCAAAAGCAATGTTGTATGAGTACGCTACTCATAACAATGGGTCATATGAATTTTTTTTACAAAACTTTCATCATCTTTAATCGAGTTTTTATTTTGTACACGTGATTATATGTATATGTATTTCCACACATTTGAGCCTAAATCCGACCGATTTTGGAGCAACTTAATTTTTGTTCAAGTTTTTAAGATTTGCAAAAGCAATGTTGAATGAGTACGCTACTCATAACAATGCGTCATATGGATTTTTTTGCAAATATTTCATCATCTTTAATCGAGTTTTTATTTTGTACACGTGATTATATATGAATTTCCACACATTTGAGTCTAAACCCGACCGATTTTGGAGCAACTTAATTTTTGTTCAAATTTTGAAGGTTGTCAAACGCAATGTTGTATGAGTACGCTACTCATAACCATGGGTCATATGAATTTTTTTTGCAAACATTTCATCATCTTTAATCGAGTTTTTATTTTGTACACGTGATTATATATGTTTTCCACACATTTGAGTCTAAACCCGACCGATTTTGGAGCAACTTAATTTTTGTTCAAATTTTTAAGATTGGCAAAAGAAATGTTGTATGAGTACGCTACTCATAACTATGGGTCATATGATTTTTTTTTGCAAACATTTCATCATCTTTAATCGAGTTTTTATTTTGTACACGTGATTATATATGTATTTCCACACATTTGAATCTAAACCCGACCGATTTTGGAGCAACTTAATTTTTGTTAAAATTTTTAAGATTGACAAAATAAATGTTGTATGAGTACGCTACTCATAACCATGGGTCATATGAATTTTTTTTGCAAACATTTCATCATCTTTAATCGAGTTTTTATTTTGTACACGTGCTTATATATGTATTTCCACACATTTGAATCTAAACCCGACCGATTTTGGAGCAACTTAATTTTTGTTCAAATTTTGAAGATTGTCAAAAGCAATGTTGTATGAGTACGCTACTCATAACCATGGGTCATATGAATTTTTTTTGCAAAAATTTCAACATCTTTAATCGAGTTTTTATTTTGTACACGTGATTATATATGTATTTCCACACATTTGAGTCTAAACCCGACCGATTTTGGAGCAACTTACATTTTGTTCCAATTTTGAAGATTGTCAAAAGTAATGTTGTATGAGTACGCTACTCATAACCATGGGTCATATGAATTTTTTTTGGAAAAATTTCAACACCTTTAATCGAGTTTTTATTTTGTACACGGGATTATATGTATATGTAATTCCACACATTTGAGTCTAAACCCGACCGATTTTGGAGCTACTTAATTTTTGTTCAAATTTTGAAGATTGTCAAAAGCAATGTTGTATGAGTACGCTACTCATAACAATGGGTCATATGAATTTTTTTTTCAAAATTTCATCATCTTTAATCGAGTTTTTATTTTGTACACGTGATTATATATGTATTTTCACACATTTGAGTCTAAACCCGACCGATTTTGGAGCAACTTAATTTTTGTTCAAATTTTGAAGATTGTCAAAAGCAATGCTGTATGAGTACGCTACTCATAACAATGGGTCATATGAATTTTTTTTGCAAAAATTTCAACATCTTTAATCGAGTTTTTATTTTGTACACGTGATTATATATGTATTTCCACACATTTGAGTCTAAACCCGACCGATTTTGGAGTAACTTAATTTTTGTTCAAATTTTGAAGATTGTCAAAAGCAATGTTGTATGAGTACGCTACTCATAACAATGGGTCATATGGATTTTTTTGCAAAAATTTCATCATCTTTGATCGAGTTTTTATTTTGTACACGTGATTATACATATATGTATTTCCACACATTTGAGTCTAAACCCGACCGCTTTTGGAGAAACTTAATTTTTGTTCAAATTTTTAAGATTGTCAAAAGCAATGTTGTATGAGTACGCTACTCATAACAATGCGTCATATGAATTTTTTTTGGAAAAATTTTATCATCTTTAATCGAGTTTTTATTTTGTACACGGGATTATATGTATATGTAATTCCACACATTTGAGTCTAAACCCGACCGATTTTGGGGCAACCTAATTTTTGTTCAAATTTTGAAGATTGTCAAAAGCAATGTTGTATGAGTACGCTACTCATAACCATGGGTCATATGAATTTTTTTTACAAAAATTTGATCATCTTTAATCGAGTTTTTATTTTGTACACGTGATTATATATGTATTTCCACACATTTGAGTCTAAACCCGACCGATTTTGGAGCAACTTAATTTTTGTTTCAATTTTGAAGATTGTCAAAAGTAATGTTGTATGAGTACGCTACTCATAACCATGGGTCATATGAATTTTTTTTGAAAAAATTTCAACATCTTTAATCGAGTTTTTATTTTGTACACGTGATTATATATGTATTTCCACACATTTGAGCCTAAATCCGACCGATTTTGGAGCAACTTAATTTTTGTTCAAGTTTTTAAGATTTTCAAAAGCAATGTTGAATGAGTACGCTACTCATAACAATGCGTCATATGGATTTTTTTGCAAAAATTTCATCATCTTTAATCGAGTTTTTATTTTGTACACGTGATTATACATATATGTATTTCCACACATTTGAGTCTGAACTCGACCGATTTTGGAGCCACTTAATATTTGTTCAAATTTTGAAGATTGTCAAAAGCAATGTTGTATGAGTACGCTACTCATAACCATGGGTCATATGAATTTTTTTTACAAAAATTTGATCATCTTTAATCGAGTTTTTATTTTGTACACGTGATTATATATGTATTTCCACACATTTGAGTCTAAACCCGACCGATTTTGGAGTAACTTAATTTTTGTTCAAATTTTGAAGATTGTCAAAAGCAATGTTGTATGAGTACGCTACTCATAACCATGGGTCATATGAATTTTTTTTACAAAAATTTTATCATCTTTAATCGAGTTTTTATTTTGTACACGTGATTATATATGTATTTCCACACATTTGAGTCTAAACCCGACCGATTTTGGAGTAACTTAATTTTTGTTCAAATTTTGAAGATTGTCAAAAGCAATGTTGTATGAGTACGCTACTCATAACAATGGGTCATATGGATTTTTTTGCAAAAATTTCATCATCTTTGATCGAGTTTTTATTTTGTACACGTGATTATACATATATGTATTTCCACACATTTGAGTCTGAACTCGACCGATTTTGGAGCCACTTAATATTTGTTCAAGTTTTTAAGATTGTCAAAAGCAATGTTGTATGAGTACGCTACTCATAACAATGGGTCATATGGATTTTTTTGCAAAAATTTCATCATCTTTGATCGAGTTTTTATTTTGTACACGTGATTATATATGTATTTCCACACATTTGAGTCTGAACTCGACCGATTTTGGAGCAACTTAATTTTTGTTCAAGTTTTTAAGATTTTCAAAAGCAATGTTGAATGAGTACGCTACTCATAACAATGCGTCATATGGATTTTTTTGCAAAAATTTCATCATCTTTAATCGAGTTTTTATTTTGTACACGGGATTATATGTATATGTAATTCCACACATTTGAGTCTAAACCCGACCGATTTTGGGGCAACCTAATTTTTGTTCAAATTTTGAAGATTGTCAAAAGCAATGTTGTATGAGTACGCTACTCATAACCATGGGTCATATGAATTTTTTTTACAAAAATTTGATCATCTTTAATCGAGTTTTTATTTTGTACACGTGATTATATATGTATTTCCACACATTTGAGTCTAAACCCGACCGATTTTGAAGTAACTTAATTTTTGTTCAAATTTTGAAGATTGTCAAAAGCAATGTTGTATGAGTACGCTACTCATAACAATGGGTCATATGGATTTTTTTGCAAAAATTTCATCATCTTTGATCGAGTTTTTATTTTGTACACGTGATTATACATATATGTATTTCCACACATTTGAGTCTGAACTCGACCGATTTTGGAGCCACTTAATATTTGTTCAAGTTTTTAAGATTGTCAAAAGCAATGTTGTATGAGTACGCTACTCATAACAATGGGTCATATGGATTTTTTTGCAAAAATTTCATCATCTTTGATCGAGTTTTTATTTTGTACACGTGATTATATATGTATTTCCACACATTTGAGTCTAAACCCGACCGATCTTGGAGCCACTTAATTTTTGTTCAAATTTTTAAGAATGTCAAAAGCAATGTTGTATGAATACGCCACTCATAACCATGGGTCATATGAATTTTTTTTGCAAAAATTTCAACATCTTTAATCGAGTTTTTATTTTGTACACGTGATTATATATGTATTTCCACACATTTGAGTCTAAACCCGACCGATTTTGGAGCAACTTAATTTTTGTTCAAATTTTGAAGATTGTCAAAAGCAATGTTGTATGAGTACGCTACTCATAACAATGGGTCATATGAATTTTTTTTTCAAAATTTCATCATCTTTAATCGAGTTTTTATTTTGTACACGTGATTATATATGTATTTTCACACATTTGAGTCTAAACCCGACCGATTTTGGAGCAACTTAATTTTTGTTCAAATTTTGAAGATTGTCAAAAGCAATGTTGTATGAGTACGCTACTCATAACAATGGGTCATATGAATTTTTTTTACAAAACTTTCATCATCTTTAATCGAGTTTTTATTTTGTACACGTGATTATATATGTATTTCCACACATTTGAGCCTAAATCCGACCGATTTTGGAGCAACTTAATTTTTGTTCAAGTTTTTAAGATTTTCAAAAGCAATGTTGAATGAGTACGCTACTCATAACAATGCGTCATATGGATTTTTTTGCAAAAATTTCATCATCTTTAATCGAGTTTTTATTTTGTACACGTGATTATATATGTATTTCCACACATTTGAGTCTAAACCCGACCGATTTTGGAGCAACTTAATTTTTGTTCAAATTTTGAAGATTGTCAAACGCAATGTTGTATGAGTACGCGACTCATAACCATGGGTCATATGAATTTTTTTTGCAAACATTTCATCATCTTTAATCGAGTTTTTATTTTGTACACGTGATTATATATGTATTTCCACACATTTGAGTCTAAACCCGACCGATTTTGGAGCAACTTAATTTTTGTTCAAATTTTTAAGATTGGCAAAAGAAATGTTGTATGAGTACGCTACTCATAACTATGGGTCATATGATTTTTTTTTGCAAACATTTCATCATCTTTAATCGAGTTTTTATTTTGTACACGTGATTATATATGTATTTCCACACATTTGAATCTAAACCCGACCGATTTTGGAGCAACTTAATTTTTGTTAAAATTTTTAAGATTGACAAAATAAATGTTGTATGAGTACGCTACTCATAACCATGGGTCATATGAATTTTTTTTGCAAACATTTCATCATCTTTAATCGAGTTTTTATTTTGTACACGTGCTTATATATGTATTTCCACACATTTGAATCTAAACCCGACCGATTTTGGAGCAACTTAATTTTTGTTCAAATTTTGAAGATTGTCAAAAGCAATGTTGTATGAGTACGCTACTCATAACCATGGGTCATATGAATTTTTTTTGCAAAAATTTCAACATCTTTAATCGAGTTTTTATTTTGTACACGTGATTATATATGTATTTCCACACATTTGAGTCTAAACCCGACCGATTTTGGAGCAACTTACATTTTGTTCCAATTTTGAAGATTGTCAAAAGTAATGTTGTATGAGTACGCTACTCATAACCATGGGTCATATGAATTTTTTTTGGAAAAATTTCAACATCTTTAATCGAGTTTTTATTTTGTACACGGGATTATATGTATATGTAATTCCACACATTTGAGTCTAAACCCGACCGATTTTGGAGCTACTTAATTTTTGTTCAAATTTTTAAGATTGTCAAAAGCAATGTTGTATGAGTACGCTACTCATAACCATGATTGATATGAATTTTTTTTGTCAAAAGCAATGTTGTGTTATGAGTAACAATGCGTCATATGAATTTTTTTTGCAAAAATTTCATCATCTTTAATCGAGTTTTTATTTTGAACACGTGATTATATATGTATTTCCACACATTTGAGCCTAAATCCGACCGATTTTGGAGCAACTTAATTTTTGTTCAAGTTTTTAAGATTTTCAAAAGCAATGTTGAATGAGTACGCTACTCATAACAATGCGTCATATGGATTTTTTTGCAAAAATTTCATCATCTTTAATCGAGTTTTTATTTTGTACACGTGATTATATATGTATTTCCACACATTTGAGCCTAAATCCGACCGATTTTGGAGCAACTTAATTTTTGTTCAAGTTTTTAAGATTTTCAAAAGCAATGTTGAATGAGTACGCTACTCATAACAATGCGTCATATGGATTTTTTTGCAAAACTTTCATCATCTTTAATCGAGTTTTTATTTTGTATACGTGATTATATATGTATTTCCACACATTTGAGTCTAAACCCGACCGATTTAGGAGCAACTTAATTTTTGTTCCAATTTTGAAGATTGTCAAAAGTAAAGTTGTATGAGTACGCTACTCATAACCATGGGTCATATGAATTTTTTTTACAAAAATTTGATCATCTTTAATCGAGTTTTTATTTTGTACACGTGATTATATACATATGTATTTCCACACATTTGAGTCTAAACCCGACCGATTTTGGAGCAACTTAATTTTTGTTCAAATTTTGAAGATTGGCAAAAGAAATGTTGTATGAGTACGCTACTCATAACCATGGGTCATATGAATTTTTTTTGCAAAAATTTCAACACCTTTAATCGAGTTTTTATTTTGTACACGTGATTATATATGTATTTCCACACATTTGAGTCTAAACCCGACCGATTTTGGAGCAACTTAATTTTTGTTGAAATTTTGAAGATTGTCAAAAGCAATGTTGTATGAGTACGCTACTCATAACCATGGGTCATATGATTTTTTTTTGCAAAACTTTCATCATCTTTAATCGAGTTTTTATTTTGTACACGTGATTATATATGTATTTCCACACATTTGAGTCTAAACCCGACCGATTTTGGAGTAACTTAATTTTTGTTCAAATTTTGAAGATTGTCAAAAGCAATGTTGTATGAGTACGCTACTCATAACAATGGGTCATATGGATTTTTTTGCAAAAATTTCATCATCTTTGATCGAGTTTTTATTTTGTACACGTGATTATACATATATGTATTTCCACACATTTGAGTCTAAACCCGACCGCTTTTGGAGAAACTTAATTTTTGTTCAAATTTTTAAGATTGTCAAAAGCAATGTTGTATGAGTACGCTACTCATAACAATGCGTCATATGAATTTTTTTTGGAAAAATTTTATCATCTTTAATCGAGTTTTTATTTTGTACACGGGATTATATGTATATGTAATTCCACACATTTGAGTCTAAACCCGACCGATTTTGGGGCAACCTAATTTTTGTTCAAATTTTGAAGATTGTCAAAAGCAATGTTGTGTGAGTACGCTACTCATAACCATGGGTCATATGAATTTTTTTTGCAAAAATTTCAACATCTTTAATCGAGTTTTTATTTTGTACACGTGATTATATATGTATTTCCACACATTTGAGTCTAAACCCGACCGATTTTGGAGCAACTTAATTTTTGTTTCAATTTTGAAGATTGTCAAAAGTAATGTTGTATGAGTACGCTACTCATAACCATGGGTCATATGAATTTTTTTTGAAAAAATTTCAACATCTTTAATCGAGTTTTTATTTTGTACACGTGATTATATATGTATTTCCACACATTTGAGCCTAAATCCGACCGATTTTGGAGCAACTTAATTTTTGTTCAAGTTTTTAAGATTTTCAAAAGCAATGTTGAATGAGTACGCTACTCATAACAATGCGTCATATGGATTTTTTTGCAAAAATTTCATCATCTTTAATCGAGTTTTTATTTTGTACACGTGATTATTCATATATGTATTTCCACACATTTGAGTCTGAACTCGACCGATTTTGGAGCCACTTAATATTTGTTCAACTTTTGAAGATTGTCAAAAGCAATGTTGTATGAGTACGCTACTCATAACCATGGGTCATATGAATTTTTTTTACAAAAATTTGATCATCTTTAATCGAGTTTTTATTTTGTACACGTGATTATATATGTATTTCCACACATTTGAGTCTAAACCCGACCGATTTTGGAGTAACTTAATTTTTGTTCAAATTTTGAAGATTGTCAAAAGCAATGTTGTATGAGTACGCTACTCATAACCATGGGTCATATGAATTTTTTTTACAAAAATTTTATCATCTTTAATCGAGTTTTTATTTTGTACACGTGATTATATATGTATTTCCACACATTTGAGTCTAAACCCGACCGATTTTGGAGTAACTTAATTTTTGTTCAAATTTTGAAGATTGTCAAAAGCAATGTTGTATGAGTACGCTACTCATAACAATGGGTCATATGGATTTTTTTGCAAAAATTTCATCATCTTTGATCGAGTTTTTATTTTGTACACGTGATTATACATATATGTATTTCCACACATTTGAGTCTGAACTCGACCGATTTTGGAGCCACTTAATATTTGTTCAAGTTTTTAAGATTGTCAAAAGCAATGTTGTATGAGTACGCTACTCATAACAATGGGTCATATGGATTTTTTTGCAAAAATTTCATCATCTTTGATCGAGTTTTTATTTTGTACACGTGATGTATTTCCACACATTTGAGTCTGAACTCGACCGATTTTGGAGCAACTTAATTTTTGTTCAAGTTTTTAAGATTTTCAAAAGCAATGTTGAATGAGTACGCTACTCATAACAATGGGTCATATGGATTTTTTTGCAAAAATTTCATCATCTTTGATCGAGTTTTTATTTTGTACACGTGATTATACATATATGTATTTCCACACATTTGAGTCTGAACTCGACCGATTTTGGAGCCACTTAATATTTGTTCAAGTTTTTAAGATTGTCAAAAGCAATGTTGTATGAGTACGCTACTCATAACAATGGGTCATATGGATTTTTTTGCAAAAATTTCATCATCTTTGATCGAGTTTTTATTTTGTACACGTGATGTATTTCCACACATTTGAGTCTGAACTCGACCGATTTTGGAGCAACTTAATTTTTGTTCAAGTTTTTAAGATTTTCAAAAGCAATGTTGAATGAGTACGCTACTCATAACAATGCGTCATATGGATTTTTTTGCAAAAATTTCATCATCTTTAATCGAGTTTTTATTTTGTACACGGGATTATATGTATATGTAATTCCACACATTTGAGTCTAAACCCGACCGATTTTGGGGCAACCTAATTTTTGTTCAAATTTTGAAGATTGTCAAAAGCAATGTTGTATGAGTACGCTACTCATAACAATGCGTCATATGAATTTTTTTTGGAAAAATTTTATCATCTTTAATCGAGTTTTTATTTTGTACACGGGATTATATGTATATGTAATTCCACACATTTGAGTCTAAACCCGACCGATTTTGGGGCAACCTAATTTTTGTTCAAATTTTGAAGATTGTCAAAAGCAATGTTGTGTGAGTACGCTACTCATAACCATGGGTCATATGAATTTTTTTTGCAAAAATTTCAACATCTTTAATCGAGTTTTTATTTTGTACACGTGATTATATATGTATTTCCACACATTTGAGTCTAAACCCGACCGATTTTGGAGCAACTTAATTTTTGTTTCAATTTTGAAGATTGTCAAAAGTAATGTTGTATGAGTACGCTACTCATAACCATGGGTCATATGAATTTTTTTTGAAAAAATTTCAACATCTTTAATCGAGTTTTTATTTTGTACACGTGATTATATATGTATTTCCACACATTTGAGCCTAAATCCGACCGATTTTGGAGCAACTTAATTTTTGTTCAAGTTTTTAAGATTTTCAAAAGCAATGTTGAATGAGTACGCTACTCATAACAATGCGTCATATGGATTTTTTTGCAAAAATTTCATCATCTTTAATCGAGTTTTTATTTTGTACACGTGATTATTCATATATGTATTTCCACACATTTGAGTCTGAACTCGACCGATTTTGGAGCCACTTAATATTTGTTCAACTTTTGAAGATTGTCAAAAGCAATGTTGTATGAGTACGCTACTCATAACCATGGGTCATATGAATTTTTTTTACAAAAATTTGATCATCTTTAATCGAGTTTTTATTTTGTACACGTGATTATATATGTATTTCCACACATTTGAGTCTAAACCCGACCGATTTTGGAGTAACTTAATTTTTGTTCAAATTTTGAAGATTGTCAAAAGCAATGTTGTATGAGTACGCTACTCATAACCATGGGTCATATGAATTTTTTTTACAAAAATTTTATCATCTTTAATCGAGTTTTTATTTTGTACACGTGATTATATATGTATTTCCACACATTTGAGTCTAAACCCGACCGATTTTGGAGTAACTTAATTTTTGTTCAAATTTTGAAGATTGTCAAAAGCAATGTTGTATGAGTACGCTACTCATAACAATGGGTCATATGGATTTTTTTGCAAAAATTTCATCATCTTTGATCGAGTTTTTATTTTGTACACGTGATTATACATATATGTATTTCCACACATTTGAGTCTGAACTCGACCGATTTTGGAGCCACTTAATATTTGTTCAAGTTTTTAAGATTGTCAAAAGCAATGTTGTATGAGTACGCTACTCATAACAATGGGTCATATGGATTTTTTTGCAAAAATTTCATCATCTTTGATCGAGTTTTTATTTTGTACACGTGATTATATATGTATTTCCACACATTTGAGTCTGAACTCGACCGATTTTGGAGCAACTTAATTTTTGTTCAAGTTTTTAAGATTTTCAAAAGCAATGTTGAATGAGTACGCTACTCATAACAATGCGTCATATGGATTTTTTTGCAAAAATTTCATCATCTTTAATCGAGTTTTTATTTTGTACACGGGATTATATGTATATGTAATTCCACACATTTGAGTCTAAACCCGACCGATTTTGGGGCAACCTAATTTTTGTTCAAATTTTGAAGATTGTCAAAAGCAATGTTGTATGAGTACGCTACTCATAACCATGGGTCATATGAATTTTTTTTACAAAAATTTGATCATCTTTAATCGAGTTTTTATTTTGTACACGTGATTATATATGTATTTCCACACATTTGAGTCTAAACCCGACCGATTTTGAAGTAACTTAATTTTTGTTCAAATTTTGAAGATTGTCAAAAGCAATGTTGTATGAGTACGCTACTCATAACAATGGGTCATATGGATTTTTTTGCAAAAATTTCATCATCTTTGATCGAGTTTTTATTTTGTACACGTGATTATACATATATGTATTTCCACACATTTGAGTCTGAACCCGACCGATTTTGGAGCCACTTAATATTTGTTCAAGTTTTTAAGATTGTCAAAAGCAATGTTGTATGAGTACGCTACTCATAACAATGGGTCATATGGATTTTTTTGCAAAAATTTCATCATCTTTGATCGAGTTTTTATTTTGTACACGTGATTATATATGTATTTCCACACATTTGAGTCTAAACCCGACCGATCTTGGAGCCACTTAATTTTTGTTCAAATTTTTAAGAATGTCAAAAGCAATGTTGTATGAATACGCCACTCATAACCATGGGTCATATGAATTTTTTTTGCAAAAATTTCAACATCTTTAATCGAGTTTTTATTTTGTACACGTGATTATATATGTATTTCCACACATTTGAGTCTAAACCCGACCGATTTTGGAGCAACTTAATTTTTGTTCAAATTTTGAAGATTGTCAAAAGCAATGTTGTATGAGTACGCTACTCATAACAATGGGTCATATGAATTTTTTTTTCAAAATTTCATCATCTTTAATCGAGTTTTTATTTTGTACACGTGATTATATATGTATTTTCACACATTTGAGTCTAAACCCGACCGATTTTGGAGCAACTTAATTTTTGTTCAAATTTTGAAGATTGTCAAAAGCAATGTTGTATGAGTACGCTACTCATAACAATGGGTCATATGAATTTTTTTTACAAAACTTTCATCATCTTTAATCGAGTTTTTATTTTGTACACGTGATTATATATGTATTTCCACACATTTGAGCCTAAATCCGACCGATTTTGGAGCAACTTAATTTTTGTTCAAGTTTTTAAGATTTTCAAAAGCAATGTTGAATGAGTACGCTACTCATAACAATGCGTCATATGGATTTTTTTGCAAAAATTTCATCATCTTTAATCGAGTTTTTATTTTGTACACGTGATTATATATGTATTTCCACACATTTGAGTCTAAACCCGACCGATTTTGGAGCAACTTAATTTTTGTTCAAATTTTTAAGATTGGCAAAAGAAATGTTGTATGAGTACGCTACTCATAACTAAGGGTCATATGATTTTTTTTTGCAAACATTTCATCATCTTTAATCGAGTTTTTATTTTGTACACGTGATTATATATGTATTTCCACACATTTGAATCTAAACCCGACCGATTTTGGAGCAACTTAATTTTTGTTAAAATTTTTAAGATTGACAAAATAAATGTTGTATGAGTACGCTACTCATAACCATGGGTCATATGAATTTTTTTTGCAAACATTTCATCATCTTTAATCGAGTTTTTATTTTGTACACGTGCTTATATATGTATTTCCACACATTTGAATCTAAACCCGACCGATTTTGGAGCAACTTAATTTTTGTTCAAATTTTGAAGATTGTCAAAAGCAATGTTGTATGAGTACGCTACTCATAACCATGGGTCATATGAATTTTTTTTGCAAAAATTTCAACATCTTTAATCGAGTTTTTATTTTGTACACGTGATTATATATGTATTTCCACACATTTGAGTCTAAACCCGACCGATTTTGGAGCAACTTACATTTTGTTCCAATTTTGAAGATTGTCAAAAGTAATGTTGTATGAGTACGCTACTCATAACCATGGGTCATATGAATTTTTTTTGGAAAAATTTCAACATCTTTAATCGAGTTTTTATTTTGTACACGGGATTATATGTATATGTAATTCCACACATTTGAGTCTAAACCCGACCGATTTTGGAGCTACTTAATTTTTGTTCAAATTTTTAAGATTGTCAAAAGCAATGTTGTATGAGTACGCTACTCATAACCATGATTTTTGCAAAAATTTCATCATCTTTAATCGAGTTTTTATTTTGAACACGTGATTATATATGTATTTCCACACATTTGAGCCTAAATCCGACCGATTTTGGAGCAACTTAATTTTTGTTCAAGTTTTTAAGATTTTCAAAAGCAATGTTGAATGAGTACGCTACTCATAACAATGCGTCATATGGATTTTTTTGCAAAAATTTCATCATCTTTAATCGAGTTTTTATTTTGTACACGTGATTATATATGTATTTCCACACATTTGAGCCTAAATCCGACCGATTTTGGAGCAACTTAATTTTTGTTCAAGTTTTTAAGATTTTCAAAAGCAATGTTGAATGAGTACGCTACTCATAACAATGCGTCATATGGATTTTTTTGCAAAACTTTCATCATCTTTAATCGAGTTTTTATTTTGTACACGTGATTATATATGTATTTCCACACATTTGAGTCTAAACCCGACCGATTTAGGAGCAACTTAATTTTTGTTCCAATTTTGAAGATTGTCAAAAGTAAAGTTGTATGAGTACGCTACTCATAACCATGGGTCATATGAATTTTTTTTACAAAAATTTGATCATCTTTAATCGAGTTTTTATTTTGTACACGTGATTATATACATATGTATTTCCACACATTTGAGTCTAAACCCGACCGATTTTGGAGCAACTTAATTTTTGTTCAAATTTTGAAGATTGGCAAAAGAAATGTTGTATGAGTACGCTACTCATAACCATGGGTCATATGAATTTTTTTTGCAAAAATTTCAACACCTTTAATCGAGTTTTTATTTTGTACACGTGATTAAATATGTATTTCCACACATTTGAGTCTAAACCCGACCGATTTTGGAGCAACTTAATTTTTGTTGAAATTTTGAAGATTGTCAAAAGCAATGTTGTATGAGTACGCTACTCATAACCATGGGTCATATGATTTTTTTTTGCAAAACTTTCATCATCTTTAATCGAGTTTTTATTTTGTACACGTGATTATATATGTATTTCCACACATTTGAGTCTAAACCCGACCGATTTTGGAGCAACATAATTGTTGTTCCAATTTTGAAGATTGTCAAAAGTAATGTTGTATGAGTACGCTACTCATAACCACGGGTCATATGAATTTTTTTTGCAAAAATATCAACATCTTTAATCGAGTTTTTATTTTGTACACGTGATTATATATGTATTTCCACACATTTGAGTCTTAACCCGACCGATTGTGGAGCAACTTAATTTTTGTTCAAATTTTGAAGATTGTCAAAAGCAATGTTGTATGAGTACCCTACTCATAACAATGGGTCATATGGATTTTTTTGCAAAAATTTCATCATCTTTGATCGAGTTTTTATTTTGTACACGTGATTATACATATATGTATTTCCACACATTTGAGTCTAAACCCGACCGATTTTGGAGCAACTTAATTTTTGTTCAAATTTTGAAGATTGTCAAAAGCAATGTTGTATGAGTACCCTACTCATAACAATGGGTCATATGAATTTTTTTTACAAAACTTTCATCACCTTTAATCGAGTTTTTATTTTGTACACGTGATTATATATGTATTTCCACACATTTGAGCCTAAATCCGACCGATTTTGGAGCAACTTAATTTTTGTTCAAGTTTTTAAGATTTTCAAAAGCAATGTTGAATGAGTACGCTACTCATAACAATGCGTCATATGGATTTTTTTGCAAAAATTTCATCATCTTTAATCGAGTTTTTATTTTGTACACGTGATTATATACATATGTATTTCCACACATTTGAGTCTAAACCCGACCGATTTTGGAGCAACTTAATTTTTGTTCAAATTTTGAAGATTGTCAAACGCAATGTTGTATGAGTACGCTACTCATAACCATGGGTCATATGAATTTTTTTTGCAAACATTTCATCATCTTTAATCGAGTTTTTATTTTGTACACGTGATTATATATGTATTTCCACACATTTGAGTCTAAACCCGACCGATTTTGGAGCAACTTAATTTTTGTTCAAATTTTTAAGATTGGCAAAAGAAATGTTGTATGAGTACGCTACTCATAACTATGGGTCATATGATTTTTTTTTGCAAACATTTCATCATCTTTAATCGAGTTTTTATTTTGTACACGTGATTATATATGTATTTCCACACATTTGAATCTAAACCCGACCGATTTTGGAGCAACTTAATTTTTGTTAAAATTTTTAAGATTGACAAAATAAATGTTGTATGAGTACGCTACTCATAACCATGGGTCATATGAATTTTTTTTGCAAACATTTCATCATCTTTAATCGAGTTTTTATTTTGTACACGTGCTTATATATGTATTTCCACACATTTGAATCTAAACCCGACCGATTTTGGAGCAACTTAATTTTTGTTCAAATTTTGAAGATTGTCAAAAGCAATGTTGTATGAGTACGCTACTCATAACCATGGGTCATATGAATTTTTTTTGCAAAAATTTCAACATCTTTAATCGAGTTTTTATTTTGTACACGTGATTATATATGTATTTCCACACATTTGAGTCTAAACCCGACCGATTTTGGAGCAACTTACATTTTGTTCCAATTTTGAAGATTGTCAAAAGTAATGTTGTATGAGTACGCTACTCATAACCATGGGTCATATGAATTTTTTTTGGAAAAATTTCAACATCTTTAATCGAGTTTTTATTTTGTACACGGGATTATATGTATATGTAATTCCACACATTTGAGTCTAAACCCGACCGATTTTGGAGCTACTTAATTTTTGTTCAAATTTTTAAGATTGTCAAAAGCAATGTTGTATGAGTACGCTACTCATAACCATGATTTTTGCAAAAATTTCATCATCTTTAATCGAGTTTTTATTTTGAACACGTGATTATATATGTATTTCCACACATTTGAGCCTAAATCCGACCGATTTTGGAGCAACTTAATTTTTGTTCAAGTTTTTAAGATTTTCAAAAGCAATGTTGAATGAGTACGCTACTCATAACAATGCGTCATATGGATTTTTTTGCAAAAATTTCATCATCTTTAATCGAGTTTTTATTTTGTACACGTGATTATATATGTATTTCCACACATTTGAGCCTAAATCCGACCGATTTTGGAGCAACTTAATTTTTGTTCAAGTTTTTAAGATTTTCAAAAGCAATGTTGAATGAGTACGCTACTCATAACAATGCGTCCTATGGATTTTTTTGCAAAACTTTCATCATCTTTAATCGAGTTTTTATTTTGTACACGTGATTATATATGTATTTCCACACATTTGAGTCTAAACCCGACCGATTTAGGAGCAACTTAATTTTTGTTGAAATTTTGAAGATTGTCAAAAGCAATGTTGTATGAGTACGCTACTCATAACCATGGGTCATATGAATTTTTTTTGCAAAAATTTCAACACCTTTAATCGAGTTTTTATTTTGTACACGTGATTATATATGTATTTCCACACATTTGAGTCTAAACCCGACCGATTTTGGAGCAACTTAATTTTTGTTGAAATTTTGAAGATTGTCAAAAGCAATGTTGTATGAGTACGCTACTCATAACCATGGGTCATATGATTTTTTTTTGCAAAACTTTCATCATCTTTAATCGAGTTTTTATTTTGTACACGTGATTATATATGTATTTCCACACATTTGAGTCTAAACCCGACCGATTTTGGAGCAACTTAATTTTTGTTGAAATTTTGAAGATTGTCAAAAGCAATGTTGTATGAGTACGCTACTCATAACCATGGGTCATATGATTTTTTTTTGCAAAACTTTCATCATCTTTAATCGAGTTTTTATTTTGTACACGTGATTATATATGTATTTCCACACATTTGAGTCTAAACCCGACCGATTTTGGAGCAACATAATTGTTGTTCCAATTTTGAAGATTGTCAAAAGTAATGTTGTATGAGTACGCTACTCATAACCACGGGTCATATGAATTTTTTTTGCAAAAATATCAACATCTTTAATCGAGTTTTTATTTTGTACACGTGATTATATATGTATTTCCACACATTTGAGTCTTAACCCGACCGATTGTGGAGCAACTTAATTTTTGTTCAAATTTTGAAGATTGTCAAAAGCAATGTTGTATGAGTACCCTACTCATAACAATGGGTCATATGGATTTTTTGCAAAAATTTCATCATCTTTGATCGAGTTTTTATTTTGTACACGTGATTATACATATATGTATTTCCACACATTTGAGTCTAAACCCGACCGATTTTGGAGCAACTTAATTTTTG
Source organism: Philophylla caesio (assembly GCA_963971545.1). Lineage (NCBI taxonomy): Eukaryota > Metazoa > Arthropoda > Insecta > Diptera > Tephritidae > Philophylla > Philophylla caesio. The sequence continues at coordinate 99,055,750 of OZ020604.1, read as the reverse complement.
TTCAAATTTTGAAGATTGTCAAAAGCAATGTTGTATGAGTACCCTACTCATAACAATGGGTCATATGAATTTTTTTTACAAAACTTTCATCACCTTTAATCGAGTTTTTATTTTGTACACGTGATTATATATGTATTTCCACACATTTGAGCCTAAATCCGACCGATTTTGGAGCAACTTAATTTTTGTTCAAGTTTTTAAGATTTTCAAAAGCAATGTTGAATGAGTACGCTACTCATAACAATGCGTCATATGGATTTTTTTGCAAAAATTTCATCATCTTTAATCGAGTTTTTATTTTGTACACGTGATTATATATGTATTTCCACACATTTGAGTCTAAACCCGACCGATTTTGGAGCAACTTAATTTTTGTTCAAATTTTGAAGATTGTCAAAAGCAATGTTGTATGAGTACGCTACTCATAACCATGGGTCATATGAATTTTTTTTGCAAAAATTTCATCATCTTTAATCGAGTTTTTATTTTGTACACGTGCTTATATATGTATTTCCACACATTTGAATCTAAACCCGACCGATTTTGGAGCAACTTAATTTTTGTTCAAATTTTGAAGATTGTCAAAAGCAATGTTGTATGAGTACGCTACTCATAACCATGGGTCATATGAATTTTTTTTGCAAAAATTTCAACATCTTTAATCGAGTTTTTATTTTGTACACGTGATTATATATGTATTTCCACACATTTGAGTCTAAACCCGACCGATTTTGGAGCAACTTACATTTTGTTCCAATTTTGAAGATTGTCAAAAGTAATGTTGTATGAGTACGCTACTCATAACCATGGGTCATATGAATTTTTTTTGGAAAAATTTCAACATCTTTAATCGAGTTTTTATTTTGTACACGGGATTATATGTATATGTAATTCCACACATTTGAGTCTAAACCCGACCGATTTTGGAGCTACTTAATTTTTGTTCAAATTTTGAAGATTGTCAAAAGCAATGTTGTATGAGTACGCTACTCATAACAATGGGTCATATGAATTTTTTTTTCAAAATTTCATCATCTTTAATCGAGTTTTTATTTTGTACACGTGATTATATATGTATTTTCACACATTTGAGTCTAAACCCGACCGATTTTGGAGCAACTTAATTTTTGTTCAAATTTTGAAGATTGTCAAAAGCAATGTTGTATGAGTACGCTACTCATAACAATGGGTCATACGCTACTCATAACAATGGGTCATATGAATTTTTTTTACAAAACTTTCATCATCTTTAATCGAGTTTTTATTTTGTACACGTGATTATATATGTATTTCCACACATTTGAGCTTAAATCCGACCGATTTTGGAGCAACTTAATTTTTGTTCAAGATTTTAAGATTTTCAAAAGCAATGTTGAATGAGTACGCTACTCATAACAATGCGTCATATGGATTTTTTTGCAAAAATTTCATCATCTTTAATCGAGTTTTTATTTTGTACACGTGATTATATATGTATTTCCACACATTTGAGTCTAAACCCGACCGATTTTTGAGCAACTTAATTTTTGTTCAAATTTTGAAGATTGTCAAACGCAATGTTGTATGAGTACGCTACTCATAACCATGGGTCATATGAATTTTTTTTGCAAACATTTCATCATCTTTAATCGAGTTTTTATTTTGTACACGTGATTATATATGTATTTCCACACATTTGAGTCTAAACCCGACCGATTTTGGAGCAACTTAATTTTTGTTTAAATTTTTAAGATTGGCAAAAGCAATGTTTTATGAGTACGCTACTCATAACTATGGGTCATATGATTTTTTTTTGCAAACATTTCATCATCTTTAATCGAGTTTTTATTTTGTACACGTGATTATATATGTATTTCCACACATTTGAATCTAAACCCGACCGATTTTGGAGCAACTTAATTTTTGTTAAATTTTTTAAGATTGACAAAATAAATGTTGAATGAGTACGCTACTCATAACCATGGGTCATATGAATTTTTTTTGCAAACATTTCATCATCTTTAATCGAGTTTTTATTTTGTACACGTGATTATATATGTATTTCCACACATTTGAATCTAAACCCGACCGATTTTGGAGCAACTTAATTTTTGTTCAAATTTTGAAGATTGTCAAAAGCAATGTTGTATGAGTACGCTACTCATAACAATGGGTCATACGCTACTCATAACAATGGGTCATATGAATTTTTTTTACAAAACTTTCATCATCTTTAATCGAGTTTTTATTTTGTACACGTGATTATATATGTATTTCCACACATTTGAGCCTAAATCCGACCGATTTTGGAGCAACTTAATTTTTGTTCAAGTTTTTAAGATTTTCAAAAGCAATGTTGAATGAGTACGCTACTCATAACAATGCGTCATATGGATTTTTTTGCAAAAATTTCATCATCTTTAATCGAGTTTTTATTTTGTACACGTGATTATATATGTATTTCCACACATTTGAGCTTAAATCCGACCGATTTTGGAGCAACTTAATTTTTGTTCAAATTTTGAAGATTGTCAAACGCAATGTTGTATGAGTACGCTACTCATAACCATGGGTCATATGAATTTTTTTTGCAAACATTTCATCATCTTTAATCGAGTTTTTATTTTGTACACGTGATTATATATGTATTTCCACACATTTGAGTCTAAACCCGACCGATTTTGGAGCAACTTAATTTTTGTTCAAATTTTTAAGATTGGCAAAAGAAATGTTGTATGAGTACGCTACTCATAACTATGGGTCATATGATTTTTTTTTGCAAACATTTCATCATCTTTAATCGAGTTTTTATTTTGTACACGTGATTATATATGTATTTCCACACATTTGAATCTAAACCCGACCGATTTTGGAGCAACTTAATTTTTGTTAAAATTTTTAAGATTGACAAAATAAATGTTGTATGAGTACGCTACTCATAACCATGGGTCATATGAATTTTTTTTGCAAACATTTCATCATCTTTAATCGAGTTTTTATTTTGTACACGTGCTTATATATGTATTTCCACACATTTGAATCTAAACCCGACCGATTTTGGAGCAACTTAATTTTTGTTCAAATTTTGAAGATTGTCAAAAGCAATGTTGTATGAGTACGCTACTCATAACCATGGGTCATATGAATTTTTTTTGCAAAAATTTCAACATCTTTAATCGAGTTTTTATTTTGTACACGTGATTATATATGTATTTCCACACATTTGAGTCTAAACCCGACCGATTTTGGAGCAACTTACATTTTGTTCCAATTTTGAAGATTGTCAAAAGTAATGTTGTATGAGTACGCTACTCATAACCATGGGTCATATGAATTTTTTTTGGAAAAATTTCAACATCTTTAATCGAGTTTTTATTTTGTACACGGGATTATATGTATATGTAATTCCACACATTTGAGTCTAAACCCGACCGATTTTGGAGCTACTTAATTTTTGTTCAAATTTTTAAGATTGTCAAAAGCAATGTTGTATGAGTACGCTACTCATAACCATGATTTTTGCAAAAATTTCATCATCTTTAATCGAGTTTTTATTTTGAACACGTGATTATATATGTATTTCCACACATTTGAGCCTAAATCCGACCGATTTTGGAGCAACTTAATTTTTGTTCAAGTTTTTAAGATTTTCAAAAGCAATGTTGAATGAGTACGCTACTCATAACAATGCGTCATATGGATTTTTTTGCAAAAATTTCATCATCTTTAATCGAGTTTTTATTTTGTACACGTGATTATATATGTATTTCCACACATTTGAGCCTAAATCCGACCGATTTTGGAGCAACTTAATTTTTGTTCAAGTTTTTAAGATTTTCAAAAGCAATGTTGAATGAGTACGCTACTCATAACAATGCGTCATATGGATTTTTTTGCAAAACTTTCATCATCTTTAATCGAGTTTTTATTTTGTACACGTGATTATATATGTATTTCCACACATTTGAGTCTAAACCCGACCGATTTAGGAGCAACTTAATTTTTGTTCCAATTTTGAAGATTGTCAAAAGTAAAGTTGTATGAGTACGCTACTCATAACCATGGGTCATATGAATTTTTTTTACAAAAATTTGATCATCTTTAATCGAGTTTTTATTTTGTACACGTGATTATATACATATGTATTTCCACACATTTGAGTCTAAACCCGACCGATTTTGGAGCAACTTAATTTTTGTTCAAATTTTGAAGATTGGCAAAAGAAATGTTGTATGAGTACGCTACTCATAACCATGGGTCATATGAATTTGTTTTGCAAAAATTTCAACACCTTTAATCGAGTTTTTATTTTGTACACGTAATTATATATGTATTTCCACACATTTGAGTCTAAACCCGACCGATTTTGGAGCAACTTAATTTTTGTTGAAATTTTGAAGATTGTCAAAAGCAATGTTGTATGAGTACGCTACTCATAACCATGGGTCATATGATTTTTTTTTGCAAAACTTTCATCATCTTTAATCGAGTTTTTATTTTGTACACGTGATTATATATGTATTTCCACACATTTGAGTCTAAACCCGACCGATTTTGGAGCAACATAATTGTTGTTCCAATTTTGAAGATTGTCAAAAGTAATGTTGTATGAGTACGCTACTCATAACCACGGGTCATATGAATTTTTTTTGCAAAAATATCAACATCTTTAATCGAGTTTTTATTTTGTACACGTGATTATATATGTATTTCCACACATTTGAGTCTTAACCCGACCGATTGTGGAGCAACTTAATTTTTGTTCAAATTTTGAAGATTGTCAAAAGCAATGTTGTATGAGTACCCTACTCATAACAATGGGTCATATGGATTTTTTTGCAAAAATTTCATCATCTTTGATCGAGTTTTTATTTTGTACACGTGATTATACATATATGTATTTCCACACATTTGAGTCTAAACCCGACCGATTTTGGAGCAACTTAATTTTTGTTCAAATTTTGAAGATTGTCAAAAGCAATGTTGTATGAGTACCCTACTCATAACAATGGGTCATATGAATTTTTTTTACAAAACTTTCATCACCTTTAATCGAGTTTTTATTTTGTACACGTGATTATATATGTATTTCCACACATTTGAGCCTAAATCCGACCGATTTTGGAGCAACTTAATTTTTGTTCAAGTTTTTAAGATTTTCAAAAGCAATGTTGAATGAGTACGCTACTCATAACAATGCGTCATATGGATTTTTTTGCAAAAATTTCATCATCTTTAATCGAGTTTTTATTTTGTACACGTGATTATATATGTATTTCCACACATTTGAGTCTAAACCCGACCGATTTTGGAGCAACTTAATTTTTGTTCAAATTTTGAAGATTGTCAAAAGCAATGTTGTATGAGTACGCTACTCATAACCATGGGTCATATGAATTTTTTTTGCAAAAATTTCATCATCTTTAATCGAGTTTTTATTTTGTACACGTGCTTATATATGTATTTCCACACATTTGAATCTAAACCCGACCGATTTTGGAGCAACTTAATTTTTGTTCAAATTTTGAAGATTGTCAAAAGCAATGTTGTATGAGTACGCTACTCATAACCATGGGTCATATGAATTTTTTTTGCAAAAATTTCAACATCTTTAATCGAGTTTTTATTTTGTACACGTGATTATATATGTATTTCCACACATTTGAGTCTAAACCCGACCGATTTTGGAGCAACTTACATTTTGTTCCAATTTTGAAGATTGTCAAAAGTAATGTTGTATGAGTACGCTACTCATAACCATGGGTCATATGAATTTTTTTTGGAAAAATTTCAACATCTTTAATCGAGTTTTTATTTTGTACACGTGATTATATATGTATTTCCACACATTTGAGTCTAAACCCGACCGATTTTGGAGCAACTTACATTTTGTTCCAATTTTGAAGATTGTCAAAAGTAATGTTGTATGAGTACGCTACTCATAACCATGGGTCATATGAATTTTTTTTGGAAAAATTTCAACATCTTTAATCGAGTTCTTATTTTGTACACGTGATTATATATGTATTTCCACACATTTGAATCTAAACCCGACCGATCTTGGAGCAACTTAATTTTTGTTCCAATTTTGAAGATTGTCAAAAGCAATGTTGTATGAGTACGCTACTCATAACAATGGGTCATATGAATTTTTTTTGCAAAAATTTCATCATCTTTGATCGAGTTTAAATTTGGAACACGTGATTATATATTTATTTCCACACATTTGAGTCTAAACCCGACCGATTTTGGAGCTACTTAATTTTTGTTCAAATTTTGAAGATTGTCAAAAGCAATGTTGTATGAGTACGCTACTCATAACAATGGGTCATATGAATTTTTTTTTCAAAATTTCATCATCTTTAATCGAGTTTTTATTTTGTACACGTGATTATATATGTATTTTCACACATTTGAGTCTAAATCCGACCGATTTTGGAGCAACTTAATTTTTGTTCAAATTTTGAAGATTGTCAAAAGCAATGTTGTATGAGTACGCTACTCATAACAATGGGTCATACGCTACTCATAACAATGGGTCATATGAATTTTTTTTACAAAACTTTCATCATCTTTAATCGAGTTTTTATTTTGTACACGTGATTATATATGTATTTCCACACATTTGAGCTTAAATTCGACCGATTTTGGAGCAACTTAATTTTTGTTCAAGATTTTAAGATTTTCAAAAGCAATGTTGAATGAGTACGCTACTCATAACAATGCCTCATATGGATTTTTTTGCAAAAATTTCATCATCTTTAATCGAGTTTTTATTTTGTACACGTGATTATATATGTATTTCCACACATTTGAGTCTAAACCCGACCGATTTTTGAGCAACTTAATTTTTGTTCAAATTTTGAAGATTGTCAAACGCAATGTTGTATGAGTACGCTACTCATAACCATGGGTCATATGAATTTTTTTTGCAAACATTTCATCATCTTTAATCGAGTTTTTATTTTGTACACGTGATTATATATGTATTTCCACACATTTGAGTCTAAACCCGACCGATTTTGGAGCAACTTAATTTTTGTTCAAATTTTTAAGATTGGCAAAAGCAATGTTTTATGAGTACGCTACTCATAACTATGGGTCATATGATTTTTTTTTGCAAACATTTCATCATCTTTAATCGAGTTTTTATTTTGTACACGTGATTATATATGTATTTCCACACATTTGAATCTAAACCCGACCGATTTTGGAGCAACTTAATTTTTGTTAAATTTTTTAAGATTGACAAAATAAATGTTGAATGAGTACGCTACTCATAACCATGGGTCATATGAATTTTTTTTGCAAACATTTCATCATCTTTAATCGAGTTTTTATTTTGTACACGTGCTTATATATGTATTTCCACACATTTGAATCTAAACCCGACCGATTTTGGAGCAACTTAATTTTTGTTCAAATTTTGAAGATTGTCAAAAGCAATGTTGTATGAGTACGCTACTCATAACAATGGGTCATACGCTACTCATAACAATGGGTCATATGAATTTTTTTTACAAAACTTTCATCATCTTTAATCGAGTTTTTATTTTGTACACGTGATTATATATGTATTTCCACACATTTGAGCCTAAATCCGACCGATTTTGGAGCAACTTAATTTTTGTTCAAGTTTTTAAGATTTTCAAAAGCAATGTTGAATGAGTACGCTACTCATAACAATGCGTCATATGGATTTTTTTGCAAAAATTTCATCATCTTTAATCGAGTTTTTATTTTGTACACGTGATTATATATGTATTTCCACACATTTGAGTCTTAACCCGACCGATTTTGGAGCAACTTAATTTTTGTTCAAATTTTGAAGATTGTCAAACGCAATGTTGTATGAGTACGCTACTCATAACCATGGGTCATATGAATTTTTTTTGCAAACATTTCATCATCTTTAATCGAGTTTTTATTTTTTACACGTGATTATATATGCATTTCCACACATTTGAGTCTAAACCCGACCGATTTTGGAGCAACTTAATTTTTGTTCAAATTTTTAAGATTGGCAAAAGAAATGTTGTATGAGTACGCTACTCATAACTATGGGTCATATGATTTTTTTTTGCAAACATTTCATCATCTTTAATCGAGTTTTTATTTTGTACACGTGATTATACATGTATTTCCACACATTTGAATCTAAACCCGACCGATTTTGGAGCAACTTAATTTTTGTTAAAATTTTTAAGATTGACAAAATAAATGTTGTATGAGTACGCTACTCATAACCATGGGTCATATGAATTTTTTTTGCAAACATTTCATCATCTTTAATCGAGTTTTTATTTTGTACACGTGCTTATATATGTATTTCCACACATTTGAATCTAAACCCGACCGATTTTGGAGCAACTTAATTTTTGTTCAAATTTTGAAGATTGTCAAAAGCAATGTTGTATGAGTACGCTACTCATAACCATGGGTCATATGAATTTTTTTGCAAAAATTTCAACATCTTTAATCGAGTTTTTATTTTGTACACGTGATTATATATGTATTTCCACACATTTAAGTCTAAACCCGACCGCTTTTGGAGCATTTTAATTTTTGTTCAAATTTTGAAGATTGTCAAAATCAATGTTGTATGAGTACGCTACTCATAACCATGGGTCAGATGAATTTTTTTTGCAAAAATTTCAACATCTTTAATCGAGTTTTTATTTTGTACACGTGATTATATTTGTATTTCCACACATTTGAGTCTAAACCCGACCGATTTTGGAGCAACTTAATTTTTGTTAAACTTTTGAAGATTGTCAAAAGCATTGTTGTATGAGTACGCTACTCATAACAATGCGTCATATGATTTTTTTTTTTTGTACACGTGATTATATATGTATGTATTTCCACACATTTGAGTCTCAACCCGACCGATTTTGGAGCAACTTAATTTTTATTCAAATTTTGAAGATTGGCAAAAGAAATGTTGTATGAGTACGCTACTCATAACCATGGGTCATATGAATTTTTTTTGCAAAAATTTCATCATCTTTAATCGAGTTTTTATTTTGTACACGTGATTATATATGTATTTCCACACATTTGAGTCTAAACCCGACCGATTTTGGAGCAACTTAATTTTTGTTCCAATTTTGAAGATTGCCAAAAGTAATGTTGTATGAGTACGCTACTCATAACCATGGGTCATATGAATTTTTTTTGGAAAAATTTCAACATCTTTAATCGAGTTTTTATTTTGTACACGGGATTATATGTATATGTAATTCCACACATTTAAGTCTAAACCCGACCGATTTTGGAGCTACTTAATTTTTATTCAAATTTTGAAGATTGTCAAAAGCAATGTTGTATGAGTACGCTACTCATAACCATGGGTCAGATGAATTTTTTTTGCAAAAATGTCAACATCTTTAATCGAGTTTTTATTTTGTACACGTGGTTATATATGTATTTCCACACATTTGAGTCTAAACCCGACCGATTTTGGAGCAACTTAATTTTTGTTAAAATTTTGAAGATTGTCAAAAGCAATGTTGTATGAGTACGCTACTCATAACAATGGGTCATATAGATTTTTTTGCAAAAATTTCATCATCTTAGATCGAGTTTTTATTTTGTACACGTGATTATACATATATGTATTTCCACACATTTGAGTCTAAACCCGACCGATTTTGGAGCCACTTAATTTTTGTTCAAACTTTTAAGAATGTCAAAAGCAATGTTGTATGAGTACGCTACTCATAACAATGCGTCGTATGAATTTTTTTTGGAAAAATTTCAACATCTTTAATCGAGTTTTTATTTTGTACACGGGATTATATGTATATGTAATTCCACACATTTGAGTCTAAACCCGACCGATTTTGGAGCTACTTAATTTTTGTTCAAATTTTGAAGATTGTCAAAAGCAATGTTGTATGAGTACGCTACTCATAACCATGGGTCATATGAATTTTTTTTCCAAAAATTTCATCATCTTTAATCGAGTTTTTATTTTTTACACGTGATTATATATGTATTTCCACACTTTTGAGTCTAAAACCGACCGATTTTGGAGCTACTTAATTTTTGTTAAAATTTTGAAGATTGTCAAAAGCAATGTTGTATGAGTACGCTACTCATAACCATGGGTCATATGAATTTTTTTTGCAAAAATTTCAACATCTTTAATCGAGTTTTTATTTTGTACACGTGATTATATATGTATTTCCACACATTTGAGTCTAAACCCGACCGCTTTTGGAGAAACTTCATTTTTGTTCCAATTTTGAAGATTTTCAAAAGCAATGTTGTATGAGTACGCTACTCATAACAATTCGTCATATGGATTTTTTTGCAAGAATTTCATCATCTTTAATCGAGTTTTTATTTTGTACACGTGATTATATATGTATTTCCACACATTTGAGTCTATCCCCGACCGATTTTGGAGCAACTTAATTTTTGTTAAAATTTTGAAGATTGTCAAAAGCAATGTTGTATGAGTACGCTACTCATAACAATGGGTCATATAGATTTATTTGCAAAAATTTCATCATCTTAGATCGAGTTTTTATTTTGTACACGTGATTATACATATATGTATTTCCACACATTTGAGTCTAAACCCGACCGATTTTGGAGCCACTAAATTTTTGTTCAAACTTTTAAGAATGTCAAAAGCAATGTTGTATGAGTACGCTACTCATAATAATGCGTCGTATGAATTTTTTTTGGAAAAATTTCAACATCTTTAATCGAGTTTTTATTTTGTACACGGGATTATATGTATATGTAATTCCACACATTTGAGTCTAAACCCGACCGATTTTGGAGCTACTTAATTTTTGTTCAAATTTTGAAGATTGTCAAAAGCAATGTTGTATGAGTACGCTACTCATAACCATGGGTCATATGAATTTTTTTGCAAAAATTTCAACATCTTTAATCGAGTTTTTATTTTGTACACGTGATTATATATGTATTTCCACACATTTGAGTCTAAACCCGACCGCTTTTGGAGAAATTTCATTGTTGTTCCAATTTTGAAGATTTTCAAAAGCAATGTTGTATGAGTACGCTACTCATAACAATTCGTCATATGGATTTTTTTGCAAGAATTTCATCATCTTTAATCGAGTTTTTATTTTGTACACGTGATTATATATGTATTTCCACACATTTGAGTCTATCCCCGACCGATTTTGGAGCAACTTAATTTTTGTTAAAATTTTGAAGATTGTCAAAAGCAATGTTGTATGAGTACGCTACTCATAACCATGGGTCATATGAATTTTTTTTGCAAAAATTTCAACATCTTTAATCGAGTTTTTATTTTGTACACGTGATTATATATGTATTTCCACACATTTGAGCCTAAACCCGACCGATTTTGGAGCAACTTAATTTTTGTTCAAATTTTTAAGATTGGCAAAATAATTGTTGTATGAGTACGCTACTCATAACCATGGGTCATATGAATTTTTTTTGCAAACATTTCATCATCTTTAATCGAGTTTTTATTTTGTACACGTGATTATATATGTATTTCCACACATTTGAGTCTAAACCCGACCGATTTTGGAGCAACTTAATTTTTGTTCAAATTTTTAAGATTGGCAAAAGAAATGTTGTATGAGTACGCTACTCATATCCATGGGTCATATGAATTTTTTTTGCAAAAATTTCAACATCTTTAATCGAGTTTTTATTTTGTACACATGATTATATATGTATTTGCACACATTTGAGTCTAAACCCGACCGATTTTGGAGCAACTTAATTTTTGTTAAAATTTTTAAGATTTTCAAAAGCAATGTTGTATGAGTACGGTACTCATAACCATGGGTCATATGGATTTTTTTTGCAAAAATTTCATCATCTTTAATCGAGTTTTTATTTTGTACACGTAATTATATTTGTATTTCCACACATTTGAGTCTAAACCCGACCGATTTTGGAGCAAATTAATTTTTGTTCAAATTTTTAAGATTGTCACAAGCAATGTTGTATGAGTACGCTACTCATAACAATGGGTCATATGGATTTTTTGCAAAAATTTCATCATCTTTGATCGAGTTTTTATTTTGTACACGTGGTTATACATATATGTATTTCCACACATTTCAGTCTAAACCCGACCGATTTTGGAGCCACTTAATTTTTGTTCAAACTTTTAAGATTGTCAAAAGCAATGTTGTATGAGTACGCTACTCATAACCATGGGTCATATGAATTTTTTTTGCATAAATTTCAACATCTTTAATCGAGTTTTTATTTTGTACACGTGATTATATATGTATTTCCACACATTTGAGTCTAAACCCGACCGCTTTTGGAGCAACTTCATTGTTGTTCCAATTTTGAAGATTTTCAAAAGCAATGTTGTATGAGTACGCTACTCATAACAATTCGTCATATGGATTTTTTTGCAAGAATTTCATCATCTTTAATCGAGTTTTTATTTTGTACACGTGATTATATATGTATTTCCACACATTTGAGTCTATCCCCGACCGATTTTGGAGCAACTTAATTTTTGTTAAAATTTTGAAGATTGTCAAAAGCAATGTTGTATGAGTACGCTACTCATAACCATGGGTCATATGAATTTTTTTTGCAAAAATTTCAACATCTTTAATCGAGTTTTTAATTTGTTCACGTGATTATATATGTATTTCCACACATTTGAGTCTAAACCCGACCGCTATTGGAGCAACTTCATTTTTGTTCCAATTTTGAAGATTTTCAAAAGCAATGTTGTATGAGTACGCTACTCATAACAATTCGTCATATGGATTTTTTTGCAAAAAATTCATCATCTTTATTCGAGTTTTTATTTTGTACACGTGATTATATATGTATTTCCACACATTTGAGCCTAAACCCGACCGATTTTGGAGCAACTTAATTTTTGTTCAAATCTTTAAGATTGGCAAAATAATTGTTGTATGAGTACGCTACTCATAACCATGGGTCATATGAATTTTTTTTGCAAACATTTCATCATCTTTAATCGAGTTTTTATTTTGTACACGTGATTATATATGTATTTCCACACATTTGAGTCTAAACCCGACCGATTTTGGAGCAACTTAATTTTTGTTCAAATTTTTAAGATTGGCAAAAGAAATGTTGTACTCATATCCATGGGTCATATGAATTTTTTTTGCAAAAATTTCAACATCTTTAATCGAGTTTTTATTTTGTACACATGATTATATATGTATTTGCACACATTTGAGTCTAAACCCGACCGATTTTGGAGCAACTTAATTTTTGTTCAAATTTTTAAGATTTTCAAAAGCAATATTGTATGAGTACGGTACTCATAACCATGGGTCATATAGATTTTTTTTGCAAAAATTTCATCATCTTTAATCGAGTTTTTATTTTGTACACGTAATTATATTTGTATTTCCACACATTTGAGTCTAAACCCGACCGATTTTGGAGCAAATTAATTTTTGTTCAAATTTTTAAGATTGTCACAAGCAATGTTGTATGAGTACGCTACTCATAACAATGGGTCATATGGATTTTTTTGCAAAAATTTCATCATCTTTGATCGAGTTTTTATTTTGTACACGTGGTTATACATATATGTATTTCCACACATTTCAGTCTAAACCCGACCGATTTTGGAGCCACTTAATTTTTGTTCAAACTTTTAAGATTGTCAAAAGCAATGTTGTATGAGTACGCTACTCATAACCATGGGTCATATGAATTTTTTTTGCAAAAATTTCAACATCTTTAATCGAGTTTTTATTTTGTACACGTGATTATATATGTATTTCCACACATTTGAGTCTAAACCCGACCGCTTTTGGAGCAACTTCATTTTTGTTCCAATTTTGAAGATTTTCAAAAGCAATGTTGTATGAGTACGCTACTCATAACAATTCGTCATATGGATTTTTTTGCAAAAATTTCATCATCTTTAATCGAGTTTTTATTTTGTACACGTGATTATATATGTATTTTCACACATTTGAGCCTAAACCCGACCGATTTTGGAGCAACTTAATTTTTGTTCAAATTTTTAAGATTGGCAAAATAATTGTTGTATGAGTACGCTACTCATAACCATGGGTCATATGAATTTTTTTTGCAAACATTTCATCATCTTTAATCGAGTTTTTATTTTGTACACGTGCTTATATGTATTTCCACACATTTGAATCTAAACCCGACCGATTTTGGAGCAACTTAATTTTTGTTCAAATTTTGAAGATTGTCAAAAGCAATGTTGTATGAGTACGCTACTCATAACCATGGGTCATATGAATTTTTTTTGCAAAAATTTCAACATCTTTAATCGAGTTTTTATTTTGTACACGTGATTATATATGTATTTCCACACATTTGAGTCTAAACCCGACCGATTTTGGAGCAACTTAATTTTTGTTCAAATTTTTAAGATTGGCAAAAGAAATGTTGTATGAGTACGCTTCTCATATCCATGGGTCATATGAATTTTTTTTGCAAACATTTCATCATCTTTAATCGAGTTTTTATTTTGTACACGTGATTATATATGTATTTCCACACATTTGAGTCTAAACCCGACCGATTTTGGAGCAACTTAATTTTTGTTCAAATTTTTAAGATTGGCAAAAGAAATGTTGTACTCATATCCATGGGTCATATGAATTTTTTTTGCAAAAATTTCAACATCTTTAATCGAGTTTTTATTTTGTACACATGATTATATATGTATTTGCACACATTTGAGTCTAAACCCGACCGATTTTGGAGCAACTTAATTTTTGTTCAAATTTTTAAGATTTTCAAAAGCAATATTGTATGAGTACGGTACTCATAACCATGGGTCATATAGATTTTTTTTGCAAAAATTTCATCATCTTTAATCGAGTTTTTATTTTGTACACGTAATTATATTTGTATTTCCACACATTTGAGTCTAAACCCGACCGATTTTGGAGCAAATTAATTTTTGTTCAAATTTTTAAGATTGTCACAAGCAATGTTGTATGAGTACGCTACTCATAACAATGGGTCATATGGATTTTTTTGCAAAAATTTCATCATCTTTGATCGAGTTTTTATTTTGTACACGTGGTTATACATATATGTATTTCCACACATTTCAGTCTAAACCCGACCGATTTTGGAGCCACTTAATTTTTGTTCAAACTTTTAAGATTGTCAAAAGCAATGTTGTATGAGTACGCTACTCATAACCATGGGTCATATGAATTTTTTTTGCAAAAATTTCAACATCTTTAATCGAGTTTTTATTTTGTACACGTGATTATATATGTATTTCCACACATTTGAGTCTAAACCCGACCGCTTTTGGAGCAACTTCATTTTTGTTCCAATTTTGAAGATTTTCAAAAGCAATGTTGTATGAGTACGCTACTCATAACAATTCGTCATATGGATTTTTTTGCAAAAATTTCATCATCTTTAATCGAGTTTTTATTTTGTACACGTGATTATATATGTATTTTCACACATTTGAGCCTAAACCCGACCGATTTTGGAGCAACTTAATTTTTGTTCAAATTTTTAAGATTGGCAAAATAATTGTTGTATGAGTACGCTACTCATAACCATGGGTCATATGAATTTTTTTTGCAAACATTTCATCATCTTTAATCGAGTTTTTATTTTGTACACGTGCTTATATATGTATTTCCACACATTTGAATCTAAACCCGACCGATTTTGGAGCAACTTAATTTTTGTTCAAATTTTGAAGATTGTCAAAAGCAATGTTGTATGAGTACGCTACTCATAACCATGGGTCATATGAATTTTTTTTGCAAAAATTTCAACATCTTTAATCGAGTTTTTATTTTGTACACGTGATTATATATGTATTTCCACACATTTGAGTCTAAACCCGACCGATTTTGGAGCAACTTAATTTTTGTTCAAATTTTTAAGATTGGCAAAAGAAATGTTGTATGAGTACGCTTCTCATATCCATGGGTCATATGAATTTTTTTTGCAAAAATTTCAACATCTTTAATCGAGTTTTTATTTTGTACACATGATTATATATGTATTTGCACACATTTGAGTCTAAACCCGACCGATTTTGGAGCAACTTAATTTTTGTTCAAATTTTTAAGATTGTCAAAAGCAATGTTGTATGAGTACGGTACTCATAACCATGGGTCATATGGATTTTTTTTGGAAAAATTTCATCATCTTTAATCGAGTTTTTATTTTGTACACGTAATTATATTTGTATTTCCACACATTTGAGTCTAAACCCGACCGATTTTGGAGCAACTTAATTTTTGTTCAAATTTTGAAGATTGTCAAAAGCAATGTTGTATGAGTACGCTACTCATAACAATAGGTCATATGGATTTTTTTGCAAAAATTTCATCATCTTTGATCGAGTTTTTATTTTGTACACGTGATTATACATATATGTATTTCCACACATTTGAGTCTAAACCCGACCGATTTTGGAGCCACTTAATTTTTGTTCAAACTTTTAAGAATGTCAAAAGCAATGTTGTATGAGTACGCTACTCATAACAATGCGTCATATGAATTTTTTTTTGGAAAAATTTCAACATCTTTAATCGAGATTTTATTTTGTACACGGGATTATATGTATATGTAATTCCACACATTTGAGTCTAAACCTGACCGATTTTGGAGCTACTTAATTTTTGTTCAAATTTTGAATATTGTCAAAAGCAATGTTGTATGAGTACGCTACTCATAACCATGGGTCATATGAATTTTTTTTTGGAAAAATTTCATCATCTTTAATCGAGTTTTTATTTTGTACACGTAATTATATTTGTATTTCCACACATTTGAGTCTAAACCCGACCGATTTTGGAGCAACTTAATTTTTGTTAAAATTTTGAAGATTGTCAAAAGCAATGTTGTATGAGTACGCTACTCATAACCATGGGTCATATGAATTTTTTTTTGCAAAAATTTCAACACCTTTAATCGAGTTTTTATTTTGTACACGTGATTGATTATATATGTATTTCCACACATTTGAGTCTAAATCCGACCGCTTTTGGAGCAACTTAATTTTTGTTCCAATTTTGAAGATTTTCAAAAGCAATGTTGTATGAGTACGCTACTCATAACAATGGGTCATACGCTACTCATAACAATTCGTCATATGGATTTTTTTGCAAAAATTTCATCATCTTTAATCGAGTTTTTATTTAGTACACGTGAGTATATATGTATTTCCACACATTTGAGTCTAAACCCAACCGATTTTGGAGCAACTTAATTTTTGTTCAAATTTTGAAGATTGTCAAAATCAATGTTGTATGAGTACGCTACTCATAACCATGGGTCATATGAATTTTTTTTGCAAAAATTTCAACATCTTTAATCGAGTTTTTATTTTGTACACGTGATTATATATGTATTTCCACACATTTGAGTCTAAACCCGACCAATTTAGGAGCAACTTAATTTTTGTTCAAATTTTTAAGATTGTCAAAAGCAATGTTGTATGAGTACGCTTCTCATAACAATGGCTCATATGGATTTTTTTTGCAAAAATTGCATCATCTTTAATCGAGTTTTTATTTTGTACAAGTGATTATTAATGTATTTCCACACATTTGATTCTAAACCCGACCAATTTTGGAGCAACTTGATTTTTGTTCAAATTTGTAAGATTGTCAAAAGCAATGCTGTATGAGTACGCTACTCATAACAATGGGTGATATGGATTTTTTTTGCAAAAATTTCATCATCCTTAATCCAGTTTTTATTTTGTACACGTGATTATATATGTATTTCCACAGATTTGAGTCTAAACCCGACCAATTTTGGATCAACTTAATTTTTGTTCAAATTTTGAAGATTGTCAAAAGCAATGTTGTATGAGTACGCTACTCATAACCATGGGTCATATGAATTTTTTTTTGCAAAAATTTCAACATCTTTAATCGAGTTTTTATTTTGTACACGTGATTATATATGTATTTCCACACATTTGAGTCTAAACCCGACCGCTTTTGGAGCAACTTTATTTTTTTCAAATTTTGAAGATTGTCAAAAGCAATGTTGTATGAGTACGCTACTCATAACCATGGGTCATATGAATTTTTTTTTGCAAAAATTTTAACATCTTTAATCGAGTTTTTATTTTGTACACGTGATTATATATGTATTTCCACACATTTGAGTCTAAACCCGACCGATTTTGGAGCAACTTAATTTTTGTTCAAATTTTTAAGATTGGCAAAAGAAATGTTGTATGAGTACGCTACTCATATCCATGGGTCATATGAATTTTTTTTGCAAAAATTTCAACATCTTTAATCGAGTTTTTATTTTGTACACATGATTATATATGTATTTGCACACATTTGAGTCTAAACCCGACCGATTTTGGAGCAACTTAATTTTTGTTCAAATTTTTAAGATTTTCAAAAGCAATGTTGTATGAGTACGGTACTCATAACCATGGGTCATATGAATTTTTTTTGCAAAAATTTCATCATCTTTAATCGAGTTTTTATTTTGTACACGTAATTATATTTGTATTTCCACACATTTGAGTCTTAACCCGACCGATTTTGGAGCAAATTAATTTTTGTTCAAATTTTGAAGATTGTCACAAGCAATGTTGTATGAGTACGCTACTCATAACAATGGGTCATATGGATTTTTTTTGCAAAAATTTAATCATCTTTGATCGAGTTTTTATTTTGTACACGTGGTTATACATATATGTATTTCCACACATTTCAGTCTAAACCCGACCGATTTTGGAGCCACTTAATTTTTGTTCAAACTTTTAAGAATGTCAAAAGCAATGTTGTATGAGTACGCTACTCATAACAATGCGTCATATGAATTTTTTTTGGAAAAATTTCAACATCTTTAATCGAGTTTTTATTTTGTACACGGGATTACATGTATATGTAATTCCACACATTTGAGTCTAAACCTGACCGATTTTGGAGCTACTTAATTTTTGTTCAAATTTTGAGGATTGTCAAAAGCAGTGTTGTATGAGTACGCTACTCATAACCATGGGTCATATGAATTTTTTTTGCAAATATTTCATCATCTTTAATCGAGTTTTTATTTTGTACACGTGATTATATATGTATTTCCACACATTTGAGTCTAAACCCGACCGATTTTGGAGCAACTTAATTTTTGTTCAAATTTTGAAGATTGTCAAAAGCAATGTTGTATGAGTACGCTACTCATAACCATGGGTCATATGAATTTTTTTTGCAAAAATTTCAACATCTTTAATCGAGTTTATATTTTGTACCCGTGATTATATATGTATTTCCACACATTTGTGTCTAAACCCGACCGCTTTTGGAGCAACTTAATTTTTGTTCCAATTTTGAAGATTTTCAAAAGCAATGTTGTATGAGTACGCTACTCATAACAATGGGTCATACGCTACTCATAACAATGCGTCATATGGATTTTTTTGCAAAAATTTCATCATCTTTAATCGAGTTTTTATTTTGTACACGTGATTATATATGTATTTCCACACATTTGAGTCTAAACCCGACCGATTTTGGAGCAACTTAATTTTTGTTCAAATTTTGAAGATTGTCAAAAGCAATGTTGTATGAGTACGCACTTCATAACCATGGGTCATATGAATTTTTTTTGCAAAAATTTCAACATCTTTAATCGAGTTTTTATTTTGTACACATTGGTATATTTTTACTCAGAATGAGTGATGACGCTTTTTAGCAGATCGCTGCGTCGGTTCTGTAAAAATATTAGCTGTGACTCTCGTTGCGATAACATCAATTTCAAATCGCTAGCTTAACTATTTCCTAATAATCGCGTAGCGCGCAATATAAAAACAATTTCCTCTTGTGAATTTACATACCAAAAAAACCTGTTTGACCAGATAAACACACAGTGATACACACAAAAGCTCTTAGTGCAGTCTGGCACTATCAACTGATAAACAAATAAGAACGAAAAAGGAATACAAAAACACAAACAAGTAGTGTAGTGAGAACTATTAACACCATCTGCTAGCTTCGACCAACATGAATAAACCACCGAACATAATAAAAACTGCCAATCAACCTTTATTGCAATGGGATAAAACCATAAAACCAGCTTTTTCGAGCATAGGGCCGAAATACCTTATAATGACAAGAACCAACAATACAAATACACTATCTAACGTGTCCCCTTTCTTATTAAAAAAAGCGATTGATATTACATGCAACAATGAGGTTGACGAATGTAAAAAAACTCGTAATGGCGATGTGTTAATAAAAACCAAGAACCACATACAAGCAAACAAATTACTAACACTTACTGCTCTAACCAACGACATCACAATACAAATCACCGAACATAAAACACTAAACTACTCTAAAGGTGTAATTTACTGCAATGGCCTACGTGGTATTCCAGAAAATGAAATTTTAGAGGAGCTAAAAAAACAAAATGTGTCTCAAGTGGAAAAAATACTAAAAAAAGAAAACGATAAGTTAACTGAAACTGGCCTAGTTATATTAACATTTGCTTCAACGTCATTACCATTAGACATTTATATCGGCTACGAAAAAATTAGCATTCGTCCACACATACCCCGCCCTGTTAGATGCAACAACTGCTTTTACTATGGACATATTTCCAAATTCTGCAAAAACACTAAAATCTGTCCATTCTGTGCAAAAGACGGTCATCTAAACCGAGAAACAAATGAAATGTGTACAAACCAAAGAATGTGTACTAACTGCACAAAATCTAACATTACCCCTAACGACCACGCAGCGATTGACAAAAAGTGCCCAATATTTATAAAACAACAAGAACTGCAAGCAATAAAGACAACATTCAAAGTAGATAACAAGACTGCCCATACAATTTACCAAGAACGGCATCAACATGAACCCGCAACCTACTTTTCAGTCGCTTCCAGCCGCACACCAACGGCGGAACATAGCCTTTTAAAGCCACCAATCGTGTCACCAACTCCATCCATTGAACCAGCAGCAGTGCCAACCAATTCACATAAGCCAACCATTCAACCTACAAACCAGCCCGAACGACCCGTAACCACCTACAGCGACATTATGAATGATCTTAATATTGAATTTAATCCGGTTCCATCTACATCTAAATCAGCTCTAAAATCTGCCACCAACACCAAACTTACAATCTTTCCGAGAAATACGTCAAACAGACTCATAACCCAATTAAAAAGTAAAAACAAATCCATCTCAAAAACAAACTCCACACAGTCGAATAAAAAAACAACAACAGAGGAGGAAGATAGTATCGAGCTCATGGACGATATTTAATTAAACTCACGTGAATTATTCAGCGCAACCATACTTATTTTCTTAATTTTATTTATTTCACTTATTTATTTTCTCGTAATAACTATGAAGTTAAAAATCCTACAATGGAATATCAGAGGTTATAATAATAACTATAACGAGCTAATATTGTTAATAAAGAAACATAGCATAAAAGTGTTAGCTTTACAGGAAACACATATCCAACCCAATACACCTATACCCATCCCTGTAAACTTCTCCCTTTACAACCTCAACACATCTAATTCACACGGAGGAGTTGCCATACTCATTCACAACTCTATTCAACATAATATGATTTCCTTAAACAACGATTTCGACGCCATTGGAGTCAAAATTTTCTCAAAAATGCAGTTTACAGTGATATCATCATACATACCACCAAATAAACATTTCAACATAACAAATTTGCAGAACGTGCTAGGAAGTTTTACGTCTTCTAGCGTTATCTTGGGCGATTTTAATAGCAGACACCCGAATTGGGGTTCTTCCTATACTAACCGTAGAGGAAAAACTCTAGCCAACTTCATTTCCCACTCCAATTTCATTATTCTTAATGACGGCTCGCCAACCCATTTCAGTACTCATAATACCTTCACGCATATAGACATTTCCGTCTGCTCCCCCAATATTGCACCTTGCTGCGACTGGGTTATAGAAGATGACTTATGCGGAAGCGACCACTTCCCCATAGTCATCTCACTTTTCCATCCTCTCCAATCTTGCCTCCAAACACATAAACCTAGATTTACTACGAAAACAGCTAATTGGGAATCATATAAACTAATTTCAGCTAATAACTGCTCCATCCGTCCGGTATCAGTCAATATTAACAAAGAGGCCGCGAATATTAATAAAATTATACTTCAAGCCGCTCATGCATCTATTCCTAAATCAAACCCAAACAACTTCAAACACAATGTTCCATGGTGGACTCCTAAATTACAAGAACTGCGTAATGAAAAAAAGAAATGCTGGCATATCTTGAAACGACATATTAATGAAGATACCTTGATGAGATACAAAAGGTCAAATGCGCTTTTTAAAAGGGGAGTTAAAGAATCAAAAAGGATATCAATGAGAGAATTCACCTCTCAAATCAATCCCAGTACTTCAACAGAAAAAGTTTGGTCTAATATCAAACGATTTTGCGGATATAAAACAAACCACGGAATTCACTGCTTGATAAATCCTAACCCCTCTTTTACCAGCATTACCAACCGCAAGGAGATAGCAGATGAATTCTGTTCCAACTGGTCCAAATCGTCTAGCGACAGCAACTTTTCACCGCTGTTCCAAGAAAAGAAACTAGCGTCTGTTAGCATGTGCTTCCCTCCTACAACAGAAACTCTAGCGTCTGAAATTGAGAAAGATATAAAATTACTGGAACTTAAAACGGCTTTGCAGAAACTCAAGGGTAAATCACCCGGTCACGACCGAATAATTACCCTTAAATGTTACACACAGACTCCTTGATTTATTCAATAACATACTTAAAACATACATCCCTCAAACTTACAAACTTAGTGTAATAGTCCCTATTTTAAAGCCAAAATCGAATAAAACCGAAATTCACTCATACCGGCCAATTTCCTTAAATCCCTGCTGCTCTAAACTATTGGATAAGATTGTGGCAATTAGATTATGGTGGTTTGTTAGAAATAACAGACTCATCCATGACAATCAAGTTGGATTTAAACGGGGGAAAACAGTAACAGATGCTCTACTATATGTAGACCATCTTGTTTCTGACTCTCTATCTGCAAAAAAACATATCTCCATTATTTCACTCGACTTCGCTAAGGCATTCGATAAAATTGGAATTCACACTATCCTAGACCAACTGTTAGAATGGAAAGTTGGACCCCGTATATGTAACTATATAAAAAACTTCATGACGCACAGAAAAATTCAAGTCAAAATAGACCACGTTCTGTCTAACACACTACCACTCCATAACGGAATTCCGCAAGGTTCGCCCCTTTCGGTAATATTGTTCTTAATAGCATACAATAAGTTGTGCGATAAAATTTCCATACATAAAGAAGTATCTTTCTGCGCTTACGCCGATGACTTTAACCTGCTGGTTAAACATAAAAAAGACAAAAATGTTAGCATCGATCTACATCTCCTATTCGAAAACATAAACTATTGGTGCAATTACTCAGGTGCCTCACTTTCAGTACAAAAATGCAAACAGCTGCACATCTGTCGTAAAAAAGGGTGTACTCCTTCCATTCACCATAATAACATTCAAATAAACACTGTGGACAGTCTAAGGATATTAGGAGTAACCTTCAACAAAACATACAATTGGAGTTCACATATAACACAGTTACAACAAGATCTTTCGAAGCGCCTAAATATTATCAAGTGTCTTTCTAGTTTCAAACTCAACTGCAACCCACTTACACTCATAGATGTAACAAAAGCGCTCCTCATATCCAAAATTGATTTCGGTCTTTTTCTATACGGCTTTGCACCCAAGAGTATGTTAAATAAACTGAAAACTATGCTCAATTCAGCAATAAAAAATTCACTAGGAGCATTCAAATCGACTCCGATCAATAATATGCTTTTCGAAACCAATATACCCCCAATAGAGATAAAAAGAGATTTCCTTCTAAAAAAACTAATTAGTGTTCTTTTAAGTAGTTCCAATACGGCCCTTTTCAAAATTGTCCAATCGTATAAAAGAAATAAACGACCAAAAAGAATCTCCTCAGCAGTTAGTAGAATTGTCCTCAACAGCAAGAACCTCAATCTTCCATTTCTTCCTCTAAAACCAATATTGTCCCCCAAACCACCTTGGCTCTATGAAGATAAATTAGTTAATACAAAACTTCGTAAACATAAAAAATCCGAAACACCCTTTATACAATACCAACAAGAATTTGCACATGTGCAACATATATTCAGAGACCACACCTTTCTTTACACAGACGGCTCACACCTCAATGGTATGGCAGGATTTAGCGTGACCACCGAAACCGAAATATTATTAATTTCTAATCTACCTTCATATAGCACAGCCTTCTCGGCTGAATTAATAGCTATCAACTCCGCGGTTAACCTTGTTAAAAATAAAAGAGGCAAATTTGTAATATGTTCTGACTCTCTCTCATCTCTGGACGCTATATCAAACATTGATAACAGCGACCACTATCCGAGTATGATCCGAAAAACCCTAATAGAAAAACATCCAAAAATCGTTATCCTTTGGACTCCAGGTCATGCTTGCATCAAGGGTAACGAATTCGCGGACGTCTCGGCAAAATATGCCACCATAGGTCCGATTATAACAACACCGAACTATAATGTTCAAGATATTGTCAAATTTCTCAAAAAGAAATTTGTAAGGCAAAATATAACAGAGACTTGGGAAAAATGTTCGACATGGTACAAAGCACAAAACCCTCGTAAACTGACCTTGAACCATTTCTTAAGAGTCAGCACCAACCAAACACTCTCTAGAATGGATTTGGTGAAATTCACGCGGCTTCGACTGGGTCACTCAGAGCTGACTCATCTCCATCTTATGGACTGTAACACCTCAAGGATTTGTAAATTTTGTAATTCTATTCCGGTATCCATCAAGCACGTGATTGCGGACTGTGACCACTTTATCACACATAGAAACCATATCTTCCATGGCAACGATCCTCTTGAATACATATCCAACCCTACAACCGAAAACATTCACAAAATCATATCGTTCTTAAGATTATCTCATCTATACAAAGAAATCTAGATACAATTTTCAAAAAGCTTTGTAAAAATTTATAAATGTAAAAAATAAGTAACTAGCATTATATGAAGAAGCTGAAGGCCAAAGTAGCCATTGCTTTTTTTACTAACAACTAGGCTTATAATTAATTGTAAGCTTTAGTGTGTAAATAATAATAATAATATTTTGTACACGTGATTATATATGTATTTCCACACATTTGAGTCTAAACCCGACCGCTTTTGGAGCAACTTAATTTTTGTTCAAATTTTGAAGATGGTCACAAGCAATGTTGTATGAGTACGCTACTCATAACCATGGGTCATATGAATTTTTTTTGCAAACATTTCATCATCTTTTATCGAGTTTTTATTTTGTACACGTGATTATATATTTATTTCCACACATTTGAATCTAAACCCGACCGATTTTGGAGCAACTTAATTTTTGTTCCAATTTTTAGGATTGGCAAAATAAATGTTGTATGAGTACGCTACTCATAACCATGGGTCATATGAATTTTTTTTGCAAAAATTTCATCATCTTTAATCGAGTTTTTATTTTGTACACGTGCTTATATATGTATTTCCACACATTTGAATCTAAACCCGACCGATTTTGGAGCAACTTAATTTTTGTTCAAATTTTGAAGATTGTCAAAAGCAATGTTGTATGAGTACGCTACTCATAACCATGGGTCATATGAATTTTTTTTGCAAAAATTTCAACATCTTTAATCGAGTTTTTATTTTGTACACGTGATTATATATGTATTTCCACACATTTGAGTCTAAACCCGACCGATTTTGGCGCAACTTAATTTTTGTTAAATTTTTTAAGGTTGTCAAAAGCAATATTGTATGAGTACGCTACTCATAACAATGGGTCATATGAATTTTTTTGCAAAAATTTCATCATCTTTGATCGAGTTTTTATTTTGTACACGTGATTATATATGTATTTCTACATATTGGAGTCTAAACCCGACCGATTTTGGAGCAACTTAATTTTTGTTCAAATTTTTAAGATTGGCAAAAGAAATGTTGTATGAGTACGCTATTCATAACCATGGGTCATATGAATTTTTTTTGCAAAAATTTCAACATCTTTAATCGAGTTTTTATTTTGTACACATGATTATATATGTTTTTGCACACATTTGGGTCTAAACCCGACCGATTTTGGAGCAACTTAATTTTTGTTCAAATTTTTAAGATATTCAAAAGCAATGTTGTATGAGTACGGTACTCATAACCATGGGTCATATGGATTTTTTTTGCAAACATTTCATCATCTTTAATCGAGTTTTTATTTTGTACACGTAATTATATTTGTATTTCCACACATTTGAGTCTAAACCCGACCGATTTTGGAGCAACTTAATTTTTGTTAAAATTTTTAAGATTGGCAAAAGAAATGTTGTATGAGTACGCTACTCATTACCATGGGTCATATGAATTTTTTTTGCAAAAATTTGAACATCTTTAATCGAGTTTTTATTTTGTACACATGATTATATATGTATTTGCAGACATTTGAGTCTAAACCCGACCGATTTTGGAGCAACTTAATTTTTGTTCCAATTTTTAAGATTGTCAAAAGCAATGTTGTATGAGTACGGTACTTATAACCATGGGTCATATGGATTTTTTTTGCAAAAATTTCATCATCTTTAATCGAGTTTTTATTTTGTACACGTAATTATATTTGTATTTCCACACATTTGAGTCTAAACCCGACCGATTTTGGAGCAACTTAATTTTTGTTCAAATTTTGAAGATTGTCAAAAGCATTGTTGTATGAGTACGCTACTCATAACCATGGGTCATATGAATTTTTTTTGCAAAAATTTCATCATCTTTAATCGAGTTTTTATTTTGTACACGTGATTATATATGTATTTCCACATTTTTGAGTCTAAACCCGACCGATTTTGGAGCAACTTAATTTTTGTTCCAATTTTGAAGATTGTCAAAAGCAATGTTGTGGGACTACGCTACTCATAACCATGGGTCATATGAATTTTTTTTGCAAAAATTGCAACATCTTTAATCGAGTTTTTATTTTGTACACGTGATTATATATGTATTTCTACACATTTGAGTCTAAACCCGACCTATTTGGAGCAGCTTAATTTTTGTTCAAATTTTGAAGATTGTCAAAAGCAATGCCGTATGAGTACGCTACTCATAACCATGGGTCATATGTTTTTTTTTTTGCAAATCTTGAATCGAGTTTTTATTTTGTACACGTAATTATATTTGTATTTCCACACATTTGAGTCTAAACCCGACCGATCTTGGAGCCACTTAATTTTTGTTCAAATTTTTAAGAATGTCAAAAGCAATGTTGTATGAGTACGCTACTCATAACAATTCGTCATATGAATTTTTTTTGGAAAAATTTCATCATCTTTAATCGAGTTTTTATTTTGTACACGGGATTATATGTATATGTAATTCCACACATTTGAGTCTAAACCCGACCGATTTTGGAGCAACTTAATTTTTGTTAAAATTTTGAAGATTGTCAAAAGCAATGTTGTATGAGTACGCTACTCATTACCATGGGTCATATGAATTTTTTTTGCAAAAATTTTAACATCTTTAATCGAGTTTTTATTTTGTACACATGATTATATATGTATTTGCAGACATTTGAGTCTAAACCCGACCGATTTTGGAGCAACTTAATTTTTGTTCCAATTTTTAAGATTGTCAAAAGCAATGTTGTATGAGTACGGTACTTATAACCATGGGTCATATGGATTTTTTTTGCAAAAATTTCATCATCTTTAATCGAGTTTTTATTTTGTACACGTAATTATATTTGTATTTCCACACATTTGAGTCTAAACCCGACCGATTTTGGAGCAACTTAATTTTTGTTCCAATTTTTAAGATTGTCAAAAGCAATGTTGTATGAGTACGCACTTCATAACCATGGGTCATATGAATTTTTTTTGCAAAAATTTCAACATCTTTAATCGAGTTTTTATTTTGTACACATTGGTATATTTTTACTCAGAATGAGTGATGACGCTTTTTAGCAGATCGCTGCGTCGGTTCTGTAAAAATATTAGCTGTGACTCTCGTTGCGATAACATCAATTTCAAATCGCTAGCTTAACTATTTCCTAATAATCGCGTAGCGCGCAATATAAAAACAATTTCCTCTTGTGAATTTACATACCAAAAAAACCTGTTTGACCAGATAAACACACAGTGATACACACAAAAGCTCTTAGTGCAGTCTGGCACTATCAACTGATAAACAAATAAGAACGAAAAAGGAATACAAAAACACAAACAAGTAGTGTAGTGAGAACTATTAACACCATCTGCTAGCTTCGACCAACATGAATAAACCACCGAACATAATAAAAACTGCCAATCAACCTTTATTGCAATGGGATAAAACCATAAAACCAGCTTTTTCGAGCATAGGGCCGAAATACCTTATAATGACAAGAACCAACAATACAAATACACTATCTAACGTGTCCCCTTTCTTATTAAAAAAAGCGATTGATATTACATGCAACAATGAGGTTGACGAATGTAAAAAAACTCGTAATGGCGATGTGTTAATAAAAACCAAGAACCACATACAAGCAAACAAATTACTAACACTTACTGCTCTAACCAACGACATCACAATACAAATCACCGAACATAAAACACTAAACTACTCTAAAGGTGTAATTTACTGCAATGGCCTACGTGGTATTCCAGAAAATGAAATTTTAGAGGAGCTAAAAAAACAAAATGTGTCTCAAGTGGAAAAAATACTAAAAAAAGAAAACGATAAGTTAACTGAAACTGGCCTAGTTATATTAACATTTGCTTCAACGTCATTACCATTAGACATTTATATCGGCTACGAAAAAATTAGCATTCGTCCACACATACCCCGCCCTGTTAGATGCAACAACTGCTTTTACTATGGACATATTTCCAAATTCTGCAAAAACACTAAAATCTGTCCATTCTGTGCAAAAGACGGTCATCTAAACCGAGAAACAAATGAAATGTGTACAAACCAAAGAATGTGTACTAACTGCACAAAATCTAACATTACCCCTAACGACCACGCAGCGATTGACAAAAAGTGCCCAATATTTATAAAACAACAAGAACTGCAAGCAATAAAGACAACATTCAAAGTAGATAACAAGACTGCCCATACAATTTACCAAGAACGGCATCAACATGAACCCGCAACCGACTTTTCAGTCGCTTCCAGCCGCACACCAACGGCGGAACATAGCCTTTTAAAGCCACCAATCGTGTCACCAACTCCATCCATTGAACCAGCAGCAGTGCCAACCAATTCACATAAGCCAACCATTCAACCTACAAACCAGCCCGAACGACCCGTAACCACCTACAGCGACATTATGAATGATCTTAATATTGAATTTAATCCGGTTCCATCTACATCTAAATCAGCTCTAAAATCTGCCACCAACACCAAACTTACAATCTTTCCGAGAAATACGTCAAACAGACTCATAACCCAATTAAAAAGTAAAAACAAATCCATCTCAAAAACAAACTCCACACAGTCGAATAAAAAAACAACAACAGAGGAGGAAGATAGTATCGAGCTCATGGACGATATTTAATTAAACTCACGTGAATTATTCAGCGCAACCATACTTATTTTCTTAATTTTATTTATTTCACTTATTTATTTTCTCGTAATAACTATGAAGTTAAAAATCCTACAATGGAATATCAGAGGTTATAATAATAACTATAACGAGCTAATATTGTTAATAAAGAAACATAGCATAAAAGTGTTAGCTTTACAGGAAACACATATCCAACCCAATACACCTATACCCATCCCTGTAAACTTCTCCCTTTACAACCTCAACACATCTAATTCACACGGAGGAGTTGCCATACTCATTCACAACTCTATTCAACATAATATGATTTCCTTAAACAACGATTTCGACGCCATTGGAGTCAAAATTTTCTCAAAAATGCAGTTTACAGTGATATCATCATACATACCACCAAATAAACATTTCAACATAACAAATTTGCAGAACGTGCTAGGAAGTTTTACGTCTTCTAGCGTTATCTTGGGCGATTTTAATAGCAGACACCCGAATTGGGGTTCTTCCTATACTAACCGTAGAGGAAAAACTCTAGCCAACTTCATTTCCCACTCCAATTTCATTATTCTTAATGACGGCTCGCCAACCCATTTCAGTACTCATAATACCTTCACGCATATAGACATTTCCGTCTGCTCCCCCAATATTGCACCTTGCTGCGACTGGGTTATAGAAGATGACTTATGCGGAAGCGACCACTTCCCCATAGTCATCTCACTTTTCCATCCTCTCCAATCTTGCCTCCAAACACATAAACCTAGATTTACTACGAAAACAGCTAATTGGGAATCATATAAACTAATTTCAGCTAATAACTGCTCCATCCGTCCGGTATCAGTCAATATTAACAAAGAGGCCGCGAATATTAATAAAATTATACTTCAAGCCGCTCATGCATCTATTCCTAAATCAAACCCAAACAACTTCAAACACAATGTTCCATGGTGGACTCCTAAATTACATGAACTGCGTAATGAAAAAAAGAAATGCTGGCAAATCTTGAAACGACATATTAATGAAGATACCTTGATGAGATACAAAAGGTCAAATGCGCTTTTTAAAAGGGGAGTTAAAGAATCAAAAAGGATATCAATGAGAGAATTCACCTCTCAAATCAATCCCAGTACTGTAACGATCGTTTTCTTTCTCAGTGTAGTAAGCTTTTATCTGAGCTTTATATCGTATTATTTTCCACACCAAATGGCACTTGACACAAATCATAAGTTATAAGCTTGAGATTACACTCGTACTCATTTTGAGATGCGCGAAACTGTATCATAGAGCTTTTGAGAAATGGTAACTACAGCTATGTGCATAAGCAAAAGAGCTATTTCCATTTCCAAAGAATAGTCCAGCATTGGAAAAGTTGGGTATATAAACGCCCACGCGGCTGTACTCAGTCCTTTTGCCGCTAGATCCCAGTTACGCTAAAACTTTAGACCAACGAGAAACCTACATTTGATAGGAAAAAGTGCCGCGTTAAGTTTCCGTTTAATAATTAGAGGAATATATATTACATATATCCTTTAATTATTATTAGTGAGTTTTCCTCACTGAAATAAAGACGAAAAAGGTAAGAATAGCTAACAAAATGCTTTCAGAAGCAGAAGTTTTAATTGCTTTTCATTTTTATTCCCGGTAAAGCGACGGGTGGATCAAAGTCCAACTCAACCTAACCTCAGCCCACACCAGCGCTTTGCTACGTTAATCGACGTATTCCAGCCACACTGCAGCGTTTTGGTGTGGGTGTATATTTAATCACTGGCTATATTTAAATATTGGTTAAAGTTAACCACTGACCATATTTAAATATTGGATATATTTAACCATTGTTCATATTTAAATTTGGTTAAAAAAATCGGATATATTCAACGTTGATTTAACCACGGGTCATATTTAAAGTTGGTTTAAATATTGGCTAAGTCATATTTCGGCGAGTATTGGTTAGCACACTTATGTATGTGCATACTCATATGTGCACGCGCTACGCCACTTGGACGCAGTGCTGTTAAGTAAAACCATCGCAACTAGACAAGCAACGTTAAAAACCCCATTGAACTCCCCCTACTTTTGAGGACCCGAACCACTAAAATCCGGCATAGCAAGAGAGCAACATTTCCATGTTAGAGAAGCTGTAGGATCATGCAAACTCGGATGCTAACAGAATCAGCAACCTCAATTAGTGTTAATCTACGTCCGAAATCAGTTTAAGTGTGTAAGGGGTAGAAGTGGTGTTGTTGTGTTAAATCGTTTGGTTTGTTAACGAAAGAAAAGGCAGAAAAGCCAAAAATATAATGTTAAAAAAAATAAAGTAAAAAAAAAAAAAAAAAAAAAAAAAAAATCTTAAAAATTTAGTATTTGCGAAAAAGTGAAGAAATTCAGAGATTTAAAAGTAGTTGATACTTAGTGAATTTATTGTAAATTTCCAAGCGAAACGAAAAAAAAGGTTTATATATAAAACTAACTAACCTAATTAGACACCCATTATCAACGAACTGTAACTACAACGATGGAAGGCCTTTCAACGCTGGAGCTGCGCATACATATGTACATGTAAGTGACAAACAATTTTGCATATTTTCCTTTTTATCTATTTCGCTTTGAGCAGATCCAAAAAGACAGCCTAGTTAGATTTGTATGTCGCCAGCCAGGTACTAAAAGTACTTGTCGCTATGTATATACCATCTGTATATACATACATAATTAAATGTGCCTCTGCTTGAGTATAAGCGTAACGTTGTAACCGCAGAGCAAATCTTGACTGCAAACATACAAACATACGTTTTGTTGTCTCTTTGGTGATCGCTAGTTTGTAAGTTAGGTAGCTATGTACATATATATTTAGCAAAAAGTCCAGTCACTTGTTTTGAAACTGGCAATAGGGAAATGATCATTGAGTGCGCGAATGGTTACAACAACAACATTTGCCTTGTATTAGCGCTTGATAAAATAGAGCTTTCTGCGCCTAATACGGCGAACTAAATATTTAGTTATACAGTGCTTAAGTAATGTGTTCAGGATATATTTAATGAAATTTTATAACCATTGCCGAGCTCAATTTAGCTTTTATTGTTGTAATTTGCAATGCTTAAGTTAATTGGAAAATAATTTGTATAGTTAAAAACCTAAAAGTAACTTTCGTATATTTAATTAATATTAGTTAGTTAGATGTTCGAGTCACTGAATTATTCTCGAAATCTTAATTGTTATTGTGTTAATTTTCTGTTAAGATGAATAGAAATACAATATGAATTTATAACGTATAAATCATGTGTTAAGTTTGATATTTTTTCCTGTTGACACCTGATGGCATAAGGAGGTAAGAGAAGTTATTTTAAAAGGGATCTTCAATACCATTTTGTTAGAAGATCATGGTTGGGTTGGGTAAAGAAAGCGAGGGTCGATTACCGCATGGTTCATACAATCTTCTCACACACACACTCACCCTGGGGTGTGGTTACATAAATTTATGGCGCCCAACGTGGGGCAGCTAATGCTTTTAGGGATAATCTAATTAACATCTTTTTTCCAGTTGCACATTGCTTTCAACGTAGTTACAGTCATTGCACTTATTATCCTTCGTTAGTTGTCGCACATTTTTAGATTGTGGGGAGATTCAAATATAGAGTTTGGAAATAGTGTCATACCTGCTGATGATGTTAAGATTAGATTGGTCTTACTTCCGCATGCGATGATACGAGTGTTAAGTTAGTTAGTCAACAAGCCTACGATGCTGGTTATTCTGCCTGGATACCATGCCGAGAAGCATGAATGGCTACGTTAGTACTCAACCGAATCCGAAGTCGATAGCAATTTCCATCTGCTATCCATGAAATTTTTCTCGCAACAACATAGCTCAGTTTTTTTTGTAAGAAATCATAATTCTTTTAAGCCTAGCCGTTTAAAAGCGGTTGTATACATTTCCAGAATATTGCGTATTTGGCTCAGATCGGATACCAGTACTGAATGTCCTTACAACTAATCTTTAGTTTAACTTAAAGAGTTTTGATGAAGCCATATTTTAGGATGGATTACTGGCGATGGTTTCTGTCAGAGGCATGGTCAAGTTGTTGTCTGGAACATGTGCGTATGCTGCATTGGCGTACACATGCCGAACAACTTGCATGATATACTCGGCAGTGAAACGATCTAGTGCCGTTCTTCTATTAGCTTCGATTGTAAATTGTATAAAATACATAATTCGTCCTACTTACTGTGTCTTACCGATTGTTTTATCTTACCTCTGTTTTGTCGTCAGTTTATGTTGAAAACAGGAATATTATTTTTTTATGATGCCTATAGAGCACAGCCCCCGAACAAATCCAACGTCGGGTTCTGTAACCAATACCCTATGCGCGATATGTAAGCAGGAGATAAATAATACACATCCCTGTTATTTGCTTAAGTGCAAACATGTTTTTCACAAGCCATGCCTTGCAGATTGGCTGGGTGAAAACACCAATTGTTACATTTGTAACACAATTATTAACCAACCAGAACTGAAGTTAGTCGTCGGCAATTGCTCGCCTGGAACTAAGCAAAATACAACCAATTCTGTCCATCCTGGTCAAAGAGTTATGACTCGAAACCAAACTAAGGCTTTAAACCAAGCACAAGCAAGCACTTCTGCCGAGGCCCAAGAGCAACGCGAGTTGGATGCTAGTGCCGCACAATCATCCGCTTTGGATGCTAGTCAAAGCACCAACTTAGTTGAGCCTCCTCCAAATAGAGACACAGGTACTAGAAGGAGAGGTAGACCCGCTCGCAACCGGAATTATCGTCAAGGTAACATGGTTGATTACAGTGTTGTTCAGGAAATGATTGAACAAACAGTTGCTAGAGTTATGGCTAACTTGAACATGAACTTGTTTCAGAACAACCAACCCAGCTGTAGCCCGGAAAATACCCATGTGTTACCAGTACCTATTCGTAATACCCCTTCATCGATGGCATCTTCCACTTTTAATAGGAAGACCGCTGATACAATGCAAAAGTGGAGTTTACACTTTGATGGATCTGCGGAAGGCTTAGGAGTAGAAGAATTCATTTATAGAGTTAAATCCCTGACAGACGAAACCTTAGATAGTGACTTTACCGCCATGTGCAAGCACATGCATATTTTATTTGCTGGGAAAGCAAGAGATTGGTATTGGCGATACCATAAACAAGTAGATCGGATCGTTTGGTCAGATATTTGTGCTTCCCTTCGACAGCAGTATAGAGACTACCGTTCCGCTTTTATGAGCAAGGAAAGGATTAGGTCGCGTAAACAAAAACCTGGAGAGTCATTTTCATCATTTTATGATGCCGTAGCTTCCCTGATTGATAAATCTGGCGTTAAGATAGACGAAGAAGAAGTTATGGAGATTTTGAAAAATAATTTGCTTCCTGAAACGCGTCAGAAGCTTTTGTATGAGTCGGTACACTCAGTTGGACACTTACGTCGTTTGGTGCAAATGAGCGAAAATTTGGCACAAGAGCTCAGTTGTCACTCCGATAGTGTTGCCAAAGCGAGACCAGCAGTCAATCGCCGTCAAGTTTATGCCATGGAAGATGTGTGTCCTGAACCAACCGATGATATAGAGCGTGAAGGAGAGTTAGCTGCTCTTCGCAGCAACCACACCAAAACGAAATGTTGGAACTGTGATGAGATAGGTCATAGTTGGAAAAACTGTTTAGCAGAACGTCACATTTTCTGCTACGGATGTGGCCTCCCTAATGTATACAAGCCACAATGTTCAGCTTGTCTCCGAAAATTGTCGGAAAACCGTCAAACGGGTGCCTCCAATGCCAGCCGGATGGGCCCGTAAGAGGAATTAAGTCCTTATCGGATGAAAAATCGAATTTATTAAGCTATAGGGAAAAATCTCGTAGTCATGTCCCCTTTCACCTTCGACCGTATGAAGAAAGGCTTAGGAACTATTTAAAAGTTAGAGATCGTATATTTAATAATACTACTCCGACTGTAAGCAAGCGTATTTTTCGCTTACGTAAATTTTATGAAAACTATAAAAGAAACCAAAAGTTATTAATTTCGAATATATTTAGCAATCAAAACGATATGCGTAGCTATGCCGAAGTTTCGTTCTTGACATATCGAGTACCTGGTCTATTAGACACAGGAGCAAATATAAGCTGTATTGGTTCAACACTTGCAGCCAAAGATTTTTCTCAGGTTCCTGAATTTAAACCCTTAAAGGCACAGGCTAACACAGCTGATGGGGAAAAACAGGAAATTATTGGAGTACTTGATGTTACGATGATTTATAAATCTGTACCAAAGTCAATGAAACTTTACGTCATTCCTTCTATAAAACAGAACCTTATCTTAGGGCATGATTTTTGGAGAATTTTTTCACTAGCCCCGAATATCATTAGTTCATTAGATAAGAAAAAAGAGCCAACTAGAGCTTTAGATAGTGATGAATACCCATTGAGTTCTCAACAAAAGCAGCAGTTAGAAGTCATAAAAAACTTGTTTCCTAACGCTACTAAAGGTCTAGGTCACACCACGCTTATACAACATCACATCGATGTTGGAGATGCAAAGCCTGTTAAGCAGCGCTTTTACCCAGTGAGTCCAGCAGTTGAAAAGTTAATGTATCAGGAAATCGATCGTATGATCCAGCTTGATGTCATTGAACCGTCAGTAAGTGCTTGGAGTTCGCCTATGCGTCTCGTAGTTAAGCCTAACAAAGTTCGCCTTTGCTTAGATGCTCGCAGACTTAATGACGTCACGAAAAAGGATGCCTATCATTTACCAAGTATAGATGGAATTTTTTCGAGACTACCAAAATCTAACATAATAACCAAACTTGATCTTAAAGATGCATATTGGCAAATTGAGCTGAGTCCTGAATCCAAGGCGTTGACCGCTTTTACGGTTCCAGGACGACCGCTTTATCAATTTAAAGTAATGCCGTTTGGCCTTTGCAATGCACCGTCCACTATGTGTCGTCTGATGGATGAAATAATACTACCAGAACTTCGACACTGCGTTTTTGGTTATCTCGATGATCTTTGTATTGTGTCTGAAGACTTTTCTTCTCATCTCGCTGTATTAGTTCGTTTGGCAGAGCAATTTCGCAAAGCAAATTTGACTCTTAATATTGCTAAAAGCCAATTTTGTGTTAATAGCATTAACTACTTAGGATATATCATTGGTAGTGGAGGTATTCGCACAGACCCCGCTAAAGTATCGTGTATTGTAAACTGGCCCCCGCCGAAAAACTTGAAACAAGTACGAGGATTCCTCGGTGTTTGTGGATGGTACCGTCGCTTCATTCAAAATTTCGCCGACCTTACGTATCCTATTACCGAAGTGTTGTCCACAAAAAAACAATTTATTTGGACACCTGAAGCTCAACAGGCGATGAACCAATTAAAAGAAATTTTGACAACTGCCCCAGTTTTAATAAATCCCAATTTTGAAAAGAAATTTTATTTGCATTGTGATGCCAGTGATTTTGGCATTGGTGCCGTTTTAGTTCAATTGTCCGATGACAACGAAGAAAAGCCGATAGCTTTTATGTCCAAGAAATTGAACAGATCTCAACGCAACTACAGCGTCACCGAACGTGAGTGCTTAGCTGTAATACTTGCCATTGAAAAGTTCAGAGGTTATGTGGAACTACAAGAGTTTGAGGTAGTAACAGACCATTCAAGTCTTATTTGGTTAATGAAGCAGCAAAACGTTTCCGGCCGACTTGCGCGTTGGATATTTCGTTTACAGCAATTCAAATTTTCCATATCACATCGAAAAGGAAAGGAACATATTGTTCCCGACGCCTTATCACGTCTATGCGAAAATGAGATAGCAGAGTTAGATATGAGCCCGATTATAGATCTTGAATCAGACGCTTTTAGTGACGATTCCTATGTAACACTGAAAACCAAATTTAGCGAAAATCCCGGAAAATTTCCGGACATGAAAATTGTTGATAAAATTTTATATATTAAGTCAGAACACATCGTTGGAGATGAATTAGAAAGGAAATCCAATTGGAAGTTATGGGTTCCAGAAAGGCTCCGGATCGATGCCTTAAAGCAAGCCCATGACAGCTTAACGTCTTCTCATGCAGGCATACAAAAAACAATTGAGAAGTTACGTCGTTACCTTTTCTGGCCTGGTTTAGCAAAAGATGTACGCGAGTACATTCGACAGTGTGAGACTTGCAAGGAGAATAAAGCCCCCAATTTCACTCTTCGCCCTCCAATGGGAGCGCATAGCCCTACTTGTAGACCATTCCAGAGGCTATATATTGATCTGTTAGGACCATATCCTCGCAGTAAAAATGGCCATATAGGTTTGTTAATTGTTCTCGACCATTTTAGTAAGTATCACTGGCTTCAACCGCTAAAAAAGTTCACGTCAGCTGCGATACAAAAATTTATGTTGGAAAACATTTTCCACAGCTTCGGAGTTCCTGAAACTATTGTGAGCGATAACGGAACTCAATTTAAAGCTAACGATTTCAAAGCGTTCCTAACCGAATTAGGTATCAAACAGATGTATACCGCTTTATACTCGCCGCAGAGCAATGCTGCCGAGCGCGTAAATCGCTCCTTGTTAGCGGCGATTCGTTCGTATTTAAAAAACGACCAGTCTGAATGGGACGTACATCTGTCAAGCATATCATGTTCTTTAAGATCTGCACTTCATCAATCTCTAGGATGTTCCCCATATCAAGTACTGTTTGGTTTGGACATGATCACGCATGGCTCAGACTACAAACTGCTGAAGGAGTTATCCCTGCTTGAAGAGCCAATTCAGCCACTTTCTCGAACAGATAATTTAGCGTTATTGAGAAAAGATATACAAGCGAATATACGCAAAGCCTATGATAAAAATGTTAAACAATATAATTTACGTTCAAACCCTGTCTCTTTCAAAGAAGGACAAGAAGTTTACCGACGCAACTTTGCTCTCAGTAAGTTTTCTGAAAAAGTTAATGCAAAACTAGGTTCACAATTTGTTAAATGTAGAGTTCGAAAGAGGATTGGTAACTGCTACTACCAACTCGAAAATTTGCAGGGGAAAGAAATTGGTACTTATCACGCCAAAGACATTCGTAGCTGATTCCCGCTAATATCCCGTCTTTTGGTGTCATATTAGCGGGTTTTGTAACGATCGTTTTCTTTCTCAGTGTAGTAAGCTTTTATCTGAGCTTTATATCGTATTATTTTCCACACCAAATGGCACTTGACACAAATCATAAGTTATAAGCTTGAGATTACACTCGTACTCATTTTGAGATGCGCGAAACTGTATCATAGAGCTTTTGAGAAATGGTAACTACAGCTATGTGCATAAGCAAAAGAGCTATTTCCATTTCCAAAGAATAGTCCAGCATTGGAAAAGTTGGGTATATAAACGCCCACGCGGCTGTACTCAGTCCTTTTGCCGCTAGATCCCAGTTACGCTAAAACTTTAGACCAACGAGAAACCTACATTTGATAGGAAAAAGTGCCGCGTTAAGTTTCCGTTTAATAATTAGAGGAATATATATTACATATATCCTTTAATTATTATTAGTGAGTTTTCCTCACTGAAATAAAGACGAAAAAGGTAAGAATAGCTAACAAAATGCTTTCAGAAGCAGAAGTTTTAATTGCTTTTCATTTTTATTCCCGGTAAAGCGACGGGTGGATCAAAGTCCAACTCAACCTAACCTCAGCCCACACCAGCGCTTTGCTACGTTAATCGACGTATTCCAGCCACACTGCAGCGTTTTGGTGTGGGTGTATATTTAATCACTGGCTATATTTAAATATTGGTTAAAGTTAACCACTGACCATATTTAAATATTGGATATATTTAACCATTGTTCATATTTAAATTTGGTTAAAAAAATCGGATATATTCAACGTTGATTTAACCACGGGTCATATTTAAAGTTGGTTTAAATATTGGCTAAGTCATATTTCGGCGAGTATTGGTTAGCACACTTATGTATGTGCATACTCATATGTGCACGCGCTACGCCACTTGGACGCAGTGCTGTTAAGTAAAACCATCGCAACTAGACAAGCAACGTTAAAAACCCCATTGAACTCCCCCTACTTTTGAGGACCCGAACCACTAAAATCCGGCATAGCAAGAGAGCAACATTTCCATGTTAGAGAAGCTGTAGGATCATGCAAACTCGGATGCTAACAGAATCAGCAACCTCAATTAGTGTTAATCTACGTCCGAAATCAGTTTAAGTGTGTAAGGGGTAGAAGTGGTGTTGTTGTGTTAAATCGTTTGGTTTGTTAACGAAAGAAAAGGCAGAAAAGCCAAAAATATAATGTTAAAAAAAATAAAGTAAAAAAAAAAAAAAAAAAAAAAAAAAAATCTTAAAAATTTAGTATTTGCGAAAAAGTGAAGAAATTCAGAGATTTAAAAGTAGTTGATACTTAGTGAATTTATTGTAAATTTCCAAGCGAAACGAAAAAAAAGGTTTATATATAAAACTAACTAACCTAATTAGACACCCATTATCAACGAACTGTAACTACAACGCTGGAAGGCCTTTCAACGCTGGAGCTGCGCATACATATGTACATGTAAGTGACAAACAATTTTGCATATTTTCCTTTTTATCTATTTCGCTTTGAGCAGATCCAAAAAGACAGCCTAGTTAGATTTGTATGTCGCCAGCCAGGTACTAAAAGTACTTGTCGCTATGTATATACCATCTGTATATACATACATAATTAAATGTGCCTCTGCTTGAGTATAAGCGTAACGTTGTAACCGCAGAGCAAATCTTGACTGCAAACATACAAACATACGTTTTGTTGTCTCTTTGGTGATCGCTAGTTTGTAAGTTAGGTAGCTATGTACATATATATTTAGCAAAAAGTCCAGTCACTTGTTTTGAAACTGGCAATAGGGAAATGATCATTGAGTGCGCGAATGGTTACAACAACAACATTTGCCTTGTATTAGCGCTTGATAAAATAGAGCTTTCTGC
The DNA here is from genome assembly GCA_963971545.1 of Philophylla caesio. Taxonomy (NCBI): domain Eukaryota; kingdom Metazoa; phylum Arthropoda; class Insecta; order Diptera; family Tephritidae; genus Philophylla; species Philophylla caesio. The sequence goes on along the minus strand of OZ020604.1, from coordinate 99,015,194 downwards.
GCCTAATACGGCGAACTAAATATTTAGTTATACAGTGCTTAAGTAATGTGTTCAGGATATATTTAATGAAATTTTATAACCATTGCCGAGCTCAATTTAGCTTTTATTGTTGTAATTTGCAATGCTTAAGTTAATTGGAAAATAATTTGTATAGTTAAAAACCTAAAAGTAACTTTCGTATATTTAATTAATATTAGTTAGTTAGATGTTCGAGTCACTGAATTATTCTCGAAATCTTAATTGTTATTGTGTTAATTTTCTGTTAAGATGAATAGAAATACAATATGAATTTATAACGTATAAATCATGTGTTAAGTTTGATATTTTTTCCTGTTGACACCTGATGGCATAAGGAGGTAAGAGAAGTTATTTTAAAAGGGATCTTCAATATCATTTTGTTAGAAGATCATGGTTGGGTTGGGTAAAGAAAGCGAGGGTCGATTACCGCCTTAGACCTCGCCAACTGGTAAGCACAGATGTAGGTAGGATGACTTGTCCCCCAAATTCAGTTTTCATAGTAGTTTCGTTCCTTAATAGTACCCCCCTTTATTTGATTTTGTCTTTTAGTTTCCGTTAGGAATCCTATTAATTTAGGTTTATGTGTATATAGTTGAGGGATGGCAAACCCCCACCCCACGCCGCTAGAGCTAAGGCACCAGAGGATTCCGCCTGCCGCGACCCTTCAACTGTACATTGTGTGATTGTACAAAAAGTATAAAAGCTATGAGGCCTATTTCGAATATCATCAGGCCCATACAACCTACACACGTGTATGTCATATGAAGTTTTGATGGCGCCCTACATGGGGCACGAATATTTTCGGGACATGCATGGTTCATACAATCTTCTCACACACACACTCACCCTGGGGTGTGGTTACAGTACTTCAACAGAAAAAGTTTGGTCTAATATCAAACTATTTTGCGGATATAAAACAAACCACGGAATTCACTGCTTGATAAATCCTAACCCCTCTTTTACCAGCATTACCAACCGCAAGGAGATAGCAGATGAATTCTGTTCCAACTGGTCCAAATCGTCTAGCGACAGCAACTTTTCACCGCTGTTCCAAGAAAAGAAACTAGCGTCTGTTAGCATGTGCTTCCCTCCTACAACAGAAACTCTAGCATCTGAAATTGAGAAAGATATAAAATTACTGGAACTTAAAACGGCTTTGCAGAAACTCAAGGGTAAATCACCCGGTCACGACCGAATAACATATGCAATGATCTCCCAATTACCCTTAAATGTTACACACAGACTCCTTGATTTATTCAATAACATACTTAAAACATACATCCCTCAAACTTACAAACTTAGTGTAATAGTCCCTATTTTAAAGCCAAAATCGAATAAAACCGAAATTCACTCATACCGGCCAATTTCCTTAAATCCCTGCTGCTCTAAACTATTGGATAAGATTGTGGCAATTAGATTATGGTGGTTTGTTAGAAATAACAGACTCATCCATGACAATCAAGTTGGATTTAAACGGGGGAAAACAGTAACAGATGCTCTACTATATGTAGACCATCTTGTTTCTGACTCTCTATCTGCAAAAAAACATATCTCCATTATTTCACTCGACTTCGCTAAGGCATTCGATAAAATTGGAATTCACACTATCCTAGACCAACTGTTAGAATGGAAAGTTGGACCCCGTATATGTAACTATATAAAAAACTTCATGACGCACAGAAAAATTCAAGTCAAAATAGACCACGTCCTGTCTAACACACTACCACTCCATAACGGAATTCCGCAAGGTTCGCCCCTTTCGGTAATATTGTTCTTAATAGCATACAATAAGTTGTGCGATAAAATTTCCATACATAAAGAAGTATCTTTCTGCGCTTACGCCGATGACTTTAACCTGCTGGTTAAACATAAAAAAGACAAAAATGTTAGCATCGATCTACATCTCCTATTCGAAAACATAAACTATTGGTGCAATTACTCAGGTGCCTCACTTTCAGTACAAAAATGCAAACAGCTGCACATCTGTCGTAAAAAAGGGTGTACTCCTTCCATTCACCATAATAACATTCAAATAAACACTGTGGACAGACTAAGGATATTAGGAGTAACCTTCAACAAAACATACAATTGGAGTTCACATATAACACAGTTACAACAAGATCTTTCGAAGCGCCTAAATATTATCAAGTGTCTTTCTAGTTTCAAACTCAACTGCAACCCACTTACACTCATAGATGTAACAAAAGCGCTCCTCATATCCAAAATTGATTTCGGTCTTTTTCTATACGGCTTTGCACCCAAGAGTATGTTAAATAAACTGAAAACTATGCTCAATTCAGCAATAAAAAATTCACTAGGAGCATTCAAATCGACTCCGATCAATAATATGCTTTTCGAAACCAATATACCCCCAATAGAGATAAAAAGAGATTTCCTTCTAAAAAAACTAATTAGTGTTCTTTTAAGTAGTTCCAATACGGCCCTTTTCAAAATTGTCCAATCGTATAAAAGAAATAAACGACCAAAAAGAATCTCCTCAGCAGTTAGTAGAATTGTCCTCAACAGCAAGAACCTCAATCTTCCATTTCTTCCTCTAAAACCAATATTGTCCCCCAAACCACCTTGGCTCTATGAAGATAAATTAGTTAATACAAAACTTCGTAAACATAAAAAATCCGAAACACCCTTTATACAATACCAACAAGAATTTGCACATGTGCAACATATATTCAGAGACCACACCTTTCTTTACACAGACGGCTCACACCTCAATGGTATGGCAGGATTTAGCGTGACCACCGAAACCGAAATATTATTAATTTCTAATCTACCTTCATATAGCACAGCCTTCTCGGCTGAATTAATAGCTATCAACTCCGCGGTTAACCTTGTTAAAAATAAAAGAGGCAAATTTGTAATATGTTCTGACTCTCTCTCATCTCTGGACGCTATATCAAACATTGATAACAGCGACCACTATCCGAGTATGATCCGAAAAACCCTAATAGAAAAACATCCAAAAATCGTTATCCTTTGGACTCCAGGTCATGCTTGCATCAAGGGTAACGAATTCGCGGACGTCTCGGCAAAATATGCCACCATAGGTCCGATTATAACAACACCGAACTATAATGTTCAAGATATTGTCAAATTTCTCAAAAAGAAATTTGTAAGGCAAAATATAACAGAGACTTGGGAAAAATGTTCGACATGGTACAAAGCACAAAACCCTCGTAAACTGACCTTGAACCATTTCTTAAGAGTCAGCACCAACCAAACACTCTCTAGAATGGATTTGGTGAAATTCACGCGGCTTCGACTGGGTCACTCAAAGCTGACTCATCTCCATCTTATGGACTGTAACACCTCAAGGATTTGTAAATTTTGTAATTCTATTCCGGTATACATCAAGCACGTGATTGCGGACTGTGACCACTTTATCACACATAGAAACCATATCTTCCATGGCAACGATCCTCTTGAATACATATCCAACCCTACAACCGAAAACATTCACAAAATCATATCGTTCTTAAGATTATCTCATCTATACAAAGAAATCTAGATACAATTTTCAAAAAGCTTTGTAAAAATTTATAAATGTAAAAAATAAGTAACTAGCATTATATGAAGAAGCTGAAGGCCAAAGTAGCCATTGCTTTTTTTACTAACAACTAGGCTTATAATTAATTGTAAGCTTTAGTGTGTAAATAATAATAATAATATTTTGTACACGTGATTATATATGTATTTCCACACATTTGAGTCTAAACCCGACCGCTTTTGGAGCAACTTAATTTTTGTTCAAATTTTGAAGATGGTCACAAGCAATGTTGTATGAGTACGCTACTCATAACCATGGGTCATATGAATTTTTTTTGCAAACATTTCATCATCTTTTATCGAGTTTTTATTTTGTACACGTGATTATATATTTATTTCCACACATTTGAATCTAAACCCGACCGATTTTGGAGCAACTTAATTTTTGTTCCAATTTTTAGGATTGGCAAAATAAATGTTGTATGAGTACGCTACTCATAACCATGGGTCATATGAATTTTTTTTGCAAAAATTTCATCATCTTTAATCGAGTTTTTATTTTGTACACGTGCTTATATATGTATTTCCACACATTTGAATCTAAACCCGACCGATTTTGGAGCAACTTAATTTTTGTTCAAATTTTGAAGATTGTCAAAAGCAATGTTGTATGAGTACGCTACTCATAACCATGGGTCATATGAATTTTTTTTGCAAAAATTTCAACATCTTTAATCGAGTTTTTATTTTGTACACGTGATTATATATGTATTTCCACACATTTGAGTCTAAACCCGACCGCTTTTGGAGCAACTTAATTTTTGTTCAAATTTTGAAGATTGTCAAAAGCAATGTTGTATGAGTACGCTACTCATAACCATGGGTCAGATGAATTTTTTTTGCAAAAATTTCAACATCTTTAATCGAGTTTTTATTTTGTACACATGATTATATATGTATTTGCAGACATTTGAGTCTAAACCCGACCGATTTTGGAGCAACTTAATTTTTGTTCCAATTTTTAAGATTGTCAAAAGCAATGTTGTATGAGTACGGTACTTATAACCATGGGTCATATGGATTTTTTTTGCAAAAATTTCATCATCTTTAATCGAGTTTTTATTTTGTACACGTAATTATATTTGTATTTCCACACATTTGAGTCTAAACCCGACCGATTTTGGAGCAACTTAATTTTTGTTCAAATTTTGAAGATTGTCAAAAGCATTGTTGTATGAGTACGCTACTCATAACCATGGGTCATATGAATTTTTTTTTGCAAAAATTTCATCATCTTTAATCGAGTTTTTATTTTGTACACGTGATTATATATGTATTTCCACATTTTTGAGTCTAAACCCGACCGATTTTGGAGCAACTTAATTTTTGTTCCAATTTTGAAGATTGTCAAAAGCAATGTTGTGGGAGTACGCTACTCATAACCATGGGTCATATGAATTTTTTTTGCAAAAATTGCAACATCTTTAATCGAGTTTTTATTTTGTACACGTGATTATATATGTATTTCTACACATTTGAGTCTAAACCCGACCTATTTGGAGCAGCTTAATTTTTGTTCAAATTTTGAAGATTGTCAAAAGCAATGCCGTATGAGTACGCTACTCATAACCATGGGTCATATGTTTTTTTTTTTGCAAATCTTGAATCGAGTTTTTATTTTGTACACGTAATTATATTTGTATTTCCACACATTTGAGTCTAAACCCGACCGATCTTGGAGCCACTTAATTTTTGTTCAAATTTTTAAGAATGTCAAAAGCAATGTTGTATGAGTACGCTACTCATAACAATTCGTCATATGAATTTTTTTTGGAAAAATTTCATCATCTTTAATCGAGTTTTTATTTTGTACACGGGATTATATGTATATGTAATTCCACACATTTGAGTCTAAACCCGACCGATTTTGGAGCAACTTAATTTTTGTTAAAATTTTGAAGATTGTCAAAAGCAATGTTGTATGAGTACGCTACTCATTACCATGGGTCATATGAATTTTTTTTGCAAAAATTTTAACATCTTTAATCGAGTTTTTATTTTGTACACATGATTATATATGTATTTGCAGACATTTGAGTCTAAACCCGACCGATTTTGGAGCAACTTAATTTTTGTTCCAATTTTTAAGATTGTCAAAAGCAATGTTGTATGAGTACGGTACTTATAACCATGGGTCATATGGATTTTTTTTGCAAAAATTTCATCATCTTTAATCGAGTTTTTATTTTGTACACGTAATTATATTTGTATTTCCACACATTTGAGTCTAAACCCGACCGATTTTGGAGCAACTTAATTTTTGTTCCAATTTTTAAGATTGTCAAAAGCAATGTTGTATGAGTACGCTACTCAGAAAAATGGGTCATATGGATTTTTTTTGCAAAAATTTCATCATCTTTAATCGAGTTTTTATTTTGTACACGTGATTATATATTTATTTCCACACATTCGAGTCTAAACCCGACCGATTTTGGAGCAACTTAATTTTTGTTTAAATTTTGAAGATTGTCAAAAGCAATGCCGTATGAGTACGCTACTCATAACCATGGGTCATATGTTTTTTTTTTTGCAACATCTTTAATCGAGTTTTTATTTTGTACACGTGATTATATATGTATTTCTACACATTTGAGTCTAAACCCGACCGATTTTGGAGCAACTTAATTTTTGTTCCAATTTTGAAGATTGTCAAAAGCAATGTTGTGGGAGTACGCTACTCATAACCATGGGTCATATGAATTTTTTTTGCAAAAATTGCAACATCTTTAATCGAGTTTTTATTTTGTACACGTGATTATATTTGTAATTCCACACATTTGAGTCTAAACCCGACCGATTTTGGAGCAACTTAATTTTTGTTCCAATTTTGAATATTGTCAAAAGCAATGTTGTATGAGTACGCTACTCATAACCATAGGTCATATGAATTTTTTTTGCAAAAATTTCAACATCTTTAATCGAGTTTTTATTTTGTACACGTGATTATATATGTATTTCTACATATTGGAGTCTAAACCCGACCGATTTTGGAGCAACTTAATTTTTGTTCAAATTTTTAAGATTGGCAAAAGAAATGTTGTATGAGTACGCTATTCATAACCATGGGTCATATGAATTTTTTTTGCAAAAATTTCAACATCTTTAATCGAGTTTTTATTTTGTACACATGATTATATATGTTTTTGCACACATTTGGGTCTAAACCCGACCGATTTTGGAGCAACTTAATTTTTGTTCAAATTTTTAAGATATTCAAAAGCAATGTTGTATGAGTACGGTACTCATAACCATGGGTCATATGGATTTTTTTTGCAAACATTTCATCATCTTTAATCGAGTTTTTATTTTGTACACGTAATTATATTTGTATTTCCACACATTTGAGTCTAAACCCGACCGATTCTGGAGCAACTTAATTTTTGTTAAAATTTTTAAGATTGGCAAAAGAAATGTTGTATGAGTACGCTACTCATTACCATGGGTCATATGAATTTTTTTTGCAAAAATTTGAACATCTTTAATCGAGTTTTTATTTTGTACACATGATTATATATGTATTTGCAGACATTTGAGTCTAAACCCGACCGATTTTGGAGCAACTTAATTTTTGTTCCAATTTTTAAGATTGTCAAAAGCAATGTTGTATGAGTACGGTACTTATAACCATGGGTCATATGGATTTTTTTTGCAAAAATTTCATCATCTTTAATCGAGTTTTTATTTTGTACACGTAATTATATTTGTATTTCCACACATTTGAGTCTAAACCCGACCGATTTTGGAGCAACTTAATTTTTGTTCAAATTTTGAAGATTGTCAAAAGCATTGTTGTATGAGTACGCTACTCATAACCATGGGTCATATGAATTTTTTTTTGCAAAAATTTCATCATCTTTAATCGAGTTTTTATTTTGTACACGTGATTATATATGTATTTCCACATTTTTGAGTCTAAACCCGACCGATTTTGGAGCAACTTAATTTTTGTTCCAATTTTGAAGATTGTCAAAAGCAATGTTGTGGGAGTACGCTACTCATAACCATGGGTCATATGAATTTTTTTTGCAAAAATTGCAACATCTTTAATCGAGTTTTTATTTTGTACACGTGATTATATATGTATTTCTACACATTTGAGTCTAAACCCGACCTATTTGGAGCAGCTTAATTTTTGTTCAAATTTTGAAGATTGTCAAAAGCAATGCCGTATGAGTACGCTACTCATAACCATGGGTCATATGTTTTTTTTTTTGCAAATCTTGAATCGAGTTTTTATTTTGTACACGTAATTATATTTGTATTTCCACACATTTGAGTCTAAACCCGACCGATCTTGGAGCCACTTAATTTTTGTTCAAATTTTTAAGAATGTCAAAAGCAATGTTGTATGAGTACGCTACTCATAACAATTCGTCATATGAATTTTTTTTGGAAAAATTTCATCATCTTTAATCGAGTTTTTATTTTGTACACGGGATTATATGTATATGTAATTCCACACATTTGAGTCTAAACCCGACCGATTTTGGAGCAACTTAATTTTTGTTAAAATTTTGAAGATTGTCAAAAGCAATGTTGTATGAGTACGCTACTCATTACCATGGGTCATATGAATTTTTTTTGCAAAAATTTTAACATCTTTAATCGAGTTTTTATTTTGTACACATGATTATATATGTATTTGCAGACATTTGAGTCTAAACCCGACCGATTTTGGAGCAACTTAATTTTTGTTCCAATTTTTAAGATTGTCAAAAGCAATGTTGTATGAGTACGGTACTTATAACCATGGGTCATATGGATTTTTTTTGCAAAAATTTCATCATCTTTAATCGAGTTTTTATTTTGTACACGTAATTATATTTGTATTTCCACACATTTGAGTCTAAACCCGACCGATTTTGGAGCAACTTAATTTTTGTTCCAATTTTTAAGATTGTCAAAAGCAATGTTGTATGAGTACGCTACTCAGAAAAATGGGTCATATGGATTTTTTTTGCAAAAATTTCATCATCTTTAATCGAGTTTTTATTTTGTACACGTGATTATATATTTATTTCCACACATTCGAGTCTAAACCCGACCGATTTTGGAGCAACTTAATTTTTGTTTAAATTTTGAAGATTGTCAAAAGCAATGCCGTATGAGTACGCTACTCATAACCATGGGTCATATGTTTTTTTTTTTGCAACATCTTTAATCGAGTTTTTATTTTGTACACGTGATTATATATGTATTTCTACACATTTGAGTCTAAACCCGACCGATTTTGGAGCAACTTAATTTTTTTCCAATTTTGAAGATTGTCAAAAGCAATGTTGTGGGAGTACGCTACTCATAACCATGGGTCATATGAATTTTTTTTGCAAAAATTGCAACATCTTTAATCGAGTTTTTATTTTGTACACGTGATTATATTTGTATTTCCACACATTTGAGTCTAAACCCGACCGATTTTGGAGCAACTTAATTTTTGTTCAAATTTTGAAGATTGTCAAAAGCAATGTTGTATGAGTACGGTACTTATAACCATGGGTCATATGGATTTTTTTTGCAAAAATTTCATCATCTTTAATCGAGTTTTTATTTTGTACACGTGATTATATATTTATTTCCACACATTTGAGTCTAAACCCGACCTATTTGGAGCAGCTTAATTTTTGTTCAAATTTTGAAGATTGTCAAAAGCAATGCCGTATGAGTACGCTACTCATAACCATGGGTCATATGTTTTTTTTTTTTGCAAATCTTGAATCGAGTTTTTATTTTGTACACGTAATTATATTTGTATTTCCACACATTTGAGTCTAAACCCGACCGATCTTGGAGCCACTTAATTTTTGTTCAAATTTTTAAGAATGTCAAAAGCAATGTTGTATGAGTACGCTACTCATAACAATTCGTCATATGAATTTTTTTTGGAAAAATTTCATCATCTTTAATCGAGTTTTTATTTTGTACACGGGATTATATGTATATGTAATTCCACACATTTGAGTCTAAACCCGACCGATTTTGGAGCAACTTAATTTTTGTTCCAATTTTGAATATTGTCAAAAGCAATGTTGTATGAGTACGCTACTCATAACCTTAGGTCATATGAATTTTTTTTGCAAAAATTTCAACATCTTTAATCGAGTTTTTATTTTGTACACGTGATTATATATGTATTTCCACACATTTGAGTCTAAACCCGACCGATTTAGGAGCAACTTAATTTTTGTTCAAATTTTGAAGATTGTCAAAAGCAATGTTGTATGAGTACGCTACTCATAACAATGGGTCATATGGATTTTTTTTGCAAAAATTTCATCATCTTTAATCGAGTTTTTATTTTGTACACGTGATTATATATTTATTTCCACACATTTGAGTCTAAACCCGACCGCTTTTGGAGCAACTTAATTTTTGTTCCAATTTTGAAGATTTTCAAAAGCAATGTTGTATGAGTACGCTACTCATAACAATGCGTCATATGGATTTTTTTGCAAAAATTTCATCATCTTTAATCGAGTTTTTATTTTGTACACGTGATTATATATGTATTTCCACACATTTGAGTCTAAACCCGACCGATTTTGGAGCAACTTAATTTTTGTTCAAATTTTTAAGATTGGCAAAAAAAATGTTGTATGAGTACGCTACTCATAACCATGGGTCATATGAATTTTTTTTGCAAAAATTTCAACATCTTTAATCGAGTTTTTATTTTGTCCACATGATTATATATGTATTTGCACACATTTGAGTCTAAACCCGACCGATTTTGGAGCAACATAATTTTTGTTCAAATTTTGAAGATTGTCAAAAGCAATGTTGTATGAGTACGCTACTCATAACCATGGGTCATATGTTTTTTTTTTTGGCAACATCTTTAATCGAGTTTTTATTTTGTATACGTGATTATATATGTATTTCTACACATTTGATTCTAAACCCGACCGATTTTGGAGCAACTTAATTTTTGTTCCAATTTTGAAGATTGTCAAAAGCAATGTTGTGGGAGTACGCTACTCATAACCATGGGTCATATGAATTTTTTTTGCAAAAATTGCAACATCTTTAATCGAGTTTTTATTTTGTACACGTGATTATATTTGTATTTCCACACATTTGAGTCTAAAGCCGACCGATTTTGGAGCAACTTAATTTTTGTTCAAATTTTGAAGATTGTCAAAAGCAATGTTGTATGAGTACGGTACTTATAACCATGGGTCATATGGATTTTTTTTGCAAAAATTTCATCATCTTTAATCGAGTTTTTATTTTGTACACGTGATTATATATTTATTTCCACACATTTGAGTCTAAACCCGACCTATTTGGAGCAGCTTAATTTTTGTTCAAATTTTGAAGATTGTCAAAAGCAATGCCGTATGAGTACGCTACTCATAACCATGGGTCATATGTTTTTTTTTTGCAAATCTTGAATCGAGTTTTTATTTTGTACACGTAATTATATTTGTATTTCCACACATTTGAGTCTAAACCCGACCGATCTTGGAGCCACTTAATTTTTGTTCAAATTTTGAAGATTGTCAAAAGCAATGTTGTATGAGTACGCTACTCATAACCATGGGTCATATGAATTTTTTTTCCAAAAATTTCATCATCTTTAATCGAGTTTTTATTTTTTACACGTGATTATACATATATGTATTTCCACACTTTTGAGTCTAAAACCGACCGATTTTGGAGCTACTTAATTTTTGTTAAAATTTTGAAGATTGTCAAAAGCAATGTTGTATGAGTACGCTACTCATAACCATGGGTCATATGAATTTTTTTTGCAAAAATTTCAACATCTTTAATCGAGTTTTTATTTTGTACACGTGATTATATATGTATTTCCACACTTTTGAGTCTAAAACCGACCGATTTTGGAGCTACTTAATTTTTGTTAAAATTTTGAAAATTGTCAAAAGCAATGTTGTGGGAGTACGCTACTCATAACCATGGGTCATATGAATTTTTTTTGCAAAAATTGCAACATCTTTAATCGAAATTTTATTTTGTACACGTGATTATATTTGTATTTCCACACATTTGAGTCTAAACCCGACCGATTTTGGAGCAACTTAATTTTTGTTCAAATTTTGAAGATTGTCAAAAGCAATGCCGTATGAGTACGCTACTCATAACCATGGGTCATATGTTTTTTTTTTTGCAAATCTTGAATCGAGTTTTTATTTTGTACACGTAATTATATTTGTATTTCCACACATTTGAGTCTAAACCCGACCGATCTTGGAGCCACTTAATTTTTGTTCAAATTTTGAAGATTGTCAAAAGCAATGTTGTATAAGTACGCTACTCATAACAATTCGTCATATGAATTTTTTTTGGAAAAATTTCATCATCTTTAATCGAGTTTTTATTTTGTACACGGGATTATATGTATATGTAATTCCACACATTTGAGTCTAAACCCGACCGATTTAGGAGGAACTTAATTTTTGTTCAAATTTTGAAGATTGTCAAAAGCAATGTTGTATGAGTACGCTACTCATAACAATGGGTCATATGGATTTTTTTTGCAAAAATTTCATCATCTTTAATCGAGTTTTTATTTTGTACACGTGATTATATATTTATTTCCACACATTTGAGTCTAAACCCGACCGCTTTTGGAGCAACTTAATTTTTGTTCCAATTTTGAAGATTTTCAAAAGCAATGTTGTATGAGTACGCTACTCATAACAATGCGTCATATGGATTTTTTTGCAAAAATTTCATCATCTTTAATCGAGTTTTTATTTTGTACACGTGATTATATATGTATTTCCACACATTTGAGTCTAAACCCGACCGATTTTGGAGCAACTTAATTTTTGTTCAAATTTTTAAGATTGGCAAAAAAAATGTTGTATGAGTACGCTACTCATAACCATGGGTCATATGAATTTTTTTTGCAAAAATTTCAACATCTTTAATCGAGTTTTTATTTTGTACACATGATTATATATGTATTTGCACACATTTGAGTCTAAACCCGACCGATTTTGGAGCAACATAATTTTTGTTCAAATTTTGAAGATTGTCAAAAGCAATGTTGTATGAGTACGCTACTCATAACCATGGGTCATATGAATTTTTTTTGCAAAAATTTCAACATCTTTAATCGAGTTTTTATTTTGTACACGTGATTATATATGTATTTCCACACATTTGAGTCTAAACCCGACCGATTTTGGAGCAACATAATTTTTGTTCAAATTTTGAAGATTGTCAAAAGCAATGTTGTATGAGTACGCTACTCATAACCATGGGTCATATGCATTTTTTTTGCAAAAATTTCATCATCTTTAATCAAGTTTTTATTTTGTACACGTGATTGTATATGTATTTTCACACATTTGAGTCTAAACCCGACCGATTTGGGAGCAACTTAATTTTTGTTTAAACTTTTAGATTGTCAAAAGCAATGTTTTATGAGTACGCTACTCATAACAATGTGTCATATGGATTTTTTTTGCAAAAATTTCATCATCTTTAATGGAGTTTTTATTTTGTACACGTTATTATATATTTATTTCCAAACATTTGAGTCTAAACCCGACCGATTTTGGTGCAACTTAATTTTTGTTCAAATTTTGAAGATTGTCAAAAGCAATGTTGTATGAGTACGCTACTCATAACCATGGGTCATATGAATTTTTTTTGCAAAAATTTCAACATCTTTAATCGAGTTTTTATTTTGTACACGTGATTATATATGTATTTCCACACATTTGAGTCTAACTCGACCGCTTTTGGAGCAACTTAATTTTTGTTCAAATTTTGAAGATTGTCAAAAGCAATGTTGTATGAGTACGCTACTCATAACCATGGGTCAGATGAATTTTTTTTGCAAAAATTTCAACATCTTTAATCGAGTTTTTATTTTGTACACGTGATTATATATGTATTTCCACACATTTGAGTCTAAACCCGACCGATTTTGGAGCAACTTAATTTTTGTTCAAATTTTTAAGATTGGCAAAAGAAATGTTGTATGAGTACGCTACTCATAACCATGGGTCATATGAATTGTTTTTGCAAAAAATTTCAACATCTTTAATCGAGTTTTTATTTTGTACACATGATTATATATGTATGTATTTGCACACATTTGAGTCTAAACCCGACCGATTTTGGAGCAACATAATTTTTGTTCAAATTTTGAAGATTGTCAAAAGCAGTGTTGTATGAGTAAGCTACTCATAACCATGGGTCATATGAATTTTTTTTGCAAAAATTTCATCATCTTTAATCAAGTTTTTATTTTGTACACGTGATTGTATATGTATTTCCACACATTTGAGTCTAAACCCGACCGATTTTGGAGCAACTTAATTTTTGTTTAAACTTTTAGATTGTCAAAAGCAATGTTGTATGAGTACGCTACTCATAACAATGTGTCATATGGATTTTTTTTGCAAAAATTTCATCATCTTTAATCAAGTTTTTATTTTGTACACGTGATTGTATATGTATTTCCACACATTTGAGTCTAAACCCGACCGATTTTGGAGCAACTTAATTTTTGTTTAAACTTTTAGATTGTCAAAAGCAATGTTTTATGAGTGAGCTACTCATAACAATGTGTCATATGGATTTTTTTTGCAAAAATTTCATCATCTTTAATGGAGTTTTTATTTTGTACACGTGATTATATATTTATTTCCAAACATTTGAGTCTAAACCCGACCGATTTTGGTGCAACTTAATTTTTGTTCAAATTTTGAAGATTGTCAAAAGCAATGTTGTATGAGTACGCTACTCATAACCATGGGTCATATGAATTTTTTTTGCAAAAATTTCAACATCTTTAATCGAGTTTTTATTTTGTACACGTGATTATATATGTATTTCCAACCATTTGAGTCTAACCCGACCGCTTTTGGAGCAACTTAATTTTTGTTCAAATTTTGAAGATTGTCAAAAGCAATGTTGTATGAGTACGCTACTCATAACCATGGGTCAGATGCATTTTTTTTGCAAAAATTTCAACATCTTTAATCGAGTTTTTATTTTGTACACGTGATTATATATGTATTTCCACACATTTGAGTCTAAACCCGACCGATTTTGGAGCAACTTAATTTTTGTTCAAATTTTTAAGATTGGCAAAAGAAATGTTGTATGAGTACGCTACTCATAACCATGGGTCATATGAATTTTTTTTGCAAAAATTTCAACATCTTTAATCGAGTTTTTATTTTGTACACATGATTATATACATATGTATTTGCACACATTTGAGTCTAAACCCGACCGATTTTGGAGCAACATAATTTTTGTTCAAATTTTGAAGATTGTCAAAAGCAATGTTGTATGAGTACGCTACTCATAACCATGGGTCATATGGATTTTTTTGCAAAAATTTCATCATCATTGATCGAGTTTTTATTTTGAACACGTGATTATACATATATGTATTTCCACACATTTGAGTCTAAACCTGACCGATTTTGGAGCAACTTAATTTTTGTTTAAACTTTTAGATTGTCAAAAGCAATGTTGTATGAGTACGCTACTCATAACAATGTGTCATATGGATTTTTTTTGCAAAAATTTCATCATCTTTAATGGAGTTTTTATTTTGTACACGTGATTATATATTTATTTCCAAACATTTGAGTCTTAACCCTACCGATTTTGGAGCAACTTAATTTTTGTTCAAATTTTTAAGATTGTCAAAATCAATGTTGTATGAGTACGCTACTCATAACCATGGGTCATATGAATTTTTTTTGCAAAAATTTCATCATCTTTAATCGAGTTTTTATTTTGTACACGTGATTATATATGTATTTCCACACATTTGAGGCTAAACCCGACCGATTTTGGAGCAACTTAATTTTTGTTCAAATTTTGAAGATTGTCAAAAGAAATGTTGTATGAGTACGCTACTCATAACCATGGGTCATATGAATTTTTTTTGCAAAAATTTCAACATCTTTAATCGAGTTTTTATTTTGTACACATGATTATATATGTATTTGCACACATTTGAGTCTAAACCCGACCGATTTTGGAGCAACATAATTTTTGTTCAAATTTTGAAGATTGTCAAAAGCAATGTTGTATGAGTACGCTACTCATAACCTTGGGTCATATGAATTTTTTTTGCAAAAATTTCATCATCTTTAATCGAGTTTTTATTTTGTACACGTGATTATATATGTATTTCCACACATTTGAGTCTAAATCCGACCGATTTTGGAGCAATTTAATTTTTTTTCAAATTTTGAAGATTGTCAAAAGCAATGTTGTATGAGTACGCTACTCATACCAATGGGTCATATAAATTTTTTTTGCAAAAATTTCATCATCTTTAATCGAGTTTTTATTTTGTACACGTGATTATATACATATGTATTTGCACACATTTGAGTCTAAACCCGACCGATTTTGGAGCAACTTAATTTTTGTTCAAATTTTTAAGATTGGCAAAAGAAATGTTGTATGAGTACGCTACTCATAACCATGGGTCATATGAATTTTTTTTGCAAAAATTTCAACATCTTTAATCGAGTTTTTATTTTGTACACATGATTATATACATATGTATTTGCACACATTTGAGTCTAAACCCGACCGATTTTGGAGCAACATAATTTTTGTTCAAATTTTGAAGATTGTCAAAAGCAATGTTGTATGAGTACGCTACTCATAACCATGGGTCATATGGATTTTTTTGCAAAAATTTCATCATCATTGATCGAGTTTTTATTTTGTACACGTGATTATACATATATGTATTTCCACACATTTGAGTCTAAACCTGACCGATTTTGGAGCAACTTAATTTTTGTTTAAACTTTTAGATTGTCAAAAGCAATGTTGTATGAGTACGCTACTCATAACAATGTGTCATATGGATTTTTTTTGCAAAAATTTCATCATCTTTAATGGAGTTTTTATTTTGTACACGTGATTATATATTTATTTCCAAACATTTGAGTCTTAACCCTACCGATTTTGGAGCAACTTAATTTTTGTTCAAATTTTTAAGATTGTCAAAATCAATGTTGTATGAGTACGCTACTCATAACCATGGGTCATATGAATTTTTTTTGCAAAAATTTCATCATCTTTAATCGAGTTTTTATTTTGTACACGTGATTATATATGTATTTCCACACATTTGAGGCTAAACCCGACCGATTTTGGAGCAACTTAATTTTTGTTAAAATTTTGAAGATTGTCAAAAGAAATGTTGTATGAGTACGCTACTCATAACCATGGGTCATATGAATTTTTTTTGCAAAAATTTCAACATCTTTAATCGAGTTTTTATTTTGTACACATGATTATATATGTATTTGCACACATTTGAGTCTAAACCCGACCGATTTTGGAGCAACATAATTTTTGTTCAAATTTTGAAGATTGTCAAAAGCAATGTTGTATGAGTACGCTACTCATAACCTTGGGTCATATGAATTTTTTTTGCAAAAATTTCATCATCTTTAATCGAGTTTTTATTTTGTACACGTGATTATATATGTATTTCCACACATTTGAGTCTAAATCCGACCGATTTTGGAGCAATTTAATTTTTTTTTCAAATTTTGAAGATTGTGAAAAGCAATGTTGTATGAGTACGCTACTCATAACCATGGGAAATATGGATTTTTTTTGCAAAAATTTCATCTTCTTTAATCGAATTTTTATTTTGTACACGTGAATATATGTATATGTATGTATTTCCACACATTTGAGTCTAAACCCGACCGATTTTGGAGCAACTTAATTTTTGTTCAAATTTTGAAGATTGTCAAAAGCAATGTTGTATGAGTACGCTACTGATAACAATGGCTCATATGGATTTTTTTTGCAAAAATTTCATCATCTTTAATCGAGTTTTTATTTTGTACACGTGATTATATATGTATTTCCACACATTTGAGTCTAAACCCGACCGATTTTGGAGCAATTTAATTTTTGTTCAAATTTTGAAGATTGTCAAAAGCAATGTTGTATGAGTACGCTACTCATAACAATGGGTCATATGGGTTTTTTTGCAAAAATTTCATCATCTTTAATCGAGTTTTTATTTTGTACACGTGATTATATATGTATTTCCACACATTTGAGTCTAAATCCGACCGATTTTGGAGCAATTTAATTTTTTTTCAAATTTTGAAGATTGTCAAAAGCAATGTTGTATGAGTACGCTACTCATACCAATGGGTCATATAAATTTTTTTTGCAAAAATTTCATCATCTTTAATCGAGTTTTTATTTTGTACACGTTATTATATATGTATTTCCACACAGTTGAGTCTAAACCCGACCGATTTTGGAGCAACTTAATTTTTGTTCAAATTTTGAAGATTGTCAAAAGCAATGTTGTATGAGTACGCTACTCATAATAATGGGTCATATGGATTTTTTTTGCAAAAATTTCATCATCTTTAATCGAGTTTTTGTTTTGTACACATGATTATATATGTATTTCCACTCATTTGAGTCTAAACCCGACCGATTTTGGAGCAACTTAATTCGTGTTTAAATTTTTAAGATTGTCAAAAGCAATGTTGTATGAGTACGCTAATCATAACAATGGGTCATATGGATTTTTTTTGCAAAAATTTCATCATCTTTAATCGAGTTTTTATTTTGTACACGTGATTATATATGTATTTCCACATATTTGAGTCTAAACCCGACCGATTTTGGAGCAACTTAATTTTTGTTCAAATTTTGAAGATTGTCAAAAGCAATGTTGTATGAGTGCGCTACTCATAACCATGGGTCATACGCATTTTTTCTGCAAAAATTTCATCATCTTTAATCGAGTTTTTATATTGCACACGTGATTGTATATGTATTTTCACACGTTTGAGTCTAAACCCGACCGATTTTGGAGCAATTTAATTTTTGTTCACAATTTTAAGATTGTCAAAAGCAATGTTGTATGAGTACGCTACTCATAACAATGGGTCATATGGGTTTTTTTTGCAAAAATTTCATCATCTTTAATCGAGTTTTTATTTTGTACACGTGATAATATATGTATTTCCACATATTTGAGTCTAAACCCGACCGATTTTGGAGCAACTTAATTTTTGTTCAAATTTTGAAGATTGTCAAAAGCAATGTTGTATGAGTGCGCTACTCATAACCATGGGTCATACGAATTTTTTCTGTAAAATTTGCATCATCTTTAATCGAGTTTTTATTTTGTACACGTGATTGTATATGTATTTTCACAAATTTGAGTCTTAACCCGACCGATTTTGGAGCAACTTAATTTGTGTTTAAATTTTTAAGATTGCCAAAAGCAATGTTGTATGAGTACGCTACTCATAACAATGGCTTATTTGGATTTTTTTTGCAAAAATTTCATCATCCTTAATCGAGTTTTTATTTTGTACACGTGATTATATATGTATTTCCACACATTTGAGTCTAAACCCGACCGATTTTGGAGCAACTTAATTTTTGTTCAAATTTTGAAGATTTTCAAAAGCAATGTTGTATGAGTACGCTACTCATAACAATGGGTCATATGGGTTTTTTTTGCAAAAATTTCATCATCTTTAATCGAGTTTTTATTTTGTACACGTGATTATATATGTATTTCCACACATTTGAGTCTAACCCGACCGCTTTTGGAGCAACTTAATTTTTGTTCAAATTTTGAAGATTGTCAAAAGCAATGTTGTATGAGTACGCTACTCATAATAATGGGTCATATGGATTTTTTTTGCAAAAATTTCATCATCTTTAATCGAGTTTTTGTTTTGTACACGTGATTATATATGTATTTCCACTCATTTGAGTCTAAACCCGACCGATTTTGGAGCAACTTAATTCGTGTTTAAATTTTTAAGATTGTCAAAAGCAATGTTGTATGAGTACGCTAATCATAACAATGGGTCATATGGATTTTTTTTGCAAAAATTTCATCATCTTTAATCGAGTTTTTATTTTGTACACGTGATTATATATGTATTTCCACACATTTGAGTCTAAACCCGACCGATTTTGGAGCAACTTAATTTTTGTTTAAACTTTTAGATTGTCAAAAGCAATGTTGTATGAGTACGCTACTCATAACAATGTGTCATATGGATTTTTTTTGCAAAAATTTCATCATCTTTAATCAAGTTTTTATTTTGTACACGTGATTGTATATGTATTTCCACACATTTGAGTCTAAACCCGACCGATTTTGGAGCAACTTAATTTTTGTTTAAACTTTTAGATTGTCAAAAGCAATGTTTTATGAGTGAGCTACTCATAACAATGTGTCATATGGATTTTTTTTGCAAAAATTTCATCATCTTTAATGGAGTTTTTATTTTGTACACGTGATTATATATTTATTTCCAAACATTTGAGTCTAAACCCGACCGATTTTGGTGCAACTTAATTTTTGTTCAAATTTTGAAGATTGTCAAAAGCAATGTTGTATGAGTACGCTACTCATAACCATGGGTCATATGAATTTTTTTTGCAAAAATTTCAACATCTTTAATCGAGTTTTTATTTTGTACACGTGATTATATATGTATTTCCACACATTTGAGTCTAACCCGACCGCTTTTGGAGCAACTTAATTTTTGTTCAAATTTTGAAGATTGTCAAAAGCAATGTTGTATGAGTACGCTACTCATAACCATGGGTCAGATGAATTTTTTTTGCAAAAATTTCAACATCTTTAATCGAGTTTTTATTTTGTACACGTGATTATATATGTATTTCCACACATTTGAGTCTAAACCCGACCGATTTTGGAGCAACTTAATTTTTGTTCAAATTTTTAAGATTGGCAAAAGAAATGTTGTATGAGTACGCTACTCATAACCATGGGTCATATGAATTTTTTTTGCAAAAATTTCAACATCTTTAATCGAGTTTTTATTTTGTACACATGATTATATACATATGTATTTGCACACATTTGAGTCTAAACCCGACCGATTTTGGAGCAACATAATTTTTGTTCAAATTTTGAAGATTGTCAAAAGCAATGTTGTATGAGTACGCTACTCATAACCATGGGTCATATGGATTTTTTTGCAAAAATTTCATCATCATTGATCGAGTTTTTATTTTGTACACGTGATTATACATATATGTATTTCCACACATTTGAGTCTAAACCTGACCGATTTTGGAGCAACTTAATTTATGTTTAAACTTTTAGATTGTCAAAAGCAATGTTGTATGAGTACGCTACTCATAACAATGTGTCATATGGATTTTTTTTGCAAAAATTTCATCATCTTTAATGGAGTTTTTATTTTGTACACGTGATTATATATTTATTTCCAAACATTTGAGTCTTAACCCTACCGATTTTGGAGCAACTTAATTTTTGTTCAAATTTTTAAGATTGTCAAAATCAATGTTGTATGAGTACGCTACTCATAACCATGGGTCATATGAATTTTTTTTGCAAAAATTTCATCATCTTTAATCGAGTTTTTATTTTGTACACGTGATTATATATGTATTTCCACACATTTGAGGCTAAACCCGACCGATTTTGGAGCAACTTAATTTTTGTTAAAATTTTGAAGATTGTCAAAAGAAATGTTGTATGAGTACGCTACTCATAACCATGGGTCATATGAATTTTTTTTGCAAAAATTTCAACATCTTTAATCGAGTTTTTATTTTGTACACATGATTATATATGTATTTGCACACATTTGAGTCTAAACCCGACCGATTTTGGAGCAACATAATTTTTGTTCAAATTTTGAAGATTGTCAAAAGCAATGTTGTATGAGTACGCTACTCATAACCTTGGGTCATATGAATTTTTTTTGCAAAAATTTCATCATCTTTAATCGAGTTTTTATTTTGTACACGTGATTATATATGTATTTCCACACATTTGAGTCTAAATCCGACCGATTTTGGAGCAATTTAATTTTTTTTCAAATTTTGAAGATTGTCAAAAGCAATGTTGTATGAGTACGCTACTCATACCAATGGGTCATATAAATTTTTTTTGCAAAAATTTCATCATCTTTAATCGAGTTTTTATTTTGTACACGTGATTATATACATATGTATTTGCACACATTTGAGTCTAAACCCGACCGATTTTGGAGCAACTTAATTTTTGTTCAAATTTTTAAGATTGGCAAAAGAAATGTTGTATGAGTACGCTACTCATAACCATGGGTCATATGAATTTTTTTTGCAAAAATTTCAACATCTTTAATCGAGTTTTTATTTTGTACACATGATTATATACATATGTATTTGCACACATTTGAGTCTAAACCCGACCGATTTTGGAGCAACATAATTTTTGTTCAAATTTTGAAGATTGTCAAAAGCAATGTTGTATGAGTACGCTACTCATAACCATGGGTCATATGGATTTTTTTGCAAAAATTTCATCATCATTGATCGAGTTTTTATTTTGTACACGTGATTATACATATATGTATTTCCACACATTTGAGTCTAAACCTGACCGATTTTGGAGCAACTTAATTTTTGTTTAAACTTTTAGATTGTCAAAAGCAATGTTGTATGAGTACGCTACTCATAACAATGTGTCATATGGATTTTTTTTGCAAAAATTTCATCATCTTTAATGGAGTTTTTATTTTGTACACGTGATTATATATTTATTTCCAAACATTTGAGTCTTAACCCTACCGATTTTGGAGCAACTTAATTTTTGTTCAAATTTTTAAGATTGTCAAAATCAATGTTGTATGAGTACGCTACTCATAACCATGGGTCATATGAATTTTTTTTGCAAAAATTTCATCATCTTTAATCGAGTTTTTATTTTGTACACGTGATTATATATGTATTTCCACACATTTGAGGCTAAACCCGACCGATTTTGGAGCAACTTAATTTTTGTTAAAATTTTGAAGATTGTCAAAAGAAATGTTGTATGAGTACGCTACTCATAACCATGGGTCATATGAATTTTTTTTGCAAAAATTTCAACATCTTTAATCGAGTTTTTATTTTGTACACATGATTATATATGTATTTGCACACATTTGAGTCTAAACTTGACCGATTTTGGAGCAACATAATTTTTGTTCAAATTTTGAAGATTGTCAAAAGCAATGTTGTATGAGTACGCTACTCATAACCTTGGGTCATATGATTTTTTTTGCAAAAATTTCATCATCTTTAATCGAGTTTTTATTTTGTACACGTGATTATATATGTATTTCCACACATTTGAGTCTAAATCCGACCGATTTTGGAGCAATTTAATTTTTTTTCAAATTTTGAAGATTGTGAAAAGCAATGTTGTATGAGTACGCTACTCATAACCATGGGAAATATGGATTTTTTTTGCAAAAATTTCATCTTCTTTAATCGAATTTTTATTTTGTACACGTGATTATACATATATGTATTTCCACACATTTGAGTCTAAACCTGACCGATTTTGGAGCAACTTAATTTTTGTTTAAACTTTTAGATTGTCAAAAGCAATGTTGTATGAGTACGCTACTCATAACAATGTGTCATATGGATTTTTTTTGCAAAAATTTCATCATCTTTAATGGAGTTTTTATTTTGTACACGTGATTATATATTTATTTCCAAACATTTGAGTCTTAACCCTACCGATTTTGGAGCAACTTAATTTTTGTTCAAATTTTTAAGATTGTCAAAATCAATGTTGTATGAGTACGCTACTCATAACCATGGGTCATATGAATTTTTTTTGCAAAAATTTCATCATCTTTAATCGAGTTTTTATTTTGTACACGTGATTATATATGTATTTCCACACATTTGAGGCTAAACCCGACCGATTTTGGAGCAACTTAATTTTTGTTAAAATTTTGAAGATTGTCAAAAGAAATGTTGTATGAGTACGCGACTCATAACCATGGGTCATATGAATTTTTTTTGCAAAAATTTCAACATCTTTAATCGAGTTTTTATTTTGTACACATGATTATATATGTATTTGCACACATTTGAGTCTAAACTTGACCGATTTTGGAGCAACATAATTTTTGTTCAAATTTTGAAGATTGTCAAAAGCAATGTTGTATGAGTACGCTACTCATAACCTTGGGTCATATGAATTTTTTTTGCAAAAATTTCATCATCTTTAATCGAGTTTTTATTTTGTACACGTGATTATATATGTATTTCCACACATTTGAGTCTAACCCGACCGCTTTTGGAGCAACTTAATTTTTGTTCAAATTTTGAAGATTGTCAAAAGCAATGTTGTATGAGTACGCTACTCATAATAATGGGTCATATGGATTTTTTTTGCAAAAATTTCATCATCTTTAATCGAGTTTTTGTTTTGTACACGTGATTATATATGTATTTCCACTCATTTGAGTCTAAACCCGACCGATTTTGGAGCAACTTAATTCGTGTTTAAATTTTTAAGATTGTCAAAAGCAATGTTGTATGAGTACGCTAATCATAACAATGGGTCATATGGATTTTTTTTGCAAAAATTTCATCATCTTTAATCGAGTTTTTATTTTGTACACGTGATTATATATGTATTTCCACACATTTGAGTCTAAACCCGACCGATTTTGGAGCAACTTAATTTTTGTTTAAACTTTTAGATTGTCAAAAGCAATGTTGTATGAGTACGCTACTCATAACAATGTGTCATATGGATTTTTTTTGCAAAAATTTCATCATCTTTAATCAAGTTTTTATTTTGTACACGTGATTGTATATGTATTTCCACACATTTGAGTCTAAACCCGACCGATTTTGGAGCAACTTAATTTTTGTTTAAACTTTTAGATTGTCAAAAGCAATGTTTTATGAGTGAGCTACTCATAACAATGTGTCATATGGATTTTTTTTGCAAAAATTTCATCATCTTTAATGGAGTTTTTATTTTGTACACGTGATTATATATTTATTTCCAAACATTTGAGTCTAAACCCGACCGATTTTGGTGCAACTTAATTTTTGTTCAAATTTTGAAGATTGTCAAAAGCAATGTTGTATGAGTACGCTACTCATAACCATGGGTCATATGAATTTTTTTTGCAAAAATTTCAACATCTTTAATCGAGTTTTTATTTTGTACACGTGATTATATATGTATTTCCACACATTTGAGTCTAACCCGACCGCTTTTGGAGCAACTTAATTTTTGTTCAAATTTTGAAGATTGTCAAAAGCAATGTTGTATGAGTACGCTACTCATAACCATGGGTCAGATGAATTTTTTTTGCAAAAATTTCAACATCTTTAATCGAGTTTTTATTTTGTACACGTGATTATATATGTATTTCCACACATTTGAGTCTAAACCCGACCGATTTAGGAGCAACTTAATTTTTGTTCAAATTTTTAAGATTGGCAAAAGAAATGTTGTATGAGTACGCTACTCATAACCATGGGTCATATGAATTTTTTTTGCAAAAATTTCAACATCTTTAATCGAGTTTTTATTTTGTACACATGATTATATACATATGTATTTGCACACATTTGAGTCTAAACCCGACCGATTTTGGAGCAACATAATTTTTGTTCAAATTTTGAAGATTGTCAAAAGCAATGTTGTATGAGTACGCTACTCATAACCATGGGTCATATGGATTTTTTTGCAAAAATTTCATCATCATTGATCGAGTTTTTATTTTGTACACGTGATTATACATATATGTATTTCCACACATTTGAGTCTAAACCTGACCGATTTTGGAGCAACTTAATTTATGTTTAAACTTTTAGATTGTCAAAAGCAATGTTGTATGAGTACGCTACTCATAACAATGTGTCATATGGATTTTTTTTGCAAAAATTTCATCATCTTTAATGGAGTTTTTATTTTGTACACGTGATTATATATTTATTTCCAAACATTTGAGTCTTAACCCTACCGATTTTGGAGCAACTTAATTTTTGTTCAAATTTTTAAGATTGTCAAAATCAATGTTGTATGAGTACGCTACTCATAACCATGGGTCATATGAATTTTTTTTGCAAAAATTTCATCATCTTTAATCGAGTTTTTATTTTGTACACGTGATTATATATGTATTTCCACACATTTGAGGCTAAACCCGACCGATTTTGGAGCAACTTAATTTTTGTTAAAATTTTGAAGATTGTCAAAAGAAATGTTGTATGAGTACGCTACTCATAACCATGGGTCATATGAATTTTTTTTGCAAAAATTTCAACATCTTTAATCGAGTTTTTATTTTGTACACATGATTATATATGTATTTGCACACATTTGAGTCTAAACCCGACCGATTTTGGAGCAACATAATTTTTGTTCAAATTTTGAAGATTGTCAAAAGCAATGTTGTATGAGTACGCTACTCATAACCTTGGGTCATATGAATTTTTTTTGCAAAAATTTCATCATCTTTAATCGAGTTTTTATTTTGTACACGTGATTATATATGTATTTCCACACATTTGAGTCTAAATCCGACCGATTTTGGAGCAATTTAATTTTTTTTCAAATTTTGAAGATTGTCAAAAGCAATGTTGTATGAGTACGCTACTCATACCAATGGGTCATATAAATTTTTTTTGCAAAAATTTCATCATCTTTAATCGAGTTTTTATTTTGTACACGTGATTATATACATATGTATTTGCACACATTTGAGTCTAAACCCGACCGATTTTGGAGCAACTTAATTTTTGTTCAAATTTTTAAGATTGGCAAAAGAAATGTTGTATGAGTACGCTACTCATAACCATGGGTCATATGAATTTTTTTTGCAAAAATTTCAACATCTTTAATCGAGTTTTTATTTTGTACACATGATTATATACATATGTATTTGCACACATTTGAGTCTAAACCCGACCGATTTTGGAGCAACATAATTTTTGTTCAAATTTTGAAGATTGTCAAAAGCAATGTTGTATGAGTACGCTACTCATAACCATGGGTCATATGGATTTTTTTGCAAAAATTTCATCATCATTGATCGAGTTTTTATTTTGTACACGTGATTATACATATATGTATTTCCACACATTTGAGTCTAAACCTGACCGATTTTGGAGCAACTTAATTTTTGTTTAAACTTTTAGATTGTCAAAAGCAATGTTGTATGAGTACGCTACTCATAACAATGTGTCATATGGATTTTTTTTGCAAAAATTTCATCATCTTTAATGGAGTTTTTATTTTGTACACGTGATTATATATTTATTTCCAAACATTTGAGTCTTAACCCTACCGATTTTGGAGCAACTTAATTTTTGTTCAAATTTTTAAGATTGTCAAAATCAATGTTGTATGAGTACGCTACTCATAACCATGGGTCATATGAATTTTTTTTGCAAAAATTTCATCATCTTTAATCGAGTTTTTATTTTGTACACGTGATTATATATGTATTTCCACACATTTGAGGCTAAACCCGACCGATTTTGGAGCAACTTAATTTTTGTTAAAATTTTGAAGATTGTCAAAAGAAATGTTGTATGAGTACGCTACTCATAACCATGGGTCATATGAATTTTTTTTGCAAAAATTTCAACATCTTTAATCGAGTTTTTATTTTGTACACATGATTATATATGTATTTGCACACATTTGAGTCTAAACTTGACCGATTTTGGAGCAACATAATTTTTGTTCAAATTTTGAAGATTGTCAAAAGCAATGTTGTATGAGTACGCTACTCATAACCTTGGGTCATATGAATTTTTTTTGCAAAAATTTCATCATCTTTAATCGAGTTTTTATTTTGTACACGTGATTATATATGTATTTCCACACATTTGAGTCTAAATCCGACCGATTTTGGAGCAATTTAATTTTTTTTCAAATTTTGAAGATTGTGAAAAGCAATGTTGTATGAGTACGCTACTCATAACCATGGGAAATATGGATTTTTTTTGCAAAAATTTCATCTTCTTTAATCGAATTTTTATTTTGTACACGTGAATATATGTATATGTATGTATTTCCACACATTTGAGTCTAAACCCGACCGATTTTGGAGCAACTTAATTTTTGTTCAAATTTTGAAGATTCTCAAAAGCAATGTTGTATGAGTACGCTACTGATAACAATGGCTCATATGGATTTTTTTTGCAAAAATTTCATCATCTTTAATCGAGTTTTTATTTTGTACACGTGATTATATATGTATTTCCACACATTTGAGTCTAAACCCGACCGATTTTGGAGCAATTTAATTTTTGTTCAAATTTTGAAGATTGTCAAAAGCAATGCTGTATGAGTACGCTACTCATAACAATGGGTCATATGGGTTTTTTTGCAAAAATTTCATCATCTTTAATCGAGTTTTTATTTTGTACACGTGATTATATATGTATTTCCACACATTTGAGTCTAAATCCGACCGATTTTGGAGCAATTTAATTTTTTTTCAAATTTTGAAGATTGTCAAAAGCAATGTTGTATGAGTACGCTACTCATACCAATGGGTCATATAAATTTTTTTTGCAAAAATTTCATCATCTTTAATCGAGTTTTTATTTTGTACACGTTATTATATATGTATTTCCACACAGTTGAGTCTAAACCCGACCGATTTTGGAGCAACTTAATTTTTGTTCAAATTTTGAAGATTGTCAAAAGCAATGTTGTATGAGTACGCTACTCATAATAATGGGTCATATGGATTTTTTTTGCAAAAATTTCATCATCTTTAATCGAGTTTTTGTTTTGTACACATGATTATATATGTATTTCCACTCATTTGAGTCTAAACCCGACCGATTTTGGAGCAACTTAATTCGTGTTTAAATTTTTAAGATTGTCAAAAGCAATGTTGTATGAGTACGCTAATCATAACAATGGGTCATATGGATTTTTTTTGCAAAAATTTCATCATCTTTAATCGAGTTTTTATTTTGTACACGTGATTATATATGTATTTCCACATATTTGAGTCTAAACCCGACCGATTTTGGAGCAACTTAATTTTTGTTCAAATTTTGAAGATTGTCAAAAGCAATGTTGTATGAGTGCGCTACTCATAACCATGGGTCATACGCATTTTTTCTGCAAAAATTTCATCATCTTTAATCGAGTTTTTATATTGCACACGTGATTGTATATGTATTTTCACACGTTTGAGTATAAACCCGACCGATTTTGGAGCAATTTAATTTTTGTTCACAATTTTAAGATTGTCAAAAGCAATGTTGTATGAGTACGCTACTCATAACAATGGGTCATATGGGTTTTTTTTGCAAAAATTTCATCATCTTTAATCGAGTTTTTATTTTGTACACGTGATAATATATGTATTTCCACATATTTGAGTCTAAACCCGACCGATTTTGGAGCAACTTAATTTTTGTTCAAATTTTGAAGATTGTCAAAAGCAATGTTGTATGAGTGCGCTACTCATAACCATGGGTCATACGAATTTTTTCTGTAAAATTTGCATCATCTTTAATCGAGTTTTTATTTTGTACACGTGATTGTATATGTATTTTCACAAATTTGAGTCTTAACCCGACCGATTTTGGAGCAACTTAATTTGTGTTTAAATTTTTAAGATTGCCAAAAGCAATGTTGTATGAGTACGCTACTCATAACAATGGCTTATTTGGATTTTTTTTGCAAAAATTTCATCATCCTTAATCGAGTTTTTATTTTGTACACGTGATTATATATGTATTTCCACACATTTGAGTCTAAACCCGACCGATTTTGGAGCAACTTAATTTTTGTTCAAATTTTGAAGATTTTCAAAAGCAATGTTGTATGAGTACGCTACTCATAACAATGGGTCATATGGGTTTTTTTTGCAAAAATTTCATCATCTTTAATCGAGTTTTTATTTTGTACACGTGATTATATATGTATTTCCACACATTTGAGTCTAACCCGACCGCTTTTGGAGCAACTTAATTTTTGTTCAAATTTTGAAGATTGTCAAAAGCAATGTTGTATGAGTACGCTACTCATAATAATGGGTCATATGGATTTTTTTTGCAAAAATTTCATCATCTTTAATCGAGTTTTTGTTTTGTACACGTGATTATATATGTATTTCCACTCATTTGAGTCTAAACCCGACCGATTTTGGAGCAACTTAATTCGTGTTTAAATTTTTAAGATTGTCAAAAGCAATGTTGTATTAGTACGCTAATCATAA
The DNA here is from genome assembly GCA_963971545.1 of Philophylla caesio. NCBI lineage: Eukaryota > Metazoa > Arthropoda > Insecta > Diptera > Tephritidae > Philophylla > Philophylla caesio. Next base: position 98,985,600 of record OZ020604.1, on the reverse strand, counting down.
CAATGGGTCATATGGATTTTTTTTGCAAAAATTTCATCATCTTTAATCGAGTTTTTATTTTGTACACGTGATTATATATGTATTTCCACACATTTGAGTCTAAACCCGACCGATTTTGGAGCAACTTAATTTTTGTTCAAATTTTGAAGATTGTCAAAAGCAATGTTGTATGAGTACGCTACTGATTACAATGGCTCATATGGATTTTTTTTGCAAAAATTTCATCATCTTTAATCGAGTTTTTATTTTGTACACGTGATTATATATGTATTTCCACACATTTGAGTCTAAACCCGACCGATTTTGGAGCAATTTAATTTTTGTTCAAATTTTGAAGATTGTCAAAAGCAATGTTGTATGAGTACGCTACTCATAACAATGGGTCATATGGGTTTTTTTGCAAAAATTTCATCATCTTTAATCGAGTTTTTATTTTGTACACGTGATTATATATGTATTTCCACACATTTGAGTCTAAATCCGACCGATTGTGGAGCAATTTAATTTTTTTTCAAATTTTGAAGATTGTCAAAAGCAATGTTGTATGAGTACGCTACTCATACCAATGGGTCATATAAATTTTTTTTGCAAAAATTTCATCATCTTTAATCGAGTTTTTATTTTGTACACGTTATTATATATGTATTTCCACACAGTTGAGCCTAAACCCGACCGATTTTGGAGCAACTTAATTTTTGTTCAAATTTTGAAGATTGTCAAAAGCAATGTTGTATGAGTACGCTACTCATAATAATGGGTCATATGGATTTTTTTTGCAAAAATTTCATCATCTTTAATCGAGTTTTTGTTTTGTACACGTGATTATATATGTATTTCCACTCATTTGAGTCTAAACCCGACCGATTTTGGAGCAACTTAATTCGTGTTTAAATTTTTAAGATTGTCAAAAGCAATGTTGTATGAGTACGCTAATCATAACAATGGGTCATATGGATTTTTTTTGCAAAAATTTCATCATCTTTAATCGAGTTTTTATTTTGTACACGTGATTATATATGTATTTCCACATATTTGAGTCTAAACCCGACCGATTTTGGAGCAACTTAATTTTTGTTCAAATTTTGAAGATTGTCAAAAGCAATGTTGTATGAGTGCGCTACTCATAACCATGGGTCATACGCATTTTTTCTGCAAAAATTTCATCATCTTTAATCGAGTTTTTATATTGCACACGTGATTGTATATGTATTTTCACACGTTTGAGTCTAAACCCGACCGATTTTGGAGCAATTTAATTTTTGTTCACAATTTTAAGATTGTCAAAAGCAATGTTGTATGAGTACGCTACTCATAACAATGGGTCATATGGGTTTTTTTTGCAAAAATTTCATCATCTTTAATCGAGTTTTTATTTTGTACACGTGATAATATCGGGTGTTTTTTTTAGGGGTATAGAAGTTCGAATTGAAATAAAACACAAGAAAATCGTTTTAAGGTCCATCAATTTGGCTTTATTGGAAGGATAATTTTATGCCATTAATGCTTAAATATGATTTCGGGCATGTGGCCGCCGCGGCTGGCTCGAATAAAGCCAATTCTACAGGTCCAATTTTCAACCACTTTTTCGAGCATATGGGGCCGTATGTCGGCAATAACGCCACGAATGTTGGCTTCCAATTCCCCTAACGTTTCTGGTTTGTTGGTGTAGACGAGCGACTTCACATATCCCCAAAGAAAATAATCCAATGGTGTCAAATCACACGATCTTGGTGGCCAATTGACAGGTCCATTCCGCGAAATTATGCGCTCAGCGAATGTTTCCTTCAATAAATCGATTGTGACGTGCGCTGTGTGGCATGTAGCGCCGTCTTGTTGGAACCACAACTCATCCACATTCATGCCATCCAAAATCTTCCATAAAGTTGATGGACAAAGCTCCAATTGCTGTGCACGGTGGCGAATCGATTCATTCGGGTCCTCTTCAACACTTTGCTCTACAGCGGCAATTGTTTCTTCGGTGCGCACTGTTCGACGTCTCTGCGGATGCGTATTATCACATAGAGTAAACGTAGTGCGAAAACGATCCATGGTTAACCGAATTAATTGCTCTGATGGACGATTATGTCGACCATAAAATGGACGGAGCTCACGGTAAACTTCGCGAACTGAACCATTATTTTCGAAATAAATTTGCACGATTTGCAAGCGTTGTTCTTTTGTCAACCTGTTCATGATGAAATGGCAAACCAAACTGAACATAAATGACATTAGAGTTGCCAGATTTGACCACAAAATGCCAGTTTTATCTCTATTCGAAAAACAAACCTGTAAAAAAAACACCCTTTATATGTATTTCCACATATTTGAGTCTAAACCCGACCGATTTTGGAGCAACTTAATTTTTGTTCAAATTTTGAAGATTGTCAAAAGCAATGTTGTATGAGTGCGCTACTCATAACCATGGGTCATACGAATTTTTTCTGTAAAATTTGCATCATCTTTAATCGAGTTTTTATTTTGTACACGTGATTGTATATGTATTTTCACAAATTTGAGTCTTAACCCGACCGATTTTGGAGCAACTTAATTTGTGTTTAAATTTTTAAGATTGCCAAAAGCAATGTTGTATGAGTACGCGACTCATAACAATGGCTTATTTGGATTTTTTTTGCAAAAATTTCATCATCCTTAATCGAGTTTTTATTTTGTACACGTGATTATATATGTATTTCCACACATTTGAGTCTAAACCCGACCGATTTTGGAGCAACTTAATTTTTGTTCAAATTTTGAAGATTTTCAAAAGCAATGTTGTATGAGTACGCTACTCATAACCATGGGAAATATGGATTTTTTTTGCAAAAATTTCAACATCTTTAATCGAGTTTTTATTTTGTACACATGATTATATATGTATTTGCACACATTTGAGTCTAAACCCGACCGATTTTGGAGCAACTTAATTTTTGTTCAAATTTTGAAGATTTTCAAAAGCAATGTTGTATGAGTACGCTACTCATAACCATGGGAAATATGGATTTTTTTTGCAAAAATTTCAACATCTTTAATCGAGTTTTTATTTTGTACACATGATTATATATGTATTTGCACACATTTGAGTCTAAACCCGACCGATTTTGGAGCAACATAATTTTTGTTCAAATTTTGAAGATTGTCAAAAGCAATGTTGTATGAGTACGCTACTCATAACCATGGGTCAGATGAATTTTTTTTGCAAAAATTTCAACATCTTTAATCGAGTTTTTATTTTGTACACGTGATTATACATATATGTATTTCCACACATTTGAGTCTAAACCCGACCGATTTTGGAGCAACTTAATTTTTGTTCAAATTTTTAAGATTGGCAAAAGAAATGTTGTATGAGTACGCTACTCATAACCATGGGTCATATGAATTTTTTTTGCAAAAATTTCAACATCTTTAATCGAGTTTTTATTTTGTACACATGATTATATATGTATTTGCACACATTTGAGTCTAAACCCGACCGATTTTGGAGCAACATAATTTTTGTTCAAATTTTGAAGATTGTCAAAAGCAATGTTGTATGAGTACGCTACTCATAACCATGGGTCATATGAATTTTTTTTGCAAAAATTTCATCATCTTTAATCAAGTTTTTATTTTGTACACGTGATTGTATATGTATTTCCACACATTTGAGTCTAAACCCGACCGATTTTGGAGCAACTTAATTTTTGTTTAAACTTTTAGATTGTCAAAAGCAATGTTGTATGAGTACGCTACTCATAACAATGGGTCATTGGATTTTTTTTGCAAAAATTTCATCATCTTTAATGGAGTTTTTATTTTGTACACGTGATTATATATTTATTTCGAAACATTTGAGTCTAAACCCGACCGATTTTGGAGCAACTTAATTTTTGTTCAATTTTTTAAGATTGTCAAAATCAATGTTGTATGAGTACGCTACTCATAACCATGGGTCATATGAATTTTTTTTGCAAAAATTTCATCATCTTTAATCGAGTTTTTATTTTGTACACGTGATTATATATGTATTTCCACACATTTGAGGCTAAACCCGACCGATTTTGGAGCAACATAATTTTTGTTAAAATTTTGAAGATTGTCAAAAGCAATGTTGTATGAGTACGCTACTCATAACCATGGGTCATATGATTTTATTTTGCAAAAATTTCAACATCTTTAATCGAGTTTTTATTTTGTAAAAGTGATTATATATGTATTTCCACACATTTGAGTCTAAACCCGACCGATTTTGGAGCAACTTAATTTTAGTTCAAATTTTTAAGGTTTGCAAAAGAAATGTTGTATGAGTACGCTACTCATAACCATGGGTCATATGAATTTTTTTTGCAAACATTTCATCATCTTTAATCGAGTTCTTATTTTGTACACGTGATTATATATGTATTTCCACACATTTGAGTCTAAATCCGACCGATTTTGGAGCAATTTAATTTTTTTTCAAATTTTGAAGATTGTCAAAAGCAATGTTGTATGAGTACGCTACTCATACCAATGGGTCATATAAATTTTTTTTTGCAAAAATTTCATCATCTTTAATCGAGTTTTTATTTTGTACACGTTATTATATATGTATTTCCACACAGTTGAGTCTAAACCCGACCGATTTTGGAGCAACTTAATTTTTGTTCAAATTTTGAAGATTGTCAAAAGCAATGTTGTATGAGTACGCTACTCATAATAATGGGTCATATGGATTTTTTTTGCAAAAATTTCATCATCTTTAATCGAGTTTTTGTTTTGTACACGTGATTATATATGTATTTCCACTCATTTGAGTCTAAACCCGACCGATTTTGGAGCAACTTAATTCGTGTTTAAATTTTTAAGATTGTCAAAAGCAATGTTGTATGAGTACGCTAATCATAACAATGGGTCATATGGATTTTTTTTGCAAAAATTTCATCATCTTTAATCGAGTTTTTATTTTGTACACGTGATTATATATGTATTTCCACACATTTGAGTCTAAACCCGACCGATTTTGGAGCAACTTAATTTTTGTTCAAATTTTGAAGATTGTCAAAAGCAATGTTGTATGAGTACGCTACTGATAACAATGGCTCATATGGATTTTTTTTGCAAAAATTTCATCATCTTTAATCGAGTTTTTATTTTGTACACGTGATTATATATGTATTTCCACACATTTGAGTCTAAACCCGACCGATTTTGGAGCAATTTAATTTTTCTTCAAATTTTGAAGATTGTCAAAAGCAATGTTGTATGAGTACGCTACTCATAACAATGGGTCATATGGGTTTTTTTGCAAAAATTTCATCGACTTTAATCGAGTTTTTATTTTGTACACGTGATTATATATGTATTTCCACACATTTGAGTCTAAATCCGACCGATTTTGGAGCAATTTAATTTTTTTTCAAATTTTGAAGATTGTCAAAAGCAATGTTGTATGAGTACGCTACTCATACCAATGGGTCATATAAATTTTTTTTGCAAAAATTTCATCATCTTTAATCGAGTTTTTATTTTGTACACGTTATTATATATGTATTTCCACACAGTTGAGTCTAAACCCGACCGATTTTGGAGCAACTTAATTTTTGTTCAAATTTTGAAGATTGTCAAAAGCAATGTTGTATGAGTACGCTACTCATAATAATGGGTCATATGGATTTTTTTTGCAAAAATTTCATCATCTTTAATCGAGTTTTTGTTTTGTACACGTGATTATATATGTATTTCCACTCATTTGAGTCTAAACCCGACCGATTTTGGAGCAACTTAATTCGTGTTTAAATTTTTAAGATTGTCAAAAGCAATGTTGTATGAGTACGCTAATCATAACAATGGGTCATATGGATTTTTTTTGCAAAAATTTCATCATCTTTAATCGAGTTTTTATTTTGTACACGTGATTATATATGTATTTCCACATATTTGAGTCTAAACCCGACCGATTTTGGAGCAACTTAATTTTTGTTCAAATTTTGAAGATTGTCAAAAGCAATGTTGTATGAGTGCGCTACTCATAACCATGGGTCATACGCATTTTTTCTGCAAAAATTTCATCATCTTTAATCGAGTTTTTATATTGCACACGTGATTGTATATGTATTTTCACACGTTTGAGTCTAAACCCGACCGATTTTGGAGCAATTTAATTTTTGTTCACAATTTTAAGATTGTCAAAAGCAATGTTGTATGAGTACGCTACTCATAACAATGGGTCATATGGGTTTTTTTTGCAAAAATTTCATCATCTTTAATCGAGTTTTTATTTTGTACACGTGATAATATATGTATTTCCACATATTTGAGTCTAAACCCGACCGATTTTGGAGCAACTTAATTTTTGTTCAAATTTTGAAGATTGTCAAAAGCAATGTTGTATGAGTGCGCTACTCATAACCATGGGTCATACGAATTTTTTCTGTAAAATTTGCATCATCTTTAATCGAGTTTTTATTTTGTACACGTGATTGTATATGTATTTTCACAAATTTGAGTCTTAACCCGACCGATTTTGGAGCAACTTAATTTGTGTTTAAATTTTTAAGATTGCCAAAAGCAATGTTGTATGAGTACGCTACTCATAACAATGGCTTATTTGGATTTTTTTTGCAAAAATTTCATCATCCTTAATCGAGTTTTTATTTTGTACACGTGATTATATATGTATTTCCACATATTTGAGTCTAAACCCGACCGATTTTGGAGCAACTTAATTTTTGTTCAAATTTTGAAGATTGTCAAAAGCAATGTTGTATGAGTGCGCTACTCATAACCATGGGTCATACGCATTTTTTCTGCAAAAATTTCATCATCTTTAATCGAGTTTTTATATTGCACACGTGATTGTATATGTATTTTCACACGTTTGAGTCTAAACCCGACCGATTTTGGAGCAATTTAATTTTTGTTCACAATTTTAAGATTGTCAAAAGCAATGTTGTATGAGTACGCTACTCATAACAATGGGTCATATGGATTTTTTTTGCAAAAATTTCATCATCTTTAATCGAGTTTTTATTTTGTACACGTGATTATATATGTATTTCCACATATTTGAGTCTAAACCCGACCGATTTTGGAGCAACTTAATTTTTGTTCAAATTTTGAAGATTGTCAAAAGCAATGTTGTATGAGTGCGCTACTCATAACCATGGGTCATACGCATTTTTTCTGCAAAAATTTCATCATCTTTAATCGAGTTTTTATATTGCACACGTGATTATATATGTATTTTCACACGTTTGAGTCTAAACCCGACCGGTTTTTCTAGCAACTTAATTTTTGTTCAAATTTTGAAGATTGTCAAAAGCAATGTTGTATGAGTACGCTACTCATAACCATGGGTCAGATGAATTTTTTTTGCAAAAATTTCAACATCTTTAATCGAGTTTTTATTTTGTACACGTGATTATACATATATGTATTTCCACACATTTGAGTCTAAACCCGACCGATTTTGGAGCAACTTAATTTTTGTTCAAATTTTTAAGATTGGCAAAAAAATGTTGTATGAGTACGCTACTCATAACCATGGGTCATATGAATTTTTTTTGCAAAAATTTCAACATCTTTAATCGAGTTTTTATTTTGTACACATGATTATATATGTATTTGCACACATTTGAGTCTAAACCCGACCGATTTTGGAGCAACATAATTTTTGTTCAAATTTTGAAGATTGTCAAAAGCAATGTTGTATGAGTACGCTACTCATAACCATGGGTCATATGAATTTTTTTTGCAAAAATTTCATCATCTTTAATCAAGTTTTTATTTTGTACACGTGATTGTATATGTATTTCCACACATTTGAGTCTAAACCCGACCGATTTTGGAGCAACTTAATTTTTGTTTAAACTTTTAGATTGTCAAAAGCAATGTTGTATGAGTACGCTACTCATAACAATGGGTCATATGGATTTTTTTTGCAAAAATTTCATCATCTTTAATGGAGTTTTTATTTTGTACACGTGATTATATATTTATTTCGAAACATTTGAGTCTAAACCCGACCGATTTTGGAGCAACTTAATTTTTGTTCAAATTTTTAAGATTGTCAAAATCAATGTTGTATGAGTACGCTACTCATAACCATGGGTCATATGAATTTTTTTTGCAAAAATTTCATCATCTTTAATCGAGTTTTTATTTTGTACACGTGATTATATATGTATTTCCACACATTTGAGTCTAAACCCGACCGATTTTGGAGCAACATAATTTTTGTTAAAATTTTGAAGATTGTCAAAAGCAATGTTGTATGAGTACGCTACTCATAACCATGGGTCATATGATTTTATTTTGCAAAAATTTCAACATCTTTAATCGAGTTTTTATTTTGTAAAAGTGATTATATATGTATTTCCACACATTTGAGTCTAAACCCGACCGATTTTGGAGCAACTTAATTTTAGTTCAAATTTTTAAGGTTTGCAAAAGAAATGTTGTATGAGTACGCTACTCATAACCATGGGTCATATGAATTTTTTTTGCAAACATTTCATCATCTTTAATCGAGTTCTTATTTTGTACACGTGATTATATATGCATTTCCACACATTTGAGTCTAAACCCGACCGATTTTGGAGCAACTTAATTTTTGTTCAAATTTTGAAGATTGTGAAAAGCAATGTTGTATGAGTACGCTACTCATAACCATGGGAAATATGGATTTTTTTTGCAAAAATTTCATCTTCTTTAATCGAATTTTTATTTTGTACACGTGAATATATATGTATGTATTTCCACACATTTGAGTCTAAACCCGACCGATTTTGGAGCAACTTAATTTTTGTTCAAATTTTGAAGATTGTCAAAAGCAATGTTGTATGAGTACGCTACTGATAACAATGGCTCATATGGATTTTTTTTGCAAAAATTTCATCATCTTTAATCGAGTTTTTATTTTGTACACGTGATTATATATTTATTTCCAAACATTTGAGTCTTAACCCGACCGATTTTGGAGCAACTTAATTTTTGTTCAAATTTTTAAGATTGGCAAAAGAAATGTTGTATGAGTACGCTACTCATAACCATGGGTCATATGATTTTTTTTTGCAAAAATTTCAACATCTTTAATCGAGTTTTTATTTTGTACACATGATTATATGTATATGTATTTGCACACATTTGAGTCTAAACCCGACCGATTTTGGAGCAACATAATTTTTGTTCAAATTTTGAAGATTGTCAAAAGCAATGTTGTATGAGTACGCTACTCATAACCATGGGTCATATGGATTTTTTTGCAAAAATTTCATCATCTTTGATCGAGTTTTTATTTTGTACACGTGATTATACATATATGTATTTCCACACATTTGAGTCTAAACCCGACCGATTTTGGAGCAACTTAATTTTTGTTTAAACTTTTAGATTGTCAAATGCAATGTTGTATGAGTACGCTACTCATAACAATGTGTCATATGGATTTTTTTTGCAAAAATTTCATCATCTTTAATGGAGTTTTTATTTTGTACACGTGATTATATATTTATTTCCAAACATTTGAGTCTTAACCCGACCGATTTTGGAGCAACTTAATTTTTGTTCAAATTTTTAAGATTGGCAAAAGAAATGTTGTATGAGTACGCTACTCATAACCATGGGTCATATGCATTTTTTTTGCAAACATTTCATCATCTTTAATCGAGTTCTTATTTTGTACACGTGATTATATATGCATTTCCACACATTTGAGTCTAAACCCGACCGATTTTGGAGCAACTTAATTTTTGTTCAAATTTTGAAGATTGTGAAAAGCAATGTTGTATGAGTACGCTACTCATAACCATGGGAAATATGGATTTTTTTTGCAAAAATTTCATCTTCTTTAATCGAATTTTTATTTTGTAGACGTGAATATATATGTATGTATTTCCACACATTTGAGTCTAAACCCGACCGATTTTGGAGCAACTTAATTTTTGTTCAAATTTTGAAGATTGTCAAAAGCAATGTTGTATGAGTACGCTACTGATAACAATGGCTCATATGGATTTTTTTTGCAAAAATTTCATCATCTTTAATCGAGTTTTTATTTTGTACACGTGATTATATATTTATTTCCAAACATTTGAGTCTTAACCCGACCGATTTTGGAGCAACTTAATTTTTGTTCAAATTTTTAAGATTGGCAAAAGAAATGTTGTATGAGTACGCTACTCATAACCATGGGTCATATGAATTTTTTTTGCAAACATTTCAACATCTTTAATCGAGTTTTTATTTTGTACACATGATTATATATGTATTTGCACACATTTGAGTCTAAACCCGACCGATTTTGGAGCAACATAATTTTTGTTCAAATTTTGAAGATTGTCAAAAGCAATGTTGTATGAGTACGCTACTCATAACCATGAGTCATATGGATTTTTTTGCAAAAATTTCATCATCATTGATCGAGTTTTTATTTTGTAAAAGTGATTATATATGTATTTCCACACATTTGAGTCTAAACCCGACCGATTTTGGAGCAACTTAATTTTTGTTCAAATTTTTAAGGTTTGCAAAAGAAATGTTGTATGAGTACGCTACTCATAACCATGGGTCATATGAATTTTTTTTGCAAACATTTCATCATCTTTAATCGAGTTCTTATTTTGTACACGTGATTATATATGCATTTCCACACATTTGAGTCTAAACCCGACCGATTTTGGAGCAACTTAATTTTTGTTCAAATTTTGAAGATTGTGAAAAGCAATGTTGTATGAGTACGCTACTCATAACCATGGGTCATATGAATTTTTTTTGCAAAAATTTCAACATATTTAATCGAGTTTTTATTTTGTACACATGATTATATATGTATTTGCACACATTTGAGTCTAAACCCGACCGATTTTGGAGCAACATAATTTATGTTCAAATTTTGAAGATTGTCAAAAGCAATGTTGTATGAGTACGCTACTCATAACCATGGGTCATATGAATTTTTTTTGCAAAAATTTCATCATCTTTAATCAAGTTTTTATTTTGTACACGTGATTGTATATGTATTTCCACACATTTGAGTCTAAACCCGACCGATTTTGGAGCAACTTAATTTTTGTCTAAACTTTTAGATTGTCAAAAGCAATGTTGTATGAGTACGCTACTCATAACAATGGGTCATATGAATTTTTTTTGCAAAAATTTCATCTTCTTTAATCGAATTTTTATTTTGTACACGTGAATATATATGTATGTATTTCCACACATTTGAGTCTAAACCCGACCGATTTTGGAGCAACTTAATTTTTGTTCAAATTTTGAAGATTGTCAAAAGCAATGTTGTATGAGTACGCTACTGATAACAATGGCTCATATGGATTTTTTTTGCAAAAATTTCATCATCTTTAATCGAGTTTTTATTTTGTACACGTGATTATATATTTATTTCCAAACATTTGAGTCTTAACCCGACCGATTTTGGAGCAACTTAATTTTTGTTCAAATTTTTAAGATTGGCAAAAGAAATGTTGTATGAGTACGCTACTCATAACCATGGGTCATATGATTTTTTTTTGCAAAAATTTCAACATCTTTAATCGAGTTTTTATTTTGTACACATGATTATATGTATATGTATTTGCACACATTTGAGTCTAAACCCGACCGATTTTGGAGCAACATAATTTTTGTTCAAATTTTGAAGATTGTCAAAAGCAATGTTGTATGAGTACGCTACTCATAACCATGGGTCATATGGATTTTTTTGCAAAAATTTCATCATCTTTGATCGAGTTTTTATTTTGTACACGTGATTATACATATATGTATTTCCACACATTTGAGTCTAAACCCGACCGATTTTGGAGCAACTTAATTTTTGTTTAAACTTTTAGATTGTCAAATGCAATGTTGTATGAGTACGCTACTCATAACAATGTGTCATATGGATTTTTTTTGCAAAAATTTCATCATCTTTAATGGAGTTTTTATTTTGTACACGTGATTATATATTTATTTCCAAACATTTGAGTCTTAACCCGACCGATTTTGGAGCAACTTAATTTTTGTTCAAATTTTTAAGATTGGCAAAAGAAATGTTGTATGAGTACGCTACTCATAACCATGGGTCATATGCATTTTTTTTGCAAACATTTCATCATCTTTAATCGAGTTCTTATTTTGTACACGTGATTATATATGCATTTCCACACATTTGAGTCTAAACCCGACCGATTTTGGAGCAACTTAATTTTTGTTCAAATTTTGAAGATTGTGAAAAGCAATGTTGTATGAGTACGCTACTCATAACCATGGGAAATATGGATTTTTTTTGCAAAAATTTCATCTTCTTTAATCGAATTTTTATTTTGTAGACGTGAATATATATGTATGTATTTCCACACATTTGAGTCTAAACCCGACCGATTTTGGAGCAACTTAATTTTTGTTCAAATTTTGAAGATTGTCAAAAGCAATGTTGTATGAGTACGCTACTGATAACAATGGCTCATATGGATTTTTTTTGCAAAAATTTCATCATCTTTAATCGAGTTTTTATTTTGTACACGTGATTATATATTTATTTCCAAACATTTGAGTCTTAACCCGACCGATTTTGGAGCAACTTAATTTTTGTTCAAATTTTTAAGATTGGCAAAAGAAATGTTGTATGAGTACGCTACTCATAACCATGGGTCATATGAATTTTTTTTGCAAACATTTCAACATCTTTAATCGAGTTTTTATTTTGTACACATGATTATATATGTATTTGCACACATTTGAGTCTAAACCCGACCGATTTTGGAGCAACATAATTTTTGTTCAAATTTTGAAGATTGTCAAAAGCAATGTTGTATGAGTACGCTACTCATAACCATGAGTCATATGGATTTTTTTGCAAAAATTTCATCATCATTGATCGAGTTTTTATTTTGTAAAAGTGATTATATATGTATTTCCACACATTTGAGTCTAAACCCGACCGATTTTGGAGCAACTTAATTTTTGTTCAAATTTTTAAGGTTTGCAAAAGAAATGTTGTATGAGTACGCTACTCATAACCATGGGTCATATGAATTTTTTTTGCAAACATTTCATCATCTTTAATCGAGTTCTTATTTTGTACACGTGATTATATATGCATTTCCACACATTTGAGTCTAAACCCGACCGATTTTGGAGCAACTTAATTTTTGTTCAAATTTTGAAGATTGTGAAAAGCAATGTTGTATGAGTACGCTACTCATAACCATGGGTCATATGAATTTTTTTTGCAAAAATTTCAACATATTTAATCGAGTTTTTATTTTGTACACATGATTATATATGTATTTGCACACATTTGAGTCTAAACCCGACCGATTTTGGAGCAACATAATTTATGTTCAAATTTTGAAGATTGTCAAAAGCAATGTTGTATGAGTACGCTACTCATAACCATGGGTCATATGAATTTTTTTTGCAAAAATTTCATCATCTTTAATCAAGTTTTTATTTTGTACACGTGATTGTATATGTATTTCCACACATTTGAGTCTAAACCCGACCGATTTTGGAGCAACTTAATTTTTGTCTAAACTTTTAGATTGTCAAAAGCAATGTTGTATGAGTACGCTACTCATAACAATGGGTCATATGGATTTTTTTTGCAAAAATTTCATCATCTTTAATGGAGTTTTTATTTTGTACACGTGATTATATATTTATTTCGAAACATTTGAGTCTAAACCCGACCGATTTTGGAGCAACTTAATTTTTGTTCAAATTTTTAAGATTGTCAAAATCAATGTTGTATGAGTACGCTACTCATAACCATGGGTCATATGAATTTTTTTTGCAAAAATTTAATCTTCTTTAATCGAGTTTTTATTTTGTACACGTGATTATATATGTATTTCCACACATTTGAGGCTAAACCCGACCGATTTTGGAGCAACTTAATTTTTGTTAAAATTTTGAAGATTGTCAAAAGCAATGTTGTATGAGTACGCTACTCATAACCATGGGTCATATGAATTTTTTTTGCAAAAATTTCAACATATTTAATCGAGTTTTTATTTTGTACACATGATTATATATGTATTTGCACACATTTGAGTCTAAACCCGACCGATTTTGGAGCAACATAATTTTTGTTCAAATTTTGAAGATTGTCAAAAGCAATGTTGTATGAGTACGCTACTCATAACCTTGGGTCATATGAATTTTTTTTGCAAAAATTTCAACATCTTTAATCGAGTTTTTATTTTGTACACGTGATTATACATATATGTATTTCCACACATTTGAGTCTAAACCCGACCGATTTTGGAGCAACTTAATTTTTGTTTAAACTTTTAGATTGTCAAATGCAATGTTGTATGAGTACGCTACTCATAACAATGTGTCATATGGATTTTTTTTGCAAAAATTTCATCATCTTTAATGGAGTTTTTATTTTGTACACGTGATTATATATTTATTTCCAAACATTTGAGTCTTAACCCGACCGATTTTGGAGCAACTTAATTTTTGTTCAAATTTTTAAGATTGTCAAAATCAATGTTGTATGAGTACGCTACTCATAACCATGGGTCATATGAATTTTTTTTGCAAAAATTTCATCATCTTTAATCGAGTTTTTATTTTGTACACGTGATTATATATGTATTTCCACACATTTGAGGCTAAACCCGACCGATTTTGGAGCAACTTAATTTTTGTTAAAATTTTGAAGATTGTCAAAAGCAATGTTGTATGAGTACGCTACTCATAACCATGGGTCATATGAATTTTTTTTGCAAAAATTTCAACATATTTAATCGAGTTTTTATTTTGTACACATGATTATATATGTATTTGCACACATTTGAGTCTAAACCCGACCGATTTTGGAGCAACATAATTTTTGTTCAAATTTTGAAGATTGTCAAAAGCAATGTTGTATGAGTACGCTACTCATAACCTTGGGTCATATGAATTTTTTTTGCAAAAATTTCAACATCTTTAATCGAGTTTTTATTTTGTACACGTGATTATACATATATGTATTTCCACACATTTGAGTCTAAACCCGACCGATTTTGGAGCAACTTAATTTTTGTTCAAATTTTTAAGATTGGCAAAAGAAATGTTGTATGAGTACGCTACTCATAACCATGGGTCATATGAATTTTTTTTGCAAAAATTTCAACATCTTTAATCGAGTTTTTATTTTGTACACATGATTATATATGTATTTGCACACATTTGAGTCTAAACCCGACCGATTTTGGAGCAACATAATTTATGTTCAAATTTTGAAGATTGTCAAAAGCAATGTTGTATGAGTACGCTACTCATAACCATGGGTCATATGAATTTTTTTTGCAAAAATTTCATCATCTTTAATCAAGTTTTTATTTTGTACACGTGATTGTATATGTCTTTCCACACATTTGAGTCTAAACCCGACCGATTTTGGAGCAACTTAATTTTTGTCTAAACTTTTAGATTGTCAAAAGCAATGTTGTATGAGTACGCTACTCATAACAATGGGTCATATGGATTTTTTTTGCAAAAATTTCATCATCTTTAATGGAGTTTTTATTTTGTACACGTGATTATATATTTATTTCGAAACATTTGAGTCTAAACCCGACCGATTTTGGAGCAACTTAATTTTTGTTCAAATTTTTAAGATTGTCAAAATCAATGTTGTATGAGTACGCTACTCATAACCATGGGTCATATGAATTTTTTTTGCAAAAATTTAATCTTCTTTAATCGAGTTTTTATTTTGTACACGTGATTATATATGTATTTCCACACATTTGAGGCTAAACCCGACCGATTTTGGAGCAACATAATTTTTGTTAAAATTTTGAAGATTGTCAAAAGCAATGTTGTATGAGTACGCTACTCATAACCTTGGGTCATATGAATTTTTTTTGCAAAAATTTCAACATCTTTAATCGAGTTTTTATTTTGTACACGTGATTATACATATATGTATTTCCACACATTTGAGTCTAAACCCGACCGATTTTGGAGCAACTTAATTTTTGTTCAAATTTTTAAGATTGGCAAAAGAAATGTTGTATGAGTACGCTACTCATAACCATGGGTCATATGAATTTTTTTTGCAAAAATTTCAACATCTTTAATCGAGTTTTTATTTTGTACACATGATTATATATGTATTTGCACACATTTGAGTCTAAACCCGACCGATTTTGGAGCAACATAATTTATGTTCAAATTTTGAAGATTGTCAAAAGCAATGTTGTATGAGTACGCTACTCATAACCATGGGTCATATGAATTTTTTTTGCAAAAATTTCATCATCTTTAATCAAGTTTTTATTTTGTACACGTGATTGTATATGTATTTCCACACATTTGAGTCTAAACCCGACCGATTTTGGAGCAACTTAATTTTTGTCTAAACTTTTAGATTGTCAAAAGCAATGTTGTATGAGTACGCTACTCATAACAATGGGTCATATGGATTTTTTTTGCAAAAATTTCATCATCTTTAATGGAGTTTTTATTTTGTACACGTGATTATATATTTATTTCGAAACATTTGAGTCTAAACCCGACCGATTTTGGAGCAACTTAATTTTTGTTCAAATTTTTAAGATTGTCAAAATCAATGTTGTATGAGTACGCTACTCATAACCATGGGTCATATGAATTTTTTTTGCAAAAATTTAATCTTCTTTAATCGAGTTTTTATTTTGTACACGTGATTATATATGTATTTCCACACATTTGAGGCTAAACCCGACCGATTTTGGAGCAACATAATTTTTGTTAAAATTTTGAAGATTGTCAAAAGCAATGTTGTATGAGTACGCTACTCATAACCATGGGTCATATGATTTTTTTTTGCAAAAATTTCAACATCTTTAATCGAGTTTTTATTTTGTAAAAGTGATTATATATGTATTTCCACACATTTGAGTCTAAACCCGACCGATTTTTGAGCAACTTAATTTTTGTTCAAATTTTTAAGGTTTGCAAAAGAAATGTTGTATGAGTACGCCACTCATAACCATGGGTCATATGAATTTTTTTTGCAAAAATTTCAACATCTTTAATCGAGTTTTTATTTTGTACACATGACTATATATGTATTTGCACACATTTGAGTCTAAACCCGACCGATTTTGGAGCAACTTAATTTTTGTTCAAATTTTGAAGATTGTCAAAAGCAATGTTGTATGAGTACGCTACTGATAACAATGGCTCATATGGATTTTTTTTGCAAAAACTTCATCATCTTTAATCGAGTTTTTATTTTGTACACGTGATTATATATTTATTTCCAAACATTTGAGTCTTAACCCGACCGATTTTGGAGCAACTTAATTTTTGTTCAAATTTTTAAGATTGGCAAAAGAAATGTTGTATGAGTACGCTACTCATAACCATGGGTCATATGAATTTTTTTTGCAAAAATTTCAACATCTTTAATCGAGTTTTTATTTTGTACACATGATTATATATGTATTTGCACACATTTGAGTCTAAACCCGACCGATTTTGGAGCAACATAATTTTTGTTCAAATTTTGAAAATTGTCAAAAGCTATGTTGTATGAGTACGCTACTCATAACCTTGGGTCATATGAATTTTTTTTGCAAAAATTTCAACATCTTTAATCGAGTTTTTATTTTGTACACGTGATTATACATATGTATATGTATTTCCACACATTTGAGTCTAAACCCGACCGATTTTGGAGCAACTTAATTTTTGTTCAAATTTTTAAGATTGGCAAAAGAAATGTTGTATGAGTACGCTACTCATAACCATGGGTCATATGAATTTTTTTTGCAAAAATTTCAACATCTTTAATCGAGTTTTTATTTTGTACACATGATTATATATGTATTTGCACACATTTGAGTCTAAACCCGACCGATTTTGGAGCAACATAATTTTTGTTCAAATTTTGAAGATTGTCAAAAGCAATGTTGTATGAGTACGCTACTCATAACCATGGGTCATATGAATTTTTTTTGCAAAAATTTCATTATCTTTAATCAAGTTTTTATTTTGTACACGTGATTGTATATGTATTTCCACACATTTGAGTCTAAACCCGACCGATTTTGGAGCAACTTAATTTTTGTTTAAACTTTTAGATTGTCAAAAGCAATGTTGTATGAGTACGCTACTCATAACAATGGGTCATATGGATTTTTTTTGCAAAAATTTCATCATCTTTAATGGAGTTTTTATTTTGTACACGTGATTATATATTTATTTCGAAACATTTGAGTCTAAACCCGACCGATTTTGGAGCAACTCAATTTTTGTTCAAATTCTTAAGATTGTCAAAATCAATGTTGTATGAGTACGCTACTCATAACCTTGGGTCATATGAATTTTTTTTGCACAAATTTCAACATCTTTAATCGAGTTTTTATTTTGTACACGTGATTATATATGTATTTCCACACATTTGAGTCTAAACCCGACCGATTTTGGAGCAACTTAATTTTTGTTCAAATTTTGAAGATTGTCAAAAGCAATGTTGTATGAGTACGCTACTCATAACCATGGGTCATATGATTTTTTTTTTGCAAAAATTTCAACATCTTTAATCGAGTTTTTATTTTGTAAAAGTGATTATATATGTATTTCCACACATTTGAGTCTAAACCCGACCGATTTTTGAGCAACTTAATTTTTGTTCAAATTTTTAAGGTTTGCAAAAGAAATGTTGTATGAGTACGCTACTCATAACCATGGGTCATATGCATTTTTTTTGCAAACATTTCATCATCTTTAATCGAGTTCTTATTTTGTACACGTGATTATATATGCATTTCCACACATTTGAGTCTAAACCCGACCGATTTTGGAGCAACTTAATTTTTGTTCAAATTTTGAAGATTGTGAAAAGCAATGTTGTATGAGTACGCTACTCATAACCATGGGAAATATGGATTTTTTTTGCAAAAATTTCATCTTCTTTAATCGAATTTTTATTTTGTAGACGTGAATATATATGTATGTATTTCCACACATTTGAGTCTAAACCCGACCGATTTTGGAGCAACTTAATTTTTGTTCAAATTTTGAAGATTGTCAAAAGCAATGTTGTATGAGTACGCTACTGATAACAATGGCTCATATGGATTTTTTTTGCAAAAATTTTATCATCTTTAATCGAGTTTTTATTTTGTACACGTGATTATATATTTATTTCCAAACATTTGAGTCTTAACCCGACCGATTTTGGAGCAACTTAATTTTTGTTCAAATTTTTAAGATTGGCAAAAGAAATGTTGTATGAGTACGCTACTCATAACCATGGGTCATATGAATTTTTTTTGCAAACATTTCAACATCTTTAATCGAGTTTTTATTTTGTACACATGATTATATATGTATTTGCACACATTTGAGTCTAAACCCGACCGATTTTGGAGCAACATAATTTTTGTTCAAATTTTGAAGATTGTCAAAAGCAATGTTGTATGAGTACGCTACTCATAACCATGAGTCATATGGATTTTTTTGCAAAAATTTCATCATCATTGATCGAGTTTTTATTTTGTAAAAGTGATTATATATGTATTTCCACACATTTGAGTCTAAACCCGACCGATTTTGGAGCAACTTAATTTTTGTTCAAATTTTTAAGGTTTGCAAAAGAAATGTTGTATGAGTACGCTACTCATAACCATGGGTCATATGAATTTTTTTTGCAAACATTTCATCATCTTTAATCGAGTTCTTATTTTGTACACGTGATTATATATGCATTTCCACACATTTGAGTCTAAACCCGACCGATTTTGGAGCAACTTAATTTTTGTTCAAATTTTGAAGATTGTGAAAAGCAATGTTGTATGAGTACGCTACTCATAACCATGGGAAATATGGATTTTTTTTGCAAAAATTTCATCTTCTTTAATCGAATTTTTATTTTGTACACGTGAATATATATGTATGTATTTCCACACATTTGAGTCTAAACCCGACCGATTTTGGAGCAACTTAATTTTTGTTCAAATTTTGAAGATTGTCAAAAGCAATGTTGTATGAGTACGCTACTGATAACAATGGCTCATATGGATTTTTTTTGCAAAAATTTCATCATCTTTAATCGAGTTTTTATTTTGTACACGTGATTATATATTTATTTCCAAACATTTGAGTCTTAACCCGACCGATTTTGGAGCAACTTAATTTTTGTTCAAATTTTTAAGATTGGCAAAAGAAATGTTGTATGAGTACGCTACTCATAACCATGGGTCATATGAATTTTTTTTGCAAAAATTTCAACATCTTTAATCGAGTTTTTATTTTGTACACATGATTATATATGTATTTGCACACATTTGAGTCTAAACCCGACCGATTTTAGAGCAACATAATTTTTGTTCAAATTTTGAAGATTGTCAAAAGCAATGTTGTATGAGTACGCTACTCATAACCATGGGTCATATGGATTTTTTTGCAAAAATTTCATCATCTTTGATCGAGTTTTTATTTTGTACACGTGATTATACATATATGTATTTCCACACATTTGAGTCTAAACCCGACCGATTTTGGAGCAACTTAATTTTTGTTTAAACTTTTAGATTGTCAAAAGCAATGTTGTATGAGTACGCTACTCATAACAATGTGTCATATGGATTTTTTTTGCAAAAATTTCATCATCTTTAATGGAGTTTTTATTTTGTACACGTGATTATATATTTATTTCCAAACATTTGAGTCTTAACCCGACCGATTTTGGAGCAACTTAATTTTTGTTCAAATTTTTAAGATTGTCAAAATCAATGTTGTATGAGTACGCTACTCATAACCATGGGTCATATGAATTTTTTTTGCAAAACTTTCATCATCTTTAATCAAGTTTTTATTTTGTACACGTGATTATATATGTATTTCCACACATTTGAGGCTAAACCCGACCGATTTTGGAGCAACTTAATTTTTGTTAAAATTTTGAAGATTGTCAAAAGCAATGTTGTATGAGTACGCTACTCATAACCTTGGGTCATATGAATTTTTTTTGCAAAAATTTCAACATCTTTAATCGAGTTTTTATTTTGTACACGTGATTATACATATATGTATTTCCACACATTTGAGTCTAAACCCGACCGATTTTGGAGCAACTTAATTTTTGTTTAAACTTTTAGATTGTCAAAAGCAATGTTGTATGAGTACGCTACTCATAACAATGTGTCATATGGATTTTTTTTGCAAAAATTTCATCATCTTTAATGGAGTTTTTATTTTGTACACGTGATTATATATTTATTTCCAAACATTTGAGTCTTAACCCGACCGATTTTGGAGCAACTTAATTTTTGTTCAAATTTTTAAGATTTTCAAAATCAATGTTGTATGAGTACGCTACTCATAACCATGGGTCATATGAATTTTTTTTGCAAAAATTTCATCATCTTTAATCGAGTTTTTATTTTGTACACGTGATTATATATGTATTTCCACACATTTGAGGCTAAACCCGACCGATTTTGGAGCAACTTAATTTTTGTTAAAATTTTGAAGATTGTCAAAAGCAATGTTGTATGAGTACGCTACTCATAACCTTGGGTCATATGAATTTTTTTTGCAAAAATTTCAACATCTTTAATCGAGTTTTTATTTTGTACACGTGATTATACATATATGTATTTCCACACATTTGAGTCTAAACCCGACCGATTTTGGAGCAACTTAATTTTTGTTCAAATTTTTAAGATTGGCAAAAGAAATGTTGTATGAGTACGCTACTCATAACCATGGGTCATATGGATTTTTTTTGCAAAAATTTCATCATCTTTAATGGAGTTTTTATTTTGTACACGTGATTATATATTTATTTCCAAACATTTGAGTCTTAACCCGACCGATTTTGGAGCAACTTAATTTTTGTTCAAATTTTTAAGATTGTCAAAATCAATGTTGTATGAGTACGCTACTCATAACCATGGGTCATATGAATTTTTTTTGCAAAAATTTCATCATCTTTAATCGAGTTTTTATTTTGTACACATGATTATATATGTATTTGCACACATTTGAGTCTAAACCCGACCGATTTTGGAGCAACATAATTTTTGTTCAAATTTTGAAGATTGTCAAAAGCAATGTTGTATGAGTACGCTACTCATAACCATGGGTCATATGAATTTTTTTTGCAAAAATTTCATCATCTTTAATCAAGTTTTTATTTTGTACACGTGATTGTATATGTATTTCCACACATTTGAGTCTAAACCCGACCGATTTTGGAGCAACTTAATTTTTGTTTAAACTTTTAGATTGTCAAAAGCAATGTTGTATGAGTACGCTACTCATAACCTTGGGTCATATGAATTTTTTTTGCAAAAATTTCAACATCTTTAATCGAGTTTTTATTTTGTACACGTGATTATACATATATGTATTTCCACACATTTGAGTCTAAACCCGACCGATTTTGGAGCAACTTAATTTTTGTTCAAATTTTTAAGATTGGCAAAAGAAATGTTGTATGAGTACGCTACTCATAACCATGGGTCATATGAATTTTTTTTGCAAAAATTTCAACATCTTTAATCGAGTTTTTATTTTGTACACATGATTATATATGTATTTGCACACATTTGAGTCTAAACCCGACCGATTTTGGAGCAACATAATTTTTGTTCAAATTTTGAAGATTGTCAAAAGCAATGTTGTATGAGTACGCTACTCATAACCATGGGTCATATGAATTTTTTTTGCAAAAATTTCATCATCTTTAATCAAGTTTTTATTTTGTACACGTGATTGTATATGTATTTCCACACATTTGAGTCTAAACCCGACCGATTTTGGAGCAACTTAATTTTTGTTTAAACTTTTAGATTGTCAAAAGCAATGTTGTATGAGTACGCTACTCATAACAATGGGTCATATGGATTTTTTTTGCAAAAATTTCATCATCTTTAATGGAGTTTTTATTTTGTACACGTGATTATATATTTATTTCGAAACATTTGAGTCTAAACCCGACCGATTTTGGAGCAACTTAATTTTTGTTCAAATTTTTAAGATTGTCAAAATCAATGTTGTATGAGTACGCTACTCATAACCATGGGTCATATGAATTTTTTTTGCAAAAATTTCATCACCTTTAATCGAGTTTTTATTTTGTACACGTGATTATATATGTATTTCCACACATTTGAGGCTAAACCCGACCGATTTTGGAGCAACATAATTTTTGTTAAAATTTTGAAGATTGTCAAAAGCAATGTTGTATGAGTACGCTACTCATAACCATGGGTCATATGATTTTTTTTTGCAAAAATTTCAACATCTTTAATCGAGTTTTTATTTTGTAAAAGTGATTATATATGTATTTCCACACATTTGAGTCTAAACCCGACCGATTTTTGAGCAACTTAATTTTTGTTCAAATTTTTAAGGTTTGCAAAAGAAATGTTGTATGAGTACGCTACTCATAACCATGGGTCATATGAATTTTTTTTGCAAACATTTCATCATCTTTAATCGAGTTCTTATTTTGTACACGTGATTATATATGCATTTCCACACATTTGAGTCTAAACCCGACCGATTTTGGAGCAACTTAATTTTTGTTCAAATTTTGAAGATTGTGAAAAGCAATGTTGTATGAGTACGCTACTCATAACCATGGGAAATATGGATTTTTTTTGCAAAAATTTCATCTTCTTTAATCGAATTTTTATTTTGTACACGTGAATATATATGTATGTATTTCCACACATTTGAGTCTAAACCCGACCGATTTTGGAGCAACTTAATTTTTGTTCAAATTTTGAAGATTGTCAAAAGCAATGTTGTATGAGTACGCTACTGATAACAATGGCTCATATGGATTTTTTTTGCAAAAATTTCATCATCTTTAATCGAGTTTTTATTTTGTACACGTGATTATATATTTATTTCCAAACATTTGAGTCTTAACCCGACCGATTTTGGAGCAACTTAATTTTTGTTCAAATTTTTAAGATTGGCAAAAGAAATGTTGTATGAGTACGCTACTCATAACCATGGGTCATATGAATTTTTTTTGCAAAAATTTCAACATCTTTAATCGAGTTTTTATTTTGTACACATGATTATATATGTATTTGCACACATTTGAGTCTAAACCCGACCGATTTTGGAGCAACATAATTTTTGTTCAAATTTTGAAGATTGTCAAAAGCAATGTTGTATGAGTACGCTGCTTATAACCATGAGTCATATGGATTTTTTTGCAAAAATTTCATCATCTTTGATCGAGTTTTTATTTTGTACACGTGATTATACATATATGTATTTCCACACATTTGAGTCTAAACCCGACCGATTTTGGAGCAACTTAATTTTTGTTTAAACTTTTAGATTGTCAAAAGCAATGTTGTATGAGTACGCTACTCATAACAATGTGTCATATGGATTTTTTTTGCAAAAATTTCATCATCTTTAATGGAGTTTTTATTTTGTACACGTGATTATATATTTATTTCCAAACATTTGAGTCTTAACCCGACCGATTTTGGAGCAACTTAATTTTTGTTCAAATTTTTAAGATTGTCAAAATCAATGTTGTATGAGTACGCTACTCATAACCATGGGTCATATGAATTTTTTTTGCAAAAATTTCATCACCTTTAATCGAGTTTTTATTTTGTACACGTGATTATATATGCATTTCCACACATTTGAGTCTAAACCCGACCGATTTTGGAGCAACTTAATTTTTGTTCAAATTTTGAAGATTGTGAAAAGCAATGTTGTATGAGTACGCTACTCATAACCATGGGAAATATGGATTTTTTTTGCAAAAATTTCATCTTCTTTAATCGAATTTTTATTTTGTACACGTGAATATATGTATATGTATGTATTTCCACACATTTGAGTCTAAACCCGACCGATTTTGGAGCAACTTCATTTTTGTTCAAATTTTGAAGATTGTCAAAAGCAATGTTGTATGAGTACGCTACTGATAACAATGGCTCATATGGATTTTTTTTGCAAAAATTTCATCATCTTTAATCGAGTTTTTATTTTGTACACGTGATTATATATGTATTTCCACACATTTGAGTCTAAACCCGACCGATTTTGGAGCAATTTAATTTTTGTTCAAATTTTGAAGATTGTCAAAAGCAATGTTGTATGAGTACGTTACTCATAACAATGGGTCATATGGGTTTTTTTGCAAAAATTTCATCATCTTTAATCGAGTTTTTATTTTGTACACGTGATTATATATGTATTTCCACACATTTGAGTCTAAATCCGACCGATTTTGGAGCAATTTAATTTTTTTTCAAATTTTGAAGATTGTCAAAAGCAATGTTGTATGAGTACGCTACTCATACCAATGGGTCATATAAATTTTTTTTGCAAAAATTTCATCATCTTTGATCGAGTTTTTATTTTGTACACGTTATTATATATGTATTTCCACACAGTTGAGTCTAAACCCGACCGATTTTGGAGCAACTTAATTTTTGTTCAAATTTTGAAGATTGTCAAAAGCAATGTTGTATGAGTACGCTACTCATAATAATGGGTCATATGGATTTTTTTTGCAAAAATTTCATCATCTTTAATCGAGTTTTTGTTTTGTACACGTGATTATATATGTATTTCCACACATTTGAGTCTAAACCCGACCAATTTTGGAGCAACTTAATTTGTGTTTAAATTTTTAAGATTGTCAAAAGCAATGTTGTATGAGTACGCTAATCATAACAATGGGTCATATGGATTTTTTTTGCAAAAATTTCATCATCTTTAATCGAGTTTTTATTTTGTACACGTGATTATATATGTATTTCCACATATTTGAGTCTAAACCCGACCGATTTTGGAGCAACTTAATTTTTGATCAAATTTTGAAGATTGTCAAAAGCAATGTTGTATGAGTGCGCTACTCATAACCATGGGTCATACGCATATTTTCTGCAAAAATTTCATCATCTTTAATCGAGTTTTTATATTGCACACGTGATTGTATATGTATTTTCACACGTTTGAGTCTAAACCCGACCGATTTTGGAGCAATTTAATTTTTGTTCACAATTTTAAGATTGTCAAAAGCAATGTTGTATGAGTACGCTACTCATAACAATGGGTCATATGGGTTTTTTTTGCAAAAATTTCATCATCTTTAATCGAGTTTTTATTTTGTACACGTGATTATATATGTATTTCCACATATTTGAGTCTAAACCCGACCGATTTTGGAGCAACTTAATTTTTGTTCAAATTTTGAAGATTGTCAAAAGCAATGTTGTATGAGTGCGCTACTCATAACCATGGGTCATACGAATTTTTTCTGTAAAATTTGCATCATCTTTAATCGAGTTTTTATTTTGTACACGTGATTGTATATGTATTTTCACAAATTTGAGTTTTAACCCGACCGATTTTGGAGCAACTTAATTTGTGTTTAAATTTTTAAGATTGCCAAAAGCAATGTTGTATGAGTACGCTACTCATAACCATGGCTTATTTGGATTTTTTTTGCAAAAATTTCATCATCCTTAATCGAGTTTTTATTTTGTACACGTGATTATATATGTATTTCCACACATTTGAGTCTAAACCCGACCGATTTTGGAGCAACTTAATTTTTGTTCAAATTTTTAAGATTGGCAAAAGAAATGTTGTATGAGTACGCTACTCATAACCATGGGTCATATGAATTTTTTTTGCAAAAATTTCAATATCTTTAATCGAGTTTTTATTTTGTACACGTGATTATATATGTATTTCCACATATTTGAGTCTAAACCCGACCGATTTTGGAGCAACTTAATTTTTGTTCAAATTTTGAAGATTGTCAAAAGCAATGTTGTATGAGTGCGGTACTCATAACCATGGGTCATACGCATTTTTTCTGCAAAAATTTCATAATCTTTAATCGAGTTTTTATATTGCACACGTGATTGTATATGTATTTTCACACGTTTGAGTCTAAACCCGACCGATTTTGGAGCAATTTAATTTTTGTTCACAATTTTAAGATTGTCAAAAGCAATGTTGTATGAGTACGCTACTCATAACAATGGGTCATATGGGTTTTTTTGCAAAAATTTCATCATCTTTAATCGAGTTTTTATTTTGTACACGTGATAATATATGTATTTCCACATATTTGAGTCTAAACCCGACCGATTTTGGAGCAACTTAATTTTTGTTTAAATTTTTAAGATTGTCAAAAGCAATGTTGTATGAGTACGCTAATCATAACAATGGGTCATATGGATTTTTTTTGCAAAAATTTCATCATCTTTAATCGAGTTTTTATTTTGTACACGTGATTATATATGTATTTCCACATATTTGAGTCTAAACCCGACCGATTTTGGAGCAACTTAATTTTTGTTCAAATTTTGAAGATTGTCAAAAGCAATGTTGTATGAGTGCGCTACTCATAACCATGGGTCATACGCATTTTTTCTGCAAAAATTTCATAATCTTTAATCGAGTTTTTATATTGCACACGTGATTGTATATGTATTTTCACACGTTTGAGTCTAAACCCGACCGATTTTGGAGCAATTTAATTTTTGTTCACAATTTTAAGATTGTCAAAAGCAATGTTGTATGAGTACGCTACTCATAACAATGGGTCATATGGGTTTTTTTTGCAAAAATTTCATCATCTTTAATCGAGTTTTTATTTTGTACACGTGATTATATATGTATTTCCACATATTTGAGTCTAAACCCGACCGATTTTGGAGCAACTTAATTTTTGTTCAAATTTTGAAGATTGTCAAAAGCAATGTTGTATGAGTGCGCTACTCATAACCATGGGTCATACGAATTTTTTCTGTAAAATTTGCATCATCTTTAATCGAGTTTTTATTTTGTACACGTGATTGTATATGTATTTTCACAAATTTGAGTTTTAACCCGACCGATTTTGGAGCAACTTAATTTGTGTTTAAATTTTTAAGATTGCCAAAAGCAATGTTGTATGAGTACGCTACTCATAACCATGGCTTATTTGGATTTTTTTTGCAAAAATTTCATCATCCTTAATCGAGTTTTTATTTTGTACACGTGATTATATATGTATTTCCACACATTTGAGTCTAAACCCGACCGATTTTGGAGCAACTTAATTTTTGTTCAAATTTTAAAGATTTTCAAAAGCAATGTTGTATGAGTACGCTACTCATAACAATGGGTCATATGGGTTTTTTTTGCAAAAATTTCATCATCTTTAATCGAGGTTTTATTTTGTACACGTGATTATATATGTATTTCCACACATTTGAGTCTAACCCGACCGCTTTTGGAGCAACTTAATTTTTGTTCAAATTTTGAAGATTGTCAAAAGCAATGTTGTATGAGTGCGCTACTCATAACCATGGGTCATACGCATATTTTCTGCAAAAATTTCATCATCTTTAATCGAGTTTTTATATTGCACACGTGATTGTATATGTATTTTCACACGTTTGAGTCTAAACCCGACCGATTTTGGAGCAATTTAATTTTTGTTCACAATTTTAAGATTGTCAAAAGCAATGTTGTATGAGTACGCTACTCATAACAATGGGTCATATGGGTTTTTTTTGCAAAAATTTCATCATCTTTAATCGAGGTTTTATTTTGTACACGTGATTATATATGTATTTCCACACATTTGAGTCTAACCCGACCGCTTTTGGAGCAACTTAATTTTTGTTCAAATTTTGAAGATTGTCAAAAGCAATGTTGTATGAGTACGCTACTCATAATAATGGGTCATATGGATTTTTTTTGCAAAAATTTCATCATCTTTAATCGAGTTTTTGTTTTATACACGTGATTATATACATATGTATTTCCACTCATTTGAGTCTAAACCCGACCGATTTTGGAGCAACTTAATTCGTGTTTAAATTTTTAAGATTGTCAAAAGCAATGTTGTATGAGTACGCTAATCATAACAATGGGTCATATGGATTTTTTTTGCAAAAATTTCATCATCTTTAATCGAGTTTTTATTTTGTACACGTGATTATATATGTATTTCCACATATTTGAGTCTAAACCCGACCGATTTTGGAGCAACTTAATTTTTGTTCAAATTTTGAAGATTGTCAAAAGCAATGTTGTATGAGTGCGCTACTCATAACCATGGGTCATACGCATTTTTTCTGCAAAAATTTCATAATCTTTAATCGAGTTTTTATATTGCACACGTGATTGTATATGTATTTTCACACGTTTGAGTCTAAACCCGACCGATTTTGGAGCAATTTATTTTTGTTCACAATTTTAAGATTGTCAAAAGCAATGTTGTATGAGTACGCTACTCATAACAATGGGTCATATGGGTTTTTTTGCAAAAATTTCATCATCTTTAATCGAGTTTTTATTTTGTACACGTGATAATATATGTATTTCCACATATTTGAGTCTAAACCCGACCGATTTTGGAGCAACTTAATTTTTGTTCAAATTTTGAAGATTGTCAAAAGCAATGTTGTATGAGTGCGCTACTCATAACCATGGGTCATACGAATTTTTTCTGTAAAATTTGCATCATCTTTAATCGAGTTTTTATTTTGTACACGTGATTGTATATGTATTTTCACAAATTTGAGTCTTAACCCGACCGATTTTGGAGCAACTTAATTTGTGTTTAAATTTTTAAGATTGCCAAAAGCAATGTTGTATGAGTACGCTACTCATAACAATGGCTTATTTGGATTTTTTTTGCAAAAATTTCATCATCCTTAATCGAGTTTTTATTTTGTACACGTGATTATATATGTATTTCCACACATTTGAGTCTAAACCCGACCGATTTTGGAGCAACTTAATTTTTGTTCAAATTTTGAAGATTTTCAAAAGCAATGTTGTATGAGTACTCTACTCATAACAATGGGTCATATGGGTTTTTTTTGCAAAAATTTCATCATCTTTAATCGAGTTTTTATTTTGTACACGTGATTATATATGTATTTCCACACATTTGAGTCTAACCCGACCGCTTTTGGAGCAACTTAATTTTTGTTCAAATTTTGAAGATTGTCAAAAGCAATGTTGTATGAGTACGCTACTCATAACCATGGGTCAGATGAATTTTTTTTGCAAAAATTTCAACATCTTTAATCGAGTTTTTATTTTGTACACGTGATTATACATATATGTATTTCCACACATTTGAGTCTAAACCCGACCGATTTTGGAGCAACTTAATTTTTGTTCAAATTTTTAAGATTGGCAAAAGAAATGTTGTATGAGTACGCTACTCATAACCATGGGTCATATGAATTTTTTTTGCAAAAATTTCAACATCTTTAATCGAGTTTTTATTTTGTACACATGATTATATATGTATTTGCACACATTTGAGTCTAAACCCGACTGATTTTGGAGCAACATAATTTTTGTTAAAATTTTGAAGATTGTCAAAAGCAATGTTGTATGAGTACGCTACTCATAACCATGGGTCATATGAATTTTTTTTGCAAAAATTTCATCATCTTTAATCAAGTTTTTATTTTGTACACGTGATTGTATTTGTATTTCCACACATTTGAGTCTAAACCCGACCGATTTTGGAGCAACTTAATTTTTGTTTAAACTTTTAGATTGTCAAAAGCAATGTTGTATGAGTACGCTACTCATAACAATGTGTCATATGGATTTTTTTTGCAAAAATTTCATCATCTTTAATGGAGTTTTTATTTTGTACACGTGATTATATATTTATTTCGAAACATTTGAGTCTAAACCCGACCGATTTTGGAGCAACTTAATTTTTGTTCAAATTTTTAAGATTGTCAAAATCAATGTTGTATGAGTACGCTACTCATAACCATGGGTCATATGAATTTTTTTTGCAAAAATTTCATCATCTTTAATCGAGTTTTTATTTTGTACACGTGATTATATATGTATTTCCACACATTTGAGGCTAAACCCGACCGATTTTGGAGCAACTTAATTTTTGTTAAAATTTTGAAGATTGTCAAAAGCAATGTTGTATGAGTACGCTACTCATAACCATGGGTCATATGATTTGTTTTTGCAAAAATTTCAACATCCTTAATCGAGTTTTTATTTTGTACAAGTGATTATATATGTATTTCCACACATTTGAGTCTAAACCCGACTGATTTTGGAGCAACTTAATTTTTGTTCAAATTTCATCATCTTTAATCGAGTTTTTGTTTTGTACACGTGATTATATATGTATTTCCACTCATTTGAGTCTAAACCCGACCGATTTTGGAGCAACTTAATTCGTGTTTAAATTTTGAAGATTGTCAAAAGCAATGTTGTATGAGTACGCTAATCATAACAATGGGTCATATGGATTTTTTTTTGCAAAAATTTCATCATCTTTAATCGAGTTTTTATTTTGTACACGTTATTATATATGTATTTCCACACAGTTGAGTCTAAACCCGACCGATTTTGGAGCAACTTAATTTTTGTTCAAATTTTGAAGATTGTGAAAAGCAATGTTGTATGAGTACGCTACTCATAACCATGGGAAATATGGATTTTTTTTGCAAAAATTTCATCTTATTTAATCGAATTTTTATTTTGTACACGTGAATATATATGTATGTATTTCCACACATTTGAGTCTAAACCCGACCGATTTTGGAGCAACTTAATTTTTGTTCAAATTTTGAAGATTGTCAAAAGCAATGTTGTATGAGTACGCTACTGATAACAATGGCTCATATGGATTTTTTTTGCAAAAATTTCATCATCTTTAATCGAGTTTTTATTTTGTACACGTGATTATATATGTATTTCCACACATTTGAGTCTAAACCCGACCGATTTTGGAGCAATTTAATTTTTGTTCAAATTTTGAAGATTGTCAAAAGCAATGTTGTATGAGTACGCTACTCACAACAATGGGTCATATGGGTTTTTTTGCAAAAATTTCATCATCTTTAATCGAGTTTTTATTTTGTACACGTGATTATATATGTATTTCCACACATTTGAGTCTAAATCCGACCGATTTTGGAGCAATTTAATTTTTTTTCAAATTTTGAAGATTGTCAAAAGCAATGTTGTATGAGTACGCTACTCATACCAATGGGTCATATAAATTTTTTTTGCAAAAATTTCATCATCTTTAATCGAGTTTTTATTTTGTACACGTTATTATATATGTATTTCCACACAGTTGAGTCTAAACCCGACCGATTTTGGAGCAACTTAATTTTTGTTCAAATTTTGAAGATTGTCAAAAGCATTGTTGTATGAGTACGCTACTCATAATAATGGGTCATATGGATTTTTTTTGCAAAAATTTCATCATCTTTAATCGAGTTTTTGTTTTGTACACGTGATTATATATGTATTTCCACTCATTTGAGTCTAAACCCGACCGATTTTGGAGCAACTTAATTCGTGTTTAAATTTTTAAGATTGTCAAAAGCAATGTTGTATGAGTACGCTAATCATAACAATGGGTCATATGGATTTTTTTTTGCAAAAATTTCATCATCTTTAATCGAGTTTTTATTTTGTTCACGTGATTATATATGTATTTCCACACATTTGAGTCTAAACCCGACCGATTTTGGAGCAACTTAATTTTTGTTCAAATTTTGAAGATTGTCAAAAGCAATGTTGTATGAGTACGCTACTGATAACAATGGCTCATATGGATTTTTTTTGCAAAAATTTCATCATCTTTAATCGAGTTTTTATTTTGTACACGTGATTATATATGTATTTCTACACATTTGAGTCTAAATCCGACCGATTTTGGAGCAATTTATTTTTTTTTCAAATTTTGAAGATTGTCAAAAGCAATGTTGTATGAGTACGCTACTCATACCAATGGGTCATATACATTTTTTTTGCAAAAATTTCATCATCTTTAATCGAGTTTTTATTTTGTACACGTTATTATATATGTATTTCCACACAGTTGAGTCTAAACCCGACCGATTTTGGAGCAACTTAATTTTTGTTCAAATTTTGAAGATTGTCAAAAGCAATGTTGTATGAGTGCGCTACTCATAACCATGGGTCATACGAATTTTTTCTGCAAAAATTTCATCATCTTTAATCGAGTTTTTATATTGTACACGTGATTGTATATGTATTTTCACACGTTTGAGTCTAAACCCGACCGATTTTGGAGCAATTTAATTTTTGTTCACAATTTTAAGATTGTCAAAAGCAATGTTGTATGAGTACGCTACTCATAACAATGGGTCATGTGGGTTTTTTTTGCAAAAATTTCATCATCTTTAATCGAGTTTTTATTTTGAACACGTGATAATATATGTATTTCCACATATTTGAGTCTAAACCCGACCGATTTTGGAGCAACTTAATTTTTGTTCAAATTTTGAAGATTGTCAAAAGCAATGTTGTATGAGTGCGCTACTCATAACCATGGGTCATACGAATTTTTTCTGTAAAATTTGCATCATCTTTAATCGAGTTTTTATTTTGTACACGTGATTGTATATGTATTTTCACAAATTTGAGTCTTAACCCGACCGATTTTGGAGCAACTTAATTTGTGTTTAAATTTTTAAGATTGCCAAAAGCAATGTTGTATGAGTACGCTACTCATAACAATGGCTTATTTGGATTTTTTTTGCAAAAATTTCATCATCCTTAATCGAGTTTTTATTTTGTACACGTGATTATATATGTATTTCCACACATTTGAGTCTAAACCCGACCGATATTGGAGCAACTTAATTTTTGTTCAAATTTTGAAGATTTTCAAAAGCAATGTTGTATGAGTACGCTACTCATAACAATGGGTCATATGGGTTTTTTTTGCAAAAATTTCATCATCTTTAATCGAGTTTTTATTTTGTACACGTGATTATATATGTATTTCCACACATTTGAGTCTAAACCCGACCGATTTTGGAGCAACTTAATTTTTGTTCAAATTTTGAAGATTGTCAAAAGCAATGTTGTATGAGTACGCTACTCATAGCAATGGGTCATATGAATTTTTTTTGCAAAAATTTCATAATTTTTAATCGAGTTTTTATTTTGTACACGTGATTTTATATGTATTTCCACATATTTGAGTCTAAACGCGACCGATTTTGGAGCAACTTAATTTTTGTTCAAATTTTGAAGATTGTCAAAAGCATTGTTGTATGAGTACGCTACTCATAACAATGGCTCATATGGATTTTTTATGCAAAAATTGCATCATCCTTAATCGAGTTTTTATTTTGTACACGTGATTATATATGTATTTCCACACATTTGAGTCTAAACCCGACCGATTTTGGAGCAACTTAATTTTTGTTCAAATTTTGAAGATTGGCAAAAGCAATGTTGTATGAGTACGCTACTCATTACAATGGCTCATATGGGTTTTTTTTGCAAAAATTTCATCATCTTTAATCGAGTTTTTATTTTGTACACGTGATTGTGTATGTATTTTCACACAATTCAGTCTAAACCCGACCGATTTTGGAGCAATTTAATTTTTGTTCAAATTTTTAAGATTGTCAAAAGCAATGTTGTATGAGTACGCTACTCATAACCATGGGTCATATGAATTTTTTTTGCAAAAATTTCATCATCTTTAATCGAGTTTTTATTTTGTACACGTGATTATATATGTATTTCCACACATTTGAGTTTAAATCCGACCGATTTTGGAGCAACTTAATTTTTCTTCAAATTTTGAAGATTGTCAAAAGCATTGTTGTATGAGTACGCTACTCATAACCATGGGTCATATGGATTTTTCTAGCAAAAATTTCATCATCTTTTATCGAGTTTTTATTTTGTACACGTGATAATATATGTATTTCCACACATTTGAGTCTAAACCCGACCGATTTTGGAGCAACTTAATTTTTGTTCAAATTTTGAAGATTGTCAAAAGCAATTTTGTATGAGTGCGCTACTCATAACCATGGGTCATATGAATTTTTTTTGCAAAAATTTCATCATCTTTAATCGAGTTTTTATTTTGTACACGTGATTATATATGTATTTCCACACATTTCAGTCTCAACCCGACCGATTTTGGAGCAACTTAATTTTTGTTCAAATTTTGAAGATTGTCAAAAGCAATGCTGTATGAGTACGCTTCTCATAACAATGGGTCATATGAATTTTTTTTGCAAAAATTTCATCATCTTTAATCGAGTTTTTATTTTGTACACGTGATTGTATATGTATTTCCACACATTTGAGTCTAAACCCGACCGATTTTGGAGCAACTTAATTTTTGTTCAAATTTTGAAGATTGTCAAAAGCAATGTTGTATGAGTGCGCTACTTATAACCATGGGTCATATGAATTTTTTTTGCAAAAATTTCATCATCTTTAATCGAGTTTTTATTTTGTACCCGTGATTATATATGTACTTCCACACATTTGAGTCTAAACCCGACCGCTTTTGGAGCAACTTAAGTTTTGTTCCAATTTTGAAGATTTTCAAAAGCAATGTTGTATGAGTACGCTACTCATAACAATGGGTCATACGCTACTCATAACAATGCGTCATATGGATTTTTTTGCAAAAATTTCATCATCTTTAATCGAGTTTTTATTTTGTACACGTGATTATATATGTATTTCCACACATTTGAGTCTAAACCCGACCGATTTTGGAGCAACTTAATTTTTGTTCAAATCTTGAAGATTGTCAAAAGCAATGTTGTATGAGTACGCTCTTCATAACCATGGGTCATATGAATTTTTTTTGCAAAAATTTCAACATCTTTAATCGAGTTTTTATTTTGTACACGTGATTATATATGTATTTCCACACATTTGAGTCTAAACCCGACCGCTTTTGGAGCAACTTAATTTTTGTTCAAATTTTGAAGATGGTCAAAAGCAATGTTGTATGAGTACGCTACTCATAACCATGGGTCATATGAATTTTTTTTGCAAACATTTCATCATCTTTTATCGAGTTTTTATTTTGTACACGTGATTATATATTTATTTCCACACATTTGAATCTAAACCCGACCGATTTTGGAGCAACTTAATTTTTGTTCCAATTTTTTAGGATTGGCAAAATAAATGTTGTATGAGTACGCTACTCATAACCATGGGTCATATGAATTTTTTTTGCAAAAATTTCATCATCTTTAATCGAGTTTTTATTTTGTACACGTGCTTATATATGTATTTCCACACATTTGAATCTAAACCCGACCGATTTTGGAGCAACTTAATTTTTGTTCAAATTTTGAAGATTGTCAAAAGCAATGTTGTATGAGTACGCTACTCATAACCATGGGTCATATGAATTTTTTTTGCAAAAATTTCAACATCTTTAATCGAGTTTTTATTTTGTACACGTGATTATATATGTATTTCCACACATTTGAGTCTAAACCCGACCGCTTTTGGAGCAACTTAATTTTTGTTCAAATTTTGAAGATTGTCAAAAGCAATGTTGTAAGAGTACGCTACTCATAACCATGGGTCAGATGAATTTTTTTTGCAAAAATTTCAACATCTTTAATCGAGTTTTTATTTTGTACACGTGATTATATATGTATTTCCACATATTGGAGTCTAAACCCGACCGATTTTGGAGCAACTTAATTTTTGTTCAAATTTTTAAGATTGGCAAAAGAAATGTTGTATGAGTACGCTACTCATAACCATGGGTCATATGAATTTTTTTTGCAAAAATTTCATCATCTTTAATCGAGTTTTTATTTTGTAAACGTGATTATATATGTATTTCCACACATTTGAGTCTAAACCCGACCGATTTTGGAGCAACTTAATTTTTGTTCAAATTTTGAAGATTGTCAAAAGCAATGCTGTATGAGTACGCTTCTCATAACAATGGGTCATATGAATTTTTTTTGCAAAAATTTCATCATCTTTAATCGAGTTTTTATTTTGTACACGTGATTGTATATGTATTTCCACACATTTGAGTCTAAACCCGACCGATTTTGGAGCAACTTAATTTTTGTTCAAATTTTGAAGATTGTCAAAAGCAATGTTGTATGAGTGCGCTACTCATAACCATGGGTCATATGAATTTTTTTTGCAAAAATTTCATCATCTTTAATCGAGTTTTTATTTTGTACCCGTGATTATATATGTATTTCCACACATTTGAGTCTAAACCCGACCGCTTTTGGAGCAACTTAATTTTTGTTCCAATTTTTAAGATTTTCAAAAGCAATGTTGTATGAGTACGCTACTCATAACAATGGGTCATACGCTACTCATAACAATGCGTCATATGGATTTTTTTGCAAAAATTTCATCATCTTTAATCGAGTTTTTATTTTGTACACGTGATTATATATGTATTTCCACACATTTGAGTCTAAACCCGACCGATTTTGGAGCAACTTAATTTTTGTTCAAATTTTGAAGATTGTCAAAAGCAATGTTGTATGAGTACGCTCTTCATAACCATGGGTCATATGAATTTTTTTTGCAAAAATTTCAACATCTTTAATCGAGTTTTTATTTTGTACACGTGATTATATATGTATTTCCACACATTTGAGTCTAAACCCGACCGCTTTTGGAGCAACTTAATTTTTGTTCAAATTTTGAAGATGGTCAAAAGCAATGTTGTATGAGTACGTTACTCATAACCATGGGTCATATGAATTTTTTTTGCAAACATTTCATCATCTTTTATCGAGTTTTTATTTTGTACACGTGATTATATATTTATTTCCACACATTTGAATCTAAACCCGACCGATTTTGGAGCAACTTAATTTTTGTTCCAATTTTTTAGGATTGGAAAAATAAATGTTGTATGAGTACGCTACTCATAACCATGGGTCATATGAATTTTTTTTGCAAAAATTTCATCATCTTTAATCGAGTTTTTATTTTGTACACGTGCTTATATATGTATTTCCACACATTTGAATCTAAACCCGACCGATTTTGGAGCAACTTAATTTTTGTTCAAATTTTGAAGATTGTCAAAAGCAATGTTGTATGAGTACGCTACTCATAACCATGGGTCATATGAATTTTTTTTGCAAAAATTTCAACATCTTTAACCGAGTTTTTATTTTGTACACGTGATTATATATGTATTTCCACACATTTGAGTCTAAACCCGACCGCTTTTGGAGCAACTTAATTTTTGTTCAAATTTTGAAGATTGTCAAAAGCAATGTTGTAAGTGTTGAGAACATCAATCTCATCACCTTCGATTAGCAATAAGTATTCGATTAATTCAATGTACTTGCTAAATTCTTTTATTAAATTCATGTATTTTGCGGGCGGCCGGCAACCTTATTGTAAACTGTAATACGTTTCATATCTTTGCTTTTGTAAGCGGTACCAGACATCCGCAATTAAAATCTTGTTATCGCTTTTAAATTATTCGCACCGTGACCGCCACCGCAACCACATCATTTTGCATACTTTACCTTTCATTGCCCTTTGGCACATACATATGTACAAATACATATATACTTACATACCATTTATTGTAGCGTTGACTTGAATTCGAAATAAACGCAAACTTATATTGTAATAGTTCATTAACT
Source organism: Philophylla caesio (assembly GCA_963971545.1). NCBI lineage: Eukaryota > Metazoa > Arthropoda > Insecta > Diptera > Tephritidae > Philophylla > Philophylla caesio. The sequence continues at coordinate 98,947,243 of OZ020604.1, read as the reverse complement.
CCAATGACTATTTTTCATTTACTCTGTTAATCAGTGCACTCGGCACTAGCATACATAAAGAATCTAATTCTCGAGTTAATCCCAGACTTGAACATGGTCCTTACGATCCAACAAGAAGAATTGGCAACCGCAAGTTGCTCATTAAACAGACCTCAGCAGCAGCCATTCTAAAGCTCTGCTGCGTCACCTACACAGTCGTTCAAATTTTTCAAACGGTACGGTTGATCGGTCACGCGAGCTGAAAAACGGAAAGTTGAAGTGCGCAGAAAAAAAAAAAAAAAAATAAAGTGCGTTAAAAGTTTTACTTAAATAAAAATTATCATAAAGTGCGCATAAAGAGTGAAACTCAAAAAAAAGTGTGCATATAAATGTTAGCATAAAATATTCAAACAAAAAAAAAAGAGAATAAATTTGCGAATTAAGTGGGTGAGAACAAAAAGCGAAAGCGAGTGCGCATAATAAGTGAAAAAACAAAAAAAAAAAATTAATCAAACTGCGGTAAAATATTACACAATTTGCGCATACGTTTCAAATAAAACAAAGTTGAACAAAGTGGGTAGAAAGTGCGCATAAAAAGTGAAAAACAAAAAATTAATCAAATTGCGTTAAAATACTGAATTTCAAATAAAAGAAAAGAAAATTAAACAAAAGTGCGTTACAAGTTAAAATAAAAGAAAAGAAAATTAAACAAAAGTGCGTTACAAGTTAAAATAAAAGAAAAGAAAATTAAACAAAAGTGCATTTCAAGTTGAAATAAAAGAAAATAAAATTAAACAAACGTATGTATATTACAAGTTGAAATAAAAGAAAATAAAATTAAACGAAAGCGCGTTGCTGTACAATAAAAAACCAAAAGTGCGTCAAAGAATTACAACAAATGCACACACGCTAATGTGCCTAAAATTGCAAAAAAAAAAAAAAAAATTTTAAATTAAAAATCCAAAAATTAATTTGTTCGCTCAAGGGCGCACAAGGTGTGTAAAACCAAAAACAAAAAAATAGGAAGGAAGCAATTGCACAGGAAATATAGTGACAAAAAATAAAAATAAAATAATAAGTGAATAAAATCAAAAAAAAAAAAAAGTGAAAACATCATACCACCCTCATGCAAAAACCCAAGCCACAGCCAGCACTACAACAACAGCACAGCAACAGCGAGCACTACAACTACAACAACAGCCCAGCAACCGCGAGCACTACAACAACAACAACAGTCTAAGCAACAGCGGGCACTACAGCAACAACAATACAACTTACCCAAAACAAAGTACAGGTGGTACAAAAGGATCGGTACTGTAAGTGCAAAAAATATATAATTACACATGTGTATGTACATACGCACATATACGCTTATACCCATAAGAAATTAAAACCCATGTATGTGCACTTTACATGTTCATATGTACGTGCATATTTTTTAACGGATATCTAAAACGGGTCAGATAATTCCTCCGTTACAATATACATATTCTTAAAGTTCTCAAAATATCCGTTAATTTACATATACATACGTACATATGTCCATTAACATACATACATATCCCTCATTTCATCACAAAGTCCCGAATTTCTCATCGGGCATCTAAGGTTTTACAAAACGGTACTTTTAAACTGCCAAATTTTCTGACGCTAAAAAATTCGCGCCCAAATATTCACATATGTATGTAAATAATTAAACACCTCATGGTACATACATATACACACATATATAAATTCGCAGTTTCCCCATCTAGAAAACCGCGGGAAAAAATATAATATACTTATGTACATATACATAGTTGTTCTCTCTTCCGAATTTCATTTCCACATATAAAAGTACCGGTGCTTTAAATTCTCGCGCGCGCAAATATTCACGACCATACATATGTATGTACATATATCACACACAAAATAATTCTCCGCTACTGTTCAGTCGCAGAGCAAACGCACTTGCTCTCCACTTTGGCGTATATACATACATATACATATACACAAATCAACAAGTAGAAGCGACAACACGGCTTTGGTTTGCACTTAGACGCGCTAAGGCAACACAAACCTAAGTTCAAATTGAAAAAACATATTACCTCACATAAACTCATATCCCATTATTTATATTATATATTTTATATTTGATATTCTCACGTCTTTAAACTTTTACTTACATATATTATATATTTTATATTTGATATTCTCACGTTTTTAAACAAATTTTTCCCACCTATATCCCGACAAAAGAAAATACCCGTAAAATTTTTCAAAGCGACCCACCCTATTATATTAACCAAAACTTCATCAGCACATACAGACATATATACATTCAGTATATACATATTTACATACATACGTAGATAAGTGCAATTCTCTCACTCGAACATAAGCTGATCAGGCAAATACATATTCGTATTCCCCCTTTTTAATTTGTCATCACTCTCAGCTCAGATTCTCAAATTATATTAAATAGTAATTGTGCACACACATACATACACGTGTACGTAATAATAAGCTCCGCCCATTTTCTCACTCTCACTGCATATATACTACACTTAGACGCGCTAAGGTAGTACAGTGGGACGAAACTGTACAAAATCACTGTGGGACAAGAAGTTTTAAATATTACTCAAATTAAAATAAATTATATTAAATTAAAAATTATCGTGACTTAATAAATTAAAGATTTAATACATTTATTCATTTGAAATAAATTAAAATAATTATTTTTTCACCCATTTTGAGAAAAAAAAAAAAAATAAAAATACCCATTCACAAATTTCCATTTATTTTTAAATTTAATTTTCTCACATTATGGAAAACAAATCATCAGCTCATACCTCTAATATAGATTCAAATACAAGTCTTCAGGCTTTCATTTTCGAAAGCGACAGATTGGAGGCATTCTACTCAACTTGGTCAGGCACACTGGTATCTGACCACACAGAATCCCTTCTCAAAGTGAAGACACAACAGCTCGAAAGACTGTGGGAATCACTCGTTGAAAGCTACAGAGGAGTTTCTCTCTCCGGCGATCACGATGATTCAATTAGCTCAATTGAGAAGAAATATATGAAATGCTCAGAAAGTTATGAAAATTGCTTAGCTCAGATTCTAGATGCTCAGCAACTTTTACAACCCACAGCACACTCCCGTAACCCCGAAAATTATTCCACTAGCTCAGAAGGTTATCTCAAGGTACCACCGTGTGACACCGAAGTCTTTCACGGTGGGTACGAAGACTGGCCAGCCTTTCGTGATATGTTCACGGCAGTCTACGGTAACCATCCCAAGCTGACACCAGCTCAGAAGCTATACCACCTGCGTCAAAAAACCAGAGGCCAAGCTGGGCAATTGGTGAAGCAATACCCGCTAACAGACGCAAGCTTCAATCTGGCATGGGATGCTCTGAAGGCGCGGTATGAAAACCGCAGAATATTGGTGGATAATCAGTTAAAAACCCTTTTTAACTTATCCCCAATATATACCGAGAATGGTGAGCAGATTCAGAAAATGCAAACCACAATAAATAACTGCCTATCCACTCTGGCAGCACAAGGAATCCCAACCTCCGACTGGGACCCCATCCTTGTGTATATATGCTCCTCAAAACTTCCCAGCGAAACCCTCTCTCTATGGGAACAATCGCTCACCTCTCGGAAAGAGCTTCCACTCTGGGAAGACATGAACAAATTCTTAACATCTCGTTATGAAGTTGTGGAGAGACTGAGCACTTACCGCCCAGGTAAACCAAGAGCGCCCTTACCAAATTTTACACCCAGAGCAGCAAATCATAACTCGACTTTTCTAAATAGAAATAAAACAAACAATTTTCACGCTGAACTCAATCAGCAAGTCTCATGCAAATTATGTAACTCCAATCACCCAATGAAAAATTGCGTGAAATTCAAAGCGCTTCCCATAAACGAGCGCCTCAAGTTCGTACGAGAGAATAATTACTGTGAAAATTGTCTCTCATACTCTCACCTCAAAAATGCATGTCAAAGTAGTTTTCTGTGCGTCTACTGTCAAAGGAGACATCACTCTCTCCTTCACTTTCAACCCCAATTACAAGCCACAAAAACGATATCAAGGCCCCAAAAAACATTCAGTCAAGTGGCTCAAAGTCGAACAGACAGCGAAAAGCCCTCGACATCCAAACAGGCTGCTATGAATGCTTCGACAAAAAACCTACCTGAAAAGACCTCATCACACTTTTCTAGTAGCAGTACGACTACATTACTCCCCACAGCGATAGTCCCCATATACTTCGCTGGCGAATACCACAAAATCCGCGCTCTCATTGATCAAGGGTCACAGAAAACCTTTTTGGCCTCACGAATACAGAAATTACTAGGCCTACCCACCAGAGAAAATCACTACGAAATCTCTGGAATGGGAGGAAGTATTGTTCAAAACTCGAACAAAACTAGTGAAATAACGCTTTGCTCTTCCGATTTGTCCCGAAAAATCACCACTAGCGTTATTATTCTCCCAAAACTCACACATTTTCTGCCAACCTTCAAAGTCTCAAATGTCAATTTAAATGAATTCGGTTCCTTACAACTTGCGGACTCCAACTGTTTTACACCGGCGAAAATTGACATGGTCATCGGCAGTGACATCACACCCCAAATTCTCCTGGAAGGCCTTCAGCACAACATTCACCGGACCTTAGTAGCACAGAGCACGATATTCGGATGGATACTCAGCGGCCCCGTCAGGGAACAAGTCTCAGCGTTTTCCACTCAAGTCTCAGAAGCTCCACAACCGGAACTCAACTCACTACTCAAAAGGTTTTGGGAGCAGGAGGAGATTGAAGTCACACAACCCAGGTCAGTAGAGGACGAGTTTTGCGAAAAACTCTACAAGACCACGACCACCAGACGGGAGGACGGACGATACGAAGTCAAACTCCCCTTTAAGCCCACTTTCCCGGATTCTATCGCTTTAGGCCACTCCCGCCCAGCAGCACAGCAGCAATACGTCAGCATAGAAAGGACTCTGGAGAGAAAACCAGAATTACGCGATAAGTACTCGGAAGTGCTGAATGAGTACTTAGAGATGGACCACATGGAGCCCTCCACGCCCATGGAAATTATCAAAAATGGAAAATATCTCTCTTTCTATTTGCCCCATCACGCAGTCCAAAAACCCGACAGCAAAACAACAAAAGTACGAGTCGTATTTAACGCATCCAAAATCTCGCATTCAGGAAACTCTCTGAATGACGTTCTGTTTACAGGCCCAATACTCCAAAACGATTTGACCGCTATAATCCTCAAATGGCGTCTCTACAAGTTTGTTTTCAAGGGCGATATAGAAAAAATGTATCGCCAAATTCTCGTTTCTAAAGAACATCAAAATTTTCAAAGAATTCTCTATAGGAAAGCTCCCCACCTGCCGATCGAAGACTTTACGTTAAAAACCGTCACTTTCGGTGTTAACTGCGCCCCATATCTTGCAATCCGTACGATCCACCAATTAGCCAACGATTGCCAAGAAAGATTTCCTGTCGCCAAAAACATCATTCTACACGAAACATACGTAGATGATGTACTCTCCGGCGGACACAACATACAGTCCACTATAAACTCAATGACCCAAACTATCGAAGCTTTGAAATCGGCAGGCTTTCCGCTCAGGAAATTAACCGCGAATTACCCGAAGATTCTCGAGTTAATCCCAGACTCTGATGTTCTAGATACTGAATTTCTCAAATTCCAAAATACGAGTTCCACTAAAACACTCGGAATAAGATGGAATGCCCTAGAAGACTCATTCTCTTACTCATACGATCCTTTACCCGCTTCAAAATCAAGCACAAAGCGACAAATATTGTCGGCTGTAGCGAAACTTTTCGACCCGGCAGGATGGCTATCGCCAGTAATGATCCTTGCCAAAATTCTCCTCCAAGAACTCTGGTTAGAAGGAACCGACTGGGACGAGCACGTGAAACCCTTGACTTTCCACAAGTGGAACACATTTCGCGAAAGCCTTCACGCTATAAACTCTATTAAAATTCCCCGGTGGGTGCAGTTCATACCAGATAAACACATACAATTGCATGGTTTCTCGGACGCTTCCGAAAAGGCATTTTGTGCTTGCGTTTATATAACTGTGCAACACGAAGAAAACTCTGTCGCTACTCACATTTTTGTTGCAAAAACCAAAGTTGCCCCCTTGCAAACGATAAGCTTGCCACGGTTAGAGCTCTGCGGCGCTGTATTGCTGTCAAAATTGATCTCTTATACCCGTTCCCATCTCAACCTGCCACCTCACGAACTGACACTCTGGTCAGACTCCTCTATCGTGTTGGCTTGGCTCGAGAAACCACCCCATACATGGAAAACGGCCAACCGGATCACGCAGATCCTCCAAAATGTCAGCAACACTACCTGGCGACACGTGCCAAGTGGAGACAACCCAGCAGATTTAGGAACTCGTGGATGCAAGCCACAAGATTTAGCAGAATGTTCTCTATGGTGGCACGGGCCAGAATGGCTCTCCAAACCATCCACGTTTTGGCCCAAAGCAGACCCCTCTAACGCTTCGCCACCGGAACAGAAAAAGACGTGCACTCTTCACACGGTAGACTGCACAGATATTCTTGATAGATTTTCCTCATTCTCACGAGCTTTACGAGTTGTATCTTATATATATCGGTTTATCCACAATTCACAAAAATCTCGAACTCCCACTTCTTTAGCACTCACTCAGGAGGAGCTTAATTTCACCAAAATAAGAATAATAGCCATAACTCAACGCAAATATTTCGCTGACGAAATGAATGCCCTGGAGTCCTCAAACTCCATTAACAAAAAAAGTTCATTATTAACCTTGAACCCAATGCTGGACAAATCAGGTGTTCTAAGAGTGAATGGTCGTCTAGCTTACGCCGCTCTTAGTTATAATGAACGCCATCCGATAATTATCCTCCATAAGACTTTGCTTCACGCTGAAAAACAGCTGATGGTACGCATGGTGCAGCAAGAATATTACATACCTCGACTAAAGCAGAAGGTAAAAGGGTGCATCTTCCACTGTAAGACTTGTACAATATATAAGCAAAACATGCGATCGCAAATTATGGCCGCACTCCCTCCCGAGCGAACAACTTACTCTGTACCATTTCATACTACTGGTGTTGACTTCGCTGGGCCATTTATGGTAAAAACGTCCCCCCTCCGAAAAGCTCCCTATCTCAAAGCCTACGTTTGCGTTTTTGTATGTTTTTCCACAAAAGCTGTACATTTAGAGACATGCACCGATTTAACCACGGAAGCATTCAAGGCCGCATTTACTCGATTCGTAGGTCGGCGCGGATTACCCCACAAAATCATGTCCGATAATGGGAAAACCTTTATCGGAGCACAACGGGCGCTTCAGCGAGATTTCGCCCAGTTCCTCAAAGAAGCGGCGTCTGATGTAGCAGAAAAATATGCGGTACAAGGACTCTCTTGGCAGTTCATACCACCTTACGCCCCGCACATGGGTGGTTTATGGGAAGCCGCCGTAAAAAGCTTCAAGACCCACTTCACCAAGGTCGCGGGAAACCACAAATTCACTTTCGAAGAATTAACCACTCTCCTCATTCGAATTGAAGCTGTGCTTAACTCACGCCCTCTCTCCTCCATGTCACAAGACCCAAACGACGTACTTGCTCTAACGCCAGGCCATTTCCTCCGCGGCGCTCCTTTAGTTGCTCTACCAGAACCGGATGCCAAAAATTTATCTCCTACCACGAAATGGCAAAAATTAAAGGTTCTCCATCACCAGTTCAGCTCCCGGTGGAGAAACGAATACCTACAAGAATTGCACAAAAGATACAAATGGAAACACCCGCAACGGAATATAAGCGAAGGAGACCTGGTGGTAATCAAGGACGATCTTCTTCCCCCATACGACTGGCGACTTGGTCGAGTCACCAAACTCCATTTAGGGGCTGACCAACATGTGCGGGTGGTAGATATTCGTACGCAAGCTGGCATAGTTACCCGTAGTATTACAAAACTTTGCATTTTGCCCTCAAATTAATTATCAAACTACCCATATTATTCTCACACTCCCTTATTCATACTCCTTTATAACCACACTTCCGCCTCGGGCTCATGCTCCTCATATTCACAACAACTAATCTCGTTGCTTGAAATTCTCTTCCATAGATACCCCGTCAGCATGGAAGCCAACCAATGTCGATTGTGCTGCCGGTTCCACAGTCTACGTTTTTGCCACGCCTTCATCGCGATGACGCCGGAAGAAAGGTATGAGTCGGCAAAGGTGCACCGCTACTGTGTGAATTGTTTGGCTACATCTCACACCACCGGAGCCTGTAGTTCCCCTGACAGCTGTCACCGCTGTGGCAAAGCGCACCACACACTGTTACACAGCTCGACATCACCACCACCAGAGAGGCGTCGCCACGAACCTCGCCGGCAAACGGATAATCGCGGAGTAGCTTCGACCAGCAGAGCGATCCAGAAGAAGAAGCAGACACCGGGCCGCACGTCAGCCCAGCGGCGCATCCGCGACCTGTTCAGCAAAGCAGTATCAACTTTGGAGAAGCTGCAACAACTACTCAATCTCGCTCCGGCGCAGGCGGGCCGGCATGTTGAGAACATGAATCTCATCACCTTCGATTAGCAATAAGTATTCGATTAATTCAATGTACTTGCTAAATTCTTTTATTAAATTCATGTATTTTGCGGGCGGCCGGCAACCTTATTGTAAACTGTAATACGTTTCATATCTTTGCTTTTGTAAGCGGTACCAGACATCCGCAATTAAAATCTTTTTATCGCTTTTAAATTATTCGCACCGTGACCGCCACCGCAACCACATCATTTTGCATACTTTACCTTTCATTGCCCTTTGGCACATACATATGTACAAATACATATATACTTACATACCATTTATTGTAGCGTTGACTTGAATTCGAAATAAACGCAAACTTATATTGTAATAGTTCATTAACTCCAATGACTATTTTTCATTTACTCTGTTAATCAGTGCACTCGGCACTAGCATACATAAAGAATCTAATTCTCGAGTTAATCCCAGACTTGAACAGTAAGAGTACGCTACTCATAACCATGGGTCAGATGAATTTTTTTTGCAAAAATTTCAACATCTTTAATCGAGTTTTTATTTTGTACACGTGATTATATATGTATTTCCACATATTGGAGTCTAAACCCGACCGATTTTGGAGCAACTTAATTTTTGTTCAAATTTTTAAGATTGGCAAAAGAAATGTTGTATGAGTACGCTACTCATAACCATGGGTCATATGAATTTTTTTTGCAAAAATTTCATCATCTTTAATCGACTTTTTATTTTGTAAACGTGATTATATATGTATTTCCACACATTTGAGTCTAAACCCGACCGATTTTGGAGCAACTTAATTTTTGTTCAAATTTTGAAGATTGTCAAAAGCAATGTTGTATGAGTACGCTTCTCATAACAATGGGTCATATGAATTTTTTTTGCAAAAATTTCATCATCTTTAATCGAGTTTTTATTTTGTACACGTGATTGTATATGTATTTCCACACATTTGAGTCTAAACCCGACCGATTTTGGAGCAACTTAATTTTTGTTCAAATTTTGAAGATTGTCAAAAGCAATGTTGTATGAGTGCGCTACTCATAACCATGGGTCATATGAATTTTTTTTGCAAAAATTTCATCATCTTTAATCGAGTTTTTATTTTGTACCCGTGATTATATATGTATTTCCACACATTTGAGTCTAAACCCGACCGCTTTTGGAGCAACTTAATTTTTGTTCCAATTTTGAAGATTTTCAAAAGCAATGTTGTATGAGTACGCTACTCATAACAATGGGTCATACGCTACTCATAACAATGCGTCATATGGATTTTTTTGCAAAAATTTCATCATCTTTAATCGAGTTTTTATTTTGTACACGTGATTATATATGTATTTCCACACATTTGAGTCTAAACCCGACCGATTTTGGAGCAACTTAATTTTTGTTCAAATTTTGAAGATTGTCAAAAGCAATGTTGTATGAGTACGCTACTCATAACAATGGGTCATACGCTACTCATAACAATGCGTCATATGGATTTTTTTGCAAAAATTTCATCATCTTTAATCGAGTTTTTATTTTGTACACGTGATTATATATGTATTTCCACACATTTGAGTCTAAACCCGACCGATTTTGGAGCAACTTAATTTTTGTTCAAATTTTGAAGATTGTCAAAAGCAATGTTGTATGAGTACGCTCTTCATAACCATGGGTCATATGAATTTTTTTTGCAAAAATTTCAACATCTTTAATCGAGTTTTTATTTTGTACACGTGATTATATATGTATTTCCACACATTTGAGTCTAAACCCGACCGCTTTTGGAGCAACTTAATTTTTGTTCAAATTTTGAAGATGATCAAAAGCAATGTTGTATGAGTACGCTACTCATAACCATGGGTCATATGAATTTTTTTTGCAAACATTTCATCATCTTTTATCGAGTTTTTATTTTGTACACGTGTTTATATATTTATTTCCACACATTTGAATCTAAACCCGACCGATTTTGGAGCAACTTAATTTTTGTTCCAATTTTTAGGATTGGCAAAATAAATGTTGTATGAGTACGCTACTCATAACCATGGGTCATATGAATTTTTTTTGCAAAAATTTCAACATCTTTAATCGAGTTTTTATTTTGTACACGTGATTATATATGTATTTCCACACATTTGAGTCTAAACCCGACCGCTTTTGGAGCAACTTAATTTTTGTTCAAATTTTGAAGATTGTCAAAAGCAATGTTGTAAGAGTACGCTACTCATAACCATGGGTCAGATGAATTTTTTTTGCAAAAATTTCAACATCTTTAATCGAGTTTTTATTTTGTACACGTGATTATATATGTATTTCCACATATTGGAGTCTAAACCCGACCGATTTTGGAGCAACTAAATTTTTGTTCAAATTTTTAAGATTGGCAAAAGAAATGTTGTATGAGTACGCTACTCATAACCATGGGTCATATGAATTTTTTTTGCAAAAATTTCATCATCTTTAATCGACTTTTTATTTTGTACACGTGATTATATATGTATTTCCACACATTTGAGTCTAAACCCGACCGCTTTTGGAGCAACTTAATTTTTGTTCAAATTTTGAAGATTGTCAAAAGCAATGTTGTATGAGTACGCTACTCATAACCATGGGTCAGATGAATTTTTTTTGCAAAAATTTCAACATCTTTAATCGAGTTTTTATTTTGTACACGTGATTATATATGTATTTCCACATATTGGAGTCTAAACCCGACCGATTTTGGAGCAACTTAATTTTTGTTCAAATTTTTAAGATTGGCAAAAGAAATGTTGTATGAGTACGCTACTCATAACCATGGGTCATATGAATTTTTTTTGCAAAAATTTCATCATCTAATCGAGTTTTTATTTTGTACCCGTGATTATATATGTATTTCCACACATTTGAGTCTAAACCCGACCGCTTTTGGAGCAACTTAATTTTTGTTCCAATTTTGAAGATTTTCAAAAGCAATGTTGTATGAGTACGCTACTCATAACAATGGGTCATACGCTACTCATAACAATGCGTCATATGGATTTTTTTGCAAAAATTTCATCATCTTTAATCGAGTTTTTATTTTGTACACGTGATTATATATGTATTTCCACACATTTGAGTCTAAACCCGACCGATTTTGGAGCAACTTAATTTTTGTTCAAATTTTGAAGATTGTCAAAAGCAATGTTGTATGAGTACGCTCTTCATAACCATGGGTCATATGAATTTTTTTTGCAAAAAATTTCAACATCTTTAATCGAGTTTTTATTTTGTACACGTGATTATATATGTATTTCCACACATTTGAGTCTAAACCCGACCGCTTTTGGAGCAACTTAATTTTTGTTCAAATTTTGAAGATGGTCAAAAGCAATGTTGTATGAGTACGCTACTCATAACCATGGGTCATATGAATTTTTTTTGCAAACATTTCATCATCTTTTATCGAGTTTTTATTTTGTACACGTGATTATATATTTATTTCCACACATTTGAATCTAAACCCGACCGATTTTGGAGCAACTTAATTTTTGTTCCAATTTTTAGGATTGGCAAAATAAATGTTGTATGAGTACGCTACTCATAACCATGGGTCATATGAATTTTTTTTGCAAAAATTTCATCATCTTTAATCGAGTTTTTATTTTGTACACGTGCTTATATATGTATTTCCACACATTTGAATCTAAACCCGACCGATTTTGGAGCAACTTAATTTTTGTTTAAATTTTGAAGATTGTCAAAAGCAATGTTGTATGAGTACGCTACTCATAACCATGGGTGATATGAATTTTTTTTGCAAAAATTTCAACATCTTTAATCGAGTTTTTATTTTGTACACGTGATTATATATGTATTTCCACACATTTGAGTCTAAACCCGACCGCTTTTGGAGCAACTTAATTTTTGTTCAAATTTTGAAGATTGTCAAAAGCAATGTTGTAAGAGTACGCTACTCATAACCATGGGTCAGATGAATTTTTTTTGCAAAAATTTCAACATCTTTAATCGAGTTTTTATTTTGTACACGTGATTATATATGTATTTCCACATATTGGAGTCTAAACCCGACCGATTTTGGAGCAACATAATTTTTGTTCAAATTTTTAAGATTGGCAAAAGAAATGTTGTATGAGTACGCTACTCATAACCATGGGTCATATGAATTTTTTTTGCAAAAATTTCATCATCTTTAATCGACTTTTTATTTTGTACACGTGATTATATATGTATTTCCACACATTTGAGTCTAAACCCGACCGCTTTTGGAGCAACTTAATTTTTGTTCAAATTTTGAAGATTGTCAAAAGCAATGTTGTATGAGTACGCTACTCATAACCATGGGTCAGATGAATTTTTTTTGCAAAAATTTCAACATCTTTAATCGAGTTTTTATTTTGTACACGTGATTATATATGTATTTCCACATATTGGAGTCTAAACCCGACCGATTTCGGAGCAACTTAATTTTTGTTCAAATTTTTAAGATTGGCAAAAGAAATGTATGATGAGTACGCTACTCATAACCATGGGTCATATGAATTTTTTTTGCAAAAATTTCAACATCTTTAATCGAGTTTTTATTTTGTACACGTGATTATATATGTATTTCCACATATTGGAGTCTAAACCCGACCGATTTTGGAGCAACTAAATTTTTGTTCAAATTTTTAAGATTGGCAAAAGAAATGTTGTATGAGTACGCTACTCATAACCATGGGTCATATGAATTTTTTTTGCAAAAATTTCATCATCTTTAATCGACTTTTTATTTTGTACACGTGATTATATATGTATTTCCACACATTTGAGTCTAAACCCGACCGCTTTTGGAGCAACTTAATTTTTGTTCAAATTTTGAAGATGGTCAAAAGCAATGTTGTATGAGTACGCTACTCATAACCATGGGTCATATGAATTTTTTTTGCAAACATTTCATCATCTTTTATCGAGTTTTTATTTTGTACACGTGATTATATATTTATTTCCACACATTTGAATCTAAACCCGACCGATTTTGGAGCAACTTAATTTTTGTTCCAATTTTTAGGATTGGCAAAATAAATGTTGTATGAGTACGCTACTCATAACCATGGGTCATATGAATTTTTTTTGCAAAAATTTCATCATCTTTAATCGAGTTTTTATTTTGTACACGTGCTTATATATGTATTTCCACACATTTGAATCTAAACCCGACCGATTTTGGAGCAACTTAATTTTTGTTCAAATTTTGAAGATTGTCAAAAGCAATGTTGTATGAGTACGCTACTCATAACCATGGGTGATATGAATTTTTTTTGCAAAAATTTCAACATCTTTAATCGAGTTTTTATTTTGTACACGTGATTATATATGTATTTCCACACATTTGAGTCTAAACCCGACCGCTTTTGGAGCAACATAATTTTTGTTCAAATTTTGAAGATTGTCAAAAGCAATGTTGTAAGAGTACGCTACTCATAACCATGGGTCAGATGAATTTTTTTTGCAAAAATTTCATCATCTTTAATCGACTTTTTATTTTGTACACGTGATTATATATGTATTTCCACACATTTGAGTCTAAACCCGACCGCTTTTGGAGCAACTTAATTTTTGTTCAAATTTTGAAGATTGTCAAAAGCAATGTTGTATGAGTACGCTACTCATAACCATGGGTCAGATGAATTTTTTTTGCAAAAATTTCAACATCTTTAATCGAGTTTTTATTTTGTACACGTGATTATATATGTATTTCCACATATTGGAGTCTAAACCCGACCGATTTCGGAGCAACTTAATTTTTGTTCAAATTTTTAAGATTGGCAAAAGAAATGTTGGATGAGTACGCTACTCATAACCATGGGTCATATGAATTTTTTTTGCAAAAATTTCAACATCTTTAATCGAGTTTTTATTTTGTACACATGATTATATATGTATTTGCACACATTTGGGTCTAAACCCGACCGATTTTGGAGCAACTTAATTTTTGTTCAAATTTTTAAGATATTCAAAAGCAATGTTGTAAGAGTACGCTACTCATAACCATGGGTCAGATGAATTTTTTTTGCAAAAATTTCAACATCTTTAATCGAGTTTTTATTTTGTACACGTGATTATATATGTATTTCCACATATTGGAGTCTAAACCCGACCGATTTTGGAGCAACATAATTTTTGTTCAAATTTTTAAGATTGGCAAAAGAAATGTTGTATGAGTACGCTACTCATAACCATGGGTCATATGAATTTTTTTTGCAAAAATTTCATCATCTTTAATCGACTTTTTATTTTGTACACGTGATTATATATGTATTTCCACACATTTGAGTCTAAACCCGACCGCTTTTGGAGCAACTTAATTTTTGTTCAAATTTTGAAGATTGTCAAAAGCAATGTTGTATGAGTACGCTACTCATAACCATGGGTCAGATGAATTTTTTTTGCAAAAATTTCAACATCTTTAATCGAGTTTTTATTTTGTACACGTGATTATATATGTATTTCCACATATTGGAGTCTAAACCCGACCGATTTCGGAGCAACTTAATTTTTGTTCAAATTTTTAAGATTGGCAAAAGAAATGTTGGATGAGTACGCTACTCATAACCATGGGTCATATGAATTTTTTTTGCAAAAATTTCAACATCTTTAATCGAGTTTTTATTTTGTACACGTGATTATATATGTATTTCCACATATTGGAGTCTAAACCCGACCGATTTTGGAGCAACTAAATTTTTGTTCAAATTTTTAAGATTGGCAAAAGAAATGTTGTATGAGTACGCTACTCATAACCATGGGTCATATGAATTTTTTTTGCAAAAATTTCATCATCTTTAATCGACTTTTTATTTTGTACACGTGATTATATATGTATTTCCACACATTTGAGTCTAAACCCGACCGCTTTTGGAGCAACTTAATTTTTGTTCAAATTTTGAAGATGGTCAAAAGCAATGTTGTATGAGTACGCTACTCATAACCATGGGTCATATGAATTTTTTTTGCAAACATTTCATCATCTTTTATCGAGTTTTTATTTTGTACACGTGATTATATATTTATTTCCACACATTTGAATCTAAACCCGACCGATTTTGGAGCAACTTAATTTTTGTTCCAATTTTTAGGATTGGCAAAATAAATGTTGTATGAGTACGCTACTCATAACCATGGGTCATATGAATTTTTTTTGCAAAAATTTCATCATCTTTAATCGAGTTTTTATTTTGTACACGTGCTTATATATGTATTTCCACACATTTGAATCTAAACCCGACCGATTTTGGAGCAACTTAATTTTTGTTCAAATTTTGAAGATTGTCAAAAGCAATGTTGTATGAGTACGCTACTCATAACCATGGGTGATATGAATTTTTTTTGCAAAAATTTCAACATCTTTAATCGAGTTTTTATTTTGTACACGTGATTATATATGTATTTCCACACATTTGAGTCTAAACCCGACCGCTTTTGGAGCAACATAATTTTTGTTCAAATTTTGAAGATTGTCAAAAGCAATGTTGTAAGAGTACGCTACTCATAACCATGGGTCAGATGAATTTTTTTTGCAAAAATTTCATCATCTTTAATCGACTTTTTATTTTGTACACGTGATTATATATGTATTTCCACACATTTGAGTCTAAACCCGACCGCTTTTGGAGCAACTTAATTTTTGTTCAAATTTTGAAGATTGTCAAAAGCAATGTTGTATGAGTACGCTACTCATAACCATGGGTCAGATGAATTTTTTTTGCAAAAATTTCAACATCTTTAATCGAGTTTTTATTTTGTACACGTGATTATATATGTATTTCCACATATTGGAGTCTAAACCCGACCGATTTCGGAGCAACTTAATTTTTGTTCAAATTTTTAAGATTGGCAAAAGAAATGTTGGATGAGTACGCTACTCATAACCATGGGTCATATGAATTTTTTTTGCAAAAATTTCAACATCTTTAATCGAGTTTTTATTTTGTACACATGATTATATATGTATTTGCACACATTTGGGTCTAAACCCGACCGATTTTGGAGCAACTTAATTTTTGTTCAAATTTTTAAGATATTCAAAAGCAATGTTGTATGAGTACGGTACTCATAACCATGGGTCATATGGATTTTTTTTGCAAAAATTTCATCATCTTTAATCGAGTTTTTATTTTGTACACGTAATTATATTTGTATTTCCACACATTTGAGTCTAAACCCGACCGATTTTGGAGCAACTTAATTTTTGTTAAAATTTTTAAGATTGGCAAAAGAAATGTTGTATGATTACGCTACTCATTACCATGGGTCATATGAATTTTTTTTGCAAAAATTTGAACATATTTAATCGAGTTTTTATATTGTACACATGATTATATATGTATTTGCAGACATTTGAATCTAAACCCGACCGATTTTGGAGCAACTTAATTTTTGTTCAAATTTTGAAGATTGTCAAAAGCAATGTTGTATGAGTACGCTACTCATAACCATGGGTGATATGAATTTTTTTTGCAAAAATTTCAACATCTTTAATCGAGTTTTTATTTTGTACACGTGATTATATATGTATTTCCACACATTTGAGTCTAAACCCGACCGCTTTTGGAGCAACATAATTTTTGTTCAAATTTTGAAGATTGTCAAAAGCAATGTTGTAAGAGTACGCTACTCATAACCATGGGTCAGATGAATTTTTTTTGCAAAAATTTCATCATCTTTAATCGACTTTTTATTTTGTACACGTGCTTATACATATATGTATTTCCACACATTTGAATCTAAACCCGACCGATTTTGGAGCAACTTAATTTTTGTTTAAATTTTGAAGATGGTCAAAAGCAATGTTGTATGAGTACGCTACTCATAACCATGGGTCATATGAATTTTTTTTGCAAACATTTCATCATCTTTTATCGAGTTTTTATTTTGTACACGTGATTATATATTTATTTCCACACATTTGAATCTAAACCCGACCGATTTTGGAGCAACTTAATTTTTGTTCCAATTTTTAGGATTGGCAAAATAAATGTTGTATGAGTACGCTACTCATAACCATGGGTCATATGAATTTTTTTTGCAAAAATTTCATCATCTTTAATCGAGTTTTTATTTTGTACACGTGCTTATATATGTATTTCCACACATTTGAATCTAAACCCGACCGATTTTGGAGCAACTTAATTTTTGTTTAAATTTTGAAGATTGTCAAAAGCAATGTTGTATGAGTACGCTACTCATAACCATGGGTGATATGAATTTTTTTTGCAAAAATTTCAACATCTTTAATCGAGTTTTTATTTTGTACACGTGATTATATATGTATTTCCACACATTTGAGTCTAAACCCGACCGCTTTTGGAGCAACTTAATTTTTGTTCAAATTTTGAAGATTGTCAAAAGCAATGTTGTAAGAGTACGCTACTCATAACCATGGGTCAGATGAATTTTTTTTGCAAAAATTTCAACATCTTTAATCGAGTTTTTATTTTGTACACGTGATTATATATGTATTTCCACATATTGGAGTCTAAACCCGACCGATTTTGGAGCAACATAATTTTTGTTCAAATTTTTAAGATTGGCAAAAGAAATGTTGTATGAGTACGCTACTCATAACCATGGGTCATATGAATTTTTTTTGCAAAAATTTCATCATCTTTAATCGACTTTTTATTTTGTACACGTGATTATATATGTATTTCCACACATTTGAGTCTAAACCCGACCGCTTTTGGAGCAACTTAATTTTTGTTCAAATTTTGAAGATTGTCAAAAGCAATGTTGTATGAGTACGCTACTCATAACCATGGGTCAGATGAATTTTTTTTGCAAAAATTTCAACATCTTTAATCGAGTTTTTATTTTGTACACGTGATTATATATGTATTTCCACATATTGGAGTCTAAACCCGACCGATTTCGGAGCAACTTAATTTTTGTTCAAATTTTTAAGATTGGCAAAAGAAATGTTGGATGAGTACGCTACTCATAACCATGGGTCATATGAATTTTTTTTGCAAAAATTTCAACATCTTTAATCGAGTTTTTATTTTGTACACGTGATTATATATGTATTTCCACATATTGGAGTCTAAACCCGACCGATTTTGGAGCAACTAAATTTTTGTTCAAATTTTTAAGATTGGCAAAAGAAATGTTGTATGAGTACGCTACTCATAACCATGGGTCATATGAATTTTTTTTGCAAAAATTTCATCATCTTTAATCGACTTTTTATTTTGTACACGTGATTATATATGTATTTCCACACATTTGAGTCTAAACCCGACCGCTTTTGGAGCAACTTAATTTTTGTTCAAATTTTGAAGATGGTCAAAAGCAATGTTGTATGAGTACGCTACTCATAACCATGGGTCATATGAATTTTTTTTGCAAACATTTCATCATCTTTTATCGAGTTTTTATTTTGTACACGTGATTATATATTTATTTCCACACATTTGAATCTAAACCCGACCGATTTTGGAGCAACTTAATTTTTGTTCCAATTTTTAGGATTGGCAAAATAAATGTTGTATGAGTACGCTACTCATAACCATGGGTCATATGAATTTTTTTTGCAAAAATTTCATCATCTTTAATCGAGTTTTTATTTTGTACACGTGCTTATATATGTATTTCCACACATTTGAATCTAAACCCGACCGATTTTGGAGCAACTTAATTTTTGTTCAAATTTTGAAGATTGTCAAAAGCAATGTTGTATGAGTACGCTACTCATAACCATGGGTGATATGAATTTTTTTTGCAAAAATTTCAACATCTTTAATCGAGTTTTTATTTTGTACACGTGATTATATATGTATTTCCACACATTTGAGTCTAAACCCGACCGCTTTTGGAGCAACATAATTTTTGTTCAAATTTTGAAGATTGTCAAAAGCAATGTTGTAAGAGTACGCTACTCATAACCATGGGTCAGATGAATTTTTTTTGCAAAAATTTCATCATCTTTAATCGACTTTTTATTTTGTACACGTGATTATATATGTATTTCCACACATTTGAGTCTAAACCCGACCGCTTTTGGAGCAACTTAATTTTTGTTCAAATTTTGAAGATTGTCAAAAGCAATGTTGTATGAGTACGCTACTCATAACCATGGGTCAGATGAATTTTTTTTGCAAAAATTTCAACATCTTTAATCGAGTTTTTATTTTGTACACATGATTATATATGTATTTGCACACATTTGGGTCTAAACCCGACCGATTTTGGAGCAACTTAATTTTTGTTCAAATTTTTAAGATTGGCAAAAGAAATGTTGGATGAGTACGCTACTCATAACCATGGGTCATATGAATTTTTTTTGCAAAAATTTCAACATCTTTAATCGAGTTTTTATTTTGTACACATGATTATATATGTATTTGCACACATTTGGGTCTAAACCCGACCGATTTTGGAGCAACTTAATTTTTGTTCAAATTTTTAAGATATTCAAAAGCAATGTTGTATGAGTACGGTACTCATAACCATGGGTCATATGGATTTTTTTTGCAAAAATTTCATCATCTTTAATCGAGTTTTTATTTTGTACACGTAATTATATTTGTATTTCCACACATTTGAGTCTAAACCCGACCGCTTTTGGAGCAACATAATTTTTGTTCAAATTTTGAAGATTGTCAAAAGCAATGTTGTAAGAGTACGCTACTCATAACCATGGGTCAGATGAATTTTTTTTGCAAAAATTTCATCATCTTTAATCGACTTTTTATTTTGTACACGTGATTATATATGTATTTCCACACATTTGAGTCTAAACCCGACCGCTTTTGGAGCAACTTAATTTTTGTTCAAATTTTTAAGATATTCAAAAGCAATGTTGTATGAGTACGGTACTCATAACCATGGGTCATATGGATTTTTTTTGCAAAAATTTCATCATCTTTAATCGAGTTTTTATTTTGTACACATGATTATATATGTATTTGCACACATTTGGGTCTAAACCCGACCGATTTTGGAGCAACTTAATTTTTGTTCAAATTTTTAAGATATTCAAAAGCAATGTTGTATGAGTACGGTACTCATAACCATGGGTCATATGGATTTTTTTTGCAAAAATTTCATCATCTTTAATCGAGTTTTTATTTTGTACACGTAATTATATTTGTATTTCCACACATTTGAGTCTAAACCCGACCGCTTTTGGAGCAACATAATTTTTGTTCAAATTTTGAAGATTGTCAAAAGCAATGTTGTAAGAGTACGCTACTCATAACCATGGGTCAGATGAATTTTTTTTGCAAAAATTTCATCATCTTTAATCGACTTTTTATTTTGTACACGTGATTATATATGTATTTCCACACATTGGAGTCTAAACCCGACCGATTTCGGAGCAAATTAATTTTTGTTCAAATTTTTAAGATTGGCAAAAGAAATGTTGGATGAGTACGGTACTCATAACCATGGGTCATATGGATTTTTTTTGCAAAAATTTCATCATCTTTAATCGAGTTTTTATTTTGTACACGTAATTATATTTGTATTTCCACACATTTGAGTCTAAACCCGACCGCTTTTGGAGCAACATAATTTTTGTTCAAATTTTGAAGATTGTCAAAAGCAATGTTGTAAGAGTACGGTACTCATAACCATGGGTCATATGGATTTTTTTTGCAAAAATTTCATCATCTTTAATCGAGTTTTTATTTTGTACACGTAATTATATTTGTATTTCCACACATTTGAGTCTAAACCCGACCGATTTTGGAGCAACTTAATTTTTGTTAAAATTTTTAAGATTGGCAAAAGAAATGTTGTATGATTACGCTACTCATTACCATGGGTCATATGAATTTTTTTTGCAAAAATTTGAACATATTTAATCGAGTTTTTATATTGTACACATGATTATATATGTATTTGCAGACATTTGAGTCTAAACCCGACCGATTTTGGAGCAACTTAATTTTTGTTCCAATTTTTAAGATTGTCAAAAGCAATGTTGTATGAGTACGGTACTTATAACCATGGGTCATATGGATTTTTTTTGCAAAAATTTCATCATCTTTAATCGAGTTTTTATTTTGTACACGTAATTATATTTGTATTTCCACACATTTGAGTCTAAACCCGACCGATTTTGGAGCAACTTAATTTTTGTTCAAATTTTGAAGATTGTCAAAAGCAATGCTGTATGAGTACGCTACTCATAACCATGGGTCATATGAATTTTTTTTGCAAAAATTTCATCATCTTTAATCGAGTTTTTATTTTGTACACGTGATTATATATGTATTTCCACACATTTGAGTCTAAACCCGACCGCTTTTGGAGCAACTTAATTTTTGTTCAAATTTTGAAGATTGTCAAAAGCAATGTTGTAAGAGTACGCTACTCATAACCATGGGTCAGATGAATTTTTTTTGCAAAAATTTCAACATCTTTAATCGAGTTTTTATTTTGTACACGTGATTATATATGTATTTCCACATATTGGAGTCTAAACCCGACCGATTTTGGAGCAACATAATTTTTGTTCAAATTTTTAAGATTGGCAAAAGAAATGTTGTATGAGTACGCTACTCATAAACATGGGTCATATGAATTTTTTTTGCAAAAATTTCATCATCTTTAATCGACTTTTTATTTTGTACACGTGATTATATATGTATTTCCACACATTTGAGTCTAAACCCGACCGATTTTGGAGCAACTTAATTTTTGTTAAAATTTTTAAGATTGGCAAAAGAAATGTTGTATGATTACGCTACTCATTACCATGGGTCATATGAATTTTTTTTGCAAAAATTTGAACATCTTTAATCGAGTTTTTATATTGTACACATGATTATATATGTATTTGCAGACATTTGAGTCTAAACCCGACCGATTTTGGAGCAACTTAATTTTTGTTCAAATTTTGAAGATTGTCAAAAGCATTGTTGTATGAGTACGCTACTCATAACCATGGGTCATATGAATTTTTTTTTGCAAAAATTTCATCATCTTTAATCGAGTTTTTATTTTGTACACGTGATTATATATGTATTTCCACATTTTTGAGTCTAAACCCGACCGATTTTGGAGCAACTTAATTTTTGTTCCAATTTTTAGGATTGGCAAAATAAATGTTGTATGAGTACGCTACTCATAACCATGGGTCATATGAATTTTTTTTGCAAAAATTTCATCATCTTTAATCGAGTTTTTATTTTGTACACGTGCTTATATATGTATTTCCACACATTTGAATCTAAACCCGACCGATTTTGGAGCAACTTAATTTTTGTTCAAATTTTGAAGATTGTCAAAAGCAATGCTGTATGAGTACGCTACTCATAACCATGGGTCATATGAATTTTTTTTGCAAAAATTTCATCATCTTTAATCGAGTTTTTATTTTGTACACGTGATTATATATGTATTTCCACACATTTGAGTCTAAACCCGACCGCTTTTGGAGCAACTTAATTTTTGTTCAAATTTTGAAGATTGTCAAAAGCAATGTTGTAAGAGTACGCTACTCATAACCATGGGTCAGATGAATTTTTTTTGCAAAAATTTCAACATCTTTAATCGAGTTTTTATTTTGTACACGTGATTATATATGTATTTCCACATATTGGAGTCTAAACCCGACCGATTTTGGAGCAACATAATTTTTGTTCAAATTTTTAAGATTGGCAAAAGAAATGTTGTATGAGTACGCTACTCATAAACATGGGTCATATGAATTTTTTTTGCAAAAATTTCATCATCTTTAATCGACTTTTTATTTTGTACACGTGATTATATATGTATTTCCACACATTTGAGTCTAAACCCGACCGCTTTTGGAGCAACTTAATTTTTGTTAAAATTTTGAAGATTGTCAAAAGCAATGTTGTATGAGTACGCTACTCATAACCATGGGTCAGATGAATTTTTTTTGCAAAAATTTCAACATCTTTAATAGAGTTTTTATTTTCTACACGTGATTATATATGTATTTCCACATATTGGAGTCTAAACCCGACCGATTTCGGAGCAACTTAATTTTTGTTCAAATTTTTAAGATTGGCAAAAGAAATGTTGGATGAGTACGCTACTCATAACCATGGGTCATATGAATTTTTTTTGCAAAAATTTCAATATCTTTAATCGAGTTTTTATTTTGTACACATGATTATATATGTATTTGCACACATTTGGGTCTAAACCCGACCGATTTTGGAGCAACCTAATTTTTGTTCAAATTTTTAAGATATTCAAAAGCAATGTTGTATGAGTACGGTACTCATAACCATGGGTCATATGGATTTTTTTTGCAAAAATTTCATCATCTTTAATCGAGTTTTTATTTTGTACACGTAATTATATTTGTATTTCCACACATTTGAGTCTAAACCCGACCGATTTTGGAGCAACTTAATTTTTGTTAAAATTTTTAAGATTGGCAAAAGAAATGTTGTATGAGTACGCTACTCATTACCATGGGTCATATGAATTTTTTTTGCAAAAATTTGAACATCTTTAATCGAGTTTTTATATTGTACATACACATGATTATATATGTATTTGCAGACATTTGAGTCTAAACCCGACCGATTTTGGAGCAACTTAATTTTTGTTCCAATTTTTAAGATTGTCAAAAGCAATGTTGTATGAGTACGGTACTTATAACCATGGGTCATATGGATTTTTTTTGCAAAAATTTCATCATCTTTAATCGAGTTTTTATTTTGTACACGTAATTATATTTGTATTTCCACACATTTGAGTCTAAAGCCGACCGATTTTGGAGCAACTTAATTTTTGTTCAAATTTTGAAGATTGTCAAAAGCATTGTTGTATGAGTACGCTACTCATAACCATGGGTCATATGAATTTTTTTTTGCAAAAATTTCATCATCTTTAATCGAGTTTTTATTTTGTACACGTGATTATATATGTATTTCCACATTTTTGAGTCTTAACCCGACCGAGTTTGGAGCAACTTAATTTTTGTTCCAATTTTGAAGATTGTCAAAAGCAATGTTGTGGGAGTACGCTACTCGTAACCATTAGTCATATGAATTTTTTTTGCAAAAATTGCAACATCTTTAATCGAGTTTTTATTTTGTACACGTGATTATATATGTATTTCTACACATTTGAGTCTAAACCCGACCTATTTGGAGCAGCTTAATTTTTGTTCAAATTTTTAAGATTGTCAAAAGCAATGTTGTATGAGTACGCTACTCAGAAAAATGGGTCACATGGATTTTTTCATCATCTTTAATCGAGTTTTTATTTTGTACACGTGATTATATATGTATTTCCACACATTTGAGTCTAAACCCGACCGATCTGGGAGCCACTTAATTTTTGTTCAAATTTTTAAGAATGTCAAAAGCAATGTTGTATGAGTACGCTACTCATAACAATTCGTCATATGAATTTTTTTTGGAAAAATTTCATCATCTTTAATCGAGTTTTTATTTTGTACACGGGATTATATGTATATGTAATTCCACACATTTGAGTCTAAACCCGACCTATTTGGAGCAACTTAATTTTTGTTCCAATTTTGAATATTGTCAAAAGCAATGTTGTATGAGTACGCTGCTCATAACCATAGGTCATATGAATTTTTTTTGCAAAAATTTCAACATCTTTAATCGAGTTTTTATTTTGTACACGTGATTATATGTATATGTATTTCCACACATTTGAGTCTAAACCCGACCGATTTAGGAGGAACTTAATTTTTGTTCAAATTTTGAAGATTGTCAAAAGCAATGTTGTATGAGTACGCTACTCATAACCATGGGTCATATGAATTTTTTTTGCAAAAATTTCATCATCTTTAATCGAGTTTTTATTTTGTACACGTGCTTATATATGTATTTCCACACATTTGAATCTAAACCCGACCGATTTTGGAGCAACTTAATTTTTGTTCAAATTTTGAAGATTGTCAAAAGCAATGTTGTATGAGTACGCTACTCATAACCATGGGTCATATGAATTTTTTTTGCAAAAATTTCAACATCTTTAATCGAGTTTTTATTTTGTACACGTGATTATATATGTATTTCCACACATTTGAGTCTAACCCGACCGCTTTTGGAGCAACTTAATTTTTGTTCAAATTTTGAAGATTGTCAAAAGCAATGTTGTATGAGTACGCTACTCATAACCATGGGTCAGATGAATTTTTTTTGCAAAAATTTCAACA
Organism: Philophylla caesio; assembly: GCA_963971545.1. Lineage (NCBI taxonomy): Eukaryota > Metazoa > Arthropoda > Insecta > Diptera > Tephritidae > Philophylla > Philophylla caesio. The sequence continues at coordinate 98,921,526 of OZ020604.1, read as the reverse complement.
TCTTTAATCGAGTTTTTATTTTGTACATGTTGTATTTCCACACAGTTGAGTCTAAACCCGACCGATTTTGGAGCAACTTAATTTTTGTTCAAATTTTGAAGATTGTCAAAAGCAATGTTGTATGAGTACGCTACTCATAACCATGGGTCATATGAATTTTTTTTGCAAAAATTTCAACATCTTTAATCGAGTTTTTATTTTGTACACGTGATTATATATGTATTTCCACACATTTGAGTCTAACCCGACCGCTTTTGGAGCAACTTAATTTTTGTTCAAATTTTGAAGATTGTCAAAAGCAATGTTGTATGAGTACGCTACTCATAACCATGGGTCATATGAATTTTTTTTGCAAAAATTTCAACATCTTTAATCGAGTTTTTATTTTGTACACGTGATTATATATGTATTTCCACACATTTGAGTCTAACCCGACCGCTTTTGGAGCAACTTAATTTTTGTTCAAATTTTGAAGATTGTCAAAAGCAATGTTGTATGAGTACGCTACTCATAACCATGGGTCAGATGAATTTTTTTTGCAAAAATTTCAACATCTTTAATCGAGTTTTTATTTTGTACATGTTGTATTTCCACACAGTTGAGTCTAAACCCGACCGATTTTGGAGCAACTTAATTTTTGTTCAAATTTTGAAGATTGTCAAAAGCAATGTTGTATGAGTACGCTACTCATAACCATGGGTCATATGAATTTTTTTTGCAAAAATTTCAACATCTTTAATCGAGTTTTTATTTTGTACACGTGATTATATATGTATTTCCACACATTTGAGTCTAACCCGACCGCTTTTGGAGCAACTTAATTTTTGTTCAAATTTTGAAGATTGTCAAAAGCAATGTTGTATGAGTACGCTACTCATAACCATGGGTCAGATGAATTTTTTTTGCAAAAATTTCAACATCTTTAATCGAGTTTTTATTTTGTACATGTTGTATTTCCACACAGTTGAGTCTAAACCCGACCGATTTTGGAGCAACTTAATTTTTGTTCCAATTTTGAATATTGTCAAAAGCAATGTTGTATGAGTACGCTACTCATAACCATGGGTCATATGAATTTTTTTTGCAAAAATTTCATCATCTTTAATCGAGTTTTTATTTTGTACACGTGATTATATATGTATTTCCACACATTTGAGGCTAAACCCGACCGATTTTGGAGCAACTTAATTTTTGTTAAAATATTGAAGATTGTCAAAAGCAATGTTGTATGAGTACGCTACTCATAACTATGGGTCATATGATTTTTTTTTGCAAAAATTTCAACATCTTTAATCGAGTTTTTATTTTGTACACGTGATTATATATGTATTTCCACACATTTGAGTCTAAACCCGACCGATTTTGGAGCAACTTAATTTTTGTTCAAATTTTTAAGGTTGGCAAAAGAAATGTTGTATGAGTACGCTACTCATAACAATGGGTCATACGCTACTCATAACAATGCGTAATATGGATTTTTTTGCAAAAATTTCATCATCTTTAATCGAGTTTTTATTTTGTACACGTGATTATATATGTATTTCCACACATTTGAGTCTAAACCCGACCGATTTTGGAGCAACTTAATTTTTGTTCAAATTTTGAAGATTGTCAAAAGCAATGTTGTATGAGTACGCTCTTCATAACCATGGGTCATATGAATTTTTTTTGCAAAAATTTCAACATCTTTAATCGAGTTTTTATTTTGTACACGTGATTATATATGTATTTCCACACATTTGAGGCTAAACCCGACCGATTTTGGAACAACTTAATTTTTGTTAAAATTTTGAAGATTGTCAAAAGCAATATTGTATGAGTACGCTACTCATAACCATGGGTCATATGCTTTTTTTTGCAAAAATTTCAACATCTTTAATCGAGTTTTTATTTTGTACAAGTGATTATATATGTATTTCCACACATTTGAGTCTAAACCCGACCGCTTTTGGAGCAACTTAATTTTTGTTCCAATTTTGAAGATTTTCAAAAGCAATGTTGTATGAGTACGCTACTCATAACAATGGGTCATACGCTACTCATAACAATGCGTCATATGAATTTTTTTGCAAAAATTTCATCATCTTTAATCGAGTTTTTATTTTGTACACGTGATTATATATGTATTTCCACACATTTGAGTCTAAACCCGACCGATTTTGGAGCAACTTAATTTTTGTTCAAATTTTTAAGATTGTCAAAATCAATGTTGTATGAGTACGCTACTCATAACCATGGGTCATATGAATTTTTTTTGCAAAAATTTCATTATCTTTAATCGAGTTTTTATTTTGTACACGTGATTATATATGTATTTCCACACATTTGAGGCTAAACCCGACCGATTTTGGAGCAACTTAATTTTTGTTGAAATTTTGAAGATTGTCAAAAGCAATGTTGTATGAGTACGCTACTCATAACCATGGGTCATATGATTTTTTTTTGCAAAAATTTCAACATCTTTAATCGAGTTTTTATTTTGTACAAGTGATTATATATGTATTTCCACACATTTGAGTCTAAACCCGACCGCTTTTGGAGCAACTTAATTTTTGTTCCAATTTTGAAGATTTTCAAAAGCAATGTTGTATGAGTACGCTACTCATAACAATGGGTCATACGCTACTCATAACAATGCGTCATATGGATTTTTTTGCAAAAATTTCATCATCTTTAATCGAGTTTTTATTTTGTACACGTGATTATATATGTATTTCCACACATTTGAGTCTAAACCCGACCGATTTTGGAGCAACTTAATTTTTGTTTAAATTTTGAAGACTGTCAAAAGCAATGTTGTATGAGTACGCTCTTCATAACCATGGGTCATATGAATTTTTTTTGCAAAAATTTCAACATCTTTAATCGAGTTTTTATTTTGTACACGTGATTATATATGTATTTCCACACATTTGAGTCTAAACCCGACCGCTTTTGGAGCAACTTAATTTTTGTTCAAATTTTGAAGATGGTCAAAAGCAATGTTGTATGAGTACGCTACTCATAACCATGGGTCATATGAATTTTTTTTGCAAACGTTTCATCATCTTTTATCGAGTTTTTATTTTGTACACGTGATTATATATTTATTTCCACACATTTGAATCTAAACCCGACCGATTTTGGAGCAACTTAATTTTTGTTCCAATTTTAAGGATTGGCAAAATAAATGTTGTATGAGTACGCTACTCATAACCATGGGTCATATGAATTTTTTTTGCAAAAATTTCATCATCTTTAATCGAGTTTTTATTTTGTACACGTGCTAATATATGTATTTCCACACATTTGAATCTAAACCCGACCGATTTTGGAGCAACTTAATTTTTGTTCAAATTTTGAAGATTGTCAAAAGCAATGTTGTATGAGTACGCTACTCATAACAATGGGTCATATGAATTTTTTTTGCAAAAATTTCAACATCTTTAATCGAGTTTTTATTTTGTACACGTGATTATATATGTATTTCCACACATTTGAGTCTAAACCCGACCGCTTTTGGAGCAACTTAATTTTTGTTCAAATTTTAAAGATTGTCAAAAGCAATGTTGTATGAGTACGCTACTCAGAAAAATGGGTCATATGGATTTTTTTTGCAAAAATTTCATCATCTTTAATCGAGTTTTTATTTTGTACACGTGATTGTATATGTATTTCCACACATTTGAGTCTAAACCCGACCGCTTTTGGAGCAACTTAATTTTTGTTCCAATTTTGAAGATTTTCAAAAGCAGTGTTGTATGAGTACGCTACTCATAACAATGGGTCATACGCTACTCATAACAATGCGTCATATGGATTTTTTTGCACAAATTTCATCATCTTTAATCGAGTTTTTATTTTGTACACGTGGTTATATATGTATTTCCACACATTTGAGTCTAAACCCGACCGATTTTGGAGCAACTTAATTTTTGTTCAAATTTTGAAGATTGTCAAAAGCAATGTTGTATGAGTACGCTCTTCATAACCATGGGTCATATGAATTTTTTTTGCAAAAATTTCAACATCTTTAATCGAGTTCTTATTTTGTACACGTGATTATATATGTATTTCCACACATTTGAGTCTAAACCCGACCGCTTTTGGAGCAACTTAATTTTTGTTCAAATTTTGAAGATGGTCAAAAGCAATGTTGTATGAGTACGCTACTCATAACCTTGGGTCATATGAATTTTTTTTGCAAACATTTCATCATCTTTTATCGAGTTTTTATTTTGTACACGTGATTATATATTTATTTCCACACATTTGAATCTAAACCCGACCGATTTTGGAGCAACTTAATTTTTGTTCAAATTTTGAAGATTGTCAAAAGCAATGTTGTATGAGTACGCTCTTCATAACCATGGGTCATATGAATTTTTTTTGCAAAAATTTCAACATCTTTAATCGAGTTCTTATTTTGTACACGTGATTATATATGTATTTCCACACATTTGAGTCTAAACCCGACCGCTTTTGGAGCAACTTAATTTTTGTTCAAATTTTGAAGATGGTCAAAAGCAATGTTGTATGAGTACGCTACTCATAACCATGGGTCATATGAATTTTTTTTGCAAACATTTCATCATCTTTTATCGAGTTTTTATTTTGTACACGTGATTATATATTTATTTCCACACATTTGAATCTAAACCCGACCGATTTTGGAGCAACTTAATTTTTGTTCCAATTTTAAGGATTGGCAAAATAAATGTTGTATGAGTACGCTACTCATAACCATGGGTCATATGAATTTTTTTTGCAAAAATTTCATCATCTTTAATCGAGTTTTTATTTTGTACACGTGCTTATATATGTATTTCCACACATTTGAATCTAAACCCGACCGATTTTGGAGCAACTTAATTTTTGTTCAAATTTTGAAGATTGTCAAAAGCAATGTTGTATGAGTACGCTACTCATAACAATGGGTCATATGAATTTTTTTTGCAAAAATTTCAACATCTTTAATCGAGTTTTTATTTTGTACACGTGATTATATATGTATTTCCACACATTTGAGTCTAAACCCGACCGCTTTTGGAGCAACTTAATTTTTGTTCAAATTTTAAAGATTGTCAAAAGCAATGTTGTATGAGTACGCTACTCAGAAAAATGGGTCATATGGATTTTTTTTGCAAAAATTTCATCATCTTTAATCGAGTTTTTATTTTGTACACGTGATTGTATATGTATTTCCACACATTTGAGTCTAAACCCGACCGATTTTGGAGCAACTTGATTTTTGTTCAAATTTTTAAGATTGTCAAAATCAATGTTGTATGAGTACGCTACTCATAACCATGGGTCATATGAATTTTTTTTGCAAAAATTTCATCATCTTTAATCGAGTTTTTATTTTGTACACGTGATTATATATGTATTTCCACACATTTGAGGCTAAACCCGACCGATTTTGGAGCAACTTAATTTTTGTTAAAATATTGAAGATTGTCAAAAGCAATGTTGTATGAGTACGCTACTCATAACCATGGGTCATATGATTTTTTTTTGCAAAAATTTCAACATCTTTAATCGAGTTTTTATTTTGTACAAGTGATTATATATGTATTTCCACACATTTGAGTCTAAACCCGACCGATTTTGGAGCAACTTAATTTTTGTTCAAATTTTTAAGGTTGGCAAAAAAAATGTTGTATGAGTACGCTACTCATAACAATGGGTCATACGCTACTCATAACAATGCGTCATATGGATTTTTTTGCAAAAATTTCATCATCTTTAATCGAGTTTTTATTTTGTACACGTGATTATATATGTATTTCCACACATTTGGGTCTAAACCCGACCGATTTTGGAGCAACTTAATTTTTGTTCAAATTTTGAAGATTGTCAAAAGCAATGTTGTATGAGTACGCTCTTCATAACCATGGGTCATATGAATTTTTTTTGCAAAAATTTCAACATCTTTAATCGAGTTTTTATTTTGTACACGTGATTATATATGTATTTCCACACATTTGAGGCTAAACCCGACCGATTTTGGAGCAACTTAATTTTTGTTAAAATTTTGAAGATTGTCAAAAGCAATGTTGTATGAGTACGCTACTCATAACCATGGGTCATATGATTTTTTTTTGCAAAAATTTCAACATCTTTAATCGAGTTTTTATTTTGTACAAGTGATTATATATGTATTTCCACACATTTGAGTCTAAACCCGACCGCTTTTGGAGCAACTTAATTTTTGTTCCAATTTTGAAGATTTTCAAAAGCAATGTTGTATGAGTACGCTACTCATAACAATGGGTCATACGCTACTCATAACAATGCGTCATATGGATTTTTTTGCAAAAATTTCATCATCTTTAATCGAGTTTTTATTTTGTACACGTGATTATATATGTATATTCACACATTTGAGTCTAAACCCGACCGATTTTGGAGCAACTTAATTTTTGTTCAAATTTTTAAGATTGTCAAAATCAATGTTGTTGAGTACGCTACTCATAACCATGGGTCATATGAATTTTTTTTGCAAAAATTTCATCATCTTTAATCGAGTTTTTATTTTGTACACGTGATTATATATGTATTTCCACACATTTGAGGCTAAACCCGACCGATTTTGGAGCAACTTAATTTTTGTTAAAATTTTGAAGATTGTCAAAAGCAATGTTGTATGAGTACGCTACTCATAACCATGGGTCATATGATTTTTTTTTGCAAAAATTTCAACATCTTTAATTGAGTTTTTATTTTGTACAAGTGATTATATATGTATTTCCACACATTTGAGTCTAAACCCGACCGCTTTTGGAGCAACTTAATTTTTGTTCCAATTTTGAAGATTTTCAAAAGCAGTGTTGTATGAGTACGCTACTCATAACAATGGGTCATACGCTACTCATAACAATGCGTCATATGGATTTTTTTGCACAAATTTCATCATCTTTAATCGAGTTTTTATTTTGTACACGTGGTTATATATGTATTTCCACACATTTGAGTCTAAACCCGACCGATTTTGGAGCAACTTAATTTTTGTTCAAATTTTGAAGATTGTCAAAAGCAATGTTGTATGAGTACGCTCTTCATAACCATGGGTCATATGAATTTTTTTTGCAAAAATTTCAACATCTTTAATCGAGTTCTTATTTTGTACACGTGATTATATATGTATGTATTTCCACACATTTGAGTCTAAACCCGACCGCTTTTGGAGCAACTTAATTTTTGTTCAAATTTTGAAGATGGTCAAAAGCAATGTTGTATGAGTACGCTACTCATAACCTTGGGTCATATGAATTTTTTTTGCAAACATTTCATCATCTTTTATCGAGTTTTTATTTTGTACACGTGATTATATATTTATTTCCACACATTTGAATCTAAACCCGACCGATTTTGGAGCAACTTAATTTTTGTTCCAATTTTTAGGATTGGCAAAATAAATGTTGTATGAGTACGCTACTCATAACCATGGGTCATATGAATTTTTTTTGCAAAAATTTCATCATCTTTAATCGAGTTTTTATTTTGTACACGTGCTTATATATGTATTTCCACACATTTGAATCTAAACCCGACCGATTTTGGAGCAACTTAATTTTTGTTCAAATTTTGAAGATTGTCAAAAGCAATGTTGTATGAGTACGCTACTCATAACCATGGGTCATATGAATTTTTTTTGCAAAAATTTCAACATCTTTAATCGAGTTTTTATTTTGTACACGTGATTATATATGTATTTCCACACATTTGAGTCTAAACCCGACCGCTTTTGGAGCAACTTAATTTTTGTTCAAATTTTGAAGATTGTCAAAAGCAATGTTGTAAGAGTACGCTACTCATAACCATGGGTCAGATGAATTTTTTTGCAAAAATTTCAACATCTTTAATCGAGTTTTTATTTTGTACACGTGATTATATATGTATTTCCACATATTGGAGTCTAAACCCGACCGATTTTGGAGCAACTTAATTTTTGTTCAAATTTTTAAGATTGGCAAAAGAAATGTTGTATGAGTACGCTACTCATAACCATGGGTCATATGAATTTTTTTTGCAAAAATTTCATCATCTTTAATCGACTTTTTATTTTGTACACGTGATTATATATGTATTTCCACACATTTGAGTCTAAACCCGACGGCTTTTGGAGCAACTTAATTTTTGTTAAAATTTTGAAGATTGTCAAAAGCAATGTTGTATGAGTACGCTACTCATAACCATGGGTCAGATGAATTTTTTTTGCAAAAATTTCAACATCTTTAATCGAGTTTTTATTTTGTACACGTGATTATATATGTATTTCCACATATTGGAGTCTAAACCCGACCGATTTTGGAGCAACTTAATTTTTGTTAAAATTTTTAAGATTGGCAAAAGAAATGTTGTATCAGTACGCTACTCGTAACCATGGGTCATATGAATTTTTTTTGCAAAAATTTCAACATCTTTAATCGAGTTTTTATTTTGTACACATGATTATATATGTATTTGCACACATTTGGGTCTAAACCCGACCGATTTTGGAGCAACTTAATTTTTGTTCAAATTTTGAAGATTGTGAAAAGCAATGTTGTATGAGTACGCTCCTCATAACCATGGGTCATATGGATTTTTTTTGCAAAAATTTCATCATCTTTAATCGAGTTTTTATTTTGTACACGTGATTAAATATGTATTTCCAAACATTTGAGTCTAAACCCGACCGATTTTGGAGCAACTTAATTTTTGTTAAAATTTTTAAGATTGGCAAAAGAAATGTTGTATGAGTACGCTACTCATTACCATGGGTCATATGAATTTTTTTTGCAAAAATTTGAACATCTTTAATCGAGTTTTTATATTGTACACATGATTATATATGTATTTGCAGACATTTGAGTCTAAACCCGACCGATTTTGGAGCAACTTAATTTTTGTTCAAATTTTGAAGATTGTCAAAAGCATTGTTGTATGAGTACGGTACTTATAACCATGGGTCATATGGATTTTTTTTGCAAAAATTTCATCATCTTTAATCGAGTTTTTATTTTGTACACGTAATTATATTTGTATATCCACACATTTGAGTCTAAACCCGACCGATTTTGGAGCAACTTAATTTTTGTTCAAATTTTGAAGATTGTCAAAAGCATTGTTGTATGAGTACGCTACTCATAACCATGGGTCATATGAATTTTTTTTTGCAAAAATTTCATCATCTTTAATCGAGTTTTTATTTTGTACACGTGATTATATATGTATTTCCACATTTTTGAGTCTAAACCCGACCGATTTTGGACCAACTTAATTTTTGTTCCAATTTTGAAGATTGTCAAAAGCAATGTTGTGGGAGTACGCTACTCGTAACCATGGGTCATATGAATTTTTTTTGCAAAAATTGCAACATCTTTAATCGAGTTTTTATTTTGTACACGTGATTATATATGTATTTCTACACATTTGAGTCTAAACCCGACCTATTTGGAGCAGCTTAATTTTTGTTCAAATTTGTAAGATTGTCAAAAGCAATGTTGTATGAGTACGCTACTCAGAAAAATGGGTCATATGGATTTTTTTTGCAAAAATTTCATCATCTTTAATCGAGTTTTTATTTTGTACACGTGATTATATATGTATTTCCACACATTTGAGTCTAAACCCGACCGATTTTGGAGCAACTTAATTTTTGTTCAAGTTTTTAAGATTGTCAAAAGCAATGTTGTATGAGTACGCTGCTCATAACAATGGGTAATATGGATTTTTTTGCAAAAATTTCATCATCTTTGATCGAGTTTTTATTTTGTACACGTGATTACATATGTATTTCCACACATTTGAGTCTAAACCCGACCGATCTTGGAGCCACTTAATTTTTGTTCAAATTTTTAAGAATGTCAAAAGCAATGTTGTATGAGTACGCTACTCATAACAATTCGTCATATGCATTTTTTTTGCAAAAATTTCATCATCTTTAATCGAGTTTTTATTTTGTACACGGGATTATATGTATATGTAATTCCACACATTTGAGTCTAAACCCGACCGATTTTGGAGCAACTTAATTTTTGTTCCAATTTTGAATATTTTCAAAAGCAATGTTGTATGAGTACGCTGCTCATAACCATAGGTCATATGAATTTTTTTTGCAAAAATTTCAACATCTTTAATCGAGTTTTTATTTTGTACACGTGATTATATATGTATTTCCACACATTTGAGTCTAAACCCGACCGATTTAGGAGGAACTTAATTTTTGTTCAAATTTTGAAGATTGTCAAAAGCAATGTTGTATGAGTACGCTACTCATAACCATGGGTCATATGAATTTTTTTTGCAAAAATTTCATCATCTTTAATCGAGTTTTTATTTTGTACACGTGCTTATATATGTATTTCCACACATTTGAATCTAAACCCGACCGATTTTGGAGCAACTTAATTTTTGTTCAAATTTTGAAGATTGTCAAAAGCAATGTTGTATGAGTACGCTACTCATAACCATGGGTCAGATGAATTTTTTTTGCAAAAATTTCAACATCTTTAATCGAGTTTTTATTTTGTACAAGTGATTATATATGTATTTCCACACATTTGAGTCTAAACCCGACCGATTTTGGAGCAACTTAATTTTTGTTCAAATTTTTAAGATTGTCAAAATCAATGTTGTATGAGTACGCTACTCATAACCATGGGTCATATGAATTTTTTTTGCAAAAATTTCATCATCTTTAATCGAGTTTTTATTTTGTACACGTGATTATATATGTATTTCCACACATTTGAGGCTAAACCCGACCGATTTTGGAGCAACTTAATTTTTGTTAAAATTTTGAAGATTGTCAAAAGCAATGTTGTATGAGTACGCTACTCATAACCATGGGTCATATGATTTTTTTTTGCAAAAATTTCAACATCTTTAATCGAGTTTTTATTTTGTACACGTGATTGTATATGTATTTCCACACATTTGAATCTAAACCCGACCGATTTTAGAGGAACTTAATTTTTGTTCAAATTTTGAAGATTGTCAAAAGCAATGTTGTATGAGTACGCTACTCAGAAAAATGGGTCATATGGATTTTTTTTGCAAAAATTTCATCATCTTTAATCGAGTTTTTATTTTGTACACGTGCTTATATGTATATGTATTTCCACACATTTGAATCTAAACCCGACCGATTTTGGAGCAACTTAAGTTTTGTTCAAATTTTGAAGATTGTCAAAAGCAATGTTGTATGAGTACGCTACTCGTAACCATGGGTCAGATGAATTTTTTTTGCAAAAATTTCAACATCTTTAATCGAGTTTTTATTTTGTACAAGTGATTATGTATGAGTACGCTACTCAGAAAAATGGGTCATATGGATTTTTTTTGCAAAAATTTCATCATCTTTAATCGAGTTTTTATTTTGTACACGTGATTGTATATGTATTTCCACACATTTGAGTCTAAACCCGACCGATTTTGGAGCAACTTAATTTTTGTTCAAATTTTGAAGATTGTCAAAAGCAATGTTGTATGAGTACGCTACTCATAACAATTCGTCATATGAATTTTTTTTGCAAAAATTTCATCATCTTTAATCGAGTTTTTATTTTGTACACGGGATTATATGTATATGTAATTCCACACATTTGAGTCTAAACCCGACCGATTTTGGAGCAACTGAATTTTTGTTCCAATTTTGAATATTGTCAAAAGCAATGTTGTATGAGTACGCTGCTCATAACCATAGCTCATATGAATTTTTTTTGCAAAAATTGCAACATCTTTAATCGAGTTTTTATTTTGTACACGTGATTATATATGTATTTCTACACATTTGAGTCTAAACCCGACCTATTTGGAGCAGCTTAATTTTTGTTCAAATTTTTAAGATTGTCAAAAGCAATGTTGTATGAGTACGCTACTCAGAAAAATGGGTCATATGGATTTTTTTTGCAAAAATTTCATCATCTTTAATCGAGTTTTTATTTTGTACACGTGATTATATATGTATTTCCACACATTTGAGTCTAAACCCGACCGATTTAGGAGGAACTTAATTTTTGTTCCAATTTTGAAGATTGTCAAAAGCAATGTTGTATGAGTACGCTACTCATAACCATGGGTCATATGAATTTTTTTTTCAAAAATTTCAACATCTTTAATCGAGTTTTTATTTTGTACACGTGATTATATATGTATTTCCACACATTTGAGTCTAACCCGACCGCTTTTGGAGCAACTTAATTTTTGTTCAAATTTTGAAGATTGTCAAAAGCAATGTTGTATGAGTACGCTACTCATAACCATGGGTCAGATGAATTTTTTTTGCAAAAATTTCAACATCTTTAATCGAGTTTTTATTTTGTACACGTGATTATATATGTATTTCCACACATTTGAGTCTAAACCCGACCGATTTTGGAGCAACTTAATTTTTGTTCAAATTTTTAAGATTGGCAAAAGAAATGTTGTATGAGTACGCTACTCATAACCATGGGTCATATGAATTTTTTTTGCAAAAATTTCATCATCTTTAATCGAGTTTTTATTTTGTACACGTGATTATATATGTATTTCCACACATTTGAGGCTAAACCCGACCGATTTTGGAGCAACTTAATTTTTGTTAAAATTTTGAAGATTGTCAAAAGCAATGTTGTATGAGTACGCTACTCATAACCATGGGTCATATGAATTTTTTTTGCAAAAATTTCATCATCTTTAATCGAGTTTTTATTTTGTACACGTGCTTATATATGTATTTCCACACATTTGAATCGAAACCCGACCGATTTTGGAGCAACTTAATTTTTGTTCAAATTTTGAAGATTGTCAAAAGCAATGTTGTATGAGTACGCTACTCATAACCATGAGTCAGATGAATTTTTTTTGCAAAAATTTCAACATCTTTAATCGAGTTTTTATTTTGTACAAGTGATTATATATGTATTTCCACACATTTGAGTCTAAACCCGACCGATTTTGGAGCAACTTAATTTTTGTTCAAATTTTAAAGATTGTCAAAAGCAATGTTGTATGAGTACGCTACTCAGAAAAATGGGTCATATGGATTTTTTTTGCAAAAATTTCATCATCTTTAATCGAGTTTTTATTTTGTACACGTGATTGTATATGTATTTCCACACATTTGAGTCTAAACCCGACCGATTTTGGAGCAACTTAATTTTTGTTCAAATTTTTAAGATTGTCAAAATCAATGTTGTATGAGTACGCTACTCATAACCATGGGTCATATGAATTTTTTTTGCAAAAATTTCATCATCTTTAATCGAGTTTTTATTTTGTACACGTGATTATATATGTATTTCCACACATTTGAGGCTAAACCCGACCGATTTTGGAGCAACTTAATTTTTGTTAAAATTTTGAAGATTGTCAAAAGCGATGTTGTATGAGTACGCTACTCATAACCATGGGTCATATGATTTTTTTTGCAAAAATTTCAACATCTTTAATCGAGTTTTTATTTTGTACAAGTGATTATATATGTATTTCCACACATTTGAATCTAAACCCGACCGATTTTGGAGGAACTTAATTTTTGTTCAAATTTTGAAGATTGTCAAAAGCAATGTTGTATGAGTACGCTACTCAGAAAAATGGGTCATATGGATTTTTTTTGCAAAAATTTCATCATCTTTAATCGAGTTTTTATTTTGTACACGTGCTTATATATGTATTTCCACACATATGAATCTAAACCCGACCGATTTTGGAGCAACTTAATTTTTGTTCAAATTTTGAAGATTGTCAAAAGCAATGTTGTATGAGTACGCTACTCATAACCATGGGTCAGATGAATTTTTTTTGCAAAAATTTCAACATCTTTAATCGAGTTTTTATTTTGTACAAGTGATTATGTATGAGTACGCTACTCAGAAAAATGGGTCATATGGATTTTTTTTGCAAAAATTTCATCATCTTTAATCGAGTTTTTATTTTGTACACGTGATTGTATATGTATTTCCACACATTTGAGTCTAAACCCGACCGATTTTGGAGCAACTTAATTTTTGTTCAAATTTTGAAGATTGTCAAAAGCAATGTTGTATGAGTACGCTACTCAGAAAAATGGGTCATATGGATTTTTTTTGCAAAAATTTCATCATCTTTAATCGAGTTTTTATTTTGTACACGTGATTATATATGTATTTCCACACATTTGAGTCTAAACCCGACCGATTTAGGAGGAACTTAATTTTTGTTCAAATTTTGAAGATTGTCAAAAGCAATGTTGTATGAGTACGGTACTCATAACCATGGGTCATATGAATTTTTTTTTCAAAAATTTCAACATCTTTAATCGAGTTTTTATTTTGTACACGTGATTATATATGTATTTCCACACATTTGAGTCTAACCCGACCGCTTTTGGAGCAACTTAATTTTTGTTCAAATTTTGAAGATTGTCAAAAGCAATGTTGTATGAGTACGCTACTCATAACCATGGGTCAGATGAATTTTTTTTGCAAAAATTTCAACATCTTTAATCGAGTTTTTATTTTGTACACGTGATTATATATGTATTTCCACACATTTGAGTCTAAACCCGACCGATTTTGGAGCAACTTAATTTTTGTTCAAATTTTTAAGATTGTCAAAATCAATGTTGTATGAGTACGCTACTCATAACCATGGGTCATATGAATTTTTTTTGCAAAAATTTCATCATCTTTAATCGAGTTTTTATTTTGTACACGTGATTGTATATGTATTTCCACACATTTGAGTCTAAACCCGACCGATTTTGGAGCAACTTAATTTTTGTTCAAATTTTTAAGATTGTCAAAATCAATGTTGTATGAGTACGCTACTCATAACCATGGGTCATATGAATTTTTTTTGCAAAAATTTCATCATCTTTAATCGAGTTTTTATTTTGTACACGTGATTATATATGTATTTCCACACATTTGAGGCTAAACCCGACCGATTTTGGAGCAACTTAATTTTTGTTAAAATTTTGAAGATTGTCAAAAGCGATGTTGTATGAGTACGCTACTCATAACCATGGGTCATATGATTTTTTTTGCAAAAATTTCAACATCTTTAATCGAGTTTTTATTTTGTACACGTGATTATATATGTATTTCCACACATTTGAGTCTAAACCCGACCGATTTAGGAGCAACTTAATTTTTGTTCAAATTTTTAAGATTGTCAAAATCAATGTTGTATGAGTACGCTACTCATAACCATGGGTCATATGAATTTTTTTTGCAAAAATTTCATCATCTTTAATCGAGTTTTTATTTTGTACACGTGATTGTATATGTATTTCCACACATTTGAGTCTAAACCCGACCGATTTTGGAGCAACTTAATTTTTGTTCAAATTTTTAAGATTGTCAAAATCAATGTTGTATGAGTACGCTACTCATAACCATGGGTCATATGAATTTTTTTTGCAAAAATTTCATCATCTTTAATCGAGTTTTTATTTTGTACACGTGATTATATATGTATTTCCACACATTTGAGGCTAAACCCGACCGATTTTGGAGCAACTTAATTTTTGTTAAAATTTTGAAGATTGTCAAAAGCGATGTTGTATGAGTACGCTACTCATAACCATGGGTCATATGATTTTTTTTGCAAAAATTTCAACATCTTTAATCGAGTTTTTATTTTGTACACGTGATTATATATGTATTTCCACACATTTGAGTCTAAACCCGACCGCTTTTGGAGCAACTTAATTTTTGTTCAAATTTTGAAGATTGTCAAAAGCAATGTTGTAAGAGTACGCTACTCATAACCATGGGTCAGATGAATTTTTTTGCAAAAATTTCAACATCTTTAATCGAGTTTTTATTTTGTACACGTGATTATATATGTATTTCCACATATTGGAGTCTAAACCCGACCGATTTTGGAGCAACTTAATTTTTGTTCAAATTTTTAAGATTGGCAAAAGAAATGTTGTATGAGTACGCTACTCATAACCATGGGTCATATGAATTTTTTTTGCAAAAATTTCATCATCTTTAATCGACTTTTTATTTTGTACACGTGATTATATATGTATTTCCACACATTTGAGTCTAAACCCGACGGCTTTTGGAGCAACTTAATTTTTGTTAAAATTTTGAAGATTGTCAAAAGCAATGTTGTATGAGTACGCTACTCATAACCATGGGTCATATGAATTTTTTTTGCAAAAATTTCATCATCTTTAATCGAGTTTTTATTTTGTACACGGGATTATATGTATATGTAATTCCACACATTTGAGTCTAAACCCGACCGATTTTGGAGCAACTGAATTTTTGTTCCAATTTTGAATATTGTGAAAAGCAATGTTGTATGAGTACGCTGCTCATAACCATAGCTCATATGAATTTTTTTTGCAAAAATTGCAACATCTTTAATCGAGTTTTTATTTTGTACACGTGATTATATATGTATTTCTACACATTTGAGTCTAAACCCGACCTATTTGGAGCAGCTTAATTTTTGTTCAAATTTTTAAGATTGTCAAAAGCAATGTTGTATGAGTACGCTACTCAGAAAAATGGGTCATATGGATTTTTTTTGCAAAAATTTCATCATCTTTAATCGAGTTTTTATTTTGTACACGTGATTATATATGTATTTCCACACATTTGAGTCTAAACCCGACCGATTTAGGAGGAACTTAATTTTTGTTCCAATTTTGAAGATTGTCAAAAGCAATGTTGTATGAGTACGCTACTCATAACCATGGGTCATATGAATTTTTTTTTCAAAAATTTCAACATCTTTAATCGAGTTTTTATTTTGTACACGTGATTATATATGTATTTCCACACATTTGAGTCTAACCCGACCGCTTTTGGAGCAACTTAATTTTTGTTCAAATTTTGAAGATTGTCAAAAGCAATGTTGTATGAGTACGCTACTCATAACCATGGGTCAGATGAATTTTTTTTGCAAAAATTTCAACATCTTTAATCGAGTTTTTATTTTGTACACGTGATTATATATGTATTTCCACACATTTGAGTCTAAACCCGACCGATTTTGGAGCAACTTAATTTTTGTTCAAATTTTTAAGATTGGCAAAAGAAATGTTGTATGAGTACGCTACTCATAACCATGGGTCATATGAATTTTTTTTGCAAAAATTTCATCATCTTTAATCGAGTTTTTATTTTGTACACGTGATTATATATGTATTTCCACACATTTGAGGCTAAACCCGACCGATTTTGGAGCAACTTAATTTTTGTTAAAATTTTGAAGATTGTCAAAAGCAATGTTGTATGAGTACGCTACTCATAACCATGGGTCATATGAATTTTTTTTGCAAAAATTTCATCATCTTTAATCGAGTTTTTATTTTGTACACGTGCTTATATATGTATTTCCACACATTTGAATCGAAACCCGACCGATTTTGGAGCAACTTAATTTTTGTTCAAATTTTGAAGATTGTCAAAAGCAATGTTGTATGAGTACGCTACTCATAACCATGAGTCAGATGAATTTTTTTTGCAAAAATTTCAACATCTTTAATCGAGTTTTTATTTTGTACAAGTGATTATATATGTATTTCCACACATTTGAGTCTAAACCCGACCGATTTTGGAGCAACTTAATTTTTGTTCAAATTTTAAAGATTGTCAAAAGCAATGTTGTATGAGTACGCTACTCAGAAAAATGGGTCATATGGATTTTTTTTGCAAAAATTTCATCATCTTTAATCGAGTTTTTATTTTGTACACGTGATTGTATATGTATTTCCACACATTTGAGTCTAAACCCGACCGATTTTGGAGCAACTTAATTTTTGTTCAAATTTTTAAGATTGTCAAAATCAATGTTGTATGAGTACGCTACTCATAACCATGGGTCATATGAATTTTTTTTGCAAAAATTTCATCATCTTTAATCGAGTTTTTATTTTGTACACGTGATTATATATGTATTTCCACACATTTGAGGCTAAACCCGACCGATTTTGGAGCAACTTAATTTTTGTTAAAATTTTGAAGATTGTCAAAAGCGATGTTGTATGAGTACGCTACTCATAACCATGGGTCATATGATTTTTTTTGCAAAAATTTCAACATCTTTAATCGAGTTTTTATTTTGTACAAGTGATTATATATGTATTTCCACACATTTGAATCTAAACCCGACCGATTTTGGAGGAACTTAATTTTTGTTCAAATTTTGAAGATTGTCAAAAGCAATGTTGTATGAGTACGCTACTCAGAAAAATGGGTCATATGGATTTTTTTTGCAAAAATTTCATCATCTTTAATCGAGTTTTTATTTTGTACACGTGCTTATATATGTATTTCCACACATATGAATCTAAACCCGACCGATTTTGGAGCAACTTAATTTTTGTTCAAATTTTGAAGATTGTCAAAAGCAATGTTGTATGAGTACGCTACTCATAACCATGGGTCAGATGAATTTTTTTTGCAAAAATTTCAACATCTTTAATCGAGTTTTTATTTTGTACAAGTGATTATGTATGAGTACGCTACTCAGAAAAATGGGTCATATGGATTTTTTTTGCAAAAATTTCATCATCTTTAATCGAGTTTTTATTTTGTACACGTGATTGTATATGTATTTCCACACATTTGAGTCTAAACCCGACCGATTTTGGAGCAACTTAATTTTTGTTCAAATTTTGAAGATTGTCAAAAGCAATGTTGTATGAGTACGCTACTCAGAAAAATGGGTCATATGGATTTTTTTTGCAAAAATTTCATCATCTTTAATCGAGTTTTTATTTTGTACACGTGATTATATATGTATTTCCACACATTTGAGTCTAAACCCGACCGATTTAGGAGGAACTTAATTTTTGTTCAAATTTTGAAGATTGTCAAAAGCAATGTTGTATGAGTACGGTACTCATAACCATGGGTCATATGAATTTTTTTTTCAAAAATTTCAACATCTTTAATCGAGTTTTTATTTTGTACACGTGATTATATATGTATTTCCACACATTTGAGTCTAACCCGACCGCTTTTGGAGCAACTTAATTTTTGTTCAAATTTTGAAGATTGTCAAAAGCAATGTTGTATGAGTACGCTACTCATAACCATGGGTCAGATGAATTTTTTTTGCAAAAATTTCAACATCTTTAATCGAGTTTTTATTTTGTACACGTGATTATATATGTATTTCCACACATTTGAGTCTAAACCCGACCGATTTTGGAGCAACTTAATTTTTGTTCAAATTTTTAAGATTGTCAAAATCAATGTTGTATGAGTACGCTACTCATAACCATGGGTCATATGAATTTTTTTTGCAAAAATTTCATCATCTTTAATCGAGTTTTTATTTTGTACACGTGATTGTATATGTATTTCCACACATTTGAGTCTAAACCCGACCGATTTTGGAGCAACTTAATTTTTGTTCAAATTTTTAAGATTGTCAAAATCAATGTTGTATGAGTACGCTACTCATAACCATGGGTCATATGAATTTTTTTTGCAAAAATTTCATCATCTTTAATCGAGTTTTTATTTTGTACACGTGATTATATATGTATTTCCACACATTTGAGGCTAAACCCGACCGATTTTGGAGCAACTTAATTTTTGTTAAAATTTTGAAGATTGTCAAAAGCGATGTTGTATGAGTACGCTACTCATAACCATGGGTCATATGATTTTTTTTGCAAAAATTTCAACATCTTTAATCGAGTTTTTATTTTGTACACGTGATTATATATGTATTTCCACACATTTGAGTCTAAACCCGACCGATTTAGGAGCAACTTAATTTTTGTTCAAATTTTTAAGATTGTCAAAATCAATGTTGTATGAGTACGCTACTCATAACCATGGGTCATATGAATTTTTTTTGCAAAAATTTCATCATCTTTAATCGAGTTTTTATTTTGTACACGTGATTGTATATGTATTTCCACACATTTGAGTCTAAACCCGACCGATTTTGGAGCAACTTAATTTTTGTTCAAATTTTTAAGATTGTCAAAATCAATGTTGTATGAGTACGCTACTCATAACCATGGGTCATATGAATTTTTTTTGCAAAAATTTCATCATCTTTAATCGAGTTTTTATTTTGTACACGTGATTATATATGTATTTCCACACATTTGAGGCTAAACCCGACCGATTTTGGAGCAACTTAATTTTTGTTAAAATTTTGAAGATTGTCAAAAGCGATGTTGTATGAGTACGCTACTCATAACCATGGGTCATATGATTTTTTTTGCAAAAATTTCAACATCTTTAATCGAGTTTTTATTTTGTACACGTGATTATATATGTATTTCCACACATTTGAGTCTAAACCCGACCGCTTTTGGAGCAACTTAATTTTTGTTCAAATTTTGAAGATTGTCAAAAGCAATGTTGTAAGAGTACGCTACTCATAACCATGGGTCAGATGAATTTTTTTGCAAAAATTTCAACATCTTTAATCGAGTTTTTATTTTGTACACGTGATTATATATGTATTTCCACATATTGGAGTATAAACCCGACCGATTTTGGAGCAACTTAATTTTTGTTCAAATTTTTAAGATTGGCAAAAGAAATGTTGTATGAGTACGCTACTCATAACCATGGGTCATATGAATTTTTTTTGCAAAAATTTCATCATCTTTAATCGACTTTTTATTTTGTACACGTGATTATATATGTATTTCCACACATTTGAGTCTAAACCCGACGGCTTTTGGAGCAACTTAATTTTTGTTAAAATTTTGAAGATTGTCAAAAGCAATGTTGTATGAGTACGCTACTCATAACCATGGGTCAGATGAATTTTTTTTGCAAAAATTTCAACATCTTTAATCGAGTTTTTATTTTGTACACGTGATTATATATGTATTTCCACATATTGGAGTCTAAACCCGACCGATTTTGGAGCAACTTAATTTTTGTTCAAATTTTTAAGATTGGCAAAAGAAATGTTGTATCAGTACGCTACTCGTAACCATGGGTCATATGAATTTTTTTTGCAAAAATTTCAACATCTTTAATCGAGTTTTTATTTTGTACACATGATTATATATGTATTTGCACACATTTGGGTCTAAACCCGACCGATTTTGGAGCAACTTAATTTTTGTTCAAATTTTGAAGATTGTGAAAAGCAATGTTGTATGAGTACGCTCCTCATAACCATGGGTCATATGGATTTTTTTTGCAAAAATTTCATCATCTTTAATCGAGTTTTTATTTTGTACACGTGATTAAATATGTATTTCCAAACATTTGAGTCTAAACCCGACCGATTTTGGAGCAACTTAATTTTTGTTAAAATTTTTAAGATTGGCAAAAGAAATGTTGTATGAGTACGCTACTCATTACCATGGGTCATATGAATTTTTTTTGCAAAAATTTGAACATCTTTAATCGAGTTTTTATATTGTACACATGATTATATATGTATTTGCAGACATTTGAGTCTAAACCCGACCGATTTTGGAGCAACTTAATTTTTGTTCAAATTTTGAAGATTGTCAAAAGCATTGTTGTATGAGTACGGTACTTATAACCATGGGTCATATGGATTTTTTTTGCAAAAATTTCATCATCTTTAATCGAGTTTTTATTTTGTACACGTAATTATATTTGTATATCCACACATTTGAGTCTAAACCCGACCGATTTTGGAGCAACTTAATTTTTGTTCAAATTTTGAAGATTGTCAAAAGCATTGTTGTATGAGTACGCTACTCATAACCATGGGTCATATGAATTTTTTTTTGCAAAAATTTCATCATCTTTAATCGAGTTTTTATTTTGTACACGTGATTATATATGTATTTCCACATTTTTGAGTCTAAACCCGACCGATTTTGGACCAACTTAATTTTTGTTCCAATTTTGAAGATTGTCAAAAGCAATGTTGTGGGAGTACGCTACTCGTAACCATGGGTCATATGAATTTTTTTTGCAAAAATTGCAACATCTTTAATCGAGTTTTTATTTTGTACACGTGATTATATATGTATTTCTACACATTTGAGTCTAAACCCGACCTATTTGGAGCAGCTTAATTTTTGTTCAAATTTGTAAGATTGTCAAAAGCAATGTTGTATGAGTACGCTACTCAGAAAAATGGGTCATATGGATTTTTTTTGCAAAAATTTCATCATCTTTAATCGAGTTTTTATTTTGTACACGTGATTATATATGTATTTCCACACATTTGAGTCTAAACCCGACCGATTTTGGAGCAACTTAATTTTTGTTCAAGTTTTTAAGATTGTCAAAAGCAATGTTGTATGAGTACGCTGCTCATAACAATGGGTAATATGGATTTTTTTGCAAAAATTTCATCATCTTTGATCGAGTTTTTATTTTGTACACGTGATTACATATGTATTTCCACACATTTGAGTCTAAACCCGACCGATCTTGGAGCCACTTAATTTTTGTTCAAATTTTTAAGAATGTCAAAAGCAATGTTGTATGAGTACGCTACTCATAACAATTCGTCATATGCATTTTTTTTGCAAAAATTTTCATCATCTTTAATCGAGTTTTTATTTTGTACACGGGATTATATGTATATGTAATTCCACACATTTGAGTCTAAACCCGACCGATTTTGGAGCAACTTAATTTTGTTCCAATTTTGAATATTTTCAAAAGCAATGTTGTATGAGTACGCTGCTCATAACCATAGGTCATATGAATTTTTTTGCAAAAATTTCAACATCTTTAATCGAGTTTTTATTTTGTACACGTGATTATATATGTATTTCCACACATTTGAGTCTAAACCCGACCGATTTAGGAGGAACTTAATTTTTTGTCAAATTTTGAAGATTGTCAAAAGCAATGTTGTATGAGTACGCTACTCATAACCATGGGTCATATGAATTTTTTTTGCAAAAATTTCATCATCTTTAATCGAGTTTTTATTTTGTACACGTGCTTATATATGTATTTCCACACATTTGAATCTAAACCCGACCGATTTTGGAGCAACTTAATTTTTGTTCAAATTTTGAAGATTGTCAAAAGCAATGTTGTATGAGTACGCTACTCATAACCATGGGTCAGATGAATTTTTTTTGCAAAAATTTCAACATCTTTAATCGAGTTTTTATTTTGTACAAGTGATTATATATGTATTTCCACACATTTGAGTCTAAACCCGACCGATTTTGGAGCAACTTAATTTTTGTTCAAATTTTTAAGATTGTCAAAATCAATGTTGTATGAGTACGCTACTCATAACCATGGGTCATATGAATTTTTTTTGCAAAAATTTCATCATCTTTAATCGAGTTTTTATTTTGTACACGTGATTATATATGTATTTCCACACATTTGAGGCTAAACCCGACCGATTTTGGAGCAACTTAATTTTTGTTAAAATTTTGAAGATTGTCAAAAGCAATGTTGTATGAGTACGCTACTCATAACCATGGGTCATATGATTTTTTTTTGCAAAAATTTCAACATCTTTAATCGAGTTTTTATTTTGTACACGTGATTGTATATGTATTTCCACACATTTGAATCTAAACCCGACCGATTTTAGAGGAACTTAATTTTTGTTCAAATTTTGAAGATTGTCAAAAGCAATGTTGTATGAGTACGCTACTCAGAAAAATGGGTCATATGGATTTTTTTTGCAAAAATTTCATCATCTTTAATCGAGTTTTTATTTTGTACACGTGCTTATATGTATATGTATTTCCACACATTTGAATCTAAACCCGACCGATTTTGGAGCAACTTAATTTTTGTTCAAATTTTGAAGATTGTCAAAAGCAATGTTGTATGAGTACGCTACTCGTAACCATGGGTCAGATGAATTTTTTTTGCAAAAATTTCAACATCTTTAATCGAGTTTTTATTTTGTACAAGTGATTATGTATGAGTACGCTACTCAGAAAAATGGGTCATATGGATTTTTTTTGCAAAAATTTCATCATCTTTAATCGAGTTTTTATTTTGTACACGTGATTGTATATGTATTTCCACACATTTGAGTCTAAACCCGACCGATTTTGGAGCAACTTAATTTTTGTTCAAATTTTGAAGATTGTCAAAAGCAATGTTGTATGAGTACGCTACTCATAACAATTCGTCATATGAATTTTTTTTGCAAAAATTTCATCATCTTTAATCGAGTTTTTATTTTGTACACGGGATTATATGTATATGTAATTCCACACATTTGAGTCTAAACCCGACCGATTTTGGAGCAACTGAATTTTTGTTCCAATTTTGAATATTGTCAAAAGCAATGTTGTATGAGTACGCTGCTCATAACCATAGCTCATATGAATTTTTTTTGCAAAAATTGCAACATCTTTAATCGAGTTTTTATTTTGTACACGTGATTATATATGTATTTCTACACATTTGAGTCTAAACCCGACCTATTTGGAGCAGCTTAATTTTTGTTCAAATTTTTAAGATTGTCAAAAGCAATGTTGTATGAGTACGCTACTCAGAAAAATGGGTCATATGGATTTTTTTTGCAAAAATTTCATCATCTTTAATCGAGTTTTTATTTTGTACACGTGATTATATATGTATTTCCACACATTTGAGTCTAAACCCGACCGATTTAGGAGGAACTTAATTTTTGTTCCAATTTTGAAGATTGTCAAAAGCAATGTTGTATGAGTACGCTACTCATAACCATGGGTCATATGAATTTTTTTTTCAAAAATTTCAACATCTTTAATCGAGTTTTTATTTTGTACACGTGATTATATATGTATTTCCACACATTTGAGTCTAACCCGACCGCTTTTGGAGCAACTTAATTTTTGTTCAAATTTTGAAGATTGTCAAAAGCAATGTTGTATGAGTACGCTACTCATAACCATGGGTCAGATGAATTTTTTTTGCAAAAATTTCAACATCTTTAATCGAGTTTTTATTTTGTACACGTGATTATATATGTATTTCCACACATTTGAGTCTAAACCCGACCGATTTTGGAGCAACTTAATTTTTGTTCAAATTTTTAAGATTGGCAAAAGAAATGTTGTATGAGTACGCTACTCATAACCATGGGTCATATGAATTTTTTTTGCAAAAATTTCATCATCTTTAATCGAGTTTTTATTTTGTACACGTGATTATATATGTATTTCCACACATTTGAGGCTAAACCCGACCGATTTTGGAGCAACTTAATTTTTGTTAAAATTTTGAAGATTGTCAAAAGCAATGTTGTATGAGTACGCTACTCATAACCATGGGTCATATGAATTTTTTTTGCAAAAATTTCATCATCTTTAATCGAGTTTTTATTTTGTACACGTGCTTATATATGTATTTCCACACATTTGAATCGAAACCCGACCGATTTTGGAGCAACTTAATTTTTGTTCAAATTTTGAAGATTGTCAAAAGCAATGTTGTATGAGTACGCTACTCATAACCATGAGTCAGATGAATTTTTTTTGCAAAAATTTCAACATCTTTAATCGAGTTTTTATTTTGTACAAGTGATTATATATGTATTTCCACACATTTGAGTCTAAACCCGACCGATTTTGGAGCAACTTAATTTTTGTTCAAATTTTAAAGATTGTCAAAAGCAATGTTGTATGAGTACGCTACTCAGAAAAATGGGTCATATGGATTTTTTTTGCAAAAATTTCATCATCTTTAATCGAGTTTTTATTTTGTACACGTGATTGTATATGTATTTCCACACATTTGAGTCTAAACCCGACCGATTTTGGAGCAACTTAATTTTTGTTCAAATTTTTAAGATTGTCAAAATCAATGTTGTATGAGTACGCTACTCATAACCATGGGTCATATGAATTTTTTTTGCAAAAATTTCATCATCTTTAATCGAGTTTTTATTTTGTACACGTGATTATATATGTATTTCCACACATTTGAGGCTAAACCCGACCGATTTTGGAGCAACTTAATTTTTGTTAAAATTTTGAAGATTGTCAAAAGCGATGTTGTATGAGTACGCTACTCATAACCATGGGTCATATGATTTTTTTTGCAAAAATTTCAACATCTTTAATCGAGTTTTTATTTTGTACAAGTGATTATATATGTATTTCCACACATTTGAATCTAAACCCGACCGATTTTGGAGGAACTTAATTTTTGTTCAAATTTTGAAGATTGTCAAAAGCAATGTTGTATGAGTACGCTACTCAGAAAAATGGGTCATATGGATTTTTTTTGCAAAAATTTCATCATCTTTAATCGAGTTTTTATTTTGTACACGTGCTTATATATGTATTTCCACACATATGAATCTAAACCCGACCGATTTTGGAGCAACTTAATTTTTGTTCAAATTTTGAAGATTGTCAAAAGCAATGTTGTATGAGTACGCTACTCATAACCATGGGTCAGATGAATTTTTTTTGCAAAAATTTCAACATCTTTAATCGAGTTTTTATTTTGTACAAGTGATTATGTATGAGTACGCTACTCAGAAAAATGGGTCATATGGATTTTTTTTGCAAAAATTTCATCATCTTTAATCGAGTTTTTATTTTGTACACGTGATTGTATATGTATTTCCACACATTTGAGTCTAAACCCGACCGATTTTGGAGCAACTTAATTTTTGTTCAAATTTTGAAGATTGTCAAAAGCAATGTTGTATGAGTACGCTACTCAGAAAAATGGGTCATATGGATTTTTTTTGCAAAAATTTCATCATCTTTAATCGAGTTTTTATTTTGTACACGTGATTATATATGTATTTCCACACATTTGAGTCTAAACCCGACCGATTTAGGAGGAACTTAATTTTTGTTCAAATTTTGAAGATTGTCAAAAGCAATGTTGTATGAGTACGGTACTCATAACCATGGGTCATATGAATTTTTTTTTCAAAAATTTCAACATCTTTAATCGAGTTTTTATTTTGTACACGTGATTATATATGTATTTCCACACATTTGAGTCTAACCCGACCGCTTTTGGAGCAACTTAATTTTTGTTCAAATTTTGAAGATTGTCAAAAGCAATGTTGTATGAGTACGCTACTCATAACCATTGGTCAGATGAATTTTTTTTGCAAAAATTTCAACATCTTTAATCGAGTTTTTATTTTGTACACGTGATTATATATGTATTTCCACACATTTGAGTCTAAACCCGACCGATTTTAGAGCAACTTAATTTTTGTTCAAATTTTTAAGATTGGCAAAAGAAATGTTGTATGAGTACGCTACTCATAACCATGGGTCATATGAATTTTTTTTGCAAAAATTTCATCATCTTTAATCGAGTTTTTATTTTGTACACGTGATTATATATGTATTTCCACACATTTGAGGCTAAACCCGACCGATTTTGGAGCAACTTAATTTTTGTTAAAATTTTGAAGATTGTCAAAAGCAATGTTGTATGAGTACGCTACTCATAACCATGGGTCATATGAATTTTTTTTGCAAAAATTTCATCATCTTTAATCGAGTTTTTATTTTGTACACGTGCTTATATATGTATTTCCACACATTTGAATCGAAACCCGACCGATTTTGGAGCAACTTAATTTTTGTTCAAATTTTGAAGATTGTCAAAAGCAATGTTGTATGAGTACGCTACTCATAACCATGAGTCAGATGAATTTTTTTTGCAAAAATTTCAACATCTTTAATCGAGTTTTTATTTTGTACAAGTGATTATATATGTATTTCCACACATTTGAGTCTAAACCCGACCGATTTTGGAGCAACTTAATTTTTGTTCAAATTTTAAAGATTGTCAAAAGCAATGTTGTATGAGAACGCTACTCAGAAAAATGGGTCATATGGATTTTTTTTGCAAAAATTTCATCATCTTTAATCGAGTTTTTATTTTGTACACGTGATTGTATATGTATTTCCACACATTTGAGTCTAAACCCGACCGATTTTGGAGCAACTTAATTTTTGTTCAAATTTTTAAGATTGTCAAAATCAATGTTGTATGAGTACGCTACTCATAACCATGGGTCATATGAATTTTTTTTGCAAAAATTTCATCATCTTTAATCGAGTTTTTATTTTGTACACGTGATTATATATGTATTTCCACACATTTGAGGCTAAACCCGACCGATTTTGGAGCAACTTAATTTTTGTTAAAATTTTGAAGATTGTCAAAAGCGATGTTGTATGAGTACGCTACTCATAACCATGGGTCATATGATTTTTTTTGCAAAAACTTCAACATCTTTAATCGAGTTTTTATTTTGTACAAGTGATTATATATGTATTTCCACACATTTGAATCTAAACCCGACCGATTTTGGAGGAACTTAATTTTTGTTCAAATTTTGAAGATTGTCAAAAGCAATGTTGTATGAGTACGCTACTCAGAAAAATGGGTCATATGGATTTTTTTTGCAAAAATTTCATCATCTTTAATCGAGTTTTTATTTTGTACACGTGCTTATATATGTATTTCCACACATTTGAATCTAAACCCGACCGATTTTGGAGCAACTTAATTTTTGTTCAAATTTTGTTCAAAAGCAATGTTGTATGAGTACGCTACTCATAACCATGGGTCAGATGAATTTTTTTTGCAAAAATTTCAACATCTTTAATCGAGTTTTTATTTTGTACAAGTGATTATATATGTATTTCCACACATTTGAGTCTAAACCCGACCGATTTTGGAGCAACTTAATTTTTGTTCAAATTTTAAAGATTGTCAAAAGCAATGTTGTATGAGTACGCTACTCAGAAAAATGGGTCATATGGATTTTTTTTGCAAAAATTTCATCATCTTTAATCGAGTTTTTATTTTGTACACGTGATTATATATGTATTTCCACACATTTGAGTCTAAACCCGACCGATTTTGGAGCAACTTAATTTTTGTTCAAATTTTGAAGATTGTCAAAAGCAATGTTGTATGAGTACGCTACTCATAACAATTCGTCATATGAATTTTTTTTGCAAAAATTTCATCATCTTTAATCGAGTTTTTATTTTGTACACGGGATTATATGTATATGTAATTCCACACATTTGAGTCTAAACCCGACCGATTTTGGAGCAACTTAATTTTTGTTCCAATTTTGAATATTGTCAAAAGCAATGTTGTATGAGTACGCTGCTCATAACCATAGGTCATATGAATTTTTTTTGCAAAAATTGCAACATCTTTAATCGAGTTTTTATTTTGTACACGTGATTATATATGTATTTCTACACATTTGAGTCTAAACCCCACCTATTTGGAGCAGCTTAATTTTTGTTCAAATTTTTAAGATTGTCAAAAGCAATGTTGTATGAGTACGCTACTCAGAAAAATGGGTCATATGGATTTTTTTTGCAAAAATTTCATCATCTTTAATCGAGTTTTTATTTTGTACACGTGATTATATATGTATTTCCACACATTTGAGTCTAAACCCGACCGATTTAGGAGGAACTTAATTTTTGTTCAAATTTTGAAGATTGTCAAAAGCAATGTTGTATGAGTACGCTACTCATAACCATGGGTCATATGAATTTTTTTTGCAAAAATTTCAACATCTTTAATCGAGTTTTTATTTGGTACACGTGATTATATATGTATTTCCACACATTTGAGTCTAACCCGACCGCTTTTGGAGCAACTTAATTTTTGTTCAAATTTTGAAGATTGTCAAAAGCAATGTTGTATGAGTACGCTACTCATAACCATGGGTCAGATGAATTTTTTTTGCAAAAATTTCAACATCTTTAATCGAGTTTTTATTTTGTACACGTGATTATATATGTATTTCCACACATTTGAGTCTAAACCCGACCGATTTTGGAGCAACTTAATTTTTGTTCAAATTTTTAAGATTGGCAAAAGAAATGTTGTATGAGTACGCTACTCATAAACATGGGTCATATGAATTTTTTTTGCAAAAATTTCAACATCTTTAATCGAGTTTTTATTTTGTACACATGATTATATATGTATTTGCACACATTTGAGTCTAAACCCGACCGATTTTGGAGCAACATAATTTTTGTTCAAATTTTGAAGATTGTCAAAAGCAATGTTGTATGAGTACGCTACTCATAACCATGGGTCATATGAATTTTTTTTGCAAAAATTTCATCATCTTTAATCAAGTTTTTATTTTGTACACGTGATTGTATATGTATTTCCACACATTTGAGTGTAAACCCGACCGATTTTGGAGCAACTTAATTTTTGTTTAAACTTTTAGATTGTCAAAAGCAATGTTGTATGAGTACGCTACTCATAACAATGTGTCATATGGATTTTTTTTGCAAAAATTTCATCATCTTTAATGGAGTTTTTATTTTTTACACGTGATTATATATTTATTTCCAAACATTTGAGTCTAAACCCGACCGATTTTGGTGCAACTTAATTTTTGTTCAAATTTTAAAGACTGTCAAAAGCAATGTTGTATGAGTACGCTACTCAGAAAAATGGGTCATATGGATTTTTTTTGCAAAAATTTCATCATCTTTAATCGAGTTTTTATTTTGTACACGTGATTGTATATGTATTTCCACACATTTGAGTCTAAACCCGACCGATTTTGGAGCAACTTAATTTTTGTTCAAATTTTTAAGATTGTCAAAATCAATGTTGTATGAGTACGCTACTCATAACCATGGGTCATATGAATTTTTTTTGCAAAAATTTCATCATCTTTAATCGAGTTTTTATTTTGTACACGTGATTATATATGTATTTCCACACATTTCAGGCTAAACCCGACCGATTTTGGAGCAACTTAATTTTTGTTAAAATTTTGAAGATTGTCAAAAGCAATGTTGTATGAGTACGCTACTCATAACCATGGGTCATATGATTTTTTTTTGCAAAAATTTCAACATCTTTAATCTAGTTTTTATTTTGTACAAGTGATTATATATGTATTTCCACACATTTGAGTCTAAACCCGACCGATTTTGGAGCAACTTAATTTTTGTTCAAATTTTTAAGGTTGGCAAAAGAAATGTTGTATGAGTACGCTACTCATAACCATGGGTCATATGAATTTTTTTTGCAAACATTTCATCATTTTTAATCGAGTTCTTATTTTGTACACGTGATTATATATGCATTTCCACACATTTGAGTCTAAACCCGACCGATTTTGGAGCAACTTAATTTTTGTTCAAATTTTGAAGATTGTGAAAAGCAATGTTGTATGAGTACGCTACTCAAAACCATGGGAAATATGGATTTTTTTTGCAAAAATTTCATCTTCCTTAATCGAATTTTTATTTTGTACACGTGAATATATATGTATGTATTTCCACACATTTGAGTCTAAACCCGACCGATTTTGGAGCAACTTAATTTTTGTTCAAATTTTGAAGATTGTCAAAAGCAATGTTGTATGAGTACGCTACTGATAACAATGGCTCATATGGATTTTTTTTGCAAAAATTTCATCATCTTTAATCGAGTTTTTATTTTGTACACGTGATTATATATGTATTTCCACACATTTGAGTCTAAACCCGACCGATTTTGGAGCAATTTAATTTTTGTTCAAATTTTGAAGATTGTCAAAAGCAATGTTGTATGAGTACGCTACTCATAACAATGGGTCATATGGGTTTTTTTGCAAAAATTTCATCATCTTTAATCGAGTTTTTATTTTGTACACGTGATTATATATGTATTTCCACACATTTGAGTCTAAATCCGACCGATTTTGGAGCAATTTAATTTTTTTTCAAATTTTGAAGATTGTCAAAAGCAATGTTGTATGAGTACGCTACTCATACCACTGGGTCATATAAATTTTTTTTGCAAAAATTTCATCATCTTTAATCGAGTTTTTATTTTGTACACGTTATTATATATGTATTTCCACACATTTGAGTCTAAACCCGACCGATTTTGGAGCAACTTAATTTTTGTTCAAATTTTAAAGATTGTCAAAAGCAATGTTGTATGAGTACGCTACTCATAACCATGGGTCATATGAATTTTTTTTGCAAACATTTCATCATTTTTAATCGAGTTCTTATTTTGTACACGTGATTATATATGCATTTCCACACATTTGAGTCTAAACCCGACCGATTTTGGAGCAACTTAATTTTTGTTCAAATTTTGAAGATTGTCGAAAGCAATGTTGTATGAGTACGCTACTCATAACCATGGGTCAGATGAATTTTTTTTGCAAAAATTTCAACATCTTTAATCGAGTTTTTATTTTGTACAAGTGATTATATATGTATTTCCACACATTTGAGTCTAAACTCGACCGATTTTGGAGCAACTTAATTTTTGTTCAAATTTTAAAGATTGTCAAAAGCAATGTTGTATGAGTACGCTACTCAGAAAAATGGGTCATATAGATTTTTTTTGCAAAAATTTCATCATCTTTAATCGAGTTTTTATTTTGTACACGTGATTGTATATGTATTTCCACACATTTGAGTCTAAACCCGACCGATTTTGGAGCAACTTAATTTTTGTTCAAATTTTTAAGATTGTCAAAATCAATGTTGTATGAGTACGCTACTCATAACCATGGGTCATATGAATTTTTTTTGCAAAAATTTCATCATCTTTAATCGAGTTTTTATTTTGTACACGTGATTATACATATATGTATTTCCACACATTTGAGGCTAAACCCGACTGATTTTGGAGCAACTTAATTTTTGTTAATATTTTGAAGATTGTCAAAAGCAATGTTGTATGAGTACGCTACTCATAACCATGGGTCATATGATTTTTTTTTGCAAAAATTTCAACATCTTTAATCGAGTTTTTATTTTGTACAAGTGATTATATATGTATTTCCACACATTTGAATCTAAACCCGACCGATTTTGGAGGAACTTAATTTTTGTTCAAATTTTGAAGATTGTCAAAAGCAATGTTGTATGAGTACGCTACTCAGAAAAATGGGTCATATGGATTTTTTTTGCAAAAATTTCAACATCTTTAATCGAGTTTTTATTTTATACAAGTGATTATATATGTATTTCCACACATTTGAGTATAAACCCGACCGATTTTGGAGCAACTTAATTTTTGTTCAAATTTTAAAGATTGTCAAAAGCAATGTTGTATGAGTACGCTACTCAGAAAAATGGGTCATATGGATTTTTTTTGCAAAAATTTGATCATCTTTAATCGAGTTTTTATTTTGTACACGTGATTGTATATGTATTTCCACACATTTGAGTCTAAACCCGACCGATTTTGGAGCAACTTAATTTTTGTTCAAATTTTGAAGATTGTCAAAAGCAATGTTGTATGAGTACGCTACTCATAACAATTCGTCATATGAATTTTTTTTGCAAAAATTTCATCATCTTTAATCGAGTTTTTATTTTGTACACGGGATTATATGTATATGTAATTCCACACATTTGAGTCTAAACCCGACCGATTTTGGAGCAACTTAATTTTTGTTCCAATTTTGAATATTGTCAAAAGCAATGTTGTATGAGTACGCTGCTCATAACCATAGGTCATATGAATTTTTTTTGCAAAAATTGCAACATCTTTAATCGAGTTTTTATTTTGTACACGTGATTATATATGTATTTCTACACATTTGAGTCTAAACCCCACCTATTTGGAGCAGCTTAATTTTTGTTCAAATTTTTAAGATTGTCAAAAGCAATGTTGTATGAGTACGCTACTCAGAAAAATGGGTCATTTGGATTTTTTTGGCAAAAATTTCATCATCTTTAATCGAGTTTTTATTTTGTACACGTGATTATATATGTATTTCCACACATTTGAGTCTAAACCCGACCGATTTAGGAGGAACTTAATTTTTGTTCAAATTTTGAAGATTGTCAAAAGCAATGTTGTATGAGTACGCTACTCATAACCGTGGGTCATATGAATTTTTTTTGCAAAAATTTCAACATCTTTAATCGAGTTTTTATTTTGTACACGTGATTATATATGTATTTCCACACATTTGAGTCTAACCCGACCGCTTTTGGAGCAACTTAATTTTTGTTCAAATTTTGAAGATTGTCAAAAGCAATGTTGTATGAGTACGCTACTCATAACCATGGGTCAGATGAATTTTTTTTGCAAAAATTTCAACATCTTTAATCGAGTTTTTATTTTGTACACGTGATTATATATGTATTTCCACACATTTGAGTCTAAACCCGACCGATTTTGGAGCAACTTAATTTTTGTTCAAATTTTTAAGATTGGCAAAAGAAATGTTGTATGAGTACGCTACTCATAAACATGGGTCATATGAATTTTTTTTGCAAAAATTTCAACATCTTTAATCGAGTTTTTATTTTGTACACATGATTATATATGTATTTGCACACATTTGAGTCTAAACCCGACCGATTTTGGAGCAACATAATTTTTGTTCAAATTTTGAAGATTGTCAAAAGCAATGTTGTATGAGTACGCTACTCATAACCATGGGTCATATGAATTTTTTTTGCAAAAATTTCATCATCTTTAATCAAGTTTTTATTTTGTACACGTGATTGTATATGTATTTCCACACATTTGAGTGTAAACCCGACCGATTTTGGAGCAACTTAATTTTTGTTTAAACTTTTAGATTGTCAAAAGCAATGTTGTATGAGTACGCTACTCATAACAATGTGTCATATGGATTTTTTTTGCAAAAATTTCATCATCTTTAATGGAGTTTTTATTTTGTACACGTGATTATATATTTATTTCCAAACATTTGAGTCTAAACCCGACCGATTTTGGTGCAACTTAATTTTTGTTCAAATTTTAAAGACTGTCAAAAGCAATGTTGTATGAGTACGCTACTCAGAAAAATGGGTCATATGGATTTTTTTTGCAAAAATTTCATCATCTTTAATCGAGTTTTTATTTTGTACACGTGATTGTATATGTATTTCCACACATTTGAGTCTAAACCCGACCGATTTTGGAGCAACTTAATTTTTGTTCAAATTTTTAAGATTGTCAAAATCAATGTTGTATGAGTACGCTATTCATAACCATGGGTCATATGAATTTTTTTTGCAAAAATTTCATCATCTTTAATCGAGTTTTTATTTTGTACACGTGATTATATATGTATTTCCACACATTTGAGGCTAAACCCGACCGATTTTGGAGCAACTTAATTTTTGTTAAAATTTTGAAGATTGTCAAAAGCAATGTTGTATGAGTACGCTACTCATAACCATGGGTCATATGATTTTTTTTTGCAAAAATTTCAACATCTTTAATCGAGTTTTTATTTTGTACAAGTGATTATATATGTATTTCCACACATTTGAGTCTAAACCCGACCGATTTTGGAGCAACTTAATTTTTGTTCAAATTTTTAAGGTTGGCAAAAGAAATGTTGTATGAGTACGCTACTCATAACCATGGGTCATATGAATTTTTTTTGCAAACATTTCATCATTTTTAATCGAGTTCTTATTTTGTACACGTGATTATATATGCATTTCCACACATTTGAGTCTAAACCCGACCGATTTTGGAGCAACTTAATTTTTGTTCAAATTTTGAAGATTGTGAAAAGCAATGTTGTATGAGTACGCTACTCATAACCATGGGAAATATGGATTTTTTTTGCAAAAATTTCATCTTCCTTAATCGAATTTTTATTTTGTACACGTGAATATATATGTATGTATTTCCACACATTTGAGTCTAAACCCGACCGATTTTGGAGCAACTTAATTTTTGTTCAAATTTTGAAGATTGTCAAAAGCAATGTTGTATGAGTACGCTACTGATAACAATGGCTCATATGGATTTTTTTTGCAAAAATTTCATCATCTTTAATCGAGTTTTTATTTTGTACACGTGATTATATATGTATTCCCACACATTTGAGTCTAAACCCGACCGATTTTGGAGCAATTTAATTTTTGTTCAAATTTTGAAGATTGTCAAAAGCAATGTTGTATGAGTACGCTACTCATAACAATGGGTCATATGGGTTTTTTTGCAAAAATTTCATCATCTTTAATCGAGTTTTTATTTTGTACACGTGATTATATATGTATTTCCACACATTTGAGTCTAAATCCGACCGATTTTGGAGCAATTTAATTTTTTTTCAAATTTTGAAGATTGTCAAAAGCAATGTTGTATGAGTACGCTACTCATACCACTGGGTCATATAAATTTTTTTTGCAAAAATTTCATCATCTTTAATCGAGTTTTTATTTTGTACACGTTATTATATATGTATTTCCACACATTTGAGTCTAAACCCGACCGATTTTGGAGCAACTTAATTTTTGTTCAAATTTTAAAGATTGTCAAAAGCAATGTTGTATGAGTACGCTACTCATAACCATGGGTCATATGAATTTTTTTTGCAAACATTTCATCATTTTTAATCGAGTTCTTATTTTGTACACGTGATTATATATGCATTTCCACACATTTGAGTCTAAACCCGACCGATTTTGGAGCAACTTAATTTTTGTTCAAATTTTGAAGATTGTCAAAAGCAATGTTGTATGAGTACGCTACTCATAACCATGGGTCAGATGAATTTTTTTTGCAAAAATTTCAACATCTTTAATCGAGTTTTTATTTTGTACAAGTGATTATATATGTATTTCCACACATTTGAGTCTAAACCCGACCGATTTTGGAGCAACTTAATTTTTGTTCAAATTTTAAAGATTGTCAAAAGCAATGTTGTATGAGTACGCTACTCAGAAAAATGGGTCATATGGATTTTTTTTGCAAAAATTTCATCATCTTTAATCGAGTTTTTATTTTGTACACGTGATTGTATATGTATTTCCACACATTTGAGTCTAAACCCTACCGATTTTGGAGCAACTTAATTTTTGTTCAAATTTTTAAGATTGTCAAAATCAATGTTGTATGAGTACGCTACTCATAACCATGGGTCATATGAATTTTTTTTGCAAAAATTTCATCATCTTTAATCGAGTTTTTATTTTGTACACGTGATTATACATATATGTATTTCCACACATTTGAGGCTAAACCCGACCGATTTTGGAGCAACTTAATTTTTGTTAAAATTTTGAAGATTGTCAAAAGCAATGTTGTATGAGTACGCTACTCATAACCATGGGTCATATGATTTTTTTTTGCAAAAATTTCAACATCTTTAATCGAGTTTTTATTTTGTACAAGTGATTATATATGTATTTCCACACATTTGAATCTAAACCCGACCGATTTTGGAGGAACTTAATTTTTGTTCAAATTTTGAAGATTGTCAAAAGCAATGTTGTATGAGTACGCTACTCAGAAAAATGGGTCATATGGATTTTTTTGCAAAAATTTCATCATCTTTAATCGAGTTTTTATTTTATACACGTGCTTATATATGTATTTCCACACATTTGAATCTAAACCCGACCGATTTTGGAGCAACTTAATTTTTGTTCAAATTTTGAAGATTGTCAAAAGCAATGTTGTATGAGTACGCTACTCATAACCGTGGGTCATATGAATTTTTTTTGCAAAAAT
Organism: Philophylla caesio; assembly: GCA_963971545.1. Classification (NCBI taxonomy): domain Eukaryota; kingdom Metazoa; phylum Arthropoda; class Insecta; order Diptera; family Tephritidae; genus Philophylla; species Philophylla caesio. The sequence goes on along the minus strand of OZ020604.1, from coordinate 98,884,246 downwards.
TACAACATCTTTAATCGAGTTTTTATTTTGTACACGTGATTATATATGTATTTCCACACATTTGAGTCTAACCCGACCGCTTTTGGAGCAACTTAATTTTTGTTCAAATTTTGAAGATTGTCAAAAGCAATGTTGTATGAGTACGCTACTCATAACCATGGGTCAGATGAATTTTTTTTGCAAAAATTTCAACATCTTTAATCGAGTTTTTATTTTGTACACGTGATTATATATGTATTTCCACACATTTGAGTCTAAACCCGACCGATTTTGGAGCAACTTAATTTTTGTTCAAATTTTTAAGATTGGCAAAAGAAATGTTGTATGAGTACGCTACTCATAAACATGGGTCATATGAATTTTTTTTGCAAAAATTTCAACATCTTTAATCGAGTTTTTATTTTGTACACATGATTATATATGTATTTGCACACATTTGAGTCTAAACCCGACCGATTTTGGAGCAACATAATTTTTGTTCAAATTTTGAAGATTGTCAAAAGCAATGTTGTATGAGTACGCTACTCATAACCATGGGTCATATGAATTTTTTTTGCAAAAATTTCATCATCTTTAATCAAGTTTTTATTTTGTACACGTGATTGTATATGTATTTCCACACATTTGAGTGTAAACCCGACCGATTTTGGAGCAACTTAATTTTTGTTTAAACTTTTAGATTGTCAAAAGCAATGTTGTATGAGTACGCTACTCATAACAATGTGTCATATGGATTTTTTTTGCAAAAATTTCATCATCTTTAATGGAGTTTTTATTTTGTACACGTGATTATATATTTATTTCCAAACATTTGAGTCTAAACCCGACCGATTTTGGTGCAACTTAATTTTTGTTCAAATTTTAAAGACTGTCAAAAGCAATGTTGTATGAGTACGCTACTCAGAAAAATGGGTCATATGGATTTTTTTTGCAAAAATTTCATCATCTTTAATCGAGTTTTTATTCTGTACACGTGATTGTATATGTATTTCCACACATTTGAGTCTAAACCCGACCGATTTTGGAGCAACTTAATTTTTGTTCAAATTTTTAAGATTGTCAAAATCAATGTTGTATGAGTACGCTATTCATAACCATGGGTCATATGAATTTTTTTTGCAAAAATTTCATCATCTTTAATCGAGTTTTTATTTTGTACACGTGATTATATATGTATTTGCACACATTTGAGGCTAAACCCGACCGATTTTGGAGCAACTTAATTTTTGTTAAAATTTTGAAGATTGTCAAAAGCAATGTTGTATGAGTACGCTACTCATAACCATGGGTCATATGATTTTTTTTTGCAAAAATTTCAACATCTTTAATCGAGTTTTTATTTTGTACACGTGATTATATATGTATTTCCACACATTTGAGTCTAAACCCGACCGATTTTGGAGCAACTTAATTTTTGTTCAAATTTTTAAGGTTGGCAAAAGAAATGTTGTATGAGTACGCTACTCATAACCATGGGTCATATGAATTTTTTTTGCAAACATTTCATCATTTTTAATCGAGTTCTTATTTTGTACACGTGATTATATATGCATTTCCACACATTTGAGTCTAAACCCGACCGATTTTGGAGCAACTTAATTTTTGTTCAAATTTTGAAGATTGTGAAAAGCAATGTTGTATGAGTACGCTACTCATAACCATGGGAAATATGGATTTTTTTTGCAAAAATTTCATCTTCCTTAATCGAATTTTTATTTTGTACACGTGAATATATATGTATGTATTTCCACACATTTGAGTCTAAACCCGACCGATTTTGGAGCAACTTAATTTTTGTTCAAATTTTGAAGATTGTCAAAAGCAATGTTGTATGAGTACGCTACTGATAACAATGGCTCATATGGATTTTTTTTGCAAAAATTTCATCATCTTTAATCGAGTTTTTATTTTGTACACGTGATTATATATGTATTTCCACACATTTGAGTCTAAACCCGACCGATTTTGGAGCAATTTAATTTTTGTTCAAATTTTGAAGATTGTCAAAAGCAATGTTGTATGAGTACGCTACTCATAACAATGGGTCATATGGGTTTTTTTGCAAAAATTTCATCATCTTTAATCGAGTTTTTATTTTGTACACGTGATTATATATGTATTTCCACACATTTGAGTCTAAATCATAACAATGTGTCATATGGATTTTTTTTGCAAAAATTTCATCATCTTTAATGGAGTTTTTATTTTGTACACGTGATTATATATTTATTTCCAAACATTTGAGTCTAAAGCCGACCGATTTTGGTGCAACTTAATTTTTGTTCAAATTTTAAAGATTGTCAAAAGCAATGTTGTATGAGTACGCTACTCAGAAAAATGGGTCATATGGATTTTTTTTGCAAAAATTTCATCATCTTTAATCGAGTTTTTATTTTGTACACGTGATTGTATATGTATTTCCACACATTTGAGTATAAACCCGACCGATTTTGGAGCAACTTAATTTTTGTTTAAATTTTTAAGATTGTCAAAATCAATGTTGTATGAGTACGCTACTCATAACCATGGGTCATATGAATTTTTTTTGCAAAAATTTCATCATCTTTAATCGAGTTTTTATTTTGTACACGTGATTATACATATATGTATTTCCACACATTTGAGGCTAAACCCGACCGATTTTGGAGCATTTTAATTTTTGTTAAAATTTTGAAGATTGTCAAAGGCAATGTTGTATGAGTACGCTACTCATAACCATGGGTCATATGATTTTTTTTTGCAAAAATTTCAACATATTTAATCGAGTTTTTATTTTGTACAAGTGATTATATATGTATTTCCACACATTTGAGTCTAAACCCGACCGATTTTGGAGCAACTTAATTTTTGTTCAAATTTTTAAGGTTGGCAAAAGAAATGTTGTATGAGTACGCTACTCATAACCATGGGTCATATGAATTTTTTTTGCAAACATTTCATCATTTTTAATCGAGTTCTTATTTTGTACACGTGAGTATATATGCATTTCCACACATTTGAGTCTAAACCCGACCGATTTTGGAGCAACTTAATTTTTGTTCAAATTTTGAAGATTGTGAAAAGCAATGTTGTATGAGTACGCTACTCATAACCATGGGAAATATGGATTTTTTTTGCAAAAATTTCATCTTCTTTAATCGAATTTTTATTTTGTACACGTGAATATATATGTATGTATTTCCACACATTTGAGTCTAAACCCGACCGATTTTGGAGCAACTTAATTTTTGTTCAAATTTTGAAGATTGTCAAAAGCAATGTTGTATGAGTACGCTACTGATAACAATGGCTCATATGGATTTTTTTTGCAAAAATTTCATCATCTTTAATCGAGTTTTTATTTTGTACACGTGATTATATATGTATTTCCACACATTTGAGTCTAAACCCGACCGATTTTGGAGCAATTTAATTTTTGTTCAAATTTTGAAGATTGTCAAAAGCAATGTTGTATGAGTACGCTACTCATAACAATGGGTTATATGGATTTTTTTGCAAAAATTTCATCATCTTTAATCGAGTTTTTATTTTGTACACGTGATTATATATGTATTTCCACACATTTGAGTCTAAATCCGACCGATTTTGGAGCAATTTAATTTTTTTTCAAATTTTGAAGATTGTCAAAAGCAATGTTGTATGAGTACGCTACTCATACCAATGGGTCATATAAATTTTTTTTGCAAAAATTTCATCATCTTTAATCGAGTTTTTATTTTGTACACGTTATTATATATGTATTTCCACACATTTGAGTCTAAACCCGACCGATTTTGGAGCAACTTAATTTTTGTTCAAATTTTGAAGATTGTCAAAAGCAATGTTGTATGAGTACGCTACTCATAATAATGGGTCATATGGATGTTCTTTGCAAAAATTTCATCATCTTTAATCGAGTTTTTGTTTTGTACACGTGATTATATATGTATTTCCACTCATTTGAGTCTAAACCCGACCGATTTTGGAGCAACTTAATTTGTGTTTAAATTTTTAAGATTGTCAAAAGCAATGTTGTATGAGTACGCTAATCATAACAATGGGTCATATGGATTTTTTTTGCAAAAATTTCATCATCTTTAATCGAGTTTTTATTTTGTACACGTGATTATATATGTATTTCCACATATTTGAGTCTAAACCCGACCGATTTTGGAGCAACTTAATTTTTGTTCAAATTTTGAAGATTGTCAAAAGCAATGTTGTATGAGTGCGCTACTCATAACCATGGGTCATACGAATTTTTTCTGCAAAAATTTCATCATCTTTAATCGAGTTTTTATATTGTACACGTGATTGTATATGTATTTCACACGTTTGAGTCTAAACCCGACCGATTTTGGAGCAATTTAATTTTTGTTCACAATTTTAAGATTGTCAAAAGCAATGTTGTATGAGTACGCTACTCATAACAATGGGTCATATGGGTTTTTTTTTGCAAAAATTTCATCATCTTTAATCGAGTTTTTATTTTGTACACGTGATTATATATGTATTTCCACACATTTGAGTCTAAACCAGACCGATTTTGGAGCAACTTAATTTTTGTTCAAATTTTGAAGATTGTCAAAAGCAATGTTGTATGAGTACGCTACTCATAACAATGGGTCATATGAATTTTTTTTGCAAAAATTTCATCATCTTTAATCGAGTTTTTATTTTGTACACGTGATTATATATGTATTTCCACACATTTGAGGCTAAACCCGACCGATTTTGGAGCAACTTAATTTTTGTTAAAATTTTGAAGATTGTCAAAAGCAATGTTGTATGAGTACGCTACTCATAACCATGGGTCATATGATTTTTTTTTGCAAAAATTTCAACATATTTAATCGAGTTTTTATTTTGTACAAGTGATTATATATGTATTTCCACACATTTGAGTCTAAACCCGACCGATTTTGGAGCAACTTAATTTTTGTTCAAATTTTTAAGGTTGGCAAAAGAAATGTTGTATGAGTACGCTACTCATAACCATGGGTCATATGAATTTTTTTTGCAAACATTTCATCATTTTTAATCGAGTTCTTATTTTGTACACGTGATTATATATGCATTTCCACACATTTGAGTCTAAACCCGACCGATTTTGGAGCAACTTAATTTTTGTTCAAATTTTGAAGATTGTGAAAAGCAATGTTGTATGAGTACGCTACTCATAACCATGGGAAATATGGATTTTTTTTGCAAAAATTTCATCTTCTTTAATCGAATTTTTATTTTGTACACGTGAATATATATGTATGTATTTCCACACATTTGAGTCTAAACCCGACCGATTTTGGAGCAACTTAATTTTTGTTCAAATTTTGAAGATTGTCAAAAGCAATGTTGTATGAGTACGCTACTGATAACAATGGCTCATATGGATTTTTTTTGCAAAAATTTCATCATCTTTAATCGAGTTTTTATTTTGTACACGTGATTATATATGTATTTCCACACATTTGAGTCTAAACCCGACCGATTTTGGAGCAATTTAATTTTTGTTCAAATTTTGAAGATTGTCAAAAGCAATGTTGTATGAGTACGCTACTCATAACAATGGGTTATATGGATTTTTTTGCAAAAATTTCATCATCTTTAATCGAGTTTTTATTTTGTACACGTGATTATATATGTATTTCCACACATTTGAGTCTAAATCCGACCGATTTTGGAGCAATTTAATTTTTTTTCAAATTTTGAAGATTGTCAAAAGCAATGTTGTATGAGTACGCTACTCATACCAATGGGTCATATAAATTTTTTTTGCAAAAATTTCATCATCTTTAATCGAGTTTTTATTTTGTACACGTTATTATATATGTATTTCCACACATTTGAGTCTAAACCCGACCGATTTTGGAGCAACTTAATTTTTGTTCAAATTTTGAAGATTGTCAAAAGCAATGTTGTATGAGTACGCTACTCATAATAATGGGTCATATGGATGTTCTTTGCAAAAATTTCATCATCTTTAATCGAGTTTTTGTTTTGTACACGTGATTATATATGTATTTCCACTCATTTGAGTCTAAACCCGACCGATTTTGGAGCAACTTAATTTGTGTTTAAATTTTTAAGATTGTCAAAAGCAATGTTGTATGAGTACGCTAATCATAACAATGGGTCATATGGATTTTTTTTGCAAAAATTTCATCATCTTTAATCGAGTTTTTATTTTGTACACGTGATTATATATGTATTTCCACATATTTGAGTCTAAACCCGACCGATTTTGGAGCAACTTAATTTTTGTTCAAATTTTGAAGATTGTCAAAAGCAATGTTGTATGAGTGCGCTACTCATAACCATGGGTCATACGAATTTTTTCTGCAAAAATTTCATCATCTTTAATCGAGTTTTTATATTGTACACGTGATTGTATATGTATTTTCACACGTTTGAGTCTAAACCCGACCGATTTTGGAGCAATTTAATTTTTGTTCACAATTTTAAGATTGTCAAAAGCAATGTTGTATGAGTACGCTACTCATAACAATGGGTCATATGGGTTTTTTTTGCAAAAATTTCATCATCTTTAATCGAGTTTTTATTTTGTACACGTGATTATATATGTATTTCCACACATTTGAGTCTAAACCAGACCGATTTTGGAGCAACTTAATTTTTGTTCAAATTTTGAAGATTGTCAAAAGCAATGTTGTATGAGTACGCTACCCATAACAATGGGTCATATGAATTTTTTTTGCAAAAATTTCATCATCTTTAATCGAGTTTTTATTTTGTACACGTGATTTTATATGTATTTCCACATATTTGAGTCTAAACGCGACCGATTTTGGAGCAACTTAATTTTTGTTCAAATTTTGAAGATTGTCAAAAGCATTGTTGTATGAGTACGCTACTCATAACAATGGCTCATATGGATTTTTTATGCAAAAATTGCATCATCCTTAATCGAGTTTTTATTTTGTACACGTGATTATATATGTATTTCCACACATTTGAGTCTAAACCCGACCGATTTTGGAGCAACTTAATTTTTGTTCAAATTTTGAAGATTGGCAAAAGCAATGTTGTATGAGTACGCTACTCATTACAATGGGTCATATGGGTTTTTTTGCAAAAATTTCATCATCTTTAATCGAGTTTTTATTTTGTACACGTGATTTTATATGTATTTCCACATATTTGAGTCTAAACGCGACCGATTTTGGAGCAACTTAATTTTTGTTCAAATTTTGAAGATTGTCAAAAGCATTGTTGTATGAGTACGCTACTCATAACAATGGCTCATATGGATTTTTTATGCAAAAATTGCATCATCCTTAATCGAGTTTTTATTTTGTACACGTGATTATATATGTATTTCCACACATTTGAGTCTAAACCCGACCGATTTTGGAGCAATTTAATTTTTGTTCAAATTTTGAAGATTGTCAAAAGCAATGTTGTATGAGTACGCTACTCATAACAATGGGTCATATGGGTTTTTTTGCAAAAATTTCATCATCTTTAATCGAGTTTTTATTTTGTACACGTGATTATATATGTATTTCCACACATTTGAGTCTAAATCCGACCAATTTTGGAGCAATTTAATTTTTTTTCAAATTTTGAAGATTGTCAAAAGCAATGTTGTATGAGTACGCTACTCATACCAATGGGTCATATAAATTTTTTTTGCAAAAATTTCATCATCTTTAATCGAGTTTTTATTTTGTACACGTTATTATATATGTATTTCCACACATTTGAGTCTAAACCCGACCGATTTTGGAGCAACTTAATTTTTGTTCAAATTTTGAAGATTGTGAAAAGCAATGTTGTATGAGTACGCTACTCATAACCATGGGTCATATGAATTTTTTTTGCAAAAATTTCATCTTCTTTAATCGAATTTTTATTTTGTACACGTGAATATATATGTATGTATTTCCACACATTTGAGTCTAAACCCGACCGATTTTGGAGCAACTTAATTTTTGTTCAAATTTTGAAGATTGTCAAAAGCAATGTTGTATGAGTACGCTACTGATAACAATGGCTCATATGGATTTTTTTTGCAAAAATTTCATCATCTTTAATCGAGTTTTTATTTTGTACACGTGATTATATATGTATTTCCACACATTTGAGTCTAAACCCGACCGATTTTGGAGCAATTTAATTTTTGTTCAAATTTTGAAGATTGTCAAAAGCAATGTTGTATGAGTACGCTACTCATAACAATGGGTCATATGGGTTTTTTTGCAAAAATTTCATCATCTTTAATCGAGTTTTTATTTTGTACACGTGATTATATATTTATTTCCAAACATTTGAGTCTAAACCCGACCGATTTTGGTGCAACTTAATTTTTGTTCAAATTTTAAAGATTGTCAAAAGCAATGTTGTATGAGTACGCTACTCAGAAAAATGGGTCATATGGATTTTTTTTGCAAAAATTTCATCATCTTTAATCGAGTTTTTATTTTGTACACGTGATTGTATATGTATTTCCACACATTTGAGTCTAAACCCGACCGATTTTGGAGCAACTTAATTTTTGTTCAAATTTTTAAGATTGTCAAAATCAATGTTGTATGAGTACGCTACTCATAACCATGGGTCATATGAATTTTTTTTGCAAAAATTTCATCATCTTTAATCGAGTTTTTATTTTGTACACGTGATTATATATGTATTTCCACACATTTGAGGCTAAACCCGACCGATTTTGGAGCAACTTAATTTTTGTTAAAATTTTGAAGATTGTCAAAAGCAATGTTGTATGAGTACGCTACTCATAACCATGGGTCATATGATTTTTTTTTGCAAAAATTTCAACATCTTTAATCGAGTTTTTATTTTGTACAAGTGATTATATATGTATTTCCACACATTTGAGTCTAAACCCGACCGATTTTGGAGCAACTTAATTTTTGTTCAAATTTTTAAGGTTGGCAAAAGAAATGTTGTATGAGTACGCTACTCATAACCATGGGTCATATGAATTTTTTTTGCAAACATTTCATCATTTTTAATCGAGTTCTTATTTTGTACACGTGATTATATATGCATTTCCACACATTTGAGTCTAAACCCGACCGATTTTGGAGCAACTTAATTTTTGTTCAAATTTTGAAGATTGTGAAAAGCAATGTTGTATGAGTACGCTACTCATAACCATGGGAAATATGGATTTTTTTTGCAAAAATTTCATCTTCTTTAATCGAGTTTTTATTTTGTACACGTGAATATATATGTATGTATTTCCACACATTTGAGTCTAAACCCGACCGATTTTGGAGCAACTTAATTTTTGTTCAAATTTTGAAGATTGTCAAAAGCAATGTTGTATGAGTACGCTACTGATAACAATGGCTCATATGGATTTTTTTTGCAAAAATTTCATCATCTTTAATCGAGTTTTTATTTTGTACACGTGATTATATATGTATTTCCACACATTTGAGGCTAAACCCGACCGATTTTGGAGCAACTTAATTTTTGTTAAAATTTTGAAGATTGTCAAAAGCAATGTTGTATGAGTACGCTACTCATAACCATGGGTCATATGAATTTTTTTTGCAAAAATTTCATCATCTTTAATCGAGTTTTTATTTTGTAAACGTGATTATATATGTATTTCCACACATTTGAGTCTAAACCCGACCGATTTTGGAGCAATTTAATTTTTGTTCAAATTTTGAAGATTGTCAAAAGCAATGTTGTATGAGTACGCTACTCATAACAATGGGTCATATGGGTTTTTTTGCAAAAATTTCATCATCTTTAATCGAGTTTTTATTTTGTACACGTGATTGTATATGTATTTCCACACATTTGAGTCTAAACCCGACCGATTTTGGAGCAACTTAATTTTTGTTCAAATTTTTAAGATTGTCAAAATCAATGTTGTATGAGTACGCTACTCATAACCATGGGTCATATGAATTTTTTTTGCAAAAATTTCATCATCTTTAATCGAGTTTTTATTTTGTACACGTGATTATATATGTATTTCCACACATTTGAGGCTAAACCCGACCGATTTTGGAGCAACTTAATTTTTGTTCAAATTTTGAAGATTGTCAAAAGCAATGTTGTATGAGTACGCTACTGATAACAATGGCTCATATGGATTTTTTTTGCAAAAATTTCATCATCTTTAATCGAGTTTTTATTTTGTACACGTGATTATATATGTATTTCCACACATTTGAGGCTAAACCCGACCGATTTTGGAGCAACTTAATTTTTGTTAAAATTTTGAAGATTGTCAAAAGCAATGTTGTATGAGTACGCTACTCATAACCATGGGTCATATGAATTTTTTTTGCAAAAATTTCATCATCTTTAATCGAGTTTTTATTTTGTAAACGTGATTATATATGTATTTCCACACATTTGAGTCTAAACCCGACCGATTTTGGAGCAATTTAATTTTTGTTCAAATTTTGAAGATTGTCAAAAGCAATGTTGTATGAGTACGCTACTCATAACAATGGGTCATATGGGTTTTTTTGCAAAAATTTCATCATCTTTAATCGAGTTTTTATTTTGTACACGTGATTGTATATGTATTTCCACACATTTGAGTCTAAACCCGACCGATTTTGGAGCAACTTAATTTTTGTTCAAATTTTTAAGATTGTCAAAATCAATGTTGTATGAGTACGCTACTCATAACCATGGGTCATATGAATTTTTTTTGCAAAAATTTCATCATCTTTAATCGAGTTTTTATTTTGTACACGTGATTATATATGTATTTCCACACATTTGAGGCTAAACCCGACCGATTTTGGAGCAACTTAATTTTTGTTAAAATTTTGAAGATTGTCAAAAGCAATGTTGTATGAGTACGCTACTCATAACCATGGGTCATATGATTTTTTTTTGCAAAAATTTCAACATCTTTAATCGAGTTTTTATTTTGTACAAGTGATTATATATGTATTTCCACACATTTGAGTCTAAACCCGACCGATTTTGGAGCAACTTAATTTTTGTTCAAATTTTTAAGGTTGGCAAAAGAAATGTTGTATGAGTACGCTACTCATAACCATGGGTCATATGAATTTTTTTTGCAAACATTTCGTCATTTTTAATCGAGTTCTTATTTTGTACACGTGATTATATATGCATTTCCACACATTTGAGTCTAAACCCGACCGATTTTGGAGCAACTTAATTTTTGTTAAAATTTTGAAGATTGTCAAAAGCAATGTTGTATGAGTACGCTACTCATAACCATGGGTCATATGATTTTTTTTTGCAAAAATTTCAACATCTTTAATCGAGTTTTTATTTTGTACAAGTTATTATATATGTATTTCCACACATTTGAGTCTATACCCGACCGATTTTGGAGCAACTTAATTTTTGTTCAAATTTTTAAGGTTGGCAAAAGAAATGTTGTATGAGTACGCTACTCATAACCATGGGTCATATGAATTTTTTTTGCAAACATTTCATCATTTTTAATCGAGTTCTTATTTTGTACACGTGATTATATATGCATTTCCACACATTTGAGTCTAAACCCGACCGATTTTGGAGCAACTTAATTTTTGTTCAAATTTTGAAGATTGTGAAAAGCAATGTTGTATGAGTACGCTACTCATAACCATGGGAAATATGGATTTTTTTTGCAAAAATTTCATCTTCTTTAATCGAATTTTTATTTTGTACACGTGAATATATATGTATGTATTTCCACACATTTGAGTCTAAACCCGACCGATTTTGGAGCAACTTAATTTTTGTTCAAATTTTGAAGATTGTCAAAAGCAATGTTGTATGAGTACGCTACTGATAACAATGGCTCATATGGATTTTTTTTGCAAAAATTTCATCATCTTTAATCGAGTTTTTATTTTGTACACGTGATTATATATGTATTTCCTCACATTTGAGGCTAAACCCGACCGATTTTGGAGCAACATAATTTTTGTTAAAATTTTGAAGATTGTCAAAAGCAATGTTGTATGAGTACGCTACTCATAACCATGGGTCATATGAATTTTTTTTGCAAAAATTTCATCATCTTTAATCGAGTTTTTATTTTGTAAACGTGATTATATATGTATTTCCACACATTTGAGTCTAAACCCGACCGATTTTGGAGCAATTTAATTTTTGTTCAAATTTTGAAGATTGTCAAAAGCAATGTTGTATGAGTACGCTACTCATAACAATGGGTCATATGGGTTTTTTTGCAAAAATTTCATCATCTTTAATCGAGTTTTTATTTTGTACACGTGATTGTATATGTATTTCCACACATTTGAGTCTAAACCCGACCGATTTTGGAGCAACTTAATTTTTGTTCAAATTTTTAAGATTGTCAAAATCAATGTTGTATGAGTACGCTACTCATAACCATGGGTCATATGAATTTTTTTTGCAAAAATTTCATCATCTTTAATCGAGTTTTTATTTTGTACACGTGATTATATATGTATTTCCACACATTTGAGGCTAAACCCGACCGATTTTGGAGCAACTTAATTTTTGTTCAAATTTTGAAGATTGTCAAAAGCAATGTTGTATGAGTACGCTACTGATAACAATGGCTCATATGGATTTTTTTTGCAAAAATTTCATCATCTTTAATCGAGTTTTTATTTTGTACACGTGATTATATATGTATTTCCACACATTTGAGGCTAAACCCGACCGATTTTGGAGCAACTTAATTTTTGTTAAAATTTTGAAGATTGTCAAAAGCAATGTTGTATGAGTACGCTACTCATAACCATGGGTCATATGAATTTTTTTTGCAAAAATTTCATCATCTTTAATCGAGTTTTAATTTTGTAAACGTGATTATATATGTATTTCCACACATTTGAGTCTAAACCCGACCGATTTTGGAGCAATTTAATTTTTGTTCAAATTTTGAAGATTGTCAAAAGCAATGTTGTATGAGTACGCTACTCATAACAATGGGTCATATGGGTTTTTTTGCAAAAATTTCATCATCTTTAATCGAGTTTTTATTTTGTACACGTGATTGTATATGTATTTCCACACATTTGAGTCTAAACCCGACCGATTTTGGAGCAACTTAATTTTTGTTCAAATTTTTAAGATTGTCAAAATCAATGTTGTATGAGTACGCTACTCATAACCATGGGTCATATGAATTTTTTTTGCAAAAATTTCATCATCTTTAATCGAGTTTTTATTTTGTACACGTGATTATATATGTATTTCCACACATTTGAGGCTAAACCCGACCGATTTTGGAGCAACTTAATTTTTGTTAAAATTTTGAAGATTGTCAAAAGCAATGTTGTATGAGTACGCTACTCATAACCATGGGTCATATGATTTTTTTTTGCAAAAATTTCAACATCTTTAATCGAGTTTTTATTTTGTACAAGTGATTATATATGTATTTCCACACATTTGAGTCTAAACCCGACCGATTTTGGAGCAACTTAATTTTTGTTCAAATTTTTAAGGTTGGCAAAAGAAATGTTGTATGAGTACGCTACTCATAACCATGGGTCATATGAATTTTTTTTGCAAACATTTCATCATTTTTAATCGAGTTCTTATTTTGTACACGTGATTATATATGCATTTCCACACATTTGAGTCTAAACCCGACCGATTTTGGAGCAACTTAATTTTTGTTCAAATTTTGAAGATTGTGAAAAGCAATGTTGTATGAGTACGCTACTCATAACCATGGGAAATATGGATTTTTTTTGCAAAAATTTCATCTTCTTTAATCGAATTTTTATTTTGTACACGTGAATATATATGTATGTATTTCCACACATTTGAGTCTAAACCCGACCGATTTTGGAGCAACTTAATTTTTGTTCAAATTTTGAAGATTGTCAAAAGCAATGTTGTATGAGTACGCTACTGATAACAATGGCTCATATGGATTTTTTTTGCAAAAATTTCATCATCTTTAATCGAGTTTTTATTTTGTACACGTGATTATAGATATATGTATTTCCACACATTTGAGTCTAAACCCGACCGATTTTGGAGCAATTTAATTTTTGTTCAAATTTTGAAGATTGTCAAAAGCAATGTTGTATGAGTACGCTACTCATAACAATGGGTCATATGGGTTTTTTTGCAAAAATTTCATCATCTTTAATCGAGTTTTTATTTTGTACACGTGATTATATATGTATTTCCACACATTTGAGTCTAAATCCGACCGATTTTGGAGCAATTTAATTTTTTTTCAAATTTTGAAGATTGTCAAAAGCAATGTTGTATGAGTACGCTACTCATACCAATGGGTCATATAAATTTTTTTTGCAAAAATTTCATCATCTTTAATCGAGTTTTTATTTTGTACACGTTATTATATATGTATTTCCACACATTTGAGTCTAAACCCGACCGATTTTGGAGCAACTTAATTTTTGTTCAAATTTTGAAGATTGTCAAAAGCAATGTTGTATGAGTACGCTACTCATAATAATGGGTCATATGGATTTTCTTTGCAAAAATTTCATCATCTTTAATCGAGTTTTTGTTTTGTACACGTGATTATATATGTATTTCCACTCATTTGAGTCTAAACCCGACCGATTTTGGAGCAACTTAATTTGTGTTTAAATTTTTAAGATTGTCAAAAGCAATGTTGTATGAGTACGCTAATCATAACAATGGGTCATATGGATTTTTTTTGCAAAAATTTCATCATCTTTAATCGAGTTTTTATTTTGTACACGTGATTATATATGTATTTCCACATATTTGAGTCTAAACCCGACCGATTTTGGAGCAACTTAATTTTTGTTCAAATTTTGAAGATTGTCAAAAGCAATGTTGTATGAGTGCGCTACTCATAACCATGGGTCATACGAATTTTTTTGCAAAAATTTCATCATCTTTAATCGAGTTTTTATATTGTACACGTGATTGTATATGTATTTTCACACGTTTGAGTCTAAACCCGACCGATTTTGGAGCAATTTAATTTTTGTTCACAATTTTAGGATTGTCAAAAGCAATGTTGTATGAGTACGCTACTCATAACAATGGGTCATATGGGTTTTTTTTGCAAAAATTTTATCATCTTTAATCGAGTTTTTATTTTGTACACGTGATTATATATGTATTTCCACACATTTGAGTCTAAACCAGACCGATTTTGGAGCAACTTAATTTTTGTTCAAATTTTGAAGATTGTCAAAAGCAATGTTGTATGAGTACGCTACTCATAACAATGGGTCATATGAATTTTTTTTGCAAAAATTTCATCATCTTTAATCGAGTTTTTATTTTGTACGAGTGATTTTATATGTATTTCCACATATTTGAGTCTAAACGCGACCGATTTTGGAGCAACTTAATTTATGTTCAAATTTTGAAGATTGTCAAAAGCATTGTTGTATGAGTACGCTACTCATAACAATGGCTCATATGGATTTTTTATGCAAAAATTGCATCATCCTTAATCGAGTTTTTATTATGTACACGTGATTATATATGTATTTCCACACATTTGAGTCTAAACCCGACCGATTTTGGAGCAACTTAATTTTTGTTCAAATTTTGAAGATTGGCAAAAGCAATGTTGTATGAGTACGCTACTCATTACAATGGGTCATATGGGTTTTTTTTGCAAAAATTTCATCATCTTTAATCGAGTTTTTATTTTGTACACGCAATGTTGTATGAGTACGCTACTCATAACCATGGGTAATATGCATTTTTTTTGCAAAAATTTCATCATCTTTAATCGAGTTTTTATTTTGTACACGTGATTATATATGTATTTCCACACATTTGAGTCTAAACCCGACCGATTTTGGAGCAATTTAATTTTGTTCAAATGTTGAAGATTGTCAAAAGCAATGTTGTATGAGTACGCTACTCATAACAATGGGTCATATGGGTTTTTTTGCAAAAAATTTTGGAGCAACTTAATTTTTGTTCAAATTTTGAAGATTGTCAAAAGCAAAGTTGTTTGAGTGCGCTACTCATAACCATGGGTCATACGAATTTTTTCTGCAAAAATTTCATCATCTTTTATCGAGTTTTTATTTTGTACACGTGATTATATATGTATTTCCACACATTTGAGTCTAAACCCGACCGATTTTGGAGCAACTTAATTTTTGTTCAAATTTTTAAGATTGGCAAAAGAAATGTTGTATGAGTACGCTACTCATAACCATGGGTCATATGAATTTTTTTTGCAAAAATTTCAACATCTTTAATCCAGTTTTTATTTTGTACACATGGTTATATATGTATTTGCACACATTTGAGTCTAAACCCGACCGATTTTGGAGCAACATAATTTTTGTTCAAATTTTGAAGATTGTCAAAAGCAATGTTGTATGAGTACGCTACTCATAACCATGGGTCATATGAATTTTTTTTGCAAAAATTTCATCATCTTTAATCAAGTTTTTATTTTGTACACGTGATTGTATATGTATTTCCACACATTTGAGTGTAAACCCGACCGATTTTGGAGCAACTTAATTTTTGTTTAAACTTTTAGATTGTCAAAAGCAATGTTGTATGAGTACGCTACTCATAACAATGTGTCATATGGATTTTTTTTGCAAAAATTTCATCATCTTTAATGGAGTTTTTATTTTGTACACGTGATTATATATTTATTTCCAAACATTTGAGTCTAAACCCGACCGATTTTGGAGCAACTTAATTTTTGTTCAAATTTTAAAGCTTGTCAAAAGCAATGTTGTATGAGTACGCTACTCAGAAAAATGGGTCATATGGATTTTTTTTGCAAAAATTTCATCATCTTTAATCGAGTTTTTATTTTGTACACGTGATTGTATATGTATTTCCACACATTTGAGTCTAAACCCGACCGATTTTGGAGCAACTTAATTTGTGTTCAAATTTTTAAGATTGTCAAAATCAATGTTGTATGAGTACGCTACTCATAACCATGGGTCATATGAATTTTTTTTGCAAAAATTGCATCATCTTTAATCGAGTTTTTATTTTGTACACGTGATTATATATGTATTTCCACACATTTGAGGCTAAACCCGACCGATTTTGGAGCAACTTTATTTTTGTTAAAATTTTGAAGATTGTCAAAAGCAATGTTGTATGAGTACGCTACTCATAACCATGGGTCATATGATTTTTTTTTGCAAAAATTTCAACATCTTTAATCGAGTTTTTATTTTGTACAAGTGATTATATATGTATTTCCACACATTTGAGTCTAAACCCGACCGATTTTGGAGCAACTTAATTTTTGTTCAAATTTTTAAGGTTGGCAAAAGAAATGTTGTATGAGTACGCTACTCATAACCATGGGTCATATGAATTTTTTTTGCAAACATTTCATCATCTTTAATCGAGTTCTTATTTTGTACACGTGATTATATATGCATTTCCACACATTTGAGTCTAAACCCGACCGATTTTGGAGCAACTTAATTTTTGTGAAAATTTTGAAGATTGTGCAAAGCAATGTTGTATGAGTACGCTACTCATAACCATGGGAACAATGGATTTTTTTTGCAAAAATTTCATCTTCTTTAATCGAATTTTTATTTTGTACACGTGAATATATATGTATGTATTTCCACACATTTGAGTCTAAACCCGACCGATTTTGGAGCAACTTAATTTTTGTTCAAATTTTGAAGATTGTCAAAAGCAATGTTGTATGAGTACGCTACTGATAACAATGGCTCATATGGATTTTTTTTGCAAAAATTTCATCATCTTGAATCGAGTTTTTATTTTGTACACGTGATTATATATGTATTTCCACACATTTGAGTCTAAACCCGACCGATTTTGGAGCAATTTAATTTTTGTTCAAATTTTGAAGATTGTCAAAAGCAATGTTGTATGAGTACGCTACTCATAACAATGGGTCATATGGGTTTTTTGGCAAAAATTTCATCATCTTTAATCGAGTTTTTATTTTGTACACGTGATTATATATGTATTTCCACACATTTGAGTCTAAATCCGACCGATTTTGTAGCAATTTAATTTTTTTTCAAATTTTGAAGATTGTCAAAAGCAATGTTGTATGAGTACGCTACTCATACCAATGGGTCATATAAATTTTTTTTGCAAAAATTTCATCATCTTTAATCGAGTTTTTATTTTGTACACGTGATTATATATGTATTTCCACACATTTGAGTCTAAACCCGACCGATTTTGGAGCAATTTAATTTTTGTTCAAATTTTGAAGATTGGCAAAAGAAATGTTGTATGAGTACGCTACTCATAACCATGGGTCATATGAATTTTTTTTGCAAAAATTTCAACATCTTTAATCGAGTTTTTATTTTGTACACATGGTTATATATGTATTTGCACACATTTGAGTCTAAACCCGACCGATTTTGGAGCAACATAATTTTTGTTCAAATTTTGAAGATTGTCAAAAGCAATGTTGTATGAGTACGCTACTCATAACCATGGGTCATATGAATTTTTTTTGCAAAAATTTCATCATCTTTAATCAAGTTTTTATTTTGTACACGTGATTGTATATGTATTTCCACACATTTGAGTGTAAACCCGACCGATTTTGGAGCAACTTAATTTTTGTTTAAACTTTTAGATTGTCAAAAGCAATGTTGTATGAGTACGCTACTCATAACAATGTGTCATATGGATTTTTTTTGCAAAAATTTCATCATCTTTAATGGAGTTTTTATTTTGTACACGTGATTATATATTTATTTCCAAACATTTGAGTCTAAACCCGACCGATTTTGGAGCAACTTAATTTTTGTTCAAATTTTAAAGCTTGTCAAAAGCAATGTTGTATGAGTACGCTACTCAGAAAAATGGGTCATATGGATTTTTTTTGCAAAAATTTCATCATCTTTAATCGAGTTTTTATTTTGTACACGTGGTTGTATATGTATTTCCACACATTTGAGTCTAAACCCGACCGATTTTGGAGCAACTTAATTTGTGTTCAAATTTTTAAGATTGTCAAAATCAATGTTGTATGAGTACGCTACTCATACCAATGGGTCATATAAATTTTTTTTGCAAAAATTTCATCATCTTTAATCGAGTTTTTATTTTGTACACGTGATTATATATGTATTTCCACTCATTTGAGTCTAAACCCGACCGATTTTGGAGCAACTTAATTTGTGTTTAAATTTTTAAGATTGTCAAAATCAATGTTGTATGAGTACGCTACTCATACCAATGGGTCATATAAATTTTTTTTGCAAAAATTTCATCATCTTTAATCGAGTTTTTATTTTGTACACGTGCTTATATATGTATTTCCACACATTTGAATCTAAACCCGACCGATTTTGGAGCAACTTAATTTTTGTTTAAACTTTTAGATTGTCAAAAGCAATGTTGTATGAGTACGCTACTCATAACAATGTGTCATATGGATTTTTTTTGCAAAAATTTCATCATCTTTAATCGAGTTTTTATATTGTACACGTGATTGTATATGTATTTTCACACGTTTGAGTCTAAACCCGACCGATTTTGGAGCAATTTAATTTTTGTTCACAATTTTAGGATTGTCAAAAGCAATGTTGTATGAGTACGCTACTCATAACCATGGGTCATATGAATTTTTTTTGCAAACATTTCATCATCTTTAATCGAGTTTTTATTTTGTACACGTGCTTATATATGTATTTCCACACATTTGAATCTAAACCCGACCGATTTTGGAGCAACTTAATTTTTGTTCAAATTTTGAAGATTGTCAAAAGCAATGTTGTATGAGTACGCTACTCATAACAATGGGTCATATGGGTTTTTTTGCAAAAATTTCATCATCTTTAATCGAGTTTTTATTTTGTACACGTGATTATATATGTATTTCCACACATTTGAGTCTAAATCCGACCGATTTTGGAGCAATTTAATTTTTTTTCAAATTTTGAAGATTGTCAAAAGCAATGTTGTATGAGTACGCTACTCATACCAATGGGTCATATAAATTTTTTTTGCAAAAATTTCATCATCTTTAATCGAGTTTTTATTTTGTACACGTTATTATATATGTATTTCCACACATTTGAGTCTAAACCCGACCGATTTTGGAGCAACTTAATTTTTGTTCAAATTTTGAAGATTGTCAAAAGCAATGTTGTATGAGTACGCTACTCATAATAATGGGTCATATGGATTTTCTTTGCAAAAATTTCATCATCTTTAATCGAGTTTTTGTTTTGTACACGTGATTATATATGTATTTCCACTCATTTGAGTCTAAACCCGACCGATTTTGGAGCAACTTAATTTGTGTTTAAATTTTTAAGATTGTCAAAAGCAATGTTGTATGAGTACGCTAATCATAACAATGGGTCATATGGATTTTTTTTGCAAAAATTTCATCATCTTTAATCGAGTTTTTATTTTGTACACGTGATTATATATGTATTTCCACATATTTGAGTCTAAACCCGACCGATTTTGGAGCAACTTAATTTTTGTTCAAATTTTGAAGATTGTCAAAAGCAATGTTGTATGAGTGCGCTACTCATAACCATGGGTCATACGAATTTTTTTGCAAAAATTTCATCATCTTTAATCGAGTTTTTATATTGTACACGTGATTGTATATGTATTTTCACACGTTTGAGTCTAAACCCGACCGATTTTGGAGCAATTTAATTTTTGTTCACAATTTTAGGATTGTCAAAAGCAATGTTGTATGAGTACGCTACTCATAACCATGGGTCATATGAATTTTTTTTGCAAACATTTCATCATCTTTAATCGAGTTTTTATTTTGTACACGTGCTTATATATGTATTTCCACACATTTGAATCTAAACCCGACCGATTTTGGAGCAACTTAATTTTTGTTCAAATTTTGAAGATTGTCAAAAGCAATGTTGTATGAGTACGCTACTCATAACAATGGGTCATATGGGTTTTTTTGCAAAAATTTCATCATCTTTAATCGAGTTTTTATTTTGTACACGTGATTATATATGTATTTCCACACATTTGAGTCTAAATCCGACCGATTTTGGAGCAATTTAATTTTTTTTCAAATTTTGAAGATTGTCAAAAGCAATGTTGTATGAGTACGCTACTCATACCAATGGGTCATATAAATTTTTTTTGCAAAAATTTCATCATCTTTAATCGAGTTTTTATTTTGTACACGTTATTATATATGTATTTCCACACATTTGAGTCTAAACCCGACCGATTTTGGAGCAACTTAATTTTTGTTCAAATTTTGAAGATTGTCAAAAGCAATGTTGTATGAGTACGCTACTCATAATAATGGGTCATATGGATTTTCTTTGCAAAAATTTCATCATCTTTAATCGAGTTTTTGTTTTGTACACGTGATTATATATGTATTTCCACTCATTTGAGTCTAAACCCGACCGATTTTGGAGCAACTTAATTTGTGTTTAAATTTTTAAGATTGTCAAAAGCAATGTTGTATGAGTACGCTAATCATAACAATGGGTCATATGGATTTTTTTTGCAAAAATTTCATCATCTTTAATCGAGTTTTTATTTTGTACACGTGATTATATATGTATTTCCACATATTTGAGTCTAAACCCGACCGATTTTGGAGCAACTTAATTTTTGTTCAAATTTTGAAGATTGTCAAAAGCAATGTTGTATGAGTGCGCTACTCATAACCATGGGTCATACGAATTTTTTTGCAAAAATTTCATCATCTTTAATCGAGTTTTTATATTGTACACGTGATTGTATATGTATTTTCACACGTTTGAGTCTAAACCCGACCGATTTTGGAGCAATTTAATTTTTGTTCACAATTTTAGGATTGTCAAAAGCAATGTTGTATGAGTACGCTACTCATAACAATGGGTCATATGGGTTTTTTTTGCAAAAATTTTATCATCTTTAATCGAGTTTTTATTTTGTACACGTGATTATATATGTATTTCCACACATTTGAGTCTAAACCAGACCGATTTTGGAGCAACTTAATTTTTGTTCAAATTTTGAAGATTGTCAAAAGCAATGTTGTATGAGTACGCTACTCATAACAATGGGTCATATGAATTTTTTTTGCAAAAATTTCATCATCTTTAATCGAGTTTTTATTTTGTACGCGTGATTTTATATGTATTTCCACATATTTGAGTCTAAACGCGACCGATTTTGGAGCAACTTAATTTATGTTCAAATTTTGAAGATTGTCAAAAGCATTGTTGTATGAGTACGCTACTCATAACAATGGCTCATATGGATTTTTTATGCAAAAATTGCATCATCCTTAATCGAGTTTTTATTATGTACACGTGATTATATATGTATTTCCACACATTTGAGTCTAAACCCGACCGATTTTGGAGCAACTTAATTTTTGTTCAAATTTTGAAGATTGGCAAAAGCAATGTTGTATGAGTACGCTACTCATTACAATGGGTCATATGGGTTTTTTTTGCAAAAATTTCATCATCTTTAATCGAGTTTTTATTTTGTACACGCAATGTTGTATGAGTACGCTACTCATAACCATGGGTAATATGCATTTTTTTTGCAAAAATTTCATCATCTTTAATCGAGTTTTTATTTTGTACACGTGATTATATATGTATTTCCACACATTTGAGTCTAAACCCGACCGATTTTGGAGCAATTTAATTTTGTTCAAATGTTGAAGATTGTCAAAAGCAATGTTGTATGAGTACGCTACTCATAACAATGGGTCATATGGGTTTTTTTGCAAAAAATTTTGGAGCAACTTAATTTTTGTTCAAATTTTGAAGATTGTCAAAAGCAAAGTTGTTTGAGTGCGCTACTCATAACCATGGGTCATACGAATTTTTTCTGCAAAAATTTCATCATCTTTTATCGAGTTTTTATTTTGTACACGTGATTATATATGTATTTCCACACATTTGAGTCTAAACCCGACCGATTTTGGAGCAACTTAATTTTTGTTCAAATTTTTAAGATTGGCAAAAGAAATGTTGTATGAGTACGCTACTCATAACCATGGGTCATATGAATTTTTTTTGCAAAAATTTCAACATCTTTAATCGAGTTTTTATTTTGTACACATGGTTATATATGTATTTGCACACATTTGAGTCTAAACCCGACCGATTTTGGAGCAACATAATTTTTGTTCAAATTTTGAAGATTGTCAAAAGCAATGTTGTATGAGTACGCTACTCATAACCATGGGTCATATGAATTTTTTTTGCAAAAATTTCATCATCTTTAATCAAGTTTTTATTTTGTACACGTGATTGTATATGTATTTCCACACATTTGAGTGTAAACCCGACCGATTTTGGAGCAACTTAATTTTTGTTTAAACTTTTAGATTGTCAAAAGCAATGTTGTATGAGTACGCTACTCATAACAATGTGTCATATGGATTTTTTTTGCAAAAATTTCATCATCTTTAATGGAGTTTTTATTTTGTACACGTGATTATATATTTATTTCCAAACATTTGAGTCTAAACCCGACCGATTTTGGAGCAACTTAATTTTTGTTCAAATTTTAAAGCTTGTCAAAAGCAATGTTGTATGAGTACGCTACTCAGAAAAATGGGTCATATGGATTTTTTTTGCAAAAATTTCATCATCTTTAATCGAGTTTTTATTTTGTACACGTGATTGTATATGTATTTCCACACATTTGAGTCTAAACCCGACCGATTTTGAAGCAACTTAATTTGTGTTCAAATTTTTAAGATTGTCAAAATCAATGTTGTATGAGTACGCTACTCATAACCATGGGTCATATGAATTTTTTTTGCAAAAATTGCATCATCTTTAATCGAGTTTTTATTTTGTACACGTGATTATATATGTATTTCCACACATTTGAGGCTAAACCCGACCGATTTTGGAGCAACTTTATTTTTGTTAAAATTTTGAAGATTGTCAAAAGCAATGTTGTATGAGTACGCTACTCATAACCATGGGTCATATGATTTTTTTTTGCAAAAATTTCAACATCTTTAATCGAGTTTTTATTTTGTACAAGTGATTATATATGTATTTCCACACATTTGAGTCTAAACCCGACCGATTTTGGAGCAACTTAATTTTTGTTCAAATTTTTAAGGTTGGCAAAAGAAATGTTGTATGAGTACGCTACTCATAACCATGGGTC
Source organism: Philophylla caesio (assembly GCA_963971545.1). NCBI lineage: Eukaryota > Metazoa > Arthropoda > Insecta > Diptera > Tephritidae > Philophylla > Philophylla caesio. The sequence goes on along the minus strand of OZ020604.1, from coordinate 98,860,240 downwards.
ATATGAATTTTTTTTGCAAACATTTCATCATCTTTAATCGAGTTCTTATTTTGTACACGTGATTATATATGCATTTCCACACATTTGAGTCTAAACCCGACCGATTTTGGAGCAACTTAATTTTTGTGAAAATTTTGAAGATTGTGCAAAGCAATGTTGTATGAGTACGCTACTCATAACCATGGGAACAATGGATTTTTTTTGCAAAAATTTCATCTTCTTTAATCGAATTTTTATTTTGTACACGTGAATATATATGTATGTATTTCCACACATTTGAGTCTAAACCCGACCGATTTTGGAGCAACTTAATTTTTGTTCAAATTTTGAAGATTGTCAAAAGCAATGTTGTATGAGTACGCTACTGATAACAATGGCTCATATGGATTTTTTTTGCAAAAATTTCATCATCTTGAATCGAGTTTTTATTTTGTACACGTGATTATATATGTATTTCCACACATTTGAGTCTAAACCCGACCGATTTTGGAGCAATTTAATTTTTGTTCAAATTTTGAAGATTGTCAAAAGCAATGTTGTATGAGTACGCTACTCATAACAATGGGTCATATGGGTTTTTTGGCAAAAATTTCATCATCTTTAATCGAGTTTTTATTTTGTACACGTGATTATATATGTATTTCCACACATTTGAGTCTAAATCCGACCGATTTTGTAGCAATTTAATTTTTTTTCAAATTTTGAAGATTGTCAAAAGCAATGTTGTATGAGTACGCTACTCATACCAATGGGTCATATAAATTTTTTTTGCAAAAATTTCATCATCTTTAATCGAGTTTTTATTTTGTACACGTGATTATATATGTATTTCCACACATTTGAGTCTAAACCCGACCGATTTTGGAGCAATTTAATTTTTGTTCAAATTTTGAAGATTGGCAAAAGAAATGTTGTATGAGTACGCTACTCATAACCATGGGTCATATGAATTTTTTTTGCAAAAATATCAACATCTTTAATCGAGTTTTTATTTTGTACACATGGTTATATATGTATTTGCACACATTTGAGTCTAAACCCGACCGATTTTGGAGCAACATAATTTTTGTTCAAATTTTGAAGATTGTCAAAAGCAATGTTGTATGAGTACGCTACTCATAACCATGGGTCATATGAATTTTTTTTGCAAAAATTTCATCATCTTTAATCAAGTTTTTATTTTGTACACGTGATTGTATATGTATTTCCACACATTTGAGTGTAAACCCGACCGATTTTGGAGCAACTTAATTTTTGTTTAAACTTTTAGATTGTCAAAAGCAATGTTGTATGAGTACGCTACTCATAACAATGTGTCATATGGATTTTTTTTGCAAAAATTTCATCATCTTTAATGGAGTTTTTATTTTGTACACGTGATTATATATTTATTTCCAAACATTTGAGTCTAAACCCGACCGATTTTGGAGCAACTTAATTTTTGTTCAAATTTTAAAGCTTGTCAAAAGCAATGTTGTATGAGTACGCTACTCAGAAAAATGGGTCATATGGATTTTTTTTGCAAAAATTTCATCATCTTTAATCGAGTTTTTATTTTGTACACGTGGTTGTATATGTATTTCCACACATTTGAGTCTAAACCCGACCGATTTTGGAGCAACTTAATTTGTGTTCAAATTTTTAAGATTGTCAAAATCAATGTTGTATGAGTACGCTACTCATAACCATGGGTCATATGAATTTTTTTTGCAAAAATTGCATCATCTTTAATCGAGTTTTTATTTTGTACACGTGATTATATATGTATTTCCACACATTTGAGGCTAAACCCGACCGATTTTGGAGCAACTTAATTTTTGTTAAAATTTTGAAGATTGTCAAAAGCAATGTTGTATGAGTACGCTACTCATAACCATGGGTCATATGATTTTTTTTTGCAAAAATTTCAACATCTTTAATCGAGTTTTTATTTTGTACAAGTGATTATATATGTATTTCCACACATTTGAGTCTAAACCCGACCGATTTTGGAGCAACTTAATTTTTGTTCAAATTTTTAAGGTTGGCAAAAGAAATGTTGTATGAGTACGCTACTCATAACCATGGGTCATATGAATTTTTTTTGCAAACATTTCATCATCTTTAATCGAGTTCTTATTTTGTACACGTGATTATATATGCATTTCCACACATTTGAGTCTAAACCCGACCGATTTTGGAGCAACTTAATTTTTGTGAAAATTTTGAAGATTGTGCAAAGCAATGTTGTATGAGTACGCTACTCATAACCATGGGAACAATGGATTTTTTTTGCAATAATTTCATCTTCTTTAATCGAATTTTTATTTTGTACACGTGAATATATATGTATGTATTTCCACACATTTGAGTCTAAACCCGACCGATTTTGGAGCAACTTAATTTTTGTTCAAATTTTGAAGATTGTCAAAAGCAATGTTGTATGAGTACGCTACTGATAACAATGGCTCATATGGATTTTTTTTGCAAAAATTTCATCATCTTGAATCGAGTTTTTATTTTGTACACGTGATTATATATGTATTTCCACACATTTGAGTCTAAACCCGACCGATTTTGGAGCAATTTAATTTTTGTTCAAATTTTGAAGATTGTCAAAAGCAATGTTGTATGAGTACGCTACTCATAACAATGGGTCATATGGGTTTTTTTTGCAAAAATTTCATCATCTTTAATCGAGTTTTTATTTTGTACACGTGATTATATATGTATTTCCACATATTTGAGTCTAAACCCGACCGATTTTGGAGCAACTTAATTTTTGTTCAAATTTTGAAGATTGTCAAAAGCAATGTTGTATGAGTGCGCTACTCATAACCATGGGTCATACGAATTTTTTCTGCAAAAATTTCATCATCTTTAATCGAGTTTTTATATTGTACACGTGATTGTATATGTATTTTCACACGTTTGAGTCTAAACCCGACCGATTTTGGAGCAATTTAATTTTTGTTCACAATTTTAAGATTGTCAAAAGCAATGTTGTATGAGTACGCTACTCATAACAATGGGTCATATGGGTTTTTTTTGCAAAAATTTCATCATCTTTAATCGAGTTTTTATTTTGTACACGTGATTATATATGTATTTCCACACATTTGAGTCTAAACCCGACCGATTTTGGAGCAACTTAATTTTTGTTCAAATTTTGAAGATTGTCAAAAGCAATGTTGTATGAGTACGCTACTCATAACAATGGGTCATATGGATTTTTTTTGCAAAAATTTCATCATCTTTAATCGAGTTTTTATTTTGTACACGGGATTATATGTATATGTAATTCCACATATTTGAGTCTAAACGCGACCGATTTTGGAGCAACTTAATTTTTGTTCAAATTTTGAAGATTGTCAAAAGCATTGTTGTATGAGTACGCTACTCATAACAATGGCTCATATGGATTTTTTATGCAAAAATTGCATCATCCTTAATCGAGTTTTTATTTTGTACACGTGATTATATATGTATTTCCACACATTTGAGTCTAAACCCGACCGATTTTGGAGCAACTTAATTTTTGTTCAAATTTTGAAGATTGGCAAAAGCAATGTTGTATGAGTACGCTACTCATTACAATGGGTCATATGGGTTTTTTTTGCAAAAATTTCATCATCTTTAATGGAGTTTTTATTTTGTACACGTGATTGTGTATGTAGTTTCACACATTTCAGTCTAAACCCGACCGATTTTGGAGCAATTTAATTTTTGTTCAAATTTTTAAGATTGTCAAAAGCAATGTTGTATGAGTACGCTACTCATAACCATGGGTCATATGAATTTTTTTTGCAAAAATTTCATCATCTTTAATCGAGTTTTTATTTTGTACACGTGATTATATATGTATTTCCATACGCTACTCATAACCATGGGTCATATGGATTTTTCTAGCAAAAATTGCATCATCTTTTATCGAGTTTTTATTTTGTACACGTGATAATATATGTATTTCCACACATTTGAGTCTAAACCCGACCGATTTTGGAGCAACTTAATTTTTTTTCAAATTTTGAAGATTGTCAAAAGCAATGTTGTATGAGTGCGCTACTCATAACCATGGGTCATATGAATTTTTTTTGCAAAATATTCATCATCTTTAATCGAGTTTTTATTTTGTACACGTAATTATATATGTATTTCCACACATTTCAGTCTCAACCCGACCGATTTTGGAGCAACTTAATTTTTGTTCAAATTTTGAAGATTGTCAAAAGCAATGCTGTATGAGTACGCTTCTCATAACAATGGGTCATATGGATTTTTCTTGCAAACATTTCATCATCTTTAATCGAGTTCTTATTTTGTACACGTGATTATATATGCATTTCCACACATTTGAGTCTAAACCCGACCGATTTTGGAGCAACTTAATTTTTGTTCAAATTTTGAAGATTGTGAAAAGCAATGTTGTATGAGTACGCTACTCATAACCATGGGTAATATGGATTTTTTTTGCAAAAATTTCATCATCTTTACTCGAGTTTTTATTTTGTACACGTGATTATATATGTATTTCCACACATTTGAGTCTAAACCCGACCGATTTTGGAGCAATTTAATTTTTGTTCAAATTTTGAAGATTGTCAAAAGCAATGTTGTATGAGTACGCTACTCATAACAATGGGTCATATGGGTTTTTTTGCAAAAAATTTTGGAGCAACTTAATTTTTGTTCAAATTTTGAAGATTGTCAAAAGCAATGTTGTATGAGTGCGCTACTCATAACCATGGGTCATACGAATTTTTTCTGCAAAAATTTCATCATCTTTAATCGAGTTTTTATATTGTACACGTGATTGTATATGTATTTTCACACATTTGAGTCTTAACCCGACCGATTTTGGAGCAATTTAATTTTTGTTCACATTTTTAAGATTGTCAAAAGGAATGTTGTATGAGTACGCTACTCATAACAATGGGTCATATGGGTTTTTTTTGCAAAAATTTCATCATCTTTAATTGAGTTTTTATTTTGTACACGTGATTATATATGTATTTCCACATATTTGAGTCTAAACCCGACCGATTTTGGAGCAACTTAATTTTTGTTCAAATTTTGAAGATTGTCAAAAGCAATGTTGTATGAGTGCGCTACTCATAACCATGGGTCATACGATTTTTTTCTGCAAAAATTGTATCATCTTTAATCGAGTTTTTATATTGTACACGTGATTGTATATGTATTTTCACACATTTGAGTCTAAACCCGACCGATTTTGGAGCAATTTAATTTTTGGTCACATTTTTAAGATTGTCAAAAGCAATGTTGTATGAGTACGCTACTCATAACCATGGGTCATATGGATTTTTCTTGCAAAAATTGCATCATCCTTAATCGAGTTGTTATTTTGTACACGTGATTATATATGTATTTCCACACATTTGAGTCTAAACCCGACCGATTTTGGAGCAACTTAATTTTTGTTTAAATTTTGAAGATTGTCAAAAGCAATGTTGTATGAGTACGCTACTCATAACAATGGCTTATTTGGATTTTTTTGGCAAAAATTGCATCATCCTTAATCGAGTTTTTATTTTGTACACGTGATTATATATGTATTTCCACACATTTGAGTCTAAACCCGACCGATTTTGGAGCAACTTAATTTTTGTTTAAATTTTGAAGATTGTCAAAAGCAATGTTGTATGAGTACGCTACTCATAACAATGGCTTATTTGGATTTTTTTGGCAAAAATTGCATCATCCTTAATCGAGTTTTTATTTTGTACACGTGATTATATATGTATTTCCACACATTTGAGTCTAAACCCGACCGATTTTGGAGCAACTTAATTTTTGTTCAAATTTTGAAGATTGTCAAAAGCAATGTTGTATGAGTACGCTACTCATAACAATGGGTCATATGGGTTTTTTTTGCAAAAATTTCATCATCTTTAATCGAGTTTTTATTTTGTATACGTGATTATATATGTATTTCCACACATTTGAGTCTAAACCCGACCGATTTTGGAGCAACTTAATTTTTGTTCAAATTTTGAAGATTGTCAAAAGCAATGTTGTATGAGTACGCTACTCATAACAATGGGTCATATGAATTTTTTTTGCAAAAATTTCATCATCTTTAATCGAGTTTTTATTTTGTACACGTGATTTAATATGTATTTCCACATATTTGAGTCTAAACCCGACCGATTTTGGAGCAACTTAATTTTTGTTCAAATTTTGAAGATTGTCAAAAGCATTGTTGTATGAGCACGCTACTCATAACAATGGCTCATATGGATTTTTTATGCAAATACTGCATCATCCTTAATCGAGTTTTTATTTTGTACACGTGATTATATATGTATTTCCACACATTTGAGTCTAAACCCGACCGATTTTGGAGCAACTTATTTTTGTTCAAATTTTGAAGATTGTCAAAAGCAATGTTGTATGAGTACGCTACTCATTACAATGGGTCATATGGGTTTTTTTTGCAAAAATTTCATCATCTTTAATCGAGTTTTTATTTTGTACACGTGATTATATATGTATTTCCACACATTTGAGTCTAAACCCGACCGATTTTGGAGCAACTTAATTTTTGTTCAAATTTTGAAGATTGTCAAAAGCAATGTTGTATGAGTACGCTACTCATAACAATGGGTCATATGAATTTTTTTTGCAAAAATTTCATCACCTTTAATCGAGTTTTTATTTTGTACACGTGATTTTATATGTATTTCCACATATTTGAGTCTAAACCCGACCGATTTTGGAGCAACTTAATTTTTGTTCAAATTTTGAAGATTGTCAAAAGCATTGTTGTATGAGCACGCTACTCATAACAATGGCTCATATGGATTTTTTATGCAAATATTGCATCATCTTTAATCGAGGTTTTATTTTGTACACGTGATTATATATGTATTTCACACATTTGAGTCTAAACCCGACCGATTTTGGAGCAACTTAATTTTTGTTCAAATTTTGAAGATTGTCAAAAGCAATGTTGTATGAGTGCGCTACTCATAACCATGGGTCATACGAATTTTTCTGCAAAAATTTCATCATCTTTAATCGAGTTTTTATTTTGTACACGTGATTGTGTATGTATTTTCACACATTTCAGTCTAAACCCGACCGATTTTGGAGCAATTTAATTTTTGTTCAAATTTTTAAGATTGTCAAAAGCAATGTTGTATGAGTGCGCTACTCATAACCATGGGTCATATGAATTTTTTTTGCAAAAATTTCATCATCTTTAATCGAGTTTTTATTTTGTACACGTGATTGTGTATGTATTTTCACACATTTCAGACTAAACCCGACCGATTTTGGAGCAATTTAATTTTTGTTCAAATTTTTAAGATTGTCAAAAGAAATGTTGTATGAGTACGCTACTCATAACCATGGGTCATATGAATTTTTCTAGCAAAAATTTCATCATCTTTAATCGAGTTTTTATTTTGTACACGTGATAATGTGATATGTATTTCCACACATTTGAGTCTAAACCCGACCGATTTTGGAGCAACTTAATTTTTGTTCAAATTTTGAAGATTGTCAAAAGAAATGTTGTATGAGTGCGCTACCCATAACCATGGGTCATATGAATTTTTTCTGCAAAAACTTGATCATCTTTAATCGGGTTTTTATTTTGTACACGTGATTGTATATGTATTTCCACACATTTGAGTCTAAACCCGACCGATTTTGGAGCAACTTAATTTTTGTTCAAATTTTGAAGATTGGCAAAAGAAATGTTGTATGAGTACGCTACTCATAACAATGGGTCATATGGATTTTTCTAGCAAAAATTTCATCATCTTTAATCGAGTTTTTATTTTGTACACGTGATAATGTGATATGTATTTCCACACATTTGAGTCTAAACCCGACCGATTTTGGCGCAACTTAATTTTTGTTAAAATTTTTAAGGTTGTCAAAAGCAATATTGTATGAGTACGCTACTCATAACAATGGGTCATATGAATTTTTTTGCAAAAATTTCATCATCTTTGATCGAGTTTTTATTTTGTACACGTGATGCAATGGGGTACAGTGGTGCTTCTGGGTATGCAGATACAGTTGCGCGGCTGTACTCAATCCCTACTCTTACGTCTACGTTCGTGCACCCTGGGAAACGTGAGCAACCCATGTGCGAGATACGGTAACCAACCCGTGTGGAGCCATGGGTCACGGCTAATAGAGAGGGAGCTTTAGTGGAGCCACTCCGACATATTCGGTTTAAGGGTCCACTAAAGTCCGCAGCGTATGTTCACCAGGAGGTGCGGCTGCAAGCGGGCGTCTGTCTTGGAGCAAGCGGCTCGCTATATAAACGAATTTAAAATTTCAACCCCCAGCAATGGGTTGTGCGCAGGGCTTGGAACCCGCCACGTAAAAAACAGCTTCCAATGAAAAGCAAAGCAAAGCCTCGGACAGGACCCCCCTTTTTAGATGACGACCACGGCAAACGTTTTAAGGACCATGATTTGCACCTGGAATGTCCGAACCCTTAATTGGGAAGGTGCCTCTGCCCGGCTGGTAGATGTCCTCGGTAGAGCGAAGGCTGACATCACCGCCATCCAAGAAATGCGATGGACGGGCAAGGGAGGAAAACGGTAGGCCCTTGCGACGTATACTACAGCTGCCATGTAAAGGAGCGCAAATTTGGTGTCGGATTTGTGGTGGGAGAGAGACTTCGCCGTAAAGTACTGTCGTTCACTCCGGTGGACGAACGTCTCGCCACAATCCACATAAAGGCGAGATTCTTTAACATCTCTCTGATTTGCGCCCATGCCCCGACGGAAGAGAAGGATGATGGGACCAAACATTGCTTCTACGAACTCCTGGAGCGCACGTTCGAGCGCTGCCCCCAACACGATATAAAAATCGTGCTAGGCGATTTTAATGCCAAGGTGGGCAAGGAGGACATCTTTGGTTCCACAGTCGGAAAATTCAGTCTCCACGAGGAAACGTCTGATAACGGATTGAGACTGATCGACTTCGCCGGGGCCCGAAACATGGTAGTTTGTAGTACCAGGTTCCAGCATAGGAGGATACATCAGGTTACGTGGCTGTCTCCAGATGGTAAGACACGAAACCAAATCGACCATGTTGTGATAGACGGAAGGCACGCTTCCAGTGTCCTAGATGTGCGCACGATCCGAGGAGCCAACATCGACTCGGACCATTATCTTGTCGCAGCCAAGATACGCACGCGCCTCGTACGTAAAAAAGCGTGCGGAAAAGCACACAAGGAAAGCTGGACGTCGGAAAGTTGCAATCACAACAGACAGCCACGCACTTCGCTACTCGACTCGCACTCCTGCTCTCTGAGAGCTCTAATCAACACAGCGATATTTCAGAGCAATGGAACCACATCTCTTGCTCTTTACGTACCGCCGCTGAACAATCTATTGGTTTCCAGCGAGCCCGGAAAAATGACTGGTACGATGAGGAATGTCGCGTTGCCACGGAACGGAAAGATGCTGCCTACAGGGCCACGTTGCGATCGGGCGCAACGCGAGCCTTGAGGGAGAGATATCGTGAGTTGAAAAAGGAAGCGAGACGCATTTTTCGAGAGAACAAGAGAAAGGCCGAAATGCGTGAGTGCGAAGAGCTTGAAATGCTGGCCAACAGGAAAAGCGCCCGAAAATTCTTTCAGAAAGTACGACGGCTAACAGAAGGTTTTAAGACCGGGGCGAATTCCTGTAAGAACGACAACGGCGACCTGGTAACTGACGTTCAGAATATACTTAGTTTATGGAGGGAGCACTTCTCCACACTACTTAGTGGTAGTGACAGAGACCACCTTGGAGAAGATGATGATCCTGAAACCCCAATCAATGACGACGGAATTCATGTTCCGTTACCCGACTGCGATGAAATCCGTTTAGCAATAGCACGGCTCAAGAACAACAAAGCGCCCGGAGTTGACGGGCTGCCAGCTGAGTTATTCAAATACGGTTGAGAAGAGTTGGTAAAGCGCATGCACCAGCTTATCTGTAGAGTATGGTCGGACGAATGCATGCCTACTGATTGGAATCTAAGTGTACTTTGCCCAATCCATAAGAAGGGTGATACTGCAATTCGCGCCAACTATCGTGGTATCAGCCTTCTTAACATTGCATATAAGGTTCTGTCGAGCGTATTGTGTGAGAAACTAATGCACACCGTCAATGAACTGATTGGACCTTATCAGTGTGGCTTTAGACCTGGTAAATCTACTATCGACCAGATATTCACAGTGCGCCAGATCTTGGAAAAGACCCAAGAAAGAAGAATCGACACGCACCACCTTTTTGTCGACTTCAAAGCCGCTTTCGACAGCACAAAAAGAAGTTTCCTATATGCCGCAATGTCTGAATTTGGTATCCCGGCAAAACTTATACGGCTATGTAAAATGACGATGAGCAACACCACCAGCTCCGTCAGGATTGGGAAGGACCTCTCCGAACCGTTTGATACCAAACGAGGTTTCAGACAGGGTGACTCTTTGTCGTGTGACTTTTTTAACCTTATGCTGGAGAAGATAATTCGAGCCGCAGAACTAAATCGGTCAGGCACTATCTTTTATAAGAGTGTGCAGCTGCTGGCGTACGCCGATGACATTGACATCATCGGCCTTCACAACCGCGCAGTTAGTTCTGCCTTCTCCAAACTGGATAGAGAAGCAAAGCAAATGGGTCTGGAGGTGAACGAGGGCAAGACGAAGTATCTCCTGTCATCAAATAAACAGTCGGCACATTCACGACTGGGATCAAACATCACTGTTGACAGTTATAATTTTGAAAAAGTAGAAGACTTCGTTTACTTAGGAACCAGCATTAACATCAATAATAATGTCAGTCTCGAAATCCAAAGGAGGATCACTCTTGCCAACAAGTGCTATTTCGGACTGAGTAGGCAACTGAGCAGTAAAGTCCTCTCTCGACGGACAAAAATTACGCTCTATAAATCTCTCATTATGCCCGTCCTGATGTATGGCGCAGAAGCATGGACGATGAAGATATGTGATGAGAAGGCTCTGGGAGTGTTCGAGAGAAAGATTCTCCGAAAGATTTATGGGCCTTTACGCCTTTGCGATGGCGAATACCGGAGAAGATGGAACGATGAGCTGTACGAGCTTTATAACCACATAGATATAGTGCAGCGAATTAAGATTCAGCGGCTTCGCTGGCTTGGTCATGTCGTTCGAATGGATGAAAGCGCCCCAGCTCTGAAAGTATTCGACGCGGTACCCGCCGGTGGTAGCAGAGGAAAAGGGAGGCCTCCTCTGCGTTGGCAAGACCAGGCGGTAAAGGACTTGGGTACGCTTGGTATTTCCAACTGGCGCCAGTTAGCGAAAGAGAGAAATAACTGGCGTGCTGTGCTAAGCTCGGCCAAAATCGCATAGGCGGTTATCGAGCCAATGAAAGAAAAAGAAGAAGATTATATACTTATTTCCACACATTTGAGTCTAAACCCGACCAATTTTGATGCAACTTAATTTTTGTTCAAATTTTGAAGATTTTCAAAAGCAATGTTGTATGAGTACGCTACTCATGACAATGGGTCATATGGATTTTTTTTGCAAAAATTTCATCATCTTTAATCGAGTTTTTATTTTGTACACGTGATTGTATATGTATTTCCACACATTTGAGTCTAAACCCGACCGATTTTGGAGCACCTTAATTTTTGTTCAAATTTTGAAGATTGTCAAAAGCAATGTTGTATGAGTACGCTACTCATAACCATGCGTCATATGAATTTTTTTTGCAAAAATTTCAACATCTTTAATCGAGTTTTTATGTTGTACACGTGATTATATATGTATTTCCACACATTTGAGTCTAAACCCGACCGATTTTGGAGCAACTTAATTTTTGTTCCAATTTTGAACATTGTCAAAAGCAATGTTGTATGAGTACGCTACTCATAACCATGGGTCATATGAATTTTTTTTGCAAAAATTTCAACATCTTTAATCGAGTTTTTATGTTGTACACGTGATTATGTATGTATTTCCACACATTTGAGTCTACACCCGACCGATTTTGGAGCAACTTAATTTTTGTTAAAATGTTTAAGATTGTCAAAAGCAATGTTGTATGAGTACGCTACTCATAACAATGGGTCATATGAATTTTTTTTGCAAAAATTTCATCACCTTTAATCGAGTTGTTATTTTGTACACGTGATTATGTATGTATTTCCACACATTTGAGTCTACACCCGACCGATTTTGGAGCAACTTAATTTTTGTTAAAATGTTTAAGATTGTCAAAAGCAATGTTGTATGAGTACGCTACTCATAACAATGGGTCATATGGATTTTTTTTGCAAAAATTTCATCATCTTTAATCGAGTTTTTATTTTGTACACGTGATAATATACGTATTTCCACACATTTGAGTCTAAACCCGACCGATTTTGGAGCAACTTAATTTTTGTTCAAATTTTGAAGATTGTCAGAAGCAATGTTGTATGAGTGCGCTACTCATAACCATGGGTCATATGAATTTTTTCTGCAAAAATTTCATCTTTAATGGGTTTTTATTTTGTACACGTGATTGTATATGTATTTCCTCACATTTGAGTCTAAACCCGACCGATTTTGGCGCAACTTATTTTTTGTTAAAATTTTTAAGGTTGTCAAAAGCAATGTTGTATGAGTGCGCTACTCATAACCATGGCTCATATGAATTTTTTCTGCAAAAATTTCATCATCTTTAATCGAGTTTTTATTTTGAACACGTGATTGTGTATGTATTTTCACACATTTCAATCTAAACCCGACCGATTTTGGAGCAACTTAATTTTTGTTCAAATTTTGAAGATTGTCAGAAGCAATGTTGTATGAGTGCGCTACTCATAACCATGGGTCATATGAATTTTTTCTGCAAAAATTTCATCTTTAATGGGTTTTTATTTTGTACACGTGATTGTATATGTATTTCCTCACATTTGAGTCTAAACCCGACTGATTTTGGCGCAACTTATTTTTTGTTAAAATTTTTAAGGTTGTCAAAAGCAATGTTGTATGAGTGCGCTACTCATAACCATGGCTCATATGAATTTTTTCTGCAAAAATTTCATCATCTTTAATCGAGTTTTTATTTTGAACATGTGATTGTGTATGTATTTTCACACATTTCAATCTAAACCCGACCGATTTTGGAGCAATTTAGTTTTTGTTCAAATTTTTAAGGTTGTCAAAAGCAATGTTGTATGAGTACGCTACTCATAACCATGGGTCATATGAATTTTTTTTGCAAAAATTTCATCACCTTTAATCGAGTTTTTATTTTGTACACGTGAGTATATATGTATTTCCACATATTTGAGTCTAAACCCGACCGATTTTATAGCAACTTAATTTTTGTTCAAATTTTGAAGATTGTCAAAAGCAATGTTGTTTGAGTACGCTACTCATAACAATGGGTCATATGGATTTTTTTTGCAAAAATTTCATCATCTTTAATCGAGTTTTTATTTTGAACACGTGATTGTGTATGTATTTCCACACATTTGAGTCTAAACCCGACCGATTTTGGCGCAACTTAATTTTTGTTAAAATTTTTAAGGTTGTCAAAAGCAATGTTGTATGAGTGCGCTACTCATAACCATGGGTCGTACGAATTTTTTTCAACTTAATTTTTGTTAAAATGTTTAAGATTGTCAAAAGCAATGTTGTATGAGTACGCTACTCATAACAATGGGTCATATGGATTTTTTTTGCAAAAATTTCATCATCTTTAATCGAGTTTTTATTTTGTACACGTGATAATATACGTATTTCCACACATTTGAGTCTAAACCCGACCGATTTTGGAGCAACTTAATTTTTGTTCAAATTTTGAAGATTGTCAGAAGCAATGTTGTATGAGTGCGCTACTCATAACCATGGGTCATATGAATTTTTCTTCAAAAATTTCATCTTTAATCGGGTTTTTATTTTGTACACGTGATTGTATATGTATTTCCTCACATTTGAGTCTAAACATGACCGATTTTGGCGCAACTTATTTTTTGTTAAAATTTTTAAGGTTGTCAAAAGCAATGTTGTATGAGTGCGCTACTCATAACCATGGCTCATATGAATTTTTTCTGCAAAAATTTCATCATCTTTAATCGAGTTTTTATTTTGAACACGTGATTGTGTATGTATTTTCACACATTTCAATCTAAACCCGACCGATTTTGGAGCAATTTAGTTTTTGTTCAAATTTTTAAGTTTGTCAAAAGCAATGTTGTATGAGTACGCTACTCATAACCATGGGTCATATGAATTTTTTTTGCAAAAATTTCATCACCTTTAATCGAGTTTTTATTTTGTACACGTGAGTATATATGTATTTCCACATATTTGAGTCTAAACCCGACCGATTTTATAGCAACTTAATTTTTGTTCAAATTTTGAAGATTGTCAAAAGCAATGTTGTATGAGTACGCTACTCATAACAATGGGTCATATGGATTTTTTTTGCAAAAATTTCATCATCTTTAATCGAGTTTTTATTTTGAACACGTGATTGTGTATGTATTTCCACACATTTGAGTCTAGACCCGACCGATTTTGGCGCAACTTAATTTTTGTTAAAATTTTTAAGGTTTTCAAAAGCAATGTTGTATGAGTGCGCTACTCATAACCATGGGTCGTACGAATTTTTTCTGCAAAAATTTCATCATCTTTAATCGAGTTTTTATGTTGAACACGTGATTGTGTATGTATTTCCACACATTTGAGTCTAAACCCGACCGATTTTGGCGCAACTTAATTTTTGTTAAATTTTTTAAGGTTGTCAAAAGCAATATTGTATGAGTACGCTACTCATAACAATGGGTCATATGAATTTTTTTGCAAAAATTTCATCATCTTTGATCGAGTTTTTATTTTGTTCACGTGATTATATATTTATTTCCACACATTTGAGTCTAAACCCGACCGATTTTGATGCAACTTAATTTTTGTTCAAATTTTGAAGATTGTCAAAAGCAATGTTGTATGAGTACGCTACTCATGACAATGGTTCATATGGATTTTTTTTGCAAAAATTTCATCATCTTTAATCGAGTTTTTATTTTGTACACGTGATTGTATATGTATTTCCACACATTTGAGTCTAAACCCGACCGATTTTGGAGCAACCAAATTTTTGTTCAAATTTTGAAGATTGTCAAAAGCAATGTTGTATGAGTACGCTACTCATAACCATGGGTCATATGAATTTTTTTTGCCAAAATTTCATCATCTTTAATCGAGTTTTTATTTTGTACACGTGATTATATATGTATTTCCACACATTTGAGTCTAAACCCGATTTTAGAAAAATTAATGATAAAACCATCGCCGATAAATATCCAATACCCGAAACTTCAGTTATCTTAAGTAATCTAGGAAATTCAAAGTATTTTTCGACCCTCGATCTAAAATCAGGATTCCATCAAATATTACTGGCAGAAAAAGACCGACAAAAAACTGCTTTTAATGTTAATAATGGCAAATACGAGTTCTGTCGGTTGCCTTTTGGTCTTAAAAACGCCCCGAGTATCTTTCAAAGGGCAATAGATGATATTCTCAGGCCATATATAGGGAATTTTTGTCACGTGTACATCGATGACATCATAATATTCTCTCCCGACGAGAGAACACATTTAAATCATATAAATACAATACTTGGTGATTTGGCCAAGGCACATATGCGGGTTTCGGTTGAGAAATCGACATTTTTTAAACAAGAAGTAGAATTCTTGGGGTTTAGAGTATCACAAAACGGTGTAAAACCCTCACCAGAAAAAATAAAAGATATTGTGGGCTACAAGACCCCTACAACCCTCAGAGCTTTAAGGGCATTCCTTGGGTTGTCGGGATATTACAGAAAATTCGTAAGAGATTATGCGGCAATAGCAAAGCCTCTCACTAGGTATTTACGTGGCGAAAATGGCCACATCGGAGCAAAAGGGTCCAAAAAAATTCACATAGATTTGGACGAGGACGCAGTGAATGCATTCGAAAAAATCAAACAAATTCTTGCATCTGAGGATGTTTTATTACTTTATCCCGATTTTGCGAAGCCCTTTGAATTAACGACAGACGCTTCGAGTCATGCATTGGGAGCGGTCCTGTCGCAAAACGGACGCCCAATAACGATGATTTCCAGGACGTTGAGTAAAACAGAGGAAAACTACGCTACAAATGAGCGGGAGCTTTTGGCTATTGTCTGGGCATTAAAGTCCCTAAGAAATTATCTGTATGGGGTGAAAAATGTAAAAATTTTCACGGATCACCAGCCTTTAACTTTTTCTATAAGGGACAAGAGTTCAAACTCAAAAATGAGGAGATGGAGAGCTTTTGTAGAAGAATTTTCCCCAACATTCTGTTACAAGCCTGGAAAGGATAACGTTGTTGCTGACGCCTTATCACGGCAACTCTTAAATAATATGACGGACAACGAATCTATGCAAAATACAGCACATAGTGAAATATCTTCCTCCAATATTATAAAATCCATTAATTTCCCTGTGAATCAATTTAGGAATCAAATTATCCTAATTGAGGGAAACACCAATTGCAAAAAGACTAGAATTTTTTTTCAACGATACATTCGACATACAGTCGAATTTAACAATATAGAAGATTTATTTTCAGCTTTAAAAATGAGCGTAAGCCCTAAGGTGGTAAACGCAATTTATTGCGAACTTCATACACTCGCAAAGATACAGCATCGTGTCGGGGAAGCATTCCCATCTGTTAAATTTGTCCATACGAACAAAATTGTCATCGATCTCGTAAATCCGAATGACCAAATTGAGACAGCAACCCGTGAACACAACCGAGCACATAGATCGGTGAATGAAAACTTCAAGCAATTGCTAGAGAGCTATTATTTTCCGAATATGAAAAAACTACTTAACTCTATTGTAAAAAATTGCAAAACTTGCATGGAAAACAAATACAATAGAAAACCTGCTGACAATATTATTGGAGAAACCCCTATTCCCGAATATCCCGGACAAATATTACACATCGATATTTTTTCCACTGACAAACAACATTTCTTGACTTCTATCGATAAATTTTCAAAATTTGCGACCGTAATCCCAATTGCATCGAGAAATCTCATTGACGTTAAAAATGCTCTTTTTCAAATACTAAGTAGGTTCAAGAAAACCAAACTAATAGTTTCAGACAACGAAAAGGCCGTTCAGGCAAATATTATTCAAAGCTTATTAAAAAATTACTTTGATGCCGAGCAGTTTTTCGTACCACCTCTTCATAGCAAGAGCAATGGGCAAGTGGAACGGTTTCATTCGACCTTGATGGAGATTGCGCGTTGCGTTAGGGTTCCACAAGGGATTTCGGATACAGTTGATTTAATTATGGTAGCCACATTAAAATATTATGAAACTTATCATTCAGTCACAGGGGCAAAACCAATTGATATAATGAATGACTTTGATTGCGCGAGAATAAATAAAATTAAAAGCAAACTAAAAACAGCTCAGGAGAAGTTATTAAAGCGTACTACTGCAGACAAAAGAAATTTTGAGGAAGGTGATGTAGTATTTGTAAGAAGAAATAAAAGATTAGGTAATAAGTTTGATAAGGTTTTTGTAGAAAAGAAAGTACAGAAAGATCTAGGAACAGCAGTCCTAATAGACAGTAGAAAAGTTCACAAAAATAATTTACGCTAGAAGATGAAATTTTTAGGAAAAAATAATAATATCATAGCCGATTTTGTTTTTCTTTTACAGCATTTTGCTTATGCCAGGAGTGCTTGGTGAAATTATAAATTATTCGACATCAAAATACATTCCTATTACAGAAGGGCGTGTGGCAATTTTTCAGGACTACACTCCCTTCGCACATTTGACCAAACTACAACAAGAGACAGAAAGTCTTCTGGCATATATCCCAAAAACTCCATTAAGGAAACTTTTAGAAGTTGATCTAGAACAAATAGACCGACTTTTGAACACAATTACAATTCATCATCGACACTCGCGCAGCCTTAACTTTTTGGGCACGGCCCTAAAAGTTATTGCCGGCACCCCCGACTTTGACGACTTTAACGAGCTGAGGACTAAAACAGAAATAGTATTACAAAATAATGACAATCAAATAGTAATAAATACTAAAATACAGGAGCAAATAAACAAACTTACGGACAGAGTAAACAAACTAATATTGACGAAAAGTTTTTCGGAGAATGAAGTATTTAATCTTTTCCAACTTGCAAGCAGCAGAACAAAAGCAATCATTGAAGATTTAGAAAACACAGCATTGTCAATAGCACTAGCTAAGGCAAATATCATTAACCCAGTAATTTTAGACAATAACGAAATAAATTGTATCTTTAATACTGAAAAATTTAGTGTAAGCATTAACGATATTTTAATTAATAGTAAATTTAAGGTAATTCAACAAAATAATGTCATAATCTATTATATCAGATTTCCTATAATTAAAGACCTCTGTAATGCTACTTCAATTTATCCCGTTTCCCATGACAATAAAATAATAAATTTCGAATCTAATTTAGTCGCCAAATGTCAGAATAATTATAAAATACTGAAAAATTGTAACAATCAAAGTACCACGATTTTTTGTCACGAGCTTAAAGAAACCGGTAATAACTGTCTTAAAAATCTTTTAAATACTTACGAAGCAAACTGTTCGGAAATAACTGCATACTTACAGCCAATATCAGTAGTCAATGACGGTGTTCTCATTATAAATAACGCGATTGCAAACATAAAAATTCCAAACAAACAACCAACTCACATTAATGGTACTTACCTTATAACATTTAAAGAATCTGTCACAACTAATAAAACGCTCTTCATAAATAAGGAAGAACAGATTTTCGTTGACCCAGAAACCCCATTGGCACACAGAGTAAATATCACCGAACACATAAAAAATCTTTCCTTGCCCGTTCTTCAAGAACTTCATTTCAAAAATCTTATCCATATAGAAACCCTTAAAAAGAAAGTGACACTGCATGTTTCTATCTATAATTTGCTCTTCTCAACAATAATTATCATTGCATTTATTCTGGTAATATTTAAAATTATATCCCGAAAACGAAAAAACAAGGGAAAAGAAAGCTTAAGAGAAGCAATTAAATCTCTTCAACAAAAACTTAAAACAGCCGAGGACGACTTTTCTCTAAGGGGGGGAGTAGTTAACTGCAGCGACAGCAGTTAATATTAAATATTCATAATTGTTCGCGCAGCTGAATAAACATTGCATTTTTTAAGATGCACTTCCAATTCCAAATAATTCTAATTTGTCGGAGTAGTTAACTGCAGCGACAGCAGTTAATATCAAATCTTAATAATTATTCGCGCAGCTGAATAAACATTGCATTCTTTAAGATGCACTTTCAATTCCAAAAAACTCTAATTTGTCTTCCCACACATTCTTTCAACTGTAAACTAAATTCTCAGAAAACTATTCGCGCTGCTGAAGTCCCATAGGAACAGCATTACAGAGAGTGTAGTGGTAAACTAGATTATAAGAATTAAAATAAGAAAACAACAGTTTTTGTAAAACTAGTATAAGAGGATGTAAAATATCAGAATAAAGTTCAGTTCATATTGGATTCAACATAAAGACGCAACGCGTTATAATTACTTACACGTGATTATACATTTATTTCCACACATTTGAGTCTACGCCCGACCGATTTTGGAGCAACTTAATTTTTGTTCAAATTTTGAAGATTGTCAAAAGCAATGTTGTATGAGTACGCTACTCAGAAAAATGGGTCATATGGATTTTTTTTGCAAAAATTTCATCATCTTTAATCGAGTTTTTATTTTGTACACGTGATTATATATGTATTTCCACACATTTGAGTCTAAACACGACCGATTTTGGAGCAACTTAATTTTTGTTCAAATTTTGAAGATTGTCAAAAGCAATGTTGTATGAGTGCGCTACTCATAACCATGGGTCATATGAATTTTTTTTGCAAAAATTGCATCATCTTTAATCGAGTTTTTATTTTGTACACGTGATTATATATGTATTTCCACACATTTGAGTCTAAACCCGACCGATTTTGGAGCAACTTAATTTTTGTTCAAATTTTGAAGATTGTCAAAAGCAATGTTGTATGAGTACGCTACTCATAACCATGGGTCATATGATTTTTTTTTGCAAAAATTTCATCATCTTTAATCGAGTTTTTATTTTGAACACGTGATTGTGTATGTATTTCCACACATTTGAGTCTAGACCCGACCGATTTTGGCGCAACTTAATTTTTGTTAAAATTTTTAAGGTTTTCAAAAGCAATGTTGTATGAGTGCGCTACTCATAACCATGGGTCGTACGAATTTTTTCTGCAAAAATTTCATCATCTTTAATCGAGTTTTTATGTTGAACACGTGATTGTGTATGTATTTCCACACATTTGAGTCTAAACCCGACCGATTTTGGCGCAACTTAATTTTTGTTAAATTTTTTAAGGTTGTCAAAAGCAATATTGTATGAGTACGCTACTCATAACAATGGGTCATATGAATTTTTTTGCAAAAATTTCATCATCTTTGATCGAGTTTTTATTTTGTTCACGTGATTATATATTTATTTCCACACATTTGAGTCTAAACCCGACCGATTTTGATGCAACTTAATTTTTGTTCAAATTTTGAAGATTGTCAAAAGCAATGTTGTATGAGTACGCTACTCATGACAATGGTTCATATGGATTTTTTTTGCAAAAATTTCATCATCTTTAATCGAGTTTTTATTTTGTACACGTGATTGTATATGTATTTCCACACATTTGAGTCTAAACCCGACCGATTTTGGAGCAACCAAATTTTTGTTCAAATTTTGAAGATTGTCAAAAGCAATGTTGTATGAGTACGCTACTCATAACCATGGGTCATATGAATTTTTTTTGCCAAAATTTCATCATCTTTAATCGAGTTTTTATTTTGTACACGTGATTATATATGTATTTCCACACATTTGAGTCTAAACCCGATTTTAGAAAAATTAATGATAAAACCATCGCCGATAAATATCCAATACCCGAAACTTCAGTTATCTTAAGTAATCTAGGAAATTCAAAGTATTTTTCGACCCTCGATCTAAAATCAGGATTCCATCAAATATTACTGGCAGAAAAAGACCGACAAAAAACTGCTTTTAATGTTAATAATGGCAAATACGAGTTCTGTCGGTTGCCTTTTGGTCTTAAAAACGCCCCGAGTATCTTTCAAAGGGCAATAGATGATATTCTCAGGCCATATATAGGGAATTTTTGTCACGTGTACATCGATGACATCATAATATTCTCTCCCGACGAGAGAACACATTTAAATCATATAAATACAATACTTGGTGATTTGGCCAAGGCACATATGCGGGTTTCGGTTGAGAAATCGACATTTTTTAAACAAGAAGTAGAATTCTTGGGGTTTAGAGTATCACAAAACGGTGTAAAACCCTCACCAGAAAAAATAAAAGATATTGTGGGCTACAAGACCCCTACAACCCTCAGAGCTTTAAGGGCATTCCTTGGGTTGTCGGGATATTACAGAAAATTCGTAAGAGATTATGCGGCAATAGCAAAGCCTCTCACTAGGTATTTACGTGGCGAAAATGGCCACATCGGAGCAAAAGGGTCCAAAAAAATTCACATAGATTTGGACGAGGACGCAGTGAATGCATTCGAAAAAATCAAACAAATTCTTGCATCTGAGGATGTTTTATTACTTTATCCCGATTTTGCGAAGCCCTTTGAATTAACGACAGACGCTTCGAGTCATGCATTGGGAGCGGTCCTGTCGCAAAACGGACGCCCAATAACGATGATTTCCAGGACGTTGAGTAAAACAGAGGAAAACTACGCTACAAATGAGCGGGAGCTTTTGGCTATTGTCTGGGCATTAAAGTCCCTAAGAAATTATCTGTATGGGGTGAAAAATGTAAAAATTTTCACGGATCACCAGCCTTTAACTTTTTCTATAAGGGACAAGAGTTCAAACTCAAAAATGAGGAGATGGAGAGCTTTTGTAGAAGAATTTTCCCCAACATTCTGTTACAAGCCTGGAAAGGATAACGTTGTTGCTGACGCCTTATCACGGCAACTCTTAAATAATATGACGGACAACGAATCTATGCAAAATACAGCACATAGTGAAATATCTTCCTCCAATATTATAAAATCCATTAATTTCCCTGTGAATCAATTTAGGAATCAAATTATCCTAATTGAGGGAAACACCAATTGCAAAAAGACTAGAATTTTTTTTCAACGATACATTCGACATACAGTCGAATTTAACAATATAGAAGATTTATTTTCAGCTTTAAAAATGAGCGTAAGCCCTAAGGTGGTAAACGCAATTTATTGCGAACTTCATACACTCGCAAAGATACAGCATCGTGTCGGGGAAGCATTCCCATCTGTTAAATTTGTCCATACGAACAAAATTGTCATCGATCTCGTAAATCCGAATGACCAAATTGAGACAGCAACCCGTGAACACAACCGAGCACATAGATCGGTGAATGAAAACTTCAAGCAATTGCTAGAGAGCTATTATTTTCCGAATATGAAAAAACTACTTAACTCTATTGTAAAAAATTGCAAAACTTGCATGGAAAACAAATACAATAGAAAACCTGCTGACAATATTATTGGAGAAACCCCTATTCCCGAATATCCCGGACAAATATTACACATCGATATTTTTTCCACTGACAAACAACATTTCTTGACTTCTATCGATAAATTTTCAAAATTTGCGACCGTAATCCCAATTGCATCGAGAAATCTCATTGACGTTAAAAATGCTCTTTTTCAAATACTAAGTAGGTTCAAGAAAACCAAACTAATAGTTTCAGACAACGAAAAGGCCGTTCAGGCAAATATTATTCAAAGCTTATTAAAAAATTACTTTGATGCCGAGCAGTTTTTCGTACCACCTCTTCATAGCAAGAGCAATGGGCAAGTGGAACGGTTTCATTCGACCTTGATGGAGATTGCGCGTTGCGTTAGGGTTCCACAAGGGATTTCGGATACAGTTGATTTAATTATGGTAGCCACATTAAAATATTATGAAACTTATCATTCAGTCACAGGGGCAAAACCAATTGATATAATGAATGACTTTGATTGCGCGAGAATAAATAAAATTAAAAGCAAACTAAAAACAGCTCAGGAGAAGTTATTAAAGCGTACTACTGCAGACAAAAGAAATTTTGAGGAAGGTGATGTAGTATTTGTAAGAAGAAATAAAAGATTAGGTAATAAGTTTGATAAGGTTTTTGTAGAAAAGAAAGTACAGAAAGATCTAGGAACAGCAGTCCTAATAGACAGTAGAAAAGTTCACAAAAATAATTTACGCTAGAAGATGAAATTTTTAGGAAAAAATAATAATATCATAGCCGATTTTGTTTTTCTTTTACAGCATTTTGCTTATGCCAGGAGTGCTTGGTGAAATTATAAATTATTCGACATCAAAATACATTCCTATTACAGAAGGGCGTGTGGCAATTTTTCAGGACTACACTCCCTTCGCACATTTGACCAAACTACAACAAGAGACAGAAAGTCTTCTGGCATATATCCCAAAAACTCCATTAAGGAAACTTTTAGAAGTTGATCTAGAACAAATAGACCGACTTTTGAACACAATTACAATTCATCATCGACACTCGCGCAGCCTTAACTTTTTGGGCACGGCCCTAAAAGTTATTGCCGGCACCCCCGACTTTGACGACTTTAACGAGCTGAGGACTAAAACAGAAATAGTATTACAAAATAATGACAATCAAATAGTAATAAATACTAAAATACAGGAGCAAATAAACAAACTTACGGACAGAGTAAACAAACTAATATTGACGAAAAGTTTTTCGGAGAATGAAGTATTTAATCTTTTCCAACTTGCAAGCAGCAGAACAAAAGCAATCATTGAAGATTTAGAAAACACAGCATTGTCAATAGCACTAGCTAAGGCAAATATCATTAACCCAGTAATTTTAGACAATAACGAAATAAATTGTATCTTTAATACTGAAAAATTTAGTGTAAGCATTAACGATATTTTAATTAATAGTAAATTTAAGGTAATTCAACAAAATAATGTCATAATCTATTATATCAGATTTCCTATAATTAAAGACCTCTGTAATGCTACTTCAATTTATCCCGTTTCCCATGACAATAAAATAATAAATTTCGAATCTAATTTAGTCGCCAAATGTCAGAATAATTATAAAATACTGAAAAATTTTAACAATCAAAGTACCACGATTTTTTGTCACGAGCTTAAAGAAACCGGTAATAACTGTCTTAAAAATCTTTTAAATACTTACGAAGCAAACTGTTCGGAAATAACTGCATACTTACAGCCAATATCAGTAGTCAATGACGGTGTTCTCATTATAAATAACGCGATTGCAAACATAAAAATTCCAAACAAACAACCAACTCACATTAATGGTACTTACCTTATAACATTTAAAGAATCTGTCACAACTAATAAAACGCTCTTCATAAATAAGGAAGAACAGATTTTCGTTGACCCAGAAACCCCATTGGCACACAGAGTAAATATCACCGAACACATAAAAAATCTTTCCTTGCCCGTTCTTCAAGAACTTCATTTCAAAAATCTTATCCATATAGAAACCCTTAAAAAGAAAGTGACACTGCATGTTTCTATCTATAATTTGCTCTTCTCAACAATAATTATCATTGCATTTATTCTGGTAATATTTAAAATTATATCCCGAAAACGAAAAAACAAGGGAAAAGAAAGCTTAAGAGA
Source organism: Philophylla caesio (assembly GCA_963971545.1). Taxonomy (NCBI): domain Eukaryota; kingdom Metazoa; phylum Arthropoda; class Insecta; order Diptera; family Tephritidae; genus Philophylla; species Philophylla caesio. Next base: position 98,835,508 of record OZ020604.1, on the reverse strand, counting down.
AGCAATTAAATCTCTTCAACAAAAACTTAAAACAGCCGAGGACGACTTTTCTCTAAGGGGGGGAGTAGTTAACTGCAGCGACAGCAGTTAATATTAAATATTCATAATTGTTCGCGCAGCTGAATAAACATTGCATTTTTTAAGATGCACTTCCAATTCCAAATAATTCTAATTTGTCGGAGTAGTTAACTGCAGCGACAGCAGTTAATATCAAATCTTAATAATTATTCGCGCAGCTGAATAAACATTGCATTCTTTAAGATGCACTTTCAATTCCAAAAAACTCTAATTTGTCTTCCCACACATTCTTTCAACTGTAAACTAAATTCTCAGAAAACTATTCGCGCTGCTGAAGTCCCATAGGAACAGCATTACAGAGAGTGTAGTGGTAAACTAGATTATAAGAATTAAAATAAGAAAACAACAGTTTTTGTAAAACTAGTATAAGAGGATGTAAAATATCAGAATAAAGTTCAGTTCATATTGGATTCAACATAAAGACGCAACGCGTTATAATTACTTACACGTGATTATACATTTATTTCCACACATTTGAGTCTACGCCCGACCGATTTTGGAGCAACTTAATTTTTGTTCAAATTTTGAAGATTGTCAAAAGCAATGTTGTATGAGTACGCTACTCAGAAAAATGGGTCATATGGATTTTTTTTGCAAAAATTTCATCATCTTTAATCGAGTTTTTATTTTGTACACGTGATTATATATGTATTTCCACACATTTGAGTCTAAACACGACCGATTTTGGAGCAACTTAATTTTTGTTCAAATTTTGAAGATTGTCAAAAGCAATGTTGTATGAGTGCGCTACTCATAACCATGGGTCATATGAATTTTTTTTGCAAAAATTGCATCATCTTTAATCGAGTTTTTATTTTGTACACGTGATTATATATGTATTTCCACACATTTGAGTCTAAACCCGACCGATTTTGGAGCAACTTAATTTTTGTTCAAATTTTGAAGATTGTCAAAAGCAATGTTGTATGAGTACGCTACTCATAACCATGGGTCATATGATTTTTTTTTGCAAAAATTTCATCATCTTTAATCGAGTTTTTATTTTGTACACGTGATTATATATGTATTTCCACACATTTGAGTCTAAACCCGACCGATTTTGGCGCAACTTAATTTTTGTTAAAATTTTTAAGGTTGTCAAAAGCAATATTGTATGAGTACGATACTCATAACAATGGGTCAGATGCATTTTTTTGCAAAAATTGTATCATCTTTGATCGAGATTTTATTTTGTACACGTGACCGATTTTGTAGCAACTTAATTTTTGTTCAAATTTTGAAGATTGTCAAAAGCAATGTTGTATGTGCACGCTACTCATAAACATGGGTCATATGAATTTTTTTTGCAAAAATTTCATCATCTTTAATCGAGTTTTTATTTTGTACACGTGATTATATATGTCTTTCCACACATTTGAGTCTAAACCCGACCGATTTTGGAGCAACTTAATTTTTGTTCCAATTTCGAAGATTGTCAAAAGAAATGTTGTATGAGTACGCTACTCATAACCATGGGTCATATGAATTATTTTTGCAAAAATTTCAACATCTTTAATCGAGTTTTTATTTTGTACACGTGATTATATACATATGTATTTCCACACATTTGAGTCTAAACCCGGCCGATTTTGGAGCAACTTAATTTTTGTTAAAATGTTTAAGATTGTCAAAAGCAATGTTGTATGAGTACGCTACTCATAACAATGGGTCATATGCATTTTTTTTGCAAAAATTTCATCATCTTTGATCTAGTTTTTATTTTGTACACGTGGTTATATATGTATTTCCACACATTTGAGTCTAAGCCCGACCGATTTTGGAGCAACTTAATTTTTGTTCAAATTTTTAAGGTTGGCGAAAGAAATGTTGTATGAGTACGCTACTCATAACCATGGGTCATATCAATTTTTTTTGCAAACATTTCATCATCTTTAATCGAGTTCTTATTTTGTACACGTGATTATATATGTATTTCCACACATTTGAGTCTAAACCCGACCGATTTTGGAGCAAGTTAATTTTTGTTCAAATTTTTAAGGTTGGCAAAAGAAATGTTGTATGAGTACGCTACTCATAACCATGGGTCATATGAATTTTTTTTGCAAACATTTCATCATCTTTAATCAAGTTCTTATTTTGTACACGTGATTACATATGTATTTCCACACATTTGAATCTAAACCCGACCGATCTTGGAGCAACTTAATTTTTGTTAAAATGTTTAAGATTGTCAAAAGCAATGTTGTATGAGTACGCTACGCATAACAATGGGTCATATGAATTTTTTTTGCAAAAATTTCATCATCTTTAATCGAGTTTTTATTTTGTACACGTGATTATATATTTATTTCCACACATTTGAGTCTAAACCCGACCGCTTTTGGAGCAACTTAATTTTTGTTCAAATTTTGAAGATTGTCAAAAGCAATGCTGTATGAGTACGCTTCTCATAACAATGGGTCATATGAATTTTTTTTGCAAAAATTGCATCATCTTTAATCGAGTTCTTATTTTGTATACGTGATTATGTATGTATTTCCACACATTTGAGTCTAAACCCGACCGATTTTGGAGCAACTTAAGTTTTGTTCAAATTTTGAAGATTGTCAAAAGCAATGTTGTATGAGTAAGCTACTCATAACAATGGGTCATATGGATTTTTTTTGCAAAAATTTCATCATCTTTAATCGAGTTGTTATTTTGTACACGTGCTTATGTATGTATTTCCACACATTTGAGTCTAAACCCGACCGATTTTGGAGCAACTTAATTTTTGTTAAAATGTTTAAGATTGCCAAAAGCAATGTTGTATGAGTACGCTACTCATAACAATGGGTCATATGCATTTTTTTTGTAAAAATTTCAACATCTTTGATCTAGTTTTTATTTTGTACACGTGGTTATATATGTATTTCCAAACATTTGAGTCTAAACCCGACCGATTTTGGAGCAACTTAATTTCTGTTCAAATTTTTAAGGTTGGCAAAAGAAATGTTGTATGAGTACGCTACTCATAACCATGGGTCATATGAATTTTTTTTGCAAACATTTCATCATCTTTAATCGCGTTCTTATTTTGTACACGTGATTATATATGTATTTCCACACATTTGAGTCTAAACCCGACCGATTTTGGGGCAACTGAATTTTTGTTAAAATGTTTAAGATTGTCAAAAGCAATGTTGTATGAGTACGCTACTCATAACAATGGGTCATATGAATTTTTTTTGCAAAAATTTCATTATCTTTGATCGAGTTTTTATTTTGTACACGTGATTATATATTTATTTCCACACATTTCAGTCTAAACCCGACCGATTTTGGAGCAACTTAATTTTTGTTCAAATTTTGAAGATTATCAAAAGCAATGTTGTATGACTACGCTACTCATAACCATGGGTCATATGAATTTTTTTTGCAAAAATTTCATCATCTTTAATCGAGTTTTTATTTTGTACACGTGATTATATATGTATTTCCACACATTTGAGTCTAAACCCGACCGATTTTCGAGCAACTTAATTTTTGTTCAAATTTTGAAGATTGTCAAAAGCAATGTTGTATGAGTACGCTACTCATAACCATGGGTCATATGAATTTTTTTTGCAAAAATTTCATCATCTTCAATCGAGTTGTTAATTTTTACACGTGATTATGTATGTATTTCCACACATTTGAGTCTAAACCCGACCGATTTTGGAGCAACTTAATTTTTGTTCAAATTTTGAAGATTGTCAGAAGCAATGTTGTATGAGTTTGCTACTCATAACAATGGGTCATATGGATTTTTTTTGCAAAAATTTCATCGTCTTTAATCGAGTTTTTATTTTGTACAAGTGCTTATATATGTATTTCCACACATTTGAGTCTAAACCCGACCGATTTTGGAGCAACTTAATTTTTGTTCAAATTTTGAAGATTTTCAAAAGCAATGCTGTATGAGTACGCTTCTCATAACAATGGGTCATATGAATTTTTTTTGCAAAAATTTCATCATCTTTAATCGAGTTCTTATTTTGTACACGTGATTATGTATGTATTTCCACACATTTGAGTCTAAACCCGACCGATTTTGGAGCAACTTAATTTTTGTTCAAATTTTGGAGATTGTCAAAAGCAATGTTGTTTGAGTACGCTACTCATAACAATGGGTCATATGGATTTTTTTTGCAAAAATTTCATCATCTTTAATCGAGTTGTTATTTTGTACACGTGATTATGTATGTATTTCCACACATTTGAGTCTAAACCCGACCGATTTTGGAGCAACTTACTTTTTGTTCAAATTTTGAAGATTGTCAAAAGCAATGTTGTATGAGTACGCTACTCATAACCATGGGTCATATGAATTTTTTTTGCAAAAATTTCATCATCTTTAATCGAGTTTTTATTTTGTACACGTGATTATATATGTATTTCCACACATTTCAGTCTCAACCCGACCGATTTTGGAGCAACTTAATTTTTGTTCAAATTTTGAAGATTGTCAAAAGCAATGCTGTATGAGTACGCTTCTCATAACAATGGGTCATATGAATTGTTTTTGCAAAAATTTCATCATCTTTAATCGAGTTGTTATTTTGTACACGTGATTATGTATGTATTTCCACACATTTGAGTCTAAACCCGACCGATTTTGGAGCAACTTAATTTTTGTTCAAATTTTGAAGATTGTCAAAAGCAATGTTGTATGAGTACGCTACTCATAACCATGGGTCATATGAATTTTTTTTGCAAAAATTTCATCATCTTTAATCGAGTTTTTATTTTGTACACGTGATTATATATGTATTTCCACACATTTCAGTCTCAACCCGACCGATTTTGGAGCAACTTAATTTTTGTTCAAATTTTGAAGATTGTCAGAAGCAATGTTGTATGAGTACGCTACTCATAACAATGGGTCATATGGATTTTTTTTGCAAAAATTTCATCGTCTTTAATCGAGTTTTTATTTTGTACAAGTGATTATATATGTATTTCCACACATTTGAGTCTAAACCCGACCGATTTTGGAGCAACTTAATTTTTGTTCAAATTTTGAAGATTGTCAAAAGCAATGTTGTATGAGTACGCTACTCATAACCATGGGTCATATGAATTTTTTTTGCAAAAATTTCATCAACTTTAATCGAGTTTTTATTTTGTACACGTGATTATATATGTATTTCCACACATTTCAGTCACAACCCGACCGATTTTGGAGCAACTTAATTTTTGTTCAAATTTTGAAGATTGTCAAAAGCAATGCTGTATGAGTACGCTTCTCATAACAATGGGTGATATGAATTTTTTTTGCAAAAATTTCATCATCTTTAATCGAGTTGTTATTTTGTACACGTGATTATGTATGTATTTCCACACATTTGAGTCTAAACCCGACCGATTTTGGAGCAACTTAATTTTTGTTCAAATTTTGAAGATTGTCAGAAGCATTGTTGTATGAGTACGCTACTCATAACAATGGGTCATATGGATTTTTTTTGCAAAAATGTCATCGTCTTTAATCGAGTTTTTATTTTGTACAAGTGATTATATATGTATTTCCACACATTTGAGTCTAAACCCGACCGATATTGGAGCAACTTAATTTTTGTTCAAATTGTGAAGATTGTCAAAAGCAATGCTGTATGAGTACGCTTCTCATAACAATGGGTCATATGAATTTTTTTTGCAAAAATTTCATCATCTTTAATCGAGTTGTTATTTTGTACACGTGATTATGTATGTATTTCCACACATTTGAGTCTAAACCCGACCGATTTTGGAGCAACTTAATTTTTGTTCAAATTTTGAAGATTGTCAAAAGCAATGTTGTTTGAGTACGCTACTCATAACAATGGGTCATATGGATTTTTTTTGCAAAAATTTCATCATCTTTAATCGAGTTGTTATTTTGTACACGTGATTATGTATGTATTTCCACACATTTGAGTCTAAACCCGACCGATTTTGGAGCAACTTAATTTTTGTTCAAATTTTGAAGATTGTCAAAAGCAATGTTGTATGAGTACGCTACTCATAACCATGGGTCATATGAATTTTTTTTGCAAAAATTTCATCATCTTTAATCGAGTTGTTATTTTGTACACGTGATTATGTATGTATTTCCACACATTTGAGTCTAAACCCGACCGATTTTGGAGCAACTTAATTTTTGTTCAAATTTTGAAGATTGTCAAAAGCAATGTTGTTTGAGTACGCTACTCATAACAATGGGTCATATGGATTTTTTTTGCAAAAATTTCATCATCTTTAATCGAGTTGTTATTTTGGACACGTGATTATGTATGTATTTCCACACATTTGAGTCTAAACCCGACCGCTTTTGGAGCAACTTAATTTTTGTTCAAATTTTGAAGATTGTCAAAAGCAATGTTGTATGAGTACGCTACTCATAACCATGGGTCATATGAATTTTTTTTGCAAAAATTTCATCATCTTTAATCGAGTTGTTATTTTGTACACGTGATTATGTATGTATTTCCACACATTTGAGTCTAAACCTGACCGATTTTGGAGCAACTTAATTTTTGTTCAAATTTTGAAGATTGTCAAAAGCAATGTTGTTTGAGTACGCTACTCATAACAATGGGTCATATGGATTTTTTTTGCAAAAATTTCATCATCTTTAATCGAGTTGTTATTTTGTACACGTGATTATGTATGTATTTCCACACATTTGAGTCTAAACCCGACCGATTTTGGAGCAACTTAATTTTTGTTCAAATTTTGAAGATTGTCAAAAGCAATGTTGTATGAGTACGCTACTCATAACAATGGGTCATATGAATTATTTTTGCAAAAATTGCATCATCTTTAATCGAGTTCTTATTTTGTACACGTGATTATATATGTATTTCCACACATTTGAGTCTAAACCCGACCGATTTTGGAGCAACTTAATTTTTGTTCAAATTTTGAAGATTGTCAAAAGCAATGTTGTATGAGTGCGCTACTCATAACCATGGGTCATACGAATTTTTTCTGCAAAAATTTCATCATCTTTAATCGAGTTTTTATATTGTACACGTGATTGTATATGTATTTTCACACGTTTGAGTCTAAACCCGACCGATTTTGGAGCAATTTAATTTTTGTTCACAATTTTAAGATTGTCAAAAGCAATGTTGTATGAGTACGCTACTCATAACAATGGGTCATATGGGTTTTTTTTGCAAAAATTTCATCATCTTTAATCGAGTTGTTATTTTGTACACGTGATTATGTATGTATTTCCACACATTTGAGTCTAAACCCGACCGATTTTGGAGCAACTTAATTTTTGTTCAAATTTTGAAGATTGTCAAAAGCAATGTTGTATGAGTACGCTACTCATAACCATGGGTCATATGAATTTTTTTTGCAAAAATTTCATCATCTTTAATCGAGTTTTTATTTTGTACACGTGATTATATATGTATTTCCACACATTTCAGTCTCAACCCGACCGATTTTGGAGCAACTTAATTTTTGTTCAAATTTTGAAGATTGTCAAAAGCAATGCTGTATGAGTACGCTTCTCATAACAATGGGTCATATGAATTTTTTTTGCAAAAATTTCATCATCTTTAATCGAGTTGTTATTTTGTACACGTGGTTATGTATGTATTTCCACACATTTGAGTCTAAACCCGACCGATTTTGGAGCAACTTAATTTTTGTTCAAATTTTCAAGATTGTCAGAAGCAATGTTGTATGAGTACGCTACTCATAACAATGGGTCATATGGATTTTTTTTGCAAAAATTTCATCGTCTTTAATCGAGTTTTTATTTTGTACAAGTGATTATATATGTTTTTTTTTTTTTTTTTTTTTTGGGAAACTCCCGTGAAGAGAAAACTCTCATGAGTACTGCTATTCCCATAGCAGCATGCACGACTTGCAGTCTCTTGACTACACCTACGTTACTAAACTCTCTCCACCACGACCACTCTCCCCGCGGAACTGCCAAAGGAGGTATTACCTCACGGGGCTGGTTAGCTTACTCGCTCTTTACCTGTGTTGTTGGCTACGTCTTGCCATCTCTGCACGCCTAAGGTCTATGTGAATGCGCGATACGAGAGCACATATTTTTCCCCACCTTTCGCTTGACTGGAGCATGAAGTCAATGATGTTTACTCCGTCTAAGATTGTACGAACTTGAGGAGCGTAACGTGGACATTGGAACATAATGTGTTCCGCATCTTCTTCGCTGTCTCTACATGTTGGGCAGCAAGGGGAACTATCATGACCAAATTTAGTTAAGTACTTCCGATATACTCCATGTCCCGAGAGGAACTGTGTAAGGTGGAAGTTTGTGTCACCATGGTTTCTCTCCAACCATTTGCTGATATTTGGTATCAGCTTATATGTCCACCTGCCTTTTGTGGAGCTATTCCAAAGATTCTGCCAGGTGTTCATTGATCGGCATCTTTCTTCCTCTTTTACTTCGTTTGGGTTTATTGTTCCGTTACTCCCGGAAAGCCTTTCATAAATTCGTTTCATTTCATGAGCCATGATATCTACTGGAATTTGTCTAGCTATAACATAAGATGCTTCGTCTGAAATTGTACAGAATCCACAAACCGCTCGTAAGGCGCTTAGCCGATAGACAGTTGTTATCTTTTTCGCGTAGCTTTTCACCAGCAGCGCGTCGGCCCAGACTGGGGCCGCATACAGTAGGATTGAGCTAATAACCCTACTGTAGAGGATTCGTTTACTGTGTCTCGGTCCTCCGTTATTTGGCATAATGCGCGATAAGCTTGACTGCACTCTAGATGCTTTCTTAGAGACGTACTCCAAGTGGGGCTTGAAATTGAGTCGGGAGTCTATCATCACACCCAAATATTTGATAACAGGCTTGGATGTGATTACCTCTGTCCCCACGCGAATATTCAGAAACTCCACTGCCTTCCTGCTGCTTATTAAAAGTGCCTCGGTCTTATGGTCGGCCAGCGTTAGGTGCATTGATTGAAGCCATGTTTTGATTTTAAGTACAGCTTCGCCAGCTGCTGCTTCAATTTGTTGCAAATGTTTTGCAACAATTACAACCGCGATATCGTCTGCAAAACCAACGACTTTTGTGCGTGGAGGCATTTCCAGGTTAAAGACGCCGTCGTACATAAGGTTCCACAAAAGTGGTCCAAGGACTGATCCTTGTGGGACGCCTGCTTTTACGTCGTAAACCTCTGGGCCGTTATCGCTTCTGTAGAGGAGTTTGCGGTGCGAAAAATAGCTTCCTTTAATTTTGAGGATATAACTTGGAGTGCCTTTTCTTAATAATGTATCCATGATGTTTCGCCAGCTTGCGGTATTGAAAGCGTTTTTAACGTCTAATGTTACAATGGCGCAGTATTCTTTTTTCCCGCCACGCCACCTTGTGCCTTCTATTGCTTTAGCCGCAACGTCAACTACTGTTTTGATTGCATCTATCGTGGAACGGGATTTTCTGAAGCCGAACTGGTTTATCGACAGGAACCCATTTTCTTCGGCGAACGACGTAAGTCTGTTGCATACTATTCTTTCAAGAATTTTTCCAAGCGTGTCTAGTAAACATATCGGACGGTACGACGACGGCTCATCTGGGGGCTTGTTGCCTTTAGGTAGCAGCACTAATGTTTGCTTCTTCCATGTTGCTGGGAAACAGCCTTCAATAAGACACGCGTTGAATGCATGCACAAATATTTCTGGGCGCTTTATGATAGCGGCTTTCAGGGCCTTATTTGGTATACCGTCCGGCCCTGGAGCTTTACAATTTTGGATCTTCGTGCATGCAGTTAGCAACTCCTCTTCAGTTACCCTTGGGATTTCACTTGTTTCATAACGTGGAAAGACTGATGGGATGTCTTCGACCCTTTGAGGAAAAAGGGTTGTTATGATATTTCTCAACATTACTGGGCAAGTAATGTTTGGTGACTTGACGCTTTTTGCTTTTGATAGCACTACTCTGTAAGCGGTGCCCCAGGGATTGATGTCTGCTTCGTCGCAAATTTTTCTAAAATGTTCCTGTTTGCTTGCTTTTATGGCTGCTTTAAGGCCTTTCCTTGCCTTCCTCAGAGCAGCTAGGTTTTCGGGAAATTCAGAACTTCCTCTGCTGCGTTGCATTTTACGTCTTGCACTGAGACATTTCTTTCTTATCAGTGCTATATTCCTGTTCCACCAATAGCACGGGACGAATTTCTTGTTAAGTGACCTTCTTGGCATCGACGCATCGCATGCTTCAGTTAGGCCCAAAGCTAAGTTACTCACAACGTCTTCTGCCGGCCCTTCTATGGGTTTATACTCTTCGATTATATACTCCAAAGCATCATTATCGAGCATAGATTCTTTCCATTTTGGCCCTGTGAACTTTGGCTTTAGCTTTTGTCTCTCCTCTGCTATGTCCATTATAATGGCTTGGTGATCACTATGGGTGTACTCCTCGCTTACCCTCCATTTGATTTTGTTGGCCAGTGAATCGCTTGCGAGGGATATATCTATTATAGACCCCGTTCCCATTTTTCTGAAGGTTAGCGCAGATCCGGTATTTAGGATCGTGGCATCAAGCTGGGCAAATGTTTCCAGCAGCATTTCACCTCTCTTATTTGTTACTCTACTGCCCCATTCTATTGCCCAGGCATTGAAGTCCCCTGCGATGATTAATGGAGACTTGCCGCGAGCTTCCAGGGCAATATCGCACAAAAGTTTTTGGTACTCTGTTTTTGAGAGGCTTGGCCTTGCATAGCAACTGATGATGTGTGTTCCATTTATTTTGCAACGCACGAATCCTTCTTCCGCGCTATGCATCTCTTGGTATGCATATGCACCGCAAATCCAGATAGCTGTGCTTTTTTTCTTGTCGCTGGCCCAAGCTCCATCATCTTTGCACTTGTACGGTTCGCTGATGATTGCCAAGTCAGCTCTTATATCTTTCACCGTCTGCGATAATAGATCTTGCGCAGCTTCGCAGTGATTTAAATTTATTTGTATAATTCTCATATGCGTCGGTTAGCTAAGGCCTTCCTGAAAGCAGCGCATTTATAGCTACCTGCTACATGGTCAATGTTATCCCTATTATTTGATTTGCACAAGACGCAGTGTGGGCTGTTTTTGCAGTCTTTTGCGAAATGTCCCTCGACGCCGCATTTGCTGCATTGCTTCGATCTATCTATCTCGCTAGTGCAGTTTCGAGACACGTGACCATACTCCAGGCATTTAAAGCACTTTTGCAAGAGCACACGTTCACGTATACGGCAGATGACCCACCCTATTTTAATTTTGCCAACCTGGAGAAGCTTCTGGGCTGTTTGAGCTGGCAAGCTAACGATAGTTTTTAAGTCAGTTGAATTTTGGCAGGCTTTTGTTAGCTCTATCAGAAGATCTCCCTTCTGTGTGCGTCTGATTTTTGACACTGAGTCAGCGTATCCCTTGAACTTATCGTCCATTTTAATTTTTTTAAGTATGTCAGCATAGGACGTCTGTCCTGTTTTTTCAATGACAATCGCATCAGGTCTTGTTTTTTTAATGGTATTTGCTCTACCAACTTTTTTGTCGTTCTTGGCCTTCGTCTTTACTTTAACCCATTCGTTGAGTTTTATTTTCTTGGCTGGCTGTACTGTAGCCTGGGCAGTGACTTCTCTTTTAGAGCTTGCCTGGGGTTGGTTCTTAGGGCACTGCTTAGTTCGTTTACTTACAGGCGGGCCAGCAGCTTCTGCACCTGCTTTCCTCCGAGGTTGTTCCAATGGGGCTCTGAACCATGGCGAAGTCTGCGTGCTGTTATCAGAGCTCGCTTCGCCATAGGTGCTGCATCTGCAACTCACCATTTTTGCTTGGTTGTACAAAAGCTTGATTTTGCTGATAGCATCTCTCATCGGTTGGTGGATGGTCCGGCGTTTACCTTCGTTTTCTTCGAGCATACCAAGGAGAGTATTTATCTCGACCCCAAGCTTGCAAAAAGCGCTCTCTTATTTGTTGGTTGACGTTCCAGCCTGGATTTTGGCTGAATCAGTCTCCTTCGTACCTTGCGCCGTCTCGAATAAGGCTGCTCCTCCCATGGGAGTTAGCGGGGGAGAATGCGCAAGCCTTGCACTTCTCTTAAATGGGTCAGTGCCCTTTTCTACGTTTTCCACCCGGTTCATCGTTTCGGGTGTATTAGAAGCAGTATCCGCTTCGTTTGTGTTAATCGGCGTTATTTTTTTAGTTGGTTCCATTTTTTTCTTAGGGGTCCCCACTCAGAGCCGTTATCTGTAGCCGTATGCGCAGTTACCTTTATGATCCCATGGTTATCTTTGTAAACAGGGAGGCCATGCATGGGTTGACGCAGTCCCTTATGGGGTATTGCGTTCAGAGCCAGATCGGTATTAGTCAGGATTTCCTCAACTGAGCCTGCGCGACCAACTTAATGGTGACGGATAAAGAGCGTTTTCTGAGGCCTGCTAGGGTTTTAACGGGACGGAGATGGTACTGACATTAGCCCGAAAGCCATTTCTGCATGATATCACTCCTGCATACTCAGGTAACAGAATGCCAGTACCACCAGCTCGAAGCAAACATATCCAAATTGCGTAGTTTCCAGTATACCATAAGCTGAAACTTTACTGGGCTGGGTTTCAGTGTGAAAATCCGGTTCGATTTTTATTGTTATTTAATTCGCTTACTTTAGGGCGATTCCTATTGGGTAACTGGTTTGTGTTTCCTACTGGGGTGCGCCCTCAGCTGAACAGCTGTGCTCACCCGCATGGATACACTCGCAAACCACACGCACGAATGCACGCCAGCAAATAGGCGTTCAGTGCTTTTAACCCATTGGCGCCCCGTGCACGCAGAGCCCCGTGTCCTTAGTGACTAAATTGGAGTTTAATTTAAGTACAGTTTGAGTTTAAGAAATTAAAAGGTGAAATGTGGGTTGATTTAGTTTTATTAAATAGACCAAAATCTAAGGTATGAAGTAAATTTTTAGTTTGAGAAAAATTTTAATTTAGTTTAGTTTTAATTTAGTTAATTTAGTTTACGTGTCGGAATTCCTGTTAATACGAAAATAAGAAAAGGTATTATTTAAAAAAAAAAAAAAACAAAAAAAGCATTTACATTGATCCAAGTTGAATTAGTTTTCCTTTTTTAGATAAGGGGCAATAGAAACTATTAATATGTTTTGAACGCGTTGCTCATGCGATACACGGTGCTCGGAAGGGTTAGCCGGCAGTGTGTAGCGTCGCGCACACAGGCACACACGCACACACGCACGCATGCAAGAACCCGGCGGTACCGGCCAAGCGGGTTGATTGATTTGCGATTTGCCGTATGCATCCATCCCCCATCCCCACCTCGCAGCGGTAGCGCTGCGGGACGAGAAAAACAAATAGATAGACAAACAAGACGGGGACATAACACACATGGGCAAGATACGACAAACAGGGCACTGTAAGGAGAGAGAGATCAGCTGGGCGAAGAGCAGGGTGACACCTGCTGGCCGGTAGTTGAGTGCGCCCATTTAGCATCAGCTGGTTTTTTTTTTTTTTTTTTTTTTTCCTTTCTTCCCCACTCTCCGTCCGTTCAACGGCAGCTAGAACAGTTTACTCGAAGAGTGGGATGGGGAAGAAGTAATGTGGAACATAAAATTAACAAACCACATAACATACATACGTGTACAGACAAACTGATAAATTTATAAAGCAATGTTGTATGAGTACGCTACTCATAACAATGGGTCATATGCATTTTTTTTGCCAAAATTTCATCATCTTTGATCTAGTTTTTATTTTGTACACGTGGTTATATATGTATTTCCACACATTTGAGTCTAAACCCGACCGATTTTGGAAAAACTTAATTTTTGTTCAAATTTTTAAGGTTGGCAAAAGAAATGTTGTATGAGTACGCTACTCATAACCATGGGTCATATGAATTTTTTTTGCAAAAATTTCATCATCTTTGATCGAGTTTTTATTTTGTACACGTGATTATATATGTCTTTCCACACATTTGAGTCTAAACCCGACCGATTTTGGAGCAACTTAATTTTTGTTCAAATTTTGAAGATTGTCAGAAGCAATGTTGTATGAGTACGCTACTCATAACAATGGGTCATATGGATTTTTTTTGCAAAAATTTCATCATCTTTAATCGAGTTTTTATTTTGTACAAGTGATTATATATGTATTTCCACACATTTGAGTCTAAACCCGACCGATTTTGGCGCAACTTAATTTTTGTTAAAATTTTTAAGGTTGTCAAAAGCAATATTGTATGAGTACGCTACTCATAACAATGGGTCATATGGATTTTTTTGCAAAAATTTCATCATCTTTAATCGAGTTTTTATTTTGTACACGTGATTGTATATGTATTTCCACACATTTGAGTCTAAACCCGACCGATTTTGGAGCAACTTAATTTTTGTTCAAATTTTGAAGATTGTCAAAAGCAATTTTGTATAAGTACGCTACTCATAAACGTGGGTCATATGAATTTTTTTTGCAAAAATTTCATCATCTTTAATCGAGTTTTTATTTTGTACACGTGATTATATATGTCTTTCCACACATTTGAGTCTAAACCCGACCGATTTTGGAGCAACTTAATTTTTGTTCCAATTTTGAAAATTGTCAAAAGCAATGTTGTATGAGTACGCTACTCATAACCATGGGTCATATGAATTATTTTTGCAAAAATTTCAACATCTTTAATCGAGTTTTTATTTTGTACACGTGATTATATATGTATTTCCACACATTTGAGTCTAAACCCGGCCGATTTTGGAGCAACTTAATTTTTGTTAAAATGTTTAAGATTGTCAAAAGCAATGTTGTATGAGTACGTTACTCATAACAATGGGTCATATGCATTTTTTTTGCAAAAATTTCATCATCTTTGATCTAGTTTTTATTTTGTACACGTGGTTATATATGTATTTCCACACATTTGAGTCTAAACCCGACCGATTTTGGAGCAACTTAATTTTTGTTCAAATTTTTAAGGTTGGCGAAAGAATTGTTGTATGAGTACGCTACTCATAACCATGGGTCATATCAATTTTTTTTGCAAACATTTCATCATCTATAATCGAGTTCTTATTTTGTACACGTGATTATATATGTATTTCCACACATTTGAGTCTAAACCCAACCGATTTTGGAGCAACTTAATTTTTGTTCAAATTTTTAAGGTTAGCAAAAGAAATGTTGTATGAGTACGCTACTCATAACCATGGGTCATATGAATTTTTTTTGCAAACATTTCATCATCTTTAATCGAGTTCTTATTTTGTACACGTGATTATATATATATTTCCACACATTTGAATCTAAACCCGACCGATCTTAGAGCAACTTAATTTTTGTTAAAATGTTTAAGATTGTCAAAAGCAATGTTGTATGAGTACGCTACTCATAACAATGGGTCATATGAATTTTTTTTGCAAAAATTTCATCATCTTTGATCGAGTTTTTATTTTCTACACGTGATTATATATGTATTTCCACACATTTGAGGCTAAACCCGACCGATTTTGGAGCAACTTAATTTTTGTTCCAATTTTGAAGATTGTCAAAAGCAATGTTGTATGAGTACGCTACTCATAACAATGGGTCATATGAATTTTTTTTGCAAAAATTTCATCATCTTTAATCGAGTTGTTATTTTGTACACGTGATTATGTATGTATTTCCACACATTTGAGTCTAAACCCGACCGATTTTGGAGCAACTTAATTTTTGTTAAAATGTTTAAGATTGTCAAAAGCAATGTTGTATGAGTAGTACTCATGCATTTTTTTTGCAAACATTTCATCATCTTTAATCGAGTTCTTATTTTGTACACGTGATTATATATGTATTTCCACACATTTGAGTCTAAACCCGACCGATTTTGGAGCAACTTAATTTTTGTTAAAATGTTTAAGATTGTCAAAAGCAATGTTGTATGAGTACGCTACTCATAACAATGGGTCATATGAATTTTTTTTGCAAAAATTTCATTATCTTTGATCGAGTTTTTATATTTTACTCGTGATATTATATTTATTTCCACACATTTGAGTCTAAACCCGACCGATTTTGGTGCAACTTAATTTTTGTTCAAATTTTTAAGATTGTCAAAAGCAATGTTGTATGACTACGCTACTCATAACCATGGGTCATATGAATTTTTTTTGCAAAAATTTCATCATCTTTAATCGAGTTTTTATTTTCTTCAAGTGATTATATATGTATTTCCACACATTTGAGTCTAAACCCGACTGATTTTGGCGCAACTTAATTTTTGTTAAAATTTTTAAGGTTGTCAAAAGCAATATTGTATGAGTACGCTACTCATAACAATGGGTCATATGAATTTTTTTTGCAAAAATTTCATTATCTTTGATCGAGTTTTTATATTGTACTCGTGATATTATATTTATTTCCACACATTTGAGTCTAAACCCGACCGATTTTGGAGCAACTTAATTTTTGTTCAAATTTTTAAGGTCGGCGAAAGAAATGTTGTATGAGTACGCTACTCATAACCATGGGTCATATCAATATTTTTTGCAAACATTTCATCATCTTTAATCGAGTTCTTATTTTGTACACGTGATTATATATGTATTTCCACACATTTGAGTCTAAACCCAACCGATTTTGGAGCAACTTAATTTTTGTTCAAATTTTTAAGGTTGGCAAAAGAAATGTTGTATGAGTACGCTACTCATAACCATGGGTCATATGAATTTTTTTTGCAAACATTTCATCATCTTTAATCGAGTTCTTATTTTGTGCACGTGATTATATATGTATTTCCACACCTTTGAATCTAAACCCGACCGATCTTGGAGCAACTTAATTTTTGTTAAAATGTTTAAGATTGTAAAAAGCAATGTTGTATGAGTACGCTACTCATAACAATGGGTCATATGAATTTTTTTTGCAAAAATTTCATCATCTTTGATCGAGTTTTTATTTTGTACACGTGATTATATATTTATTTCCACACATTTGAGTCTAAACCCGACCGATTTTGGAGCAACTTAATTTTTGTTCAAATTTTGAAGATTGTCAAAAGCAATGCTGTATGAGTACGCTTCTCATAACAATGGGTCATATGAATTTTTTTTGCAAAAATTTTATTATCTTTAATCGAGTTTTTATTTTGTACACGTGATTATATATGTATTTCCACACATTTGAGGCTAAACCCGACCGATTTTGGAGCAACTACATTTTTGTTCCAATTTTGAAGATTGTCAAAAGCAATGTTGTATGAGTACGCTACTCATAACAATGGGTCATATGGATTTTTTTTGCAAAAATTTCATCATCTTTAATCGAGTTGTTATTTTGTACACGTGATTATGTATGTATTTCCACACATTTGAGTCTAAACCCGACCGATTTTGGAGCAACTTAATTTTTGTTAAAATGTTTAAGATTGTCAAAAGCAATGTTGTATGAGTAGTACTCATGCATTTTTTTTGCAAACATTTCATCATCTTTAATCGAGTTCTTATTTTGTACACGTGATTATATATGTATTTCCACACATTTGAGTCTAAACCCGACCGATTTTGGAGCAACTTAATTTTTGTTAAAATGTTTAAGATTGTCAAAAGCAATGTTGTATGAGTACGCTACTCATAACAATGGGTCATATGAATTTTTTTTGCAAAAATTTCATTATCTTTGATCGAGTTTTTATTTTGTACACGTGATTATATATTTATTTCCACACATTTGAGTCTAAACCCGACCGATTTTGGAGCAACTTAATTTTTGTTCAAATTTTTAAGATTGTCAAAAGCAATGTTGTATGACTACGCTACTCATAACAATGGGTCATATGAATTATTTTTGCAAAAATTTCAACATCTTTAATCGAGTTTTTATTTTGTACAAGTGATTATATATGTATTTCCACACATTTGAGTCTAAACCCGACCGATTTTGGCGCAACTTAATTTTTGTTAAAATTTTTAAGGTTGTCAAAAGCAATATTGTATGAGTACGCTACTCATAACAATGGGTCAGATGAATTTTTTTGCAAAAATTTTATCATCTTTGATCGAGTTTTTATTTTGTATACGTGATTATATATTTATTTCAACACATTTGAGTCTAAACCCGACCGATTTTGGTGCAACTTAATTTTTGTTCAAATTTTGAAGATTGTCAAAAGCAATGTTGTATGAGTACGCTACTCATAACAATGGGTCATATGGATTTTTTTGCAAAAATTTCATCATCTTTAATCGAGTTTTTATTTTGTACACGTGATTGTATATGTATTTCCACACATTTGAGTCTAAACCCAACCGATTTTGGAGCAACTTAATTTTTGTTCAAATTTTTAAGGTTGGCAAAAGAAATGTTGTATGAGTACGCTACTCATAACCATGGGTCATATGAATTTTTTTTGCAAACATTTCATCATCTTTAATCGAGTTCTTATTTTGTACACGTGATTATATATATATTTCCACACATTTGAATCTAATCCCGACCGATCTTGGAGCAACTTAATTTTTGTTAAAATGTTTAAGATTATCAAAAGCAATGTTGTATGAGTACGCTACTCATAACAATGGGTCATATGAATTTTTTTTGCAAAAATTTCATCATCTTTGATCGAGTTTTTATTTTGTACACGTGATTATATATGTATTTCCACACATTTGAGGCTAAACCCGACCGATTTTGGAGCAACTTAATTTTTGTTCCAATTTTGAAGATTGTCAAAAGCAATGTTGTATGAGTACGCTACTCATAACAATGGGTCATATGAATTTTTTTTGCAAAAATTTCATTATCTTTGATCGAGTTTTTATATTGTACTCGTGATATTATATTTATTTCCACACATTTGAGTCTAAACCCGACCGATTTTGGTGCAACTTAATTTTTGTTCAAATTTTTAAGATTGTCAAAAGCAATGTTGTATGACTACGCTACTCATAACCATGGGTCATATTTGCAAAAATTTCATCATCTTTAATCGAGTTTTTATTTTGTACACGTGATTATATATGTATTTCCACACATTTGAGTCTAAACCCGACCGATTTTGGTGCAACTTAATTTTTGTTCAAATTTTTAAGATTGTCAAAAGCAATGTTGTATGACTACGCTACTCATAACCATGGGTCATATGAATTTTTTTTGCAAAAATTTCATCATCTTTAATCGAGTTTTTATTTTGTACACGTGATTATATATGTATTTCCACACATTTCAGTCTCAACCCGACCGATTTTGGAGCAACTTAATTTTTGTTCAAATTTTGAAGATTGTCAAAAGCAATGCTGTATGAGTACGCTTCTCATAACAATGGGTCATATGAATTTTTTTTGCAAAAATTTCATCATCTTTAATCGAGTTTTTATTTTCTTCAAGTGATTATATATGTATTTCCACACATTTGAGTCTAAACCCGACCGATTTTGGCGCAACTTAATTTTTGTTAAAATTTTTAAGGTTGTCAAAAGCAATATTGTATGAGTACGCTACTCATAACAATGGGTCATATGCATTTTTTTTTGCAAAAATTTCATCATCTTTGATCTAGTTTTTATTTTGTACACGTGGTTATACATATATGTATTTCCACACATTTGAGTCTAAACCCGACCGATTTTGGAGCAACTTAATTTTTGTTCAAATTTTTAAGGTCGGCGAAAGAAATGTTGTATGAGTACGCTACTCATAACCATGGGTCATATCAATATTTTTTGCAAACATTTCATCATCTTTAATCGAGTTCTTATTTTGTACACGTGATTATATATGTATTTCCACACATTTGAGTCTAAACCCAACCGATTTTGGAGCAACTTAATTTTTGTTCAAATTTTTAAGGTTGGCAAAAGAAATGTTGTATGAGTACGCTACTCATAACCATGGGTCATATGAATTTTTTTTGCAAACATTTCATCATCTTTAATCGAGTTCTTATTTTGTGCACGTGATTATATATGTATTTCCACACATTTGAATCTAAACCCGACCGATCTTGGAGCAACTTAATTTTTGTTAAAATGTTTAAGATTGTAAAAAGCAATGTTGTATGAGTACGCTACTCATAACAATGGGTCATATGAATTTTTTTTGCAAAAATTTCATCATCTTTGATCGAGTTTTTATTTTGTACACGTGATTATATATTTATTTCCACACATTTGAGTCTAAACCCGACCGATTTTGGAGCAACTTAATTTTTGTTCAAATTTTGAAGATTGTCAAAAGCAATGCTGTATGAGTACGCTTCTCATAACAATGGGTCATATGAATTTTTTTTGCAAAAATTTTATTATCTTTAATCGAGTTTTTATTTTGTACACGTGATTATATATGTATTTCCACACATTTGAGGCTAAACCCGACCGATTTTGGAGCAACTACATTTTTGTTCCAATTTTGAAGATTGTCAATGTTGTATGAGTACGCTACTCATAACAATGGGTCATATGGATTTTTTTTGCAAAAATTTCATCATCTTTAATCGAGTTGTTATTTTGTACACGTGATTATGTATGTATTTCCACACATTTGAGTCTAAACCCGACCGATTTTGGAGCAACTTAATTTTTGTTAAAATGTTTAAGATTGTCAAAAGCAATGTTGTATGAGTAGTACTCATGCATTTTTTTTGCAAACATTTCATCATCTTTAATCGAGTTCTTATTTTGTACACGTGATTATATATGTATTTCCACACATTTGAGTCTAAACCCGACCGATTTTGGAGCAACTTAATTTTTGTTAAAATGTTTAAGATTGTCAAAAGCAATGTTGTATGAGTACGCTAATCATAACAATGGGTCATATGAATTTTTTTTGCAAAAATTTCATTATCTTTGATCGAGTTTTTATTTTGTACACGTGATTATATATTTATTTCCACACATTTGAGTCTAAACCCGACCGATTTTGGAGCAACTTAATTTTTGTTCAAATTTTTAAGATTGTCAAAAGCAATGTTGTATGACTACGCTACTCATAACAATGGGTCATATGAATTATTTTTGCAAAAATTTCAACATCTTTAATCGAGTTTTTATTTTGTACACGTGATTATATATGTATTTCCACACATTTGAGGCTAAACCCGACCGATTTTGGAGCAACTTAATTTTTGTTCCAATTTTGAAGATTGTCAAAAGCAATGTTGTATGAGTACGCTACTCATAACAATGGGTCATATGAATTTTTTTTGCAAAAATTTCATTATCTTTGATCGAGTTTTTATATTGTACTCGTGATATTATATTTATTTCCACACATTTGAGTCTAAACCCGACCGATTTTGGTGCAACTTAATTTTTGTTCAAATTTTTAAGATTGTCAAAAGCAATGTTGTATGACTACGCTACTCATAACCATGGGTCATATGAATTTTTTTTGCAAAAATTTCATCATCTTTAATCGAGTTTTTATTTTGTACACGTGATTATATATGTATTTCCACACATTTGAGTCTAAACCCGACCGATTTTGGAGCAACTTAATTTTTGTTCAAATTTTGAAGATTGTTAAAAGCAATGTTGTATGAGTACGCTACTCATAACCATGGGTCATATGAATTTTTTCTGCAAAAATTTCATCATCTTTAATCGGAATTTTTATTTTGTACACGTGATTATATATGTATTTCCACACATTTCAGTCTCAACCCGACCGATTTTGGAGCAACTTAATTTTTGTTCAAATTTTGAAGATTGTCAAAAGCAATGCTGTATGAGTACGCTTCTCATAACAATGGGTCATATGAATTTTTTTTGCAAAAATTTCATCATCTTTAATCGAGTTTTTATTTTCTTCAAGTGATTATATATGTATTTCCACACATTTGAGTCTAAACCCGACCGATTTTGGCGCAACTTAATTTTTGTTAAAATTTTTAAGGTTGTCAAAAGCAATATTGTATGAGTACGCTACTCATAACAATGGGTCATATGCATTTTTTTTTGCAAAAATTTCATCATCTTTAATCGAGTTGTTATTTTGTACACGTGGTTATGTATGTATTTCCACACATTTGAGTCTAAACCCGACCGATTTTGGAGCAACTTAATTTTTGTTAAAATGTTTAAGATTGTCAAAAGCAATGTTGTATGAGTAGTACTCATGCATTTTTTTTGCAAACATTTCATCATCTTTAATCGAGTTCTTATTTTGTACACGTGATTATATATGTATTTCCACACATTTGAGTCTAAACCCGACCGATTTTGGAGCAACTTAATTTTTGTTAAAATGTTTAAGATTGTCAAAAGCAATGTTGTATGAGTACGCTACTCATAACAATGGGTCATATGAATTTTTTTTGCAAAAATTTCATTATCTTTGATCGAGTTTTTATTTTGTACACGTGATTATATATTTATTTCCACACATTTGAGTCTAAACCCGACCGATTTTGGAGCAACTTAATTTTTGTTCAAATTTTTAAGATTGTCAAAAGCAATGTTGTATGACTACGCTACTCATAACAATGGGTCATATGAATTATTTTTGCAAAAATTTCAACATCTTTAATCGAGTTTTTATTTTGTACAAGTGATTATATATGTATTTCCACACATTTGAGTCTAAACCCGACCGATTTTGGCGCAACATAATTTTTGTTAAAATTTTTAAGGTTGTCAAAAGCAATATTGTATGAGTACGCTACTCATAACAATGGGTCAGATGAATTTTTTTGCAAAAATTTTATCATCTTTGATCGAGTTTTTATTTTGTACACGTGATTATATATTTATTTCAACACATTTGAGTCTAAACCCGACCGATTTTGGTGCAACTTAATTTTTGTTCAAATTCTGAAGATTGTCAAAAGCAATGTTGTATGAGTACGCTACTCATAACAATGGGTCATATGGATTTTTTTGCAAAAATTTCATCATCTTTAATCGAGTTTTTATTTTGTACACGTGATTGTATATGTATTTCCACACATTTGAGTCTAAACCCGACCGATTTTGGAGCAACCTAATTTTTGTTCAAATTTTGAAGATTGTCAAAAGCAATTTTTTATAAGTACGCTACTCATAAACGTGGGTCATATGAATTTTTTTTGCAAAAATTTCATCATCTTTAACCGAGTTCTTATTTTGTACACGTGATTATATATGTATTTCCACACATTTGAGTCTAAACCCGGCCGATTTTGGAGCAACTTAATTTTTGTTCAAATTTTTAAGGTTGGCGAAAGAATTGTTGTATGAGTACGCTACTCATAATCATGGGTCATATCAATTTTTTTTGCAAACATTTCATCATCTTTAATCGAGTTCTTATTTTGTACACGTGATTATATATGTATTTCCACACATTTGAGTCTAAACCCAACCGATTTTGGAGCAACTTAATTTTTGTTCAAATTTTTAAGGTTGGCAAAAGAAATGTTGTATGAGTACGCTACTCATAACCATGGGTCATATGAATTTTTTTTGCAAACATTTCATCACCTTTAATCGAGTTCTTATTTTGTACACGTGATTATATATATATTTCCACACATTTGAATCTAAACCCGACCGATCTTGGAGCAACTTAATTTTTGTTAAAATGTTTAAGATTGTCAAAAGCAATGTTGTATGAGTACGCTACTCATAACAATGGGTCATATGAATTTTTTTTGCAAAAATTTCATTATCTTTGATCGAGTTTTTATTTTGTACACGTGATTATATATGTATTTCCACACATTTGAGGCTAAACCCGACCGATTTTGGAGCAACTTAATTTTTGTTCCAATTTTGAAGATTGTCAAAAGCAATGTTGTATGAGTACGCTACTCATAACAATGGGTCATATGAATTTTTTTTGCAAAAATTTCATTATCTTTGATCGAGTTTTTATATTGTACTCGTGATATTATATTTATTTCCACACATTTGAGTCTAAACCCGACCGATTTTGGTGCAACTTAATTTTTGTTCAAATTTTTAAGATTGTCAAAAGCAATGTTGTATGACTACGCTACTCATAACCATGGGTCATATGAATTTTTTTTGCAAAAATTTCATCATCTTTAATCGAGTTTTTATTTTGTACACGTGATTATATATGTATTTCCACTCATTTGAGTCTAAACCCGACCGATTTTGGAGCAACTTAATTTTTGTTCAAATTTTGAAGATTGTCAAAAGCAATGCTGTATGAGTACGCTACTCATAACAATGGGTCATATGAATTTTTTTTGCAAAAATTTCATTATCTTTGATCGAGTTTTTATTTTGTACACGTGATTATATATGTATTTCCACACATTTGAGGCTAAACCCGACCGATTTTGGAGCAACTTAATTTTTGTTCAAATTTTTAAGGTCGGCGAAAGAAATGTTGTATGAGTACGCTACTCATAACCATGGGTCATATCAATTTTTTTTGCAAACATTTCATCATCTTTAATCGAGTTCTTATTTTGTACACGTGATTATATATGTATTTCCACACATTTGAGTCTAAACCCAACCGATTTTGGAGCAACTTAATTTTTGTTCAAATTTTTAAGGTTGGCAAAAGAAATGTTGTATGAGTACGCTACTCATAACCATGGGTCATATGAATTTTTTTTGCAAACATTTCATCATCTTTAATCGAGTTCTTATTTTGTACACGTGATTATATATATATTTCCACACATTTGAATCTAAACCCGACCGATCTTGGAGCAACTTAATTTTTGTTAAAATGTTTAAGATTGTCAAAAGCAATGTTGTATGAGTACGCTACTCATAACAATGGGTCATATGAATTTTTTTTGCAAAAATTTCATCATCTTTGATCGAGTTTTTATTTTCTACACGTGATTATATATGTATTTCCACACATTTGAGGCTAAACCCGACCGATTTTGGAGCAACTTAATTTTTGTTCCAATTTTGAAGATTGTCAAAAGCAATGTTGTATGAGTACGCTACTCATAACAATGGGTCATATGAATTTTTTTTGCAAAAAGTTCATCATCTTTAATCGAGTTGTTATTTTGTACACGTGATTATGTATGTATTTCCACACATTTGAGTCTAAACCCGACCGATTTTGGAGCAACTTAACTTTTGTTAAAATGTTTAAGATTGTCAAAAGCAATGTTGTATGAGTAGTACTCATGCATTTTTTTTGCAAACATTTCATCATCTTTAATCGAGTTCTTATTTTGTACACGTGATTATATATGTATTTCCACACATTTGAGTCTAAACCCGACCGATTTTGGAGCAACTTAATTTTTGTTAAAATGTTTAAGATTGTCAAAAGCAATGTTGTATGAGTACGCTACTCATAACAATGGGTCATATGAATTTTTTTTGCAAAAATTTCATTATCTTTGATCGAGTTTTTATATTGTACTCGTGATATTATATTTATTTCCACACATTTGAGTCTAAACCCGACCGATTTTGGTGCAACTTAATTTTTGTTCAAATTTTTAAGATTGTCAAAAGCAATGCTGTATGAGTACGCTTCTCATAACAATGGGTCATATGAATTTTTTTTGCAAAAATTTCATCATCTTTAATCGAGTTTTTATTTTCTTCAAGTGATTATATATGTATTTCCACACATTTGAGTCTAAACCCGACCGATTTTGGCGCAACTTAATTTTTGTTAAAATTTTTAAGGTTGTCAAAAGCAATATTGTATGAGTACGCTACTCATAACAATGGGTCATATGCATTTTTTTTTGCAAAAATTTCATCATCTTTGATCTAGTTTTTATTTTGTACACGTGGTTATACATATATGTATTTCCACACATTTGAGTCTAAACCCGACCGATTTTGGAGCAACTTAATTTTTGTTCAAATTTTTAAGGTCGGCGAAAGAAATGTTGTATGAGTACGCTACTCATAACCATGGGTCATATCAATTTTTTTTGCAAACATTTCATCATCTTTAATCGAGTTCTTATTTTGTACACGTGATTATATATGTATTTCCACACATTTGAGTCTAAACCCAACCGATTTTGGAGCAACTTAATTTTTGTTCAAATTTTTAAGGTTGGCAAAAGAAATGTTGTATGAGTACGCTACTCATAACCATGGGTCATATGAATTTTTTTTGCAAACATTTCATCATCTTTAACCGAGTTCTTATTTTGTGCACGTGATTATATATGTATTTCCACACATTTGAATCTAAACCCGACCGATCTTGGAGCAACTTAATTTTTGTTAAAATGTTTAAGATTGTCAAAAGCAATGTTGTATGAGTACGCTACTCATAACAATGGGTCATATGAATTTTTTTTGCAAAAATTTCATCATCTTTGATCGAGTTTAAATTTGGAACACGTGATTATATATTTATTTCCACACATTTGAGTCTAAACCCGACCGATTTTGGAGCAACTTAATTTTTGTTCAAATTTTGAAGATTGTCAAAAGCAATGCTGTATGAGTACGCTTCTCATAACAATGGGTCATATGAATTTTTTTTGCAAAAATTTTATTATCTTTAATCGAGTTTTTATTTTGTACACGTGATTATATATGTATTTCCACACATTTGAGTCTAAACCCGACCGATTTTGGAGCAACTACATTTTTGTTCCAATTTTGAAGATTGTCAAAAGCAATGTTGTATGAGTACGCTACTCATAACAATGGGTCATATGGATTTTTTTTGCAAAAATTTCATCATCTTTAATCGAGTTGTTATTTTGTACACGCGATTATGTATGTATTTCCACACATTTGAGTCTAAACCCGACCGATTTTGGAGCAACTTAATTTTTGTTAAAATGTTTAAGATTGTCAAAAGCAATGTTGTATGAGTAGTACTCATGCATTTTTTTTGCAAACATTTCATCATCTTTAATCGAGTTCTTATTTTGTACACGTGATTATATATGTATTTCCACACATTTGAGTCTAAACCCGACCGATTTTGGAGCAACTTAATTTTTGTTAAAATGTTTAAGATTGTCAAAAGCAATGTTGTATGAGTACGCTACTCATAACAATGGGTCATATGAATTTTTTTTGCAAAAATTTCATTATCTTTGATCGAGTTTTTATTTTGTACACGTGATTATATATTTATTTCCACACATTTGAGGCTAAACCCGACCGATTTTGGAGCAACTACATTTTTGTTCCAATTTTGAAGATTGTCAAAAGCAATGTTGTATGAGTACGCTACTCATAACCATGGGTCATATGAATTTTTTTTGCAAACATTTCATCATCTTTAACCGAGTTCTTATTTTGTGCACGTGATTATATATGTATTTCCACACATTTGAATCTAAACCCGACCGATCTTGGAGCAACTTAATTTTTGTTAAAATGTTTAAGATTGTCAAAAGCAATGTTGTATGAGTACGCTACTCATAACAATGGGTCATATGAATTTTTTTTGCAAAAATTTCATCATCTTTGATCGAGTTTTTATTTTGTACACGTGATTATATATTTATTTCCACACATTTGAGTCTAAACCCGACCGATTTTGGAGCAACTTAATTTTTGTTCAAATTTTGAAGATTGTCAAAAGCAATGCTGTATGAGTACGCTTCTCATAACAATGGGTCATATGAATTTTTTTTGCAAAAATTTTATTATCTTTAATCGAGTTTTTATTTTGTACACGTGATTACATATGTATTTCCACACATTTGAGGCTAAACCCGACCGATTTTGGAGCAACTACATTTTTGTTCCAATTTTGAAGATTGTCAAAAGCAATGTTGTATGAGTACGCTACTCATAACAATGGGTCATATGGATTTTTTTTGCAAAAATTTCATCATCTTTAATCGAGTTGTTATTTTGTACACGTGATTATGCATGTATTTCCACACATTTGAGTCTAAACCCGACCGATTTTGGAGCAACTTAATTTTTGTTAAAATGTTTAAGATTGTCAAAAGCAATGTTGTATGAGTAGTACTCATGCATTTTTTTTGCAAACATTTCATCATCTTTAATCGAGTTCTTATTTTGTACACGTGATTATATATGTATTTCCACACATTTGAGTCTAAACCCGACCGATTTTGGAGCAACTTAATTTTTGTTAAAATGTTTAAGATTGTCAAAAGCAATGTTGTATGAGTACGCTACTCATAACAATGGGTCATATGAATTTTTTTTGCAAAAATTTCATTATCTTTGATCGAGTTTTTATTTTGTACACGTGATTATATATTTATTTCCACACATTTGAGTCTAAACCCGACCGATTTTGGAGCAACTTAATTTTTGTTCAAATTTTTAAGATTGTCAAAAGCAATGTTGTATGACTACGCTACTCATAACAATGGGTCATATGAATTATTTTTGCAAAAATTTCAACATCTTTAATCGAGTTTTTATTTTGTACAAGTGATTATATATGTATTTCCACACATTTGAGTCTAAACCCGACCGATTTTGGCGCAACCTAATTTTTGTTAAAATTTTTAAGGTTGTCAAAAGCAATATTGTATGAGTACGCTACTCATAACAATGGGTCAGATGAATTTTTTTGCAAAAATTTTATCATCTTTGATCGAGTTTTTATTTTGTACACGTGATTATATATTTATTTCAACACATTTGAGTCTAAACCCGACCGATTTTGGTGCAACTTAATTTTTGTTCAAATGTTGAAGATTGTCAAAAGCAATGTTGTATGAGTACGCTACTCATAACAATGGGTCATATGGATTTTTTTGCAAAAATTTCATCATCTTTAATCGAGTTTTTATTTTGTACACGTGATTGTATATGTATTTCCACACATTTGAGTCTAAACCCGACCGATTTTGGAGCAACCTAATTTTTGTTCAAATTTTGAAGATTGTCAAAAGCAATTTTGTATAAGTACGCTACTCATAACAATGGGTCATATGGATTTTTTTTGCAAAAATTTCATCATCTTTAATCGAGTTGTTATTTTGTACACGTGATTATGTATGTATTTCCACACATTTGAGTCTAAACCCGACCGATTTTGGGGCAACTTAATTTTTGTTAAAATGTTTAAGATTGTCAAAAGCAATGTTGTATGAGTAGTACTCATGCATTTTTTTTGCAAACATTTCATCATCTTTAATCGAGTTCTTATTTTGTACACGTGATTATATATGTATTTCCACACATTTGAGTCTAAACCCGACCGATTTTGGAGCAACTTAATTTTTGTTAAAATGTTTAAGATTGTCAAAAGCAATGTTGTATGAGTACGCTACTCATAACAATGGGTCATATGAATTTTTTTTGCAAAAATTTCATTATCTTTGATCGAGTTTTTATTTTGTACACGTGATTATATATTTATTTCCACACATTTGAGTCTAAACCCGACCGATTTTGGAGCAACTTAATTTTTGTTCAAATTTTTAAGATTGTCAAAAGCAATGTTGTATGACTACGCTACTCATAACAATGGGTCATATGAATTATTTTTGCAAAAATTTCAACATCTTTAATCGAGTTTTTATTTTGTACAAGTGATTATATATGTATTTCCACACATTTGAGTCTAAACCCGACCGATTTTGGCGCAACCTAATTTTTGTTAAAATTTTTAAGGTTGTCAAAAGCAATATTGTATGAGTACGCTACTCATAACAATGGGTCAGATGAATTTTTTTGCAAAAATTTTATCATCTTTGATCGAGTTTTTATTTTGTACACGTGATTATATATTTATTTCAACACATTTGAGTCTAAACCCGACCGATTTTGGTGCAACTTAATTTTTCTTCAAATGTTGAAGATTGTCAAAAGCAATGTTGTATGAGTACGCTACTCATAACAATGGGTCATATGGATTTTTTTGCAAAAATTTCATCATCTTTAATCGAGTTTTTATTTTGTACACGTGATTGTATATGTATTTCCACACATTTGAGTCTAAACCCGACCGATTTTGGAGCAACCTAATTTTTGTTCAAATTTTGAAGATTGTCAAAAGCAATTTTGTATAAGTACGCTACTCATAAACGTGGGTCATATGAATTTTTTTTGCAAAAATTTCATCATCTTTAATCGAGTTTTTATTTTGTACACGTGATTATATTTATATGTCTTTCCACACATTTGAGTCTAAACCCGACCGATTTTGGAGCAACTTAATTTTTGTTCTAAATTTGAAAATTGTCAAAAGCAATGTTGTATGAGTACGCTACTCATAACAATGGGTCATATGAATTTTTTTTGCAAACATTTCATCATCTTTAATCGAGTTCTTATTTTGTACACGTGATTATATATGTATTTCCACACATTTGAATCTAAACCCGACCGATCTTGGAGCAACTTAATTTTTGTTCCAATTTTGAAGATTGTCAAAAGCAATGTTGTATGAGTACGCTACTCATAACAATGGGTCATATGAATTTTTTTTGCAAAAATTTCATCATCTTTGATCGAGTTTAAATTTGGAACACGTGATTATATATTTATTTCCACACATTTGAGTCTAAACCCGACCGATTTTGGAGCAACTTAATTTTTGTTCAAATTTTGAAGATTGTCAAAAGCAATGCTGTATGAGTACGCTTCTCATAACAATGGGTCATATGAATTTTTTTTGCAAAAATTTTATTATCTTTAATCGAGTTTTTATTTTGTACACGTGATTATATATGTATTTCCACACATTTGAGGCTAAACCCGACCGATTTTGGAGCAACTACATTTTTGGTCCAATTTTGAAGATTGTCAAAAGCAATGTTGTATGAGTACGCTACTCATAACAATGGGTCATATGGATTTTTTTTGCAAAAATTTCATCATCTTTAATCGAGTTGTTATTTTGTACACGTGATTATGTATGTATTTCCACACATTTGAGTCTAAACCCGACCGATTTTGGAGCAACTTAATTTTTGTTAAAATGTTTAAGATTGTCAAAAGCAATGTTGTATGAGTAGTACTCATGCATTTTTTTTGCAAACATTTCATCATCTTTAATCGAGTTCTTATTTTGTACACGTGATTATATATGTATTTCCACACATTTGAGTCTAAACCCGACCGATTTTGGAGCAACTTAGTTTTTGTTAAAATGTTTAAGATTGTCAAAAGCAATGTTGTATGAGTACGCTACTCATAACAATGGGTCATATGAATTTTTTTTGCAAAAATTTCATTATCTTTGATCGAGTTTTTATATTGTACACGTGATTATATATTTATTTCCACACATTTGAGTCTAAACCCGACCGATTTTGGAGCAACTTAATTTTTGTTAAAATGTTTAAGATTGTCAAAAGCATGGTTGTATGACTACGCTACTCATAACCATGGGTCATATGAATTTTTTTTGCAAAAATTCCATCATCTTTAATCGAGTTTTTATTTTGTACACGTGATTATATATGTATTTCCACACATTTGAGTCTAAACCCGACCGATTTTGGAGAAACTTAATTTTTGTTCAAATTTTTAAGGTTGGCGAAAGAAATATTGTATGAGTACGCTACTCATAACCATGGATCATATCAATTTTTTTTGCAAACATTTCATCATCTTAAATCGAGTTCTTATTTTGTACACGTGATTGAATATGTATTTCCACACATTTGAGTCTAAACCCGACCGATTTTGGCGCAACTTAATTTTTGTTAAAATTTTTAAGGTTGTCAAAAGCAATATTGTATGAGTACGCTACTCATAACAATGGGTCAGATGAATTTTTTTGCAAAAATTTTATCATCTTTGATCGAGTTTTTATTTTGTACACGTGATTATATATTTATTTCAACACATTTGAGTCTAAACCCGACCGATTTTGGTGCAACTTAATTTTTGTTCAAATTTTGAAGATTGTCAAAAGCAATGTTGTATGAGTACGCTACTCATAACAATGGGTCAGATGAATTTTTTTGCAAAAATTTTATCATCTTTGATCGAGTTTTTATTTTGTACACGTGATTGTATATGTATTTCCACATATTTGAGTCTAAACCCGACCGATTTTGGCGCAACTTAATTTTTGTTAAAATTTTTAAGGTTGTCAAAAGCAATATTGTATGAGTACGCTACTCATAACAATGGGTCATATGGATTCTTTTTGCAAAAATTTCATCATCTTTAATCGAGTTTTTATTTTGTACACGTGATTGTATATGTATTTCCACACATTTGAGTCTAAACCCGACCGATTTTGGCGCAACTTAATTTTTGTTAAAATTTTTAAGGTTGTCAAAAGCAATATTGTATGAGTACGCTACTCATAACAATGGGTCAGATGAATTTTTTTGCAAAAATTTTATCATCTTTGATCGAGTTTTTATTTTGTACACGTGATTATATATTTATTTCAACACATTTGAGTCTAAACCCGACCGATTTTGGTGCAACTTAATTTTTGTTCAAATTTTGAAGATTGTCAAAAGCAATGTTGTATGAGTACGCTACTCATAACAATGGGTCATATGGATTTTTTCGCAAAAATTTCATCATCTTTAGTCGAGTTTTTATTTTGTACACGTGATTATATATGTATTTCCACACATTTGATTCTAAACCCGACCGATTTTGGAGAAACTTAATTTTTGTTCAAATTTTTAAGGTTGGCGAAAGAAATATTGTATGAGTACGCTACTCATAACCATGGATCATATCAATTTTTTTTGCAAACATTTCATCATCTTAAATCGAGTTCTTATTTTGTACACGTGATTATATATGTATTTCCACACATTTGAGTCTAAACCCAACCGATTTTGGAGCAACTTAATTTTTGTTCAAATTTTGAAGATTGTCAAAAGCAATGCTGTATGAGTACGCTTCTCATAACAATGGGTCATATGAATTTTTTTTGCAAAAATTTCATCATCTTTAATCGAGTTTTTATTTTGTACACGTGATTATATATGTATTTCCACACATTTGAGGCTAAACCCGACCGATTTTGGAGCAACTTAATTTTTGTTCCAATTTTGAAGATTGTCAAAAGCAATGTTGTATGAGTACGCTACTCATAACAATGGGTCATATGGATTTTTTTTGCAAAAATTTTATCATCTTTAATCGAGTTGTTATCTTGTACACGTGATTATGTATGTATTTCCACACATTTGAGTCTAAACCCGACCGATTTTGGAGCAACTTAATTTTTGTTAAAATGTTTAAGATTGTCAAAAGCAATGTTGTATTAGTACGCTACTCATAACAATGGGTCATATGAATTTTTTTTGCAAAAATTTCATTATCTTTGATCGAGTTTTTATTTTGTACACGTAATTATATATTTATTTCCACACATTTGAGTCTAAACCCGACCGATTTTGGAGCAACTTAATTTTTGTTCAAATTTTGAAGATTGTCAAAAGCAATGTTGAATGAGTACGCTACTCATAACCATGGGTCATATGAATTTTTTTTGCAAAAATTTCATCATCTTTAATCGGAATTTTTATTTTGTACACGTGATTATATATGTATTTCCACACATTTCAGTCTCAACCCGACCGATTTTGGAGCAACTTAATTTTTGTTCAAATTTTGAAGATTGTCAAAGGCAATGCTGTATGAGTACGCTTCTCATAACAATGGGTCATATGCATTTTTTTGCAAAAATTTCATCATCTTTAATCGAGTTGTTATTTTGTACACGTGATTATGTATGTATTTCCACACATTTGAGTCTAAACCCGACCGATTTTGGAGCAACTTAATTTTTGTTCAAATTTTGAAGATTGTCAAAAGCAATGCTGTATGAGTACGCTTCTCATAACAATGGGTCATATGAATTTTTTTTGCAAAAATTTCATCATCTTTAATCGAGTTCTTATTTTGTACACGTGATTATGTATGTATTTCCACACATTTGAGTCTAAACCCGACCGATTTTGGAGCAACTTAATATTGTTCAAATTTTGAAGATTGTCAAAAGCAATGTTGTATGAGTACGCTACTCATAACAATGGGTCATATGGATTTTTTTTGCAAAAATTTCATCACCTTTAATCGAGTTGTTATTTTGTACACGTGATTATATATGTATTTCCACACATTTGAGTCTAAACCCGACCGATTTTGGAGCAACTTAATTTTTGTTCAAATTTTGAAGATTGTCAAAAGCAATGTTGTATGAGTACGCTACTCATAACAATGGGTCATATGGACTTTTTTTGCAAAAATTTCATCACCTTTAATCGAGTTGTTATTTTGTACACGTGATTATATATGTATTTCCACAAATTTGAGTCTAAACCCGACCGATTTTGGAGCAACTTAATTTTTGTTCAAATTTTGAAGATTGTCAAAAGCAATGCTGTATGAGTACGCTTCTCATAACAATGGGTCATATGAATTTTTTTTGCAAAAATTTTATTATCTTTAATCGAGTTTTTATTTTGTACACGTGATTATATATGTATTTCCACAAATTTGAGTCTAAACCCGACCGATTTTGGAGCAACTTAATTTTTGTTCAAATTTTGAAGATTGTCAAAAGCAATGCTGTATGAGTACGCTTCTCATAACAATGGGTCATATGAATTTTTTTTGCAAAAATTTCATCACCTTTAATCGAGTTGTTATTTTGTACACGTGATTATATATGTATTTCCACAAATTTGAGTCTAAACCCGACCGATTTTGGAGCAACTTAATTTTTGTTCAAATTTTGAAGATTGTCAAAAGCAATGCTGTATGAGTACGCTTCTCATAACAATGGGTCATATGGATTTTTTTTGCAAAAATTTCATCATCTTTAATCGAGTTGTTATTTTGTACACGTGATTATGTATGTATTTCCACACATTTGAGTCTAAACCCGACCGATTTTGGAGCAACTTAATTTTTGTTAAAATGTTTAAGATTGTCAAAAGCAATGTTGTATGAGTAGTACTCATGCATTTTTTTTGCAAACATTTCATCACCTTTAATCGAGTTCTTATTTTGTACACGTGATTATATATGTATTTCCACACATTTGAATCTAAACCCGACCGATCTTGGAGCAACTTAATTTTTGTTAAAATGTTTAAGATTGTCAAAAGCAATGTTGTATGAGTACGCTACTCATAACAATGGGTCATATGAATTTTTTTTGCAAAAATTTCATCATCTTTGATCGAGTTTTTATTTTGTACACGTGATTATATATTTATTTCCACACATTTGAGTCTAAACCCGACCGATTTTGGAGCAACTTAATTTTTGTTCAAATTTTGAAGATTGTCAAAAGCAATGCTGTATGAGTACGCTTCTCATAACAATGGGTCATATGAATTTTTTTTGCAAAAATTTCATCATCTTTAATCGAGTTTTTATTTTGTACACGTGATTATATATGTATTTGAACACATTTGAGGCTAAACCCGACCGATTTTGGAGCAACTTAATTTTTGTTCCAATTTTGAAGATTGTCAAAAGCAATGTTGTATGAGTACGCTACTCATAACAATGGGTCATATGGATTTTTTTTGCAAAAATTTCATCACCTTTAATCGAGTTGTTATTTTGTACACGTGATTATATATGTATTTCCACAAATTTGAGTCTAAACCCGAGCGATTTTGGAGCAACTTAATTTTTGTTCAAATTTTGAAGATTGTCAAAAGCAATGCTGTATGAGTACGCTTCTCATAACAATGGGTCATATGAATTTTTTTTGCAAAAATTTCATCATCTTTAATCGAGTTCTTATTTTGTACACGTGATTATGTATGTATTTCCACACATTTGAGTCTAAACCCGACCGATTTTGGAGCAACTACATTTTTGTTCCAATTTTGAAGATTGTCAAAAGCAATGTTGTATGAGTACGCTACTCATAACAATGGGTCATATGGATTTTTTTTGCAAAAATTTCATCATCTTTAATCGAGTTCTTATTTTGTACACGTGATTATGTATGTATTTCCACACATTTGAGTCTAAACCCGACCGATTTTGGAGCAACTTAATTTTTGTTCAAATTTTGAAGATTGTCAAAAGCAATGTTGTATGAGTACGCTACTCATAACAATGGGTCATATGGATTTTTTTTGCAAAAATTTTATCGTCTTTAATCGAGTTTTTATTTAGTACAAGTGATTATATATGTATTTCCACACATTTGAGTCTAAACCCGACCGATTTTGGAGCAACTTAATTTTTGTTCAAATTTTGAAGATTGTCAAAAGCAATGCTGTATGAGTATGCTTCTCATAACAATGGGTCATATGAATTTTTTTTGCAAAAATTTCATCATCTTTAATCGAGTTCTTATTTTGTACACGTGATTATGTATGTATTTCCACACATTTGAGTCTAAACCCGACCGATTTTGGAGCAACTTAATTTTTGTTCAAATTTTGAAGATTGTCAAAAGCAATGTTGTATGAGTACGCTACTCATAACAATGGGTCATATGGATTTTTTTTGCAAAAATTTCATCACCTTTAATCGAGCTGTTATTTTGTACACGTGATTATATATGTATTTCCACACATTTGAGTCTAAACCCGACCGATTTTGGAGCAACTTAATTTTTGTTCAAATTTTGAAGATTGTCAAAACCAATGTTGTACGAGTACGCTACTCATAACAATGGGTCATATGGATTTTTTTTGCAAAAATTTCATCACCTTTAATCGAGTTGTTATTTTGTACACGTGATTATATATGTATTTCCACAAATTTGAGTCTAAACCCGACCGATTTTGGAGCAACTTAATTTTTGTTCAAATTTTGAAGATTGTCAAAAGCAATGCTGTATGAGTACGCTTCTCATAACAATGGGTCATATGAATTTTTTTTGCAAAAATTTCATCATCTTTAATCGAGTTGTTATTTTGTACACGTGATTATGTATGTATTTCCACACATTTGAGGCTAAACCCGACCGATTTTGGAGCAACTACATTTTTGTTCCAATTTTGAAGATTGTCAAAAGCAATGTTGTATGAGTACGCTACTCATAACAATGAGTCATATGGATTTTTTTTGCAAAAATTTCATCATCTTTAATCGAGTTGTTATTTTGTACACGTGATTATGTATGTATTTCCACACATTTGAGTCTAAATCCGACCGATTTTGGAGCAACTTAATTTTTGTTAAAATGTTTAAGATTGTCAAAAGCAATGTTGTATGAGTAGTACTCATGCATTTTTTTTGCAAACATTTCATCATCTTTAATCGAGTTCTTATTTTGTACACGTGATTATATATGTATTTCCACACATTTGAGTCTAAACCCGACCGATTTTGGAGCAACTTAATTTTTGTTAAAATGTTTAAGATTGTCAAAAGCAATGTTGTATGAGTACGCTACTCATAACAATGGGTCATATGAATTTTTTTTGCAAAAATTTCATTATCTTTGATCGAGTTTTTATATTGTACACGTGATTATATATGTATTTCCACACATTTGAGTCTAAACCCGACCGATTTTGGAGCAACTTAATTTTTGTTCAAATTTTGAAGATTGTCAAAAGCAATGTTGTATGAGTACGCTACTCATAACAATGGGTCATATGGATTTTTTTTGCAAAAATTTCATCATCTTTAATCGAGTTTTTATTTTGTACACGTGATTATATATGTATTTCCACACATTTGAGTCTAAACCCAACCGATTTTGGAGCAACTTAATTTTTGTTCAAATTTTTAAGGTTGGCAAAAGAAATGTTGTATGAGTACGCTTCTCATAACCATGGGTCATATGAATTTTTTTTGCAAACATTTCATCATCTTTAATCGAGTTCTTATTTTGTACACGTGATTATATATGTTTTTCCACACATTTGAATCTAAACCCGACCGATCTTGGAGCAACTTAATTTTTGTTAAAATGTTTAAGATTGTCAAAAGCAATGTTGTATGAGTACGCTACTCATAACAATGTGTCATATGAATTTTTTTTGCAAAAATTTCATCATCTTTGATCGAGTTTTTATTTTGTACACGTGATTATATATTTATTTCCACACATTTGAGTCTAAACCCGACCGATTTTGGAGCAACTTAATTTTTGTTCAAATTTTGAAGATTGTCAAAAGCAATGCTGTATGAGTACGCTTCTCATAACAATGGGTCATATGAATTGTTTTTGCAAAAATTTCATCATCTTTAATCGAGTTTTTATTTTGTACACGTGATTATATATGTATTTGAACACATTTGAGGCTAAACCCGACCGATTTTGGAGCAACTTAATTTTTGTTCCAATTTTGAAGATTGTCAAAAGCAATGTTGTATGAGTACGCTACTCATAACAATGGGTCATATGGATTTTTTTTGCAAAAATTGTATCATCTTTAATCGAGTTGTTATCTTGTACACGTGATTATGTATGTATTTCCACACATTTGAGTCTAAACCCGACCGATTTTGGAGCAACTTAATTTTTGTTCAAATTTTGAAGATTGTCAAAAGCAATGTTGTATGAGTACGCTACTCATAACAATGGGTCATATGGATTTTTTTTGCAAAAATTTCATCACCTTTAATCGAGTTGTTATTTTGTACACGTGATTATATATGTATTTCCACACATTTGAGTCTAAACCCGACCGATTTTGGAGCAACTTAATTTTTGTTCAAATTTTGAAGATTGTCAAAAGCAATGTTGTATGAGTACGCTACTCATAACAATGGGTCATATGGATTTTTTTTGCAAAAATTTCATCACCTTTAATCGAGTTGTTATTTTGTACACGTGATTATATATGTATTTCCACAAATTTGAGTCTAAACCCGACCGATTTTGGAGCAACTTAATTTTTGTTCAAATTTTGAAGATTGTCAAAAGCAATGCTGTATGAGTACGCTTCTCATAACAATGGGTCATATGAATTTTTTTTGCAAAAATTTCATCATCTTTAATCGAGTTCTTATTTTGTACACGTGATTATGTATGTATTTCCACACATTTGAGTCTAAACCCGACCGATTTTGGAGCAACTACATTTTTGTTCCAATTTTGAAGATTGTCAAAAGCAATGTTGTATGAGTACGCTACTCATAACAATGGGTCATATGGATTTTTTTTGCAAAAATTTCATCATCTTTAATCGAGTTCTTATTTTGTACACGTGATTATGTATGTATTTCCACACATTTGAGTCTAAACCCGACCGATTTTGGAGAAACTTAATTTTTGTTCAAATTTTGAAGATTGTCAAAAGCAATGTTGTATGAGTACGCTACTCATAACAATGGGTCATATGGATTTTTTTTGCAAAATTTTTATCGTCTTTAATCGAGTTTTTATTTAGTACAAGTTATTATATATGTATTTCCACACATTTGAGTCTAAACCCGACCGATTTTGGAGCAACTTAATTTTTGTTCAAATTTTGAAGATTGTCAAAAGCAATGCTGTATGAGTACGCTTCTCATAACAATGGGTCATATGAATTTTTTTTGCAAAAATTTTATCGTCTTTAATCGAGTTTTTATTTAGTACAAGTTATTATATATGTATTTCCACACATTTGAGTCTAAACCCGACCGATTTTGGAGCAACTTAATTTTTGTTCAAATTTTGAAGATTGTCAAAAGCAATGTTGTATGAGTACGCTACTCATAACAATGGGTCATATGGATTTTTTTTGCAAAAATTTCATCATCTTTAATCGAGTTTTTATTTTGTACACGTGATTATATATGTATTTCCACACATTTGAGTCTAAACCCAACCGATTTTGGAGCAACTTAATTTTTGTTCAAATTTTTAAGGTTGGCAAAAGAAATGTTGTATGAGTACGCTTCTCATAACCATGGGTCATATGAATTTTTTTTGCAAACATTTCATCATCTTTAATCGAGTTCTTATTTTGTACACGTGATTATATATGTTTTTCCACACATTTGAATCTAAACCCGACCGATCTTGGAGCAACTTAATTTTTGTTAAAATGTTTAAGATTGTCAAAAGCAATGTTGTATGAGTACGCTACTCATAACAATGGGTCATATGAATTTTTTTTGCAAAAATTTCATCATCTTTGATCGAGTTTTTATTTTGTACACGTGATTATATATTTATTTCCACACATTTGAGTCTAAACCCGACCGATTTTGGAGCAACTTAATTTTTGTTCAAATTTTGAAGATTGTCAAAAGCAATGCTGTATGAGTACGCTTCTCATAACAATGGGTCATATGAATTGTTTTTGCAAAAATTTCATCATCTTTAATCGAGTTTTTATTTTGTACACGTGATTATATATGTATTTGAACACATTTGAGGCTAAACCCGACCGATTTTGGAGCAACTTAATTTTTGTTCCAATTTTGAAGATTGTCAAAAGCAATGTTGTATGAGTACGCTACTCATAACAATGGGTCATATGGATTTTTTTTGCAAAAATTTTATCATCTTTAATCGAGTTGTTATCTTGTACACGTGATTATGTATGTATTTCCACACATTTGAGTCTAAACCCGACCGATTTTGGAGCAACTTAATTTTTGTTCAAATTTTGAAGATTGTCAAAAGCAATGTTGTATGAGTACGCTACTCATAACAATGGGTCATATGGATTTTTTTTGCAAAAATTTCATCACCTTTAATCGAGTTGTTATTTTGTACACGTGATTATATATGTATTTCCACACATTTGAGTCTAAACCCGACCGATTTTGGAGCAACTTAATTTTTGTTCAAATTTTGAAGATTGTCAAAAGCAATGTTGTATGAGTACGCTACTCATAACAATGGGTCATATGGATTTTTTTTGCAAAAATTTCATCACCTTTAATCGAGTTGTTATTTTGTACACGTGATTATATATGTATTTCCACAAATTTGAGTCTAAACCCGACCGATTTTGGAGCAACTTAATTTTTGTTCAAATTTTGAAGATTGTCAAAAGCAATGCTGTATGAGTACGCTTCTCATAACAATGGGTCATATGAATTTTTTTTGCAAAAATTTCATCATCTTTAATCGAGTTCTTATTTTGTACACGTGATTATATATGTATTTCCACACATTTGAGTCTAAACCCGACCGATTTTGGAGCAACTTAATTTTTGTTCAAATTTTGAAGATTGTCAAAAGCAATGCTGTATGAGTACGCTTCTCATAACAATGGGTCATATGAATTGTTTTTGCAAAAATTTCATCATCTTTAATCGAGTTGTTATTTTGTACACGTGATTATATATGTATTTCCACAAATTTGAGTCTAAACCCGACCGATTTTGGAGCAACTTAATTTTTGTTCAAATTTTGAAGATTGTCAAAAGCAATGTTATATGAGTACGCTACTCATAACAATGGGTCATATGGATTTTTTTTGCAAAAATTTCATCACCTTTAATCGAGTTGTTATTTTGTACACGTGATTATATATGTATTTCCACAAATTTGAGTCTAAACCCGACCGATTTTGGAGCAACTTAATTTTTGTTCAAATTTTGAAGATTGTCAAAAGCAATGCTGTATGAGTACGCTTCTCATAACAATGGGTCATATTAATTTTTTTTGCAAAAATTTCATCATCTTTAATCGAGTTCTTATTTTGTACACGTGATTATGTATGTATTTCCACACATTTGAGTCTAAACCCGACCGATTTTGGAGCAACTTAATTTTTGTTCAAATTTTGAAGATTGTCAAAAGCAATGTTGTATGAGTACGCTACTCATAACAATGGGTCATATGGATTTTTTTTGCAAAAATTTCATCACCTTTAATCGAGTTGTTATTTTGTACACGTGATTATATATGTATTTCCACACATTTGAGTCTAAACCCGACCGATTTTGGAGCAACTTAATTTTTGTTCAAATTTTGAAGATTGTCAAAAGCAATGTTGTATGAGTACGCTACTCATAACAATGGGTCATATGGATTTTTTTTGCAAAAATTTCATCACCTTTAATCGAGTTGTTATTTTGTACACGTGATTATATATGTATTTCCACAAATTTGAGTCTAAACCCGACCGATTTTGGAGCAACTTAATTTTTGTTCAAATTTTGAAGATTGTCAAAAGCAATGCTGTATGAGTACGCTTCTCATAACAATGGGTCATATGACTTTTTTTTGCAAAAATTTTATTATCTTTAATCGAGTTTTTATTTTGTACACGTGATTATATATGTATTTCCACACATTTGAGGCTAAACCCGACCGATTTTGGAGCAACTACATTTTTGTTCCAATTTTGAAGATTGTCAAAAGCAATGTTGTATGAGTACGCTACTCATAACAATGGGTCATATGGATT
This sequence comes from Philophylla caesio, assembly GCA_963971545.1. Classification (NCBI taxonomy): domain Eukaryota; kingdom Metazoa; phylum Arthropoda; class Insecta; order Diptera; family Tephritidae; genus Philophylla; species Philophylla caesio. The sequence goes on along the minus strand of OZ020604.1, from coordinate 98,793,415 downwards.
TTTTTTGCAAAAATTTCATCATCTTTAATCGAGTTGTTATTTTGTACACGTGATTATGTATGTATTTCCACACATTTGAGTCTAAACCCGACCGATTTTGGAGCAACTTAATTTTTGTTAAAATGTTTAAGATTGTCAAAAGCAATGTTGTATGAGTAGTACTCATGCATTTTTTTGCAAACATTTCATCATCTTTAATCGAGTTCTTATTTTGTACACGTGATTATATATGTATTTCCACACATTTGAGTCTAAACCCGACCGATTTTGGAGCAACTTAATTTTTGTTAAAATGTTTAAGATTGTCAAAAGCAATGTTGTATGAGTACGCTACTCATAACAATGGGTCATATGAATTTTTTTTGCAAAAATTTCATTATCTTTGATCGAGTTTTTATATTGTACACGTGATTATATATGTATTTCCACACATTTGAGTCTAAACCCGACCGATTTTGGAGCAACTTAATTTTTGTTCAAATTTTGAAGATTGTCAAAAGCAATGTTGTATGAGTACGCTACTCATAACAATGGGTCATATGGATTTTTTTTGCAAAAATTTCATCATCTTTAATCGAGTTTTTATTTTGTACACGTGATTATATATGTATTTCCACACATTTGAGTCTAAACCCAACCGATTTTGGAGCAACTTAATTTTTGTTCAAATTTTTAAGGTTGGCAAAAGAAATGTTGTATGAGTACGCTTCTCATAACCATGGGTCATATGAATTTTTTTTGCAAACATTTCATCATCTTTAATCGAGTTCTTATTTTGTACACGTGATTATATATGTTTTTCCACACATTTGAATCTAAACCCGACCGATCTTGGAGCAACTTAATTTTTGTTAAAATGTTTAAGATTGTCAAAAGCAATGTTGTATGAGTACGCTACTCATAACAATGGGTCATATGAATTTTTTTTGCAAAAATTTCATCATCTTTGATCGAGTTTTTATTTTGTACACGTGATTATATATTTATTTCCACACATTTGAGTCTAAACCCGACCGATTTTGGAGCAACTTAATTTTTGTTCAAATTTTGAAGATTGTCAAAAGCAATGCTGTATGAGTACGCTTCTCATAACAATGGGTCATATGAATTGTTTTTGCAAAAATTTCATCATCTTTAATCGAGTTTTTATTTTGTACACGTGATTATATATGTATTTGAACACATTTGAGGCTAAACCCGACCGATTTTGGAGCAACTTAATTTTTGTTCCAATTTTGAAGATTGTCAAAAGCAATGTTGTATGAGTACGCTACTCATAACAATGGGTCATATGGATTTTTTTTGCAAAAATTTTATCATCTTTAATCGAGTTGTTATCTTGTACACGTGATTATGTATGTATTTCCACACATTTGAGTCTAAACCCGACCGATTTTGGAGCAACTTAATTTTTGTTCAAATTTTGAAGATTGTCAAAAGCAATGTTGTATGAGTACGCTACTCATAACAATGGGTCATATGGATTTTTTTTGCAAAAATTTCATCACCTTTAATCGAGTTGTTATTTTGTACACGTGATTATATATGTATTTCCACACATTTGAGTCTAAACCCGACCGATTTTGGAGCAACTTAATTTTTGTTCAAATTTTGAAGATTGTCAAAAGCAATGTTGTATGAGTACGCTACTCATAACAATGGGTCATATGGATTTTTTTTGCAAAAATTTCATCACCTTTAATCGAGTTGTTATTTTGTACACGTGATTATATATGTATTTCCACAAATTTGAGTCTAAACCCGACCGATTTTGGAGCAACTTAATTTTTGTTCAAATTTTGAAGATTGTCAAAAGCAATGCTGTATGAGTACGCTTCTCATAACAATGGGTCATATGAATTTTTTTTGCAAAAATTTCATCATCTTTAATCGAGTTCTTATTTTGTACACGTGATTATGTATGTATTTCCACACATTTGAGTCTAAACCCGACCGATTTTGGAGCAACTACATTTTTGTTCCAATTTTGAAGATTGTCAAAAGCAATGTTGTATGAGTACGCTACTCATAACAATGGGTCATATGGATTTTTTTTGCAAAAATTTCATCATCTTTAATCGAGTTCTTATTTTGTACACGTGATTATGTATGTATTTCCACACATTTGAGTCTAAACCCGACCGATTTTGGAGCAACTTAATTTTTGTTCAAATTTTGAAGATTGTCAAAAGCAATGTTGTATGAGTACGCTACTCATAACAATGGGTCATATGGATTTTTTTTGCAAAAATTTTATCGTCTTTAATCGAGTTTTTATTTAGTACAAGTGATTATATATGTATTTCCACACATTTGAGTCTAAACCCGACCGATTTTGGAGCAACTTAATTTTTGTTCAAATTTTGAAGATTGTCAAAAGCAATGCTGTATGAGTACGCTTCTCATAACAATGGGTCATATGAATTTTTTTTGCAAAAATTTCATCATCTTTAATCGAGTTCTTATTTTGTACACGTGATTATGTATGTATTTCCACACATTTGAGTCTAAACCCGACCGATTTTGGAGCAACTTAATTTTTGTTCAAATTTTGAAGATTGTCAAAAGCAATGTTGTATGAGTACGCTACTCATAACAATGGGTAATATGGATTTTTTTTGCAAAAATTTCATCACCTTTAATCGAGTTGTTATTTTGTACACGTGATTATATATGTATTTCCACACATTTGAGTCTAAACCCGACCGATTTTGGAGCAACTTAATTTTTGTTCAAATTTTGAAGATTGTCAAAAGCAATGTTGTATGAGTACGCTACTCATAACAATGGGTCATATGGATTTTTTTTGCAAAAATTTCATCACCTTTAATCGAGTTGTTATTTTGTACACGTGATTATATATGTATTTCCACAAATTTGAGTCTAAACCCGACCGATTTTGGAGCAACTTAATTTTTGTTCAAATTTTGAAGATTGTCAAAAGCAATGCTGTATGAGTACGCTTCTCATAACAATGGGTCATATGAATTTTTTTTGCAAAAATTTTATTATCTTTAATCGAGTTTTTATTTTGTACACGTGATTATATATGTATTTCCACACATTTGAGGCTAAACCCGACCGATTTTGGAGCAACTACATTTTTGTTCCAATTTTGAAGATTGTCAAAAGCAATGTTGTATGAGTACGCTACTCATAACAATGGGTCATATGGATTTTTTTTGCAAAAATTTCATCATCTTTAATCGAGTTGTTATTTTGTACACGTGATTATGTATGTATTTCCACACATTTGAGTCTAAACCCGACCGATTTTGGAGCAACTTAATTTTTGTTAAAATGTTTAAGATTGTCAAAAGCAATGTTGTATGAGTAGTACTCATGCATTTTTTTGCAAACATTTCATCATCTTTAATCGAGTTCTTATTTTGTACACGTGATTATATATGTATTTCCACACATTTGAGTCTAAACCCGACCGATTTTGGAGCAACTTAATTTTTGTTAAAATGTTTAAGATTGTCAAAAGCAATGTTGTATGAGTACGCTACTCATAACAATGGGTCATATGAATTTTTTTTGCAAAAATTTCATTATCTTTGATCGAGTTTTTATATTGTACACGTGATTATATATGTATTTCCACACATTTGAGTCTAAACCCGACCGATTTTGGAGCAACTTAATTTTTGTTCAAATTTTGAAGATTGTCAAAAGCAATGTTGTATGAGTACGCTACTCATAACAATGGGTCATATGGATTTTTTTTGCAAAAATTTCATCATCTTTAATCGAGTTTTTATTTTGTACACGTGATTGTATATGTATTTCCACACATTTGAGTCTAAACCCGACCGATTTTGGCGCAACTTAATTTTTGTTAAAATTTTTAAGGTTGTCAAAAGCAATATTGTATGAGTACGCTACTCATAACAATGGGTCATATGGATTTTTTTTGCAAAAATTTCATCATCTTTAATCGAGTTTTTATTTTGTACACGTGATTGTATATGTATTTCCACACATTTGAGTCTAAACCCGACCGATTTTGGCGCAACTTAATTTTTGTTAAAATTTTTAAGGTTGTCAAAAGCAATATTGTATGAGTACGCTACTCATAACAATGGGTCAGATGAATTTTTTTGCAAAAATTTTATCATCTTTGATCGAGTTTTTATTTTGTACACGTGATTATATATTTATTTCAACACATTTGAGTCTAAACCCGACCGATTTTGGTGCAACTTAATTTTTGTTCAAATTTTGAAGATTGTCAAAAGCAATGTTGTATGAGTACGCTACTCATAACAATGGGTCATATGGATTTTTTCGCAAAAATTGCATCATCTTTAATCGAGTTTTTATTTTGTACACGTGATTATATATGTATTTCCACACATTTGAATCTAAACCCGACCGATTTTGGAGAAACTTAATTTTTGTTCAAATTTTTAAGGTTGGCGAAAGAAATATTGTATGAGTACGCTACTCATAACCATGGATCATATCAATTTTTTTTGCAAACATTTCATCATCTTTAATCGAGTTCTTATTTTGTACACGTGATTATATATGTATTTCCACACATTTGAGTCTAAACCCAACCGATTTTGGAGCAACTTAATTTTTGTTCAAATTTTTAAGGTTGGCAAAAGAAATGTTGTATGAGTACGCTTCTCATAACCATGGGTCATATGAATTTTTTTTGCAAACATTTCATCATCTTTAATCGAGTTCTTATTTTGTACACGTGATTATATATGTATTTCCACACATTTGAATCTAAACCCGACCGATCTTGGAGCAACTTAATTTTTGTTAAAATGTTTAAGATTGTCAAAAGCAATGTTGTATGAGTACGCTACTCATAACAATGGGTCATATGAATTTTTTTTGCAAAAATTTCATCATCTTTGATCGAGTTTTTATTTTGTACACGTGATTATATATTTATTTCCACACATTTGAGTCTAAACCCGACCGATTTTGGAGCAACTTAATTTTTGTTCAAATTTTGAAGATTGTCAAAAGCAATGCTGTATGAGTACGCTTCTCATAACAATGGGTCATATGAATTTTTTTTGCAAAAATTTCATCATCTTTAATCGAGTTTTTATTTTGTACACGTGATTATATATGTATTTGAACACATTTGAGGCTAAACCCGACCGATTTTGGAGCAACTTAATTTTTGTTCCAATTTTGAAGATTGTCAAAAGCAATGTTGTATGAGTACGCTACTCATAACAATGGGTCATATGGATTTTTTTTGCAAAAATTTTATCATCTTTAATCGAGTTGTTATCTTGTACACGTGATTATGTATGTATTTCCACACATTTGAGTCTAAACCCGACCGATTTTGGAGCAACTTAATTTTTGTTAAAATGTTTAAGATTGTCAAAAGCAATGTTGTATGAGTAGTACTCATGCATTTTTTTTGCAAACATTTCATCATCTTTAATCGAGTTCTTATTTTGTACACGTTATTATATATGTATTTCCACACATTTAAGTCTAAACCCGACCGATTTTGGAGCAACTTAATTTTTGTTAAAATGTTTAAGATTGTCAAAAGCAATGTTGTATGAGTACGCTACTCATAACAATGGGTCATATGAATTTTTTTTGCAAAAATTTCATTATCTTTGATCGAGTTTTTATTTTGTACACGTAATTATATATTTATTTCCACACATTTGAGTCTAAACCCGACCGATTTTGGAGCAACTTAAATTTTGTTTAAATTTTGAAGATTGTCAGAAGCAATGTTGTATGAGTACGCTACTCATAACAATGGGTCATATGGATTTTTTTTGCAAAAATTTTATCGTCTTTAATCGAGTTTTTATTTAGTACAAGTGATTATATATGTATTTCCACACATTTCAGTCTCAACCCGACCGATTTTGGAGCAACTTAATTTTTGTTCAAATTTTGAAGATTGTCAAAAGCAATGCTGTATGAGTACGCTTCTCATAACAATGGGTCATATGAATTTTTTTTGCAAAAATTTCATCATCTTTAATCGAGTTCTTATTTTGTACACGTGATTATGTATGTATTTCCAGACATTTGAGTCTAAACCCGACCGATTTTGGAGCAACTTAATTTTTGTTCAAAATTTGAAGATTGTCAAAAGCAATGTTGTATGAGTACGCTACTCATAACAATGGGTCATATGGATTTTTTTTGCAAAAATTTCATCACCTTTAATCGAGTTGTTATTTTGTACACGTGATTATGTATGTATTTCCACACATTTGAGTCTAAACCCGACCGATTTTGGAGCAACTTAATTTTTGTTCAAATTTTGAAGATTGTCAGAAGCTATGTTGTATGAGTACGCTACTCATAACAATGGGTCATATGGATATTTTTTGCAAACATTTCATCATCTTTAATCGAGTTCTTATTTTGTACACGTGATTATATATGTATGTATTTCCACACAGTTGAGTCTAAACCCGACCGATTTTGAAGCAACTTAATTTTTATTAAAATGTTTAAGATTGTCAAAAGCAATGTTGTATGAGTACGCTACTCATAACAATGGGTCATATGAATTTTTTTTGCAAAAATTTCATCATCTTTGATCGAGTTTTTATTTTGTACACGTGATTATATATTTATTTCCACACATTTGAGTCTAAGCCCGACCGAATTTGGAGCAACTTAATTTTTGTTCAAATTTTGAAGATTGTCAGAAGCAATGTTGTATGAGTACGCTACTCATAACAATGGGTCATATGGATTTTTTTTGCAAACATTTCATCATCTTTAATCGAGTTCTTATTTTGTACACGTGATTATATATGTATGTATTTCCACACATTTGAGTCTAAACCCGACCGATTTTGAAGCAACTTAATTTTTATTAAAATCTTTAAGATTGTCAAAAGTAATGTTGTATGAGTACGCTACTCATAACAATGGGTCATATGGATTTTTTTTGCAAAAATTTCAACATCTTTAATCGATTTTTTATTTTGTACACGTGATTATATATGTATGTCTACACATTTGAGTCTAAACCCGACCGATTTTGGAGCAACTTAATTTTTGTTCAAATTTTGAAGATTGTCAAAAGCAATGTTGTATGAGTACGCTACTCATAACAATGGGTCATATGGATTTTTTTTTGCAAAAATTTTATCATCTTTAATCGAGTTTTTATTTTGTACACGTGATTGTATATGTATGTCTACACATTTGAGTCTAAACCCGACCGATTTTGGAGCAACTTAATTTTTGTTCAAATTTTGAAGATTGTCAAAAGCAATGTTGTATGAGTACGCTACTCATAACCATGGGTCATATGAATTTTTTTTGCAAAAATTTCATCATCTATAATCGAGTTTTTATTTTGTACACGTGATTATATATGTATTTCCACACATTTGAGTCTAAACCCGACCGATTTTGGAGCAACTTAATTTTTGTTCCAATTTTGAAGATTGTCAAAAGCAATGTTGTATGAGTACGCTACTCATAACCATGGGTCATATGAATTTTTTTTGCAAAAATTTCAACATCTTTAAGCACGTTTTTTCTTAAGCCATTTAGAATAATTTGGGGATAAACGTCTCCGCCAAGGATAAGATCAACTGGTTTGTTGACGAAGAACCTCTTATCCGCCAATACCAAGTCTGGGAATGCCAGTCTCGACATTGCGCTTACTTGGCAAGTTGGCAGATTCCCAGTTAGATGTGGTTGAACAAGGGCCACTGTTTCGATTTTGACTAGTGGGTCTGTGGAAGACCGCAGTTGTATTGCGCAGACTTGGTATTGTTGATTCCCGACACTTGAGCACAGAACCGCTGTGACGGTATGTTAATTCTGCGCTTGAGCTTTTCGGTAATGAATGAACACTCAGAACCCGAATCAATGAGTGCCCTAGCACAAAAATTTGTGCCATTATAAAATATGTTGACACGTGCCGTACCTAGTAACACTCCCACGTTTGTGTTTGCGTAGCAAGAGTTGACGTTTTTCACAGCTTTCTCGCTATTATTCGCAGATTCTCGTCTCCACTGTGACTGCTTTGAAGTGGAAGGTATGTCATCTTGGGGGTTCGGAGTTCCCCTCTGAGCTTGTGGTTTTGGCTGGAACGCTTGCACATGGAGCAGTGATTGATATCGGGAGTGACACGTACTGCAATTGAAGGAGCTTGTGCATATTGACACCGTGTGTCCAAATGATAAGCAATTCAAGCAACCATTATTGCTCTTGACATACTCTATTTTTTGAGTCGTGGTTAGTTGTCGGAATCTTTGACAATTTCGCAATTTGTGGTCATTGGTTTGGCAAATTTTACAGGAATGTTGCTTCACGTTCGTTGGATAAGCGCCACATCTTTTCGGAGGAATGTCAGTATTTTGCCGCAGGCTTTGTGGTTTAGGTCCCTGTGAAATTTTACTGGCTCTCAAGCCTGACACTGTTTCCAACGTCTGAAACCGATTTGATAGGTATCGATCCATATCCTCCCATTTGGATATTTCGGTTTTGTTTTCAATGGATTGTTCCCATAGTGCCAGTGTGCATTCTGGCAGTTTTGTTGAGCATAAGTATGTAATGATTGCATCCCAATTGGAGATGTCAATTTGATGACATTGAAGTGATGATATGCAATTATTTATATCGCGCTGCAATTTTTTGATAGAGCAACCGCATTCACTCTCAACTGACTTTAAGCTAAAGAGAAGCTTTAGCTGGATGTTGACTAGTATACGTTTGTTTTTGTATCTGTCACGGAGGTTTTTCCAGGCCGTTGAAAAGCCTTCGTTTGTTAATGGGCACCTTTGCACGATTTCTTTCACATCACCTTGGGTTTTTTGGTTTAGATGAAATATTTTTTCAACCGGGGTAAGACGTTTGTTTATTATGTAGATAGCCGTGAACATATCTCGGAAAGAAAGCCATGAGAGATAATCTCCCCTAAAGACGTCTGTATCGCATGGAGGCAAATGAATATTATGCTCGCGAGCAGATTTGTCTTCAGCGACCTTCTCCGATTTGGTCAGTTTTTCGGAAAGTTCGGCCATGGTAGTCTGGCAGCGAACAAAACTGTAGTAACACATTTTATATTTTTTCTTTATTGCTGTGAGGTCTTTTGAAGACAGCTGTGTTGAACCAACGAGTTCATCATAAGCTGTTTTAGTTTTTCCCCATAAAGCTTTGAGTTCGACTTGCTCAATTGCAATAGAGTGTTTTGTATGTTCAGCTGCGTCAGCGCTATTGTAGTCAGATTCGAATTCTGCTACTGAGTCTGCCAAACGAATGAAGGTTTCCATTACTCGAGTTACTGTGGCTATGACCGTAGTTGAAAGTTTTCTAGAAAATGTTCGTTGTATCTATTGAAATCTCTGACAAAATTAGTAGCCTAATCACGCTAGGAAAAAAAAACGCAAACGCCTCTTTAATAAATAACAACTTGGTTTTATGTATGCAGGAATGTGCATATAAATGTAATAGTATTTATTAATTCAATTGTATATATGTATTTATTGTTAATATGTATTAATTTCTCTAGCTAACTCGCCACCCCAACGACCGGTGATTTCAAGTGTATAAAGTAAAATTTTACAGACGTGTATATGGAATATGCCAATAACAATAACAATATTTACACGGCCGCGTATACGGAATATACGCAACAGTGCCACGTTTTACAATATTCATCCAAACAATATTTACACGGCCGCGTATACGGAATATACGCAACAGTGTAAAGGTTTATTTTAATCTCGCAAATTCTCAAACTCAAAGTTTTTTTTTTTTTGACAATGTAATATGTGATTGTGTCGCCGCAAGTTTGAAGAAGAAGAAGCAGTGTGCAAGGTGATATTCAAGGTTATGTGCAAAATGAACACTTACAAAATAAAGTGATTTAGACACTTCAACCGCTTCACGTAACAATTAATAAGTGCAAGATAAACTTTTTCGATATCGAATTAAATGCTATGCCCTTGGAAAGTGAGCAGATTCGTTTAAAATTCGATCATTTGATGGAATCAGCAATGAAACAACAACACAGTGCGCGAAGTGATCAATAAGATATGTGAACGTGCATATATTGTGCAAACCGGTGATTTGTGAAAATTGTTTGGAAAAGTCTTACACAAAATCAATGTTCGCGCGTAAATTCTTACTAAATTAAACAATATTATGTGTGACAACGCGGATTTATTGTGGAACAAAAGAAAATTTATTAATATTAATGTGCGCGCCTCAAAATGTGTATTCACTGAGTATTTTTCTTCACTCTTGCATTTGCGTTACATACAAAAAAAAACGGAGTAGCACTGAAATTCAAACCACGTACCTTTTGCTTATAAAAATCTGGATTGATTGCAGTGCTGATTTGTTTTAAATTTGTTTCTCTGTCCGGTGCGGATGCAAGTGTTGTGATGTGCTGGTGAATCGTTTGCCTTAAGCTTCTAGCTTCGATATGGGTACCAAGTGCTGGACTAATGTCTTTGGATATTGTGCGGTGTAAACTCGCTGATGAGTTGATAGCTGATATGTGTTGAGATAATGGACTGTATTATTCTCACGGCTCCGATAGGACCAATATTTACACGCGGCGTATACGGAATATACGCCCGGTGTAAAGTTTTATGAAAAAAAAGAAATGAACGATTGTTTTGATATTAGCGAATAATAGAATTTATTCAATTTAAATCGTTATAATTTAGTATAATTGTGATTATGTGGTAGTATGAAAATATAGAAATTACCTCCGTAATGGCGTGGTGGCTGCTGTGTCTCTCGTCTTCGGAAAAAGAAGTGATCAGTCGGAATTTGGTTAAACGCCGTTGAACCGCCAAACGGTGCACGGAGTTAAGGGGAAAGTTAACGAAAGGGCACTGTTTGGCGGCAAGTACCGACACTCCGAAAAGTGTAAAGGACTGTGTGTGTGTGTGTGCATGTGGGTTTTTTTTTTTTTTTCGGTTACGACCAGGGAGGGGGAATCTTCATAGATACGAGCAGCCCGTGCTGCCCGCATGCCCGATTTGCCTCCAGGCACCTACGGACTAAACCCAACCTCCTTCGTACGCTGGGCCTGTGGCACCCCTGCGGGACTATCAGTTCCGATATTACTTCGCAGGGCAGGCACTGGACGTTATTCTTTGTCTTCACTCAGCGTGCGTTATAATTCTGCGCGGTTCGCGTTTCGCTCGTCTATTCGGAGTCTTTTCATTATTTCCGTGATGGTGTCAATACATTTGTGCCAAATATTCTTATCGGACAGCATAGCCTCCATCAAGCCTTCGGGGGACACTGCTTTTCGCAAATAATATTCTAGATAGTTGCGTTCTGTGTCGAATCTGTGGCAGTCCATAAGTATGTGTTCTGCGCTTTCAATTTTCCCATCGCAATGTAGGCAGAAGGGGTGATCAACGTGCTTGTGTTTATATAAATATTGTCGGAAGCAGCAATGCCCGGTAAGGAACTGGGTAAGGTAGAAGTTTGTTTCTCCGTGTTTTCTCTTAATCCACTCGTCTACCCTTGGGATCAATATCTTTGTCCAACGTCCTTTTGCCGACGAGTCCCACCTTTGTTGTCACTCGTCGGTGCTTTGTTGCAGGATCTTGTTGCAGGATCTTGTTGCGTTCACTTGGGCTATGCTTTATTGCTGCCGCTGTTCTTGCAGCTATGTCTACCGGGCATCTTCCAGCCAGCAAATTGGCAGCCTCGTCTGACACTGTCACGAATGCACAGCATACTCTAAGAGATGATAATCTGTGCACCGAGGCTGGTGGTCTCATATATGAGATTATAGGGGTCGCGCTTGCCCAGATTGGTGCCGCGTACATTAAAATTGATGAGCTGACGCTCGCAAGCAGGGTTCTTTGTTTATCTTTTGGGCCTCCCATATTTGGCATGAGTCTTGCAAGAGCCATACTGGTCTTCCTTGCCTTCTCGCTGGCATATTTCAAGTGTTCCTTAAAGTTCAGTCGTGGATCGAGTACGACACCGAGGTATTTTAAAGTTTGCGCTGATGTTACAGTATGTTCTCCTATGCGGATTTGAATCTTTTCCAGTTTTTTTCGACTGGTCATGAGCAATGCCTCTGTCTTGTGATCAGCCAACTCTAGTCCTGCGTTCTGCAGCCAAGTTTTTGCTGACGCTATTGCTTCGCTACACATGCGCGACACGTCCACCAGATGTTTCGCCACTACTACGATCGCTATGTCATCCGCATAGCCTATTATAGACAAGCCCTCGGGTTTTTAAATTTTAAGGATGCCATCATACATGATGTTTCAAAGGATTGGTCCGAGGACCGAACCCTGCTGCACACCACCTGTGACATGGTACCTTTTCGGGCCTTCATTTGTATCATAAAATAAGTCTCTTTCGCTAAAATAGTTTAGGAGTATTCGGGTCAAGTAGTCTGGAATTTTCATCTCTATCAACGCCTTAATTATGTAGTTCCAGTTGGCGGAGTTGAATGCATTTTTTACATACAGCGTAACTACAGCGCAGTACTGTTTAGTTCCTTCGAACCATCTTTTGCCTTCGAGTGCTTTACGCGCTATATCGCAGACAGACGCAATGGAATCGACAGTTGACCGCATTTTTCGGAAGCCGTATTGTTTATTTGAGAGCCCGTCGTCACTTTCCGTAATCTCTTGGAGTCGGGCGCTTATGATTGCTTCAAATAGTTTCCCTGCAGTATCCAGCATGCACAGAGGCCTGTACGAAGAAGGCTCTTCTGGGGGCTTGTTGCCTTTGGGTAGCAGAACTAGCCGTTGCCGTTTCCATTTCTTTGGAAAAATGCCTTCTTGAATGCATTTCGTGTATAGATTGCTGAAGGTTTCAGTCTTCTTCTTAACTACATATTTAAGAATGCTATTTGGGATTCCATCCATACCTGGGGACTTGCTGTTTTAATTCTAGCTGCAGCAGCGAGCACTTCATTATTTGTTACCGGAGGGATCTCGGCGGTTTCTACTACTAGCTCCCTCGGTACACTGCATATTTCTTGTTGTGGGAAAAGGCCTGACACGATCCGCTTCATTATGAGTGGGCATACTGGCGGTTTGGCGTTGTACCCTTTCAGTTTTTTCAGGACGATATTGTACCCGCTACCCCAAGGATTGTCGTCGACGTCTTTTACTAGCTCTGCGAAGGCCTCGCGCTTGCTCTTTTGGATTGCTTTTCGTAGTTTTATTCGGCTGTGCTTGTATGCAGCTTGGAGGTGTTGATACTGGGGATTGTTTCTTGCCCTCTGTCTCTGGTGTTGCCGGCGCAGTCTTAAGCATTCCCCTCTTAGCTCCGCTATTTCGTTTGTCCACCAGTACGCTGGTGCTCTTCGGTTAGCACTCTTTTTCCGTGGCATTGATGCATCGCAGATGTCAGTGATTAGATTTACTAGTGCATTAGCACATGTATTGGGGCTTCCAGAGCTTCCATCAAGTGTGTCTAGTATGAGTTCTGTCATGTATTCCAACATGCTGTTATCTAACATTTTTGTTTTCCATCGAATGCTTTGCACTTTCGACGCTGTCCTTTTATTCGCGGAGTTTCGAGACGGGTGGATGGTCAAGAAGATGGCAAAGTGGTCGCTGAATGTAAACTCCTCTGAGACGTCCCATGTAGAGCTGCTGAATGTCAGGTCGATGATCGACCCCGCATTGCCTTTTTGGTAGGTATTTTTCCTTCCTTTGTTGAGCAGCACGATGTTAAGACTGGCAAAGGCTTCAAGCAGCGCCTGGTCCCGTGGGGTTGTTTTTGGGCTGCCCCATTCAACTGCCCACGAGTTGAAGTCTCCAGATATTACGAGTGGTGCTTTTCCCGCAGCATCGGTTACCAGACGGCTCAGCATGTTTTTATAACTTTCTATTGGTTCGCTTGGAGGCGCGTAGCAGCTGTAGAAGTGAAATCCACCGATTTTTGCGTAGATGAAGCCCTCATGTTAACTATTACCTCTGATTTCGATGGGCGTGGCCCCACATGCCCAGATTGCAGCTTTTTTCCTTCTGTCTTGGAGCCAATTTCCTTCCACTGAGGGTTCTTTGTACTGCTCGCTGATGAGTGCAATATCGATCTTTTGCTCGTAGATTGCCTGCTTTAAAAGATCTTGTGTCGCCTTGCAATGGTTTAAATTTATTTGTACGCACATAATCATTATTTTAGTTGGTTTACCGCTTTTTTATACGCAGGGCACCTGAAGCTTCCAGTAGAATGGTCTTGTGCGACACCAGTCGCTGTCTTGCAAATGGCGCATTTGGGTGCTGCTTTGCATTCCTTGGCAAAGTGTCCTTTCTCCCCACAACGAAGACACGTACCGCTGCGATCTTCGGCGGACTTGCAATGCCTGGATATGTGTCCAAAATCGAGGCATCGATAACACCTGATGGGACTGAATAGTTCCCGAATTCGGCAGTTGACCCAGCCTATGCGAATTCGTCCCGCCTCTACCAAGGTTTCTGCGTCTCGCACTGAAAGGCTTATGAGCGCAGTTTGTGTTCCATGTCTTACTGTTCTTATGGATTTGACTGAAACCGGCTTCCCATAATTTACTTCGGGGAATTGGTGCTTGATTGCGTCGCCAACCTCTTCTTCTGTTGTTGCCGCATCCCTGTCGCGAATCTCCACGTTTAGTGTGTGTGTCAGGACTTTTACATCTGCGACATTTTTTAGTACCTCGTTAGCGCACTCCCTGAACTTGCTTGCCACGTGTCCAGTGTTGTCGCGTAGTTTGACTAGTAAGTCTCCTCTAGATGTGGTGACAATTTTGTTGACACTTTGCCCTAGTTCTTGCATTGCGGGTTGCTTCTTCATTTGCTTGATGATGTCCGCATATGTGGTTTCGCCTGTTTTTGATATTATGACCGCATCGGGCTTCGACGCTTTTCTTGCGGTTTTGCTAAATTTTTTCTGGGTTTGCACCAAGGTCCATTTGTTAGCTGGGGTTTCAGCCCTTGCGGCCGCCTTGTTTCTTATATTTAAATCGGTGTCGGCTTGTTACCCTTTCGGTCACTTGAAGTTTGGACGTATTGCTCTCTGGTTTTCTTGTTTCTTTTGTTGCTTACGCCCGCTTTCTGCACTTCTGTTGCCTCTTTGTGCAACTTCGCAATTTCCCCGACTAGATCGCGCATGGGTTGTTGAATGGATCTTCTGCCTCCGCCTATCATGCTTAGGAGCTCATTAATCTTATGGCCCAACTCTTTCATAGGGCTTTTGACGTTTGCAGGAGAGTTTTCGGCCATAGGGGCTACCCCACGGCTGATATCCGGTGGTGAGGAGCGCGAACGTAAATTTTCTGCAGCTTTCTGAACATTCATCTGGTGACGTCTTTCCGCGTTAGGAGAACATTCAGTGGGGCCTTTTTCGCTTATATCGGCTTTTATGGCTTTTTTCGCTTCTTGACATCCGTCGTCTTCTAAAGCGAGCGCACTTCTCTTTTGGACTTCGCTTTTTTTGGCTTCATTCCTTTCCCTTACTCTCGGAGGGGAGTGCATAACACCTGAACTCCGCATAAATGGGTTTTCGGCGGGTTCAGCCATTCGCCAAGAGTTTCGGATTAGTCACTGCTTTATCACTTTCACTATTTCTAACTGTTTTGCAGCTTGTAGTTGAACGCACACTTTGGATCAGCTGTTTAGTGCGCCAAAAATAGTTTTATTTGCTGTTGGTGTTGTTTTTGTTTTCTTTATGAAAACCCAAAACAAAACAAAACGTAGGCTGAAAAAAAGGTTTTTAAATTTTCTTACAGTTGATGATACATATTTGGATTCCGTTTGTGTCGGTGTTTTTCACCGCCCCTGTGAGAGAACCGGCCTCGTGGCTCTGGACTTGTCGAAGGCCTTCGACACAGTCAGCCACTCCATCTTGCTGAAGGACGTGGAGGCCTCACCTCTCCCAGCGGCGTTGAAGCGATGGGCCGCGAACTACCTGTGTGGTCGTCAAGCGTCGGTGTGCTACCGTGACTCAGTGTCAAAAGCGAGAAGAATCAAGCAGGGGGTACCACAGGGTGGCGTCCTATCCCCCCTATTATTCAACTTCTATATCTCGCGACTCCCTTCCCCGCCAGAGGGAGTCACACTGGTCTCGTATGCCGACGACTGCACGATAATGGCTACCGGCAATGGAATTGATGGCTTGTGCTCCAAAGTGAACAGCTACCTCCCAGACCTTGCTCACTACTTTACGGGACGGAATTTGACGCTGTCTCCTGCTAAGTCCACGGCGACCCTTTTGACATCTTGGACGAAGGAATTCGGGCTCACCCTCGATATCCACATCGAGGGGACCCCCATTCCGACGGTTAACCACCCGAAGATCCTGGGAGTCACCCTCGACAGCCTGGTCTCCTTCTCAGCGCATACAACCGCAATCGTCAACAAGGTACAGAGCCGCAACAAAGTCCTCAAGTCGCTCGCCGGCAGCACTTGGGGCAAAGACAAAGAAACGTTGTTGGCAACATACAAGGCGATTGGCCGGCCGGTTCTAAATTATGCCGCGCCAATTTGGTCGCCTGGAACTAGCAGGACTCAGTGGTCAAGACTAGAGACCTGTCAGAACGCCGCACTCAGGACAGTGACGGGATGTCTCCTGATGACGCCTGTGGATCACCTCTACCATGAGGCTAACGTGCTCCCAGTGCAGGAGCACAACATTATGCTCACAAAGCAGTTTCTACTGGGATGCCACCGTCCGGGGCACCCCAATAGAGACCTGCTCGCGCTGGAGCCGGCACCCAGGCACATCAGGGGACATCTCTCACAACTGACGGACGAGGTCCAGACATACGTTCACCGACCGCTGGACCCAAGGACGTACCGACAGGCTCTGGACAGCATCCACAGGGAGTCGGTGTCCAAATACATCGACACCCGCCCTGTGAGTGCAGTCCTGGGAGTCCAACCACCACCCATTGCAGCTGAGGAGCTCCAGCTGCCTCGTGAGACCGCGTTACTCTGGGCCAGCTCAGATCTGGATATTGTAGCAGGTTAAACTCCTACCTATCCAGGATCAACCCCGACACCCCCAACACGTGCCCGGCATGTGAAGAGTCTCCGCACGACACCAATCACCTATTCACATGCCCGGCCAAACCTACTCAACTAACACCCCTCTCCTATGGTCCGCCAACCCAGTGGGGTGTAGCTAGCCGCTACAACAACAACAACAACTATCTTCAAAATTTGAACAAAAATTAAGTTGCTCCAAAATCGGTCGGGTTTAGACTCAAATGTGTGGAAATAAATATATAATCACGTGTACAAAATAAAAACTCGATCAAAGATGATGAAATTTTTGCAAAAAAAATCATATGACCCATTGTTATGAGTAGCGTACTCATACAACATTGCTTTTGACAATCTTAAACATTTTAACAAAAATTAAGTTGCTCCAAGATCGGTCGGGTTTAGATTCAAATGTGTGGAAATACATATATAATCACGTGTACAAAATAAGAACTCGATTAAAGACGATGAAATGTTTGCAAAAAAAATTCATATGACCCATGGTTATGAGTAGCGTACTCATACAACATTTCTTTTGCCAACCTTAAAAATTTGAACAAAAATTAAGTTGCTCCAAAATCGGTTGGGCTTAGACTCAAATGTGTGGAAATACATATCTATATAATCACGTGTACAAAATAAGAACTCGATTAAAGATGATGAAATGTTTGCAAAAAAAATTGATATGACCCATGGTTATGAGTAGCGTACTCATACAACATTTCTTTCGCCAACCTTAAAAATTTGAACAAAAATTAAGTTGCTCCAAAATCGGTCGGGTTTAGACTCAAATGTGTGGAAATACATATATAACCACGTGTACAAAATAAAAACTAGATCAAAGATGATGAAATTTTTGCAAAAAAAATGCATATGACCCATTGTTATGAGTAGCGTACTCATACAACATTGCTTTTGACAATCTTAAACATTTTAACAAAAATTAAGTTGCTCCAAAATCGGCCGGTTTTAGACTCAAATGTGTGGAAATACATATATAATCACGTGTACAAAATAAAAACTCGATTAAAGATGTTGAAATTTTTGCAAAAATAATTCATATGACCCATGGTTATGAGTAGCGTACTCATACAACATTGCTTTTGACAATTTTCAAAATTGGAACAAAAATTAAGTTGCTCAAAATCGGTCGGGTTTAGACTCAAAT
Organism: Philophylla caesio; assembly: GCA_963971545.1. Lineage (NCBI taxonomy): Eukaryota > Metazoa > Arthropoda > Insecta > Diptera > Tephritidae > Philophylla > Philophylla caesio. Next base: position 98,775,304 of record OZ020604.1, on the reverse strand, counting down.
GTGTGGAAAGACATATATAATCACGTGTACAAAATAAAAACTCGATTAAAGATGATGAAATTTTTGCAAAAAAAATGCATATGACCCATGGTTATGAGTAGCGTACTTATACAAAATTGCTTTTGACAATCTTCAAAATTTGAACAAAAATTAAGTTGCTCCAAAATCGGTCGGGTTTAGACTCAAATGTGTGGAAATACATATACAATCATGTGTACAAAATAAAAACTCGATTAAAGATGATGAAATTTTTGCAAAAAAATCCATATGACCCTGTTTGCGACAGCACTAGATAATGCAACCCTATTATATGTTTTGACATATTCATTGTTTATCATATATTGCTCTTCTTATGACGTTTCTTAATCTTGTTTTGATTATTAAATTTTTCTGTCTGTATTTTTTCTGGAATAAAAATAAAATAATAACCACGTGTGTTCGATAACCTTGTTTAATTAAAAAGCCGCATTAATACAATATTTTTCGTTATCAAAAAGGATTTTTTGTCGTGTCAATCTGTTTTCGCAACATAAAGGCTCAAATAACTCGTATTGAAAATTTTCTGCAGCAGCCCGAGTGCACAACTGCAGACATCAAAGTTCGTTACGCGAAAATTGACAATATTATTAAACAATTCGATGTAGTTCAAACATCTATTGAACAGTCCGTCGCGGAAGATAAATTTGAACAAGAACTACACGCGCGCGATGAATTGGAAACAAGAAGCCTCAGGGTTAAAGCAAAAATGTTCGAGATGCTCGAGGAAGCGGCAGCTACGGTTAGCAGTCCCTTTCTTGGTGACGAGGTCAGCCAAACAGCTATCGGAAATGCACTAGAAAGTCTTGCGAACAGTCAAACTGCCCTGAATGGTATACTGGAGAAATTATCAACATCAACATCGCAACGCGAGACCACTGTAAGTCGTGCAGTCACAAAATCATCACTGCCGGAGCTGGCCATACCTGACTTCAGTGGAGCCTTCGAGGATTGGATCCGTTTTCGAGATTTATTTGCAGCAATCATAAAATGTCGTAAAGACCTTGCGGGGATAGAGAAAATGGAATACCTTCAAGGTCGATTGAAAGGTGAAGCGTTGTCGATCATTAAACACCTTCCGCCTAGTGAAGAAAACTTTGAGACAGCATGGGGCTTATTGTGTGATCGGTACAACAAAACATATCTCATCGTAGACGCTCACCTGCACAAACTTTTTGATCAATCTCCAATGAAAACGGGATGCCTCAGTGATTTGAAGCAATTTTACTTCACAACAAATGAGCATTATAACGCCTTGCATGTGTTAAAACAGCCAGTGCTTTCATGGTCAAGGCTATTGCTGTATCATTTATTGAAAAAGGTGGACAATGATTCCAAGCTTGCATGGTCAAGAGAAACGCGTAAAATAGAAGAACCGAATTTTCAACAATTTTTAACATTTTTGAGTGAGCGCATTAATGAGAAAGAGAAAATTGAAGATAATACAACAACAGCTCAAAAAACGGTAGTCTCAAAAAGTCCAAAACAACGCACTTTTGCTGTTTCAATGCCATCTTGTCTCAAGTGCAAACAAAGTCATTCTCTATATCAGTGCCCAGCATTTAAAGAACTGTCGGTGGCATTGAGAAATGAATTTGTACGGTCAAACGGTATATGCCCAAACTGCCTGCGTACAAAGCATAGCGTGACCGAGTGCAAATTTTCAAACTGCAGAATGTGCAAAGGCCGACACAATACATTGCTACATGAAACAAAATCGTTGGTAAATGCGATCTCCGTTTACTCGTCTACGCGGCCCTCTACAAAGATTATTATTTTGCCAACAGCTATAATAATGGTAAAATACAGCCAAAACGTTTTACAACCATGTCGTGCGTTGTTGGACTCCGGGTCCCAATCAACACTGATAACCGAATCATGCGCTCAGCGGGTAAATTTACCTCGCCTACATGCGAGAATCTCAATAAGCGGTATTGGTCAAACCAACAACTGTATGACGAAACAGCTGCTATTGATAGCCCAACTGATATAAGTGTAATGCAAGCGTCCGTTGCTGATCTTGGTAGCCTCGTGAGAAGCTTCTGGGAGCAAGAAAGTCTCAATGATGGCGATAAATCAAAAGGGGATGCTGAAAGTCTTATCGAGGAGCACTTTCGTCAGCATTACATAGTTCGCGATGATGGTCGATATATGGTTAGTTTACCATTTAATACGAATAAATCCTTGCTGGGTCAAACACGCAATATAGCAATGAACAGGTTACTACCCATGGAACGACGCTTTAGGCTAGATGCTGATTTCAAATCCCAATATATTGCTTTCATGCGCGAATATGAAAATTTAGGGCACATGACGCGCATCGAAACTTTAGAAGATGGCAGTGAAATGTACTTCCTGCCACATCACGCGGTTCTTAAACCATCCAGTACGTCCACGAAGCTGCGTGTGGTGATTGACGCGTCAGCTAAGCCTGCAACGGGATATTCTCTCAATGAGTGCTTACTCAATGGCCCCGTCATACAAAATGATTTATTTACAATACTGGTGCGATTCAGAACTTTTCGAGTTGCAGTGACTGCCGATATAGCTCAAATGTATCGACAAATTTTGGTAAACCATAGGGAAAGACGTTTTCAGCAAATATATTGGCGTGAATCCGAAGATTCGAATATTGGCATTTACCAACTAAATACGTTAACTTACGGCACAACCCCCGCGTCGTTTTTGGCCACCAGAACGTTGAAACAAATCGCTTTAAATAAAATGAAAGAGCATCCAGATGCATGCTCACATTTACTAGAGCAGTTTTATATGGACGACTATATTGGTGGGGCGCATTCTTTGGAAGCTGCCAAACATATCGCCCTTGAATTAATTGATGTGCTCCAGTCAGCTGGAATGAAGCTTTGCAAATGGTCTTCGAGTTGCACTAAATTTATAGCATGTATTCCACCGAACGATCGAGAGATAAGTGATAAACTTTTCTTTGGAGAAAAAGGCGCTATTAAAACTTTAGGGATGTGGTGGCAGACGCAGCCCGATGTCTTTCGTTTTCGAATACAACTGAACGTAATTTCTGAATCATCCACCAAGAGGGACATCATATCTATAATCGCGCGCATTTTCGATCCCTTGGGTTGGCTATCGCCAACGGTTGTATACCTTAAAATTTTTATGAAAGGCTGTGGTCTACGGGTATTGGATGGGACGATCCGATACCCCAACTATTGCGCAGCGACTGGAATGCTTTTCGAAACGGTGCTGATGATATATCTGGGCTGTCTATACGCCGATGGATTCAGTTTGAAGAAGATTCCCATGCCGAATTGCACGTGTTTGCTGACTCATCGAAACTGGCTTATGGAGCTGTGGTTTACATGCGTGTTGTAGACAGGCAGGATAACGTTCATGTTTCTCTCGTAGCAAGTAAAACTGGGATAGCTTCTACCAAGGCATCGCTTAGTATTCCACGGTTAGAACTATGTGCGGCTCTTCTGGCGGCTCAACTAATTGAGAAGGTAAGCCAAGCAATAGCTCATTTTAAAATTAAGGATTTTGGCTGGTCCGACTCTACGGCGGTACTCTATTGGATAAAGGGATACCCTCGTCAAAGAAACATATTTGTCGACAATCGCATATCAAAAATTGTAAGCACACTTCCAGCCTCATGTTGGAATTATGTTCCTACTACGCTGAATCCAGCAGATTATATCACAAGGGGTATGAATCCAAGCGAGTTGCTGAAGCTTAAACTATGGTGGGGTGGCCCTGAATTTATGCAGCAACCAATGCTAAGGATGTGGACGATTCCACACAGTTCCAATGAAGAAGTTACCGACGTTCTTGAAGTCTCTACGATCATAAATCAGACTACTTTGACCGAGGATTTTTACACGGAGTATTTTGCAAGATTTTCAAATTTCAACCGACTTGTTAGGGTTGTAGCACGAATTAAACGTTTACCGAAAGCTGAACGAGTTGGGTTACTTACCCCAGGTGAGATTAACGAGGCTAGGTTAGCTGTGATACGACTTGCACAACATTCGATGTTTGAGACAGACATAAAAAATCTAAATAGAGGTCGCCCTATTCATAAGCGCAGTAATTTTTACGGTTTAGATGCATTCTTCGACGAAAAGGGTGTTATTCGAAATAATGGTCGATTATCTGCAGCAATGATTCCTTACGAACAAGCATATCCTCCAATTCTTCATTATGATCATAATTTTTGCAAATTACTTATTAGGTGGATCCACATACAAAATATGCATCCTGGTATTCGTCAAACGATTAATTTAGTTTCATTGACTCATCACATCATCGGTTGTAGTAGAGGCGTTCGTCAATGCATATATAGCTGTCCGGTATGTATGCGGTATAGAGGTGCAAGTTTTAAGCAAAAGATGGGTCAATTGCCGCCGACAAGAGTCCAACCGAGTATGCCATTCGTCAACACCGGCATCGATTACTGCGGTCCCATAACTATTAGAGCATGGAAGGGACGCGGTGCTAAAATGCATAAGACATATATTGCGCTGTTCGTCTGCATGTCAACGAAGGCTTTGCACCTTGAGGCGGTAACTGAATTGTCCACGGAAGCTTTTATTACTACCCTTCGTAGATTTGTGTCACGTTGTGGTCTCTGTCGCAACATTTTCAGCGACAACGGCCTGAATTTTGTTGGTGCAAATACATACCTGCGGAGCGTTTCTAATCTACGCGGTACTGAAGACTATCAGAGAGCAGTGATTAATGAGTCATCGACCCTTGGGATAAATTGGCACTTTTCACCTCCTCATTCCCCTCATTTTGGGGGATTATGGGAGGCCGGGGTTAAAACTGTCAAATTCCACCTTCGTCGCGTGATGGGGGTAACTTCGTTTACCTTCGAGGAACTCTCTACAGTACTTTGTCAAATAGAGGCCTGCGCGAATTCTAGACCATTGTGTCAACGCTTTGAAGGGGACACGGACCCCCTAACACCGGCGCACTTTTTAATCATGAGATCCCTGAAATGTCTTCCTGACATAGGCGAATCGGTATCGGCGCTAAATCGATGGCATTATATGCAAACGATTGTAAGGGATTTTTGGCGCAAATGGTCTGACGATTATTTGACTCAGTTACGGAGACGTCCAAAATGGAAAAAACTATAGCAAATCTGAAGACGGGAGATGTGGTTATATTAAAGGACACTAATCTACCACCTTGTAAATGGCAACTATCTCGCATAACGGAGCTGTATCCGGGAAACGATGGCTTGGTACGTGTCAAGACAGCGAGCGGCAAATATCGCAGATCCATATCCAAGTTATGTCCATTGTTGATAGACGACACTTAGTTAAAGCTTGTAGCTTCAACCGGGGGAGCATGTTTGCGACAGCACTAGATAATGCAACCCTATTATATGTTTTGACATATTCATTGTTTATCATGTATTGCTCTTCTTATGACGTTTCTTAAAATTGTTTTGATTATTAAATTTTTCTGTCTGTATTTTTTCTGGAATAAAAATAAAATAATAACCACGTGTGTTCGATAACCTTGTTTAATTAAAAAGCCGCATTAATACAATATTTTTCGTTATCAAAAAGGATTTTTTGTCGTGTCAATCTGTTTTCGCAACAGACCCATTGTTATGAGTAGCGTACTCATACAACATTGCTTTTGACAATCTTCAAAATTTGAACAAAAATTAAGTTGCTCCAAAATCGGTCGGGTTGAGACTGAAATGTGTGGAAATACATATATAATCACGTGTACAAAATAAAAATTCCGATTAAAGATGATGAAATTTTTGCAAAAAAAATTCATATGACCCATGGTTATGAGTAGCGTACTCATACAACATTGCTTTTGACAATCTTCAAAATTTGAACAAAAATTAAGTTGCTCCAAAATCGGTCGGGTTTAGACTCAAATGTGTGGAAATACATATATAATCAGGTGTACAAAATAAAAACTCGATTAAAGATGATGAAATTTTTGCAAAAAAATCCATATGACCCATTGTTATGAGTAGCGTACTCATACAACATTGCTTCTGACAATCTTCAAAATTTGAACAAAAATTAAGTTGCTCCAAAATCGGTCGGGTTTAGACTCAAATGTGTGGAAATACATACATAATCACGTGTACAAAATAACAACTCGATTAAAGATGATGAAAGTTTTGCAAAAAAAATTCATATGACCCATTGTTATGAGAAGCGTACTCATACAGCATTGCTTTTGACAATCTTCAAAATTGGAACAAAAATTAAGTTGCTCCAAAATCGGTCGGGTTTAGACTCAAATGTGTAGACATACATATACAATCACGTGTACAAAATAAAAACTCGATTAAAGATGATGAAATTTTTGCAAAAAAAATACATATGACCCATTGTTATGAGTAGCGTACTCATACAACATTGTTTTTACAATCTTCAAAATTTGAACAAAAATTAAGTTGCAACAAAATCGGTCGGGTTTAGACTCAAATGTGTGGAAATACATATATAATCACGTGTACAAAATAAAAACTCGATCAAAGATGATGAAATTTTTCCAAAAAAATTCATATGACCCATTGTTATGAATAGCGTACTCATACAATATTGCTTTTGACAATCTTCAAAATTTTAACAAAAATTAAGTTGCGCCAAAATCGGTCGGGTTTAGACTCAAATGTGTAGACATACATATACAATCACGTGTACAAAATAAAAACTCGCTTAAAGATGATGAAATTTTTGCAAAAAAAATCCATATGACCCATTCTTATGAGTAGCGTACTCATACAACATTGCTTCTGACAATCTTCAAAATTTGAACAAAAATTAAGTTGCTCCAAAATCGGTCGGGTTTAGACTCAAATGTGTGGAAATACATACATAATCACGTGTACAAAATAACAACTCGATTAAAGATGATGAAATTTTTGCAAAAAAAATTCATATGACCCATTGTTATGAGAAGCGTACTCATACAGCATTGCTTTTGACAATCTTCAAAATTTGAACAAAAATTAAGTTCCTCCAAAATCGGTCGGGTTTAGACTCAAATGTGTGGGAATACATACATAATCACGTGTACAAAATAACAACTCGATTAAAGATGATGAAATTTTTGCAAAAAAAATGCATATGACCCATTGTTATGAGAAGCGTACTCATACAGCATTGCTTTTGACAATCTTAAAAATTTGAACAAAAATTAAGTTGCTCCAAAATCGGTCGGGTTGAGACTGATATGTGTGGAAATACATATATAATCACGTGTACAAAATAAAAACTCGATTAAAGATGATGAAATTTTTGAAAAAAAATTCATATGACCCATGGTTATGAGTAGCGTACTCATACAACATTGCTTTTGACAATCTTCAAAATTTGAACAAAAATTAAGTTGCTCCAAAATCGGTCGGGTTTAGACTCAAATGTGTGGAAATACATACATAATCACGTGTACAAAATAACAACTCGATTAAAGATGATGAAATTTTTGCAAAAAAAATTCATATGACCCATTGTTATGAGTAGCGTACTCATACAATATTGCTTTTGACAATCTTCAAAATTTTAACAAAAATTAAGTTGCGCCAAAATCGGTCGGGTTTAGACTCAAATGTGTGGAAATACATATATAATCACTTGTACAAAATAAAAACTCGATTGAAGACGATGAAATTTTTGCAAAAAAAATCCATATGACCCATTGTTATGAGTAGCGTACTCATACAACGTTGCTTCTGACAATCTTCAAAATTTGAACAAAAATTAAGTTGCTCCAAAATCGGTCGGGTTTAGACTCAAATGTGTGGAAATACATACATAATCACGTGTACAAAATAACAACTCGATTAAAGATGATGAAATTTTTGCAAAAAAAATGCATATGACCCATTGTTATGAGAAGCGTACTCATACAGCATTGCTTTTGACAATCTTCAAAATTTGAACAAAAATTAAGTTGCTCCAAAATCGGTCGGGTTGAGACTGAAATGTGTGGAAATACATATATAATCACGTGTACAAAATAAAAACTCGATTAAAGATGATGAAATTTTTGCAAAAAAAATTCATATGACCCATGGTTATGTGTAGCGTACTCATACAACATTGCTTTTGACAATCTTCAAAATTTGAACAAAAATTAAGTTCCTCCAAAATCGGTCGGGTTTAGACTCAAATGTGTGGAAATACATACATAATCACGTGTACAAAATAAGAACTCGATTAAAGATGATGAAATTTTTGCAAAAAAAATTCATATGACCCATTGTTATGAGAAGCGTACTCATACAGCATTGCTTTTGACAATCTTCAAAATTTTAACAAAAATTAAGTTCCTCCAAAATCGGTCGGGTATAGACTCAAATGTGTGGAAATACATACATATATAATCACTTGTACAAAATAAAAACTCGATTAAAGACGATGAAATTTTTGCAAAAAAAATCCATATGACCCATTCTTATGAGTAGCGTACTCATACAACATTGCTTCTGACAATCTTCAAAATTTGAACAAAAATTAAGTTGCTCCAAAATCGGTCGGGTTTAGACTCAAATGTGTGGAAATACATACATAATCACGTGTACAAAATAACAACTCGATTAAAGATGATGAAATTTTTGCAAAAAAAATTCATATGACCCATTGTTATGAGAAGCGTACTCATACAACATTGCTTTTGACAATCTTCAAAATTTGAACAAAAATTAAGTTGCTCCAAAATCGGTCGGGTTTAGACTCAAATGTGTGGAAATACATACATAATCACGTGTACAAAATAAGAACTCGATTAAAGATGATGAAATTTTTGCAAAAAAAATGCATATGACCCATTGTTATGAGAAGCGTACTCATACAGCATTGCTTTTGACAATCTTCAAAATTTGAACAAAAATTAAGTTCCTCCAAAATCGGTCGGGTTTAGACTCAAATGTGTGGAAATACATACATATATAATCACGTGTACAAAATAACAACTCGATTAAAGATGATGAAATTTTTGCAAAAAAAATTCATATGACCCATTGTTATGAGAAGCGTACTCATACAGCATTGCTTTTGACAATCTTCAAAATTTGAACAAAAATTAAGTTGCTCCAAAATCGGTCGGGTTTAGACTCAAATGTGTGGAAATACACCAAACTCGCAAACGTCAAGCTGTATAGTTGTGTTTTCTTTGTGCTACTGATTTTTATATTGAAATTTAATTAAATTAATATAAATTAATAATTTAGTGATAAAAGTTTTGGAGATTTATCTGTGCGCATTTAAAGCTAAGTACAATATATGTTGAGCATTTTTTGCATCGATTTTATACACTTTAATTTAGTTTTCAATTGCCGAGTCATTAGTTGATTTGCATTGTTATTGTTTCTTATTTACATTGTTTTTGCTTCTTTTTTCGCTTTAAACTTTGTGTATTTGTTAAAGTTTGCGCGCATTTTCTTTTCTCTTTTTGATTGTCATTCTTTAAACAGCTGTTTGCGTCTAGTTTTTTAGGTGTCTATTACTGTGCATCTAAAACTGTTCGTTGCATAAATAGCTCTCAAACGTTAAATAATTATAAAACTTGCCCTACCTTGCAAACTGCTTTCTTCTTTGATTTATTAATACAATTTTAGTTTTTACTCATATTGAATTTTACTGTTTCAATTATGTCTTGCATTTTTGACAACTGCAAAAATAAAAGCGATAATGAGCAACGCTCTGTTGCATGCTGGTTGTGCGATGGCATTGCTCATATAAAATGTGCCGGATTGACTGGTAGAGTCCTAGACTTAGTAAATGAAGGAAGAGGTATTCGTTGGTCTTGTTTAAAATGCAGATCAACTGAGGTTGAACTTTTCCAATTTTTTAGAGAAACCAGAAATGGATTTTTCGAAATGGGCAAAGACCTTCGGGCACTTAATGATAAATTTAAACGTTATGAAAACGTGTTTAAATCATTTAAGTGCCTAGATAAACAAACTTCGCAACCTGTAAGAGAGAGCAAACGCAAACGAACACACAGTCCACCCAAGGAAAGTATTGTGGCTCCTCTTACATTACATCAAAAAAATATTTTGCCTCAACCCCAACAAATTGAGCTAATTAATCTTTTGTCTCCTGTCCCTCCGCCTCAGGGTCCGTCTTCTTCAACTGCATCAAGAGCTATCTGCACTCGCGCTTCTTCCTCTAATAAAAGCAATTCTGATCATGAGAATTTACAGGCATCTTCATCAGAGGTGGGTCCATCACCGCCTCAATCGCTTCCACCATCCCAATCTGCTCCTATTGTTGCAAAAACTGTAGCACCATTGGATGAGGCTGACTGCTCTGCAAAGAAGCTGGTTGTGGTTCCTTTGAGAAAATCAATTTTTGTTTCTAGATTTGCTAGGGACACTTCTTCTGATGATATAGAGTTTTACATTTCATCAAAAATTAAGACTTGTAACTTAGCAATCCGAAAATTTAACTTTAAATATGAACGTAACGTATCATCTTTTAAAATTGATGTGGCACCTGAAGTTTTTGATACTTTGCTTAACAATTCTTTTTGGCCAACCGGGGCATTTGTTCGCGAATTTGAATACAAGCCACATAAAAATAAAAATAAAATAAATAACTTAGCTTCAATTCCTAATCGTGACACTGAGCCAAAAAACTAATTTTAAATTCTACTTTAAGTATTTTCTACCAAAACGTTAGAGGTTTAAATACTAAATTGAACGATTTATATTTAAAAGGCTTAGACTGTGACTATAACGTAATTTGCTTTACTGAAACTTGGCTTAAACCACATATTTTTAATTCAGAGATCCTTCCTAATCAATATCAAATTTATAGAAATGACCGTGGGGACAGAATCGGTGGGGTTGTTCTTTTTGCAGTTCATTCTTCAATACCATCCGAAGATGTTAATATCCCCCTCATCGAGTCAATCGAATTTAAAGCCATACGAGTTATGGTAGGAAATGGTTTCTTTTATTTAGCTGCTTGCTACATCCCTCCTAACTCTGACTTATCGGTTTATTCTCAACATATTGCGTTACTTAGATCTTTAAGTTCAATGATTACTGCACATGACTCGATGATTGTACTTGGTGACTTCAATATGCCAGGCATATCATGGACTCTTATAGAGGACGTTATCGTTCCAATATCATCAAAGGATAGATACAATGTGTTTTTAGAAGATATGGCTGAGCTCTGTCTAAATCAGATCAATTTAACTCCAAACAATTTTGGCACCATTCTGGATCTAGTTTTTGTTGATGACGTATCTAAGTCATCTATGAAGATGTGCGAACCCTTGGTTATTCCAGAGGACTCTTATCACCCTGCGATTGAGGTAAATTACGAGGTTATTGGTGATTTTGGAAATAATGTTGATAAATCAAGTAGCTCAAACGCTCGTTTTATTTTCGCGAAAGCCAATTTCAAAAAATTAGATCGAGAATTATCAAAATTATCATGGCCGACGTATAAAGATGATGTTGAACGTTGCGTCCAGCATTTTAATGACACTATATTTAGCTTATTTCAAAAGTTTGTACCAAAACGGGTTTGCGTGCAAAAGGAGCAATCACAACCTTGGTTTACTAAAGAACTAAAAAATTTAAAAAATAAGAAGTCGCGATCGTTTAAATTGTACAAAAAAACTGGTTTGCACACTAACTATATTAAATACTCAGTTATCCGACACGCTTATTTTGAATTAAATAAAAAATGCTACAGATCTTATTTGTGCAAAGTTAAAAGGAATCTAATAAAAAACCCTGAATCATTTTATGACTTCGTTAACTCTAGGCGCAGAGTGACTAGTTTTCCGTCTGCTATGAAATATCAAAATACCGTTTCTTGTGACTCCCAATCAATTTCCAACATGTTTGCCCAATTCTTCAGGTCAAATTACTCCATTAACTCTCCTCTGAGCAAACCTTATCCATATAAACTCTGTTCCCTCACCTCTGCTATTATTCCGCAGATATCTTCCGAGGAAGTACTTTATTATTTGAGTAACTTAAAAGAATCATTTAAGGCTGGCCCCGATTCGATCCCGACGTGTTTCCTCATAAACTGTGCTAAACATATTTATGTGCCCTTAACTAATTTATTTAATCTTTCTCTTAAGCTTGGGATTTTCCCTTCAGCTTGGAAAGAATCATTCATTATACCACTTTATAAGACCGGGAGTAGGTCCTCTATAGAAAATTACCGCGGTATAGCTAAGCTTTCTGGTATTCCTAAATTATTCGAAGCTATTGTTGTTGACCATTTAACGTATTCCATATCCTCTACAATTTCTAGCACACAACATGGGTTCTCTAAGGGCAAATCTACCGTTACAAACTTGCTTGAGTTCACAACTCATGTTTCAAATGGATTCAGAGAATTTATGCACACTGATGTTATATACACTGATTTTAGTAAAGCATTCGACAGAGTAAGTCACTCTTTACTGATCCATAAACTCGATCTCCTTGGTTTTCAACCTAATCTCCTTCGTTGGATGGCTTCTTACCTCATTGTTAGAACACAACGAGTTCTTTTTAAAAATAGTTCCTCAAACATTATTCATGTTTCTTCAGGGGTCCCGCAAGGAAGTCACCTTGGTCCGATTCTGTTTTTACTTTTTATAAATGACTTACCTTCTGTAATAAATTATTCAAAAATTTTATTGTATGCTGATGATGTAAAGCTTTTTAGATCGTATCATTCTGTTGAGGAAAGGTCCTTACTACAAGCGGATTTAAATAGCATGACTAACTGGTGTGAAATAAATTACATGCCACTAAACCTTAAAAAAATGTAAAGTAATGTGCTTTTCTCGCAGAGCAGTTCAACCAACATCTTATGAAATAGGTAACCATAACCTCGAACAAGTGTTTAACTTTGTTGATCTTGGAATTACAATGGATCCGAAATTTAATTTTAATATTCACATCAATGTTACAGTTAACAAAGCCAAGGGTGTTTTTGCATTTGTAAAACGGTGGTCAAAAGAATTCAATGACCCTTACATCACGAAGGCTCTGTTCACAACGTTAGTGAGGCCCATACTGGAATATGGATCTGTTGTTTGGAACCCGCGCTATCAAGTTCATTCCGACAGAATAGAGTCCATTCAAAAACAATTTCTGCTTTTTGCTTTAAGGAATTTTCGTTGGGATTCTCAGTACAACCTGCCGCCATATAAAAGTCGTTTAAAACTCATTAATCTTCCTACACTTGCTAGTCGTAGAGAAATGCTAGGCATTGTATTTTTGGTCAAGTTACTGACAGGCTCGATCTCTAGCCCATCTCTTCTTAGCGAAATAAAACTTAACGTTCCCTCCAGAATTTCAAGACATTTCCGGCCTCTCTTTCTGAAGCCATGTAAAAGTAATTTTGAGTTAAATGAGCCACTCCGTAGTTTGTGTCAGGATTTTAACACTCACTCCGGTTCTTTTGATATTTCAGACTCACTTTTTTACATAAAGAAAACTATACTTAATCCTCTCAATAATTAATACATACATACATATACATATATTACTATTCGATCAGCTGATGAGCATTTGTTCTGTAGCTGAACAGTTTTAGATCTCGACACTTAACAAACCTCTGCCTTTCATGACTGGGCGCAATATATATGAAAAAACAAAATTTTTTTTTTTTTATATATCCGTGCGTCATGCGGATGCGCCCCTCGCGTCGGTCGGGCGGGTATGGAGGGATACAACCGTTGGGATTATTATTATTATTATTATTACATATATAATCACGTGTACAAAATAAAAACTCGATTAAAGATGATGAAAAAAAAATCCATATGACCCATTGTTATGAGTAGCGTACTCATACAACATTGCTTCTGACAATCTTCAAAATTTGAACAAAAATTAAGTTGCAACAAAATCGGTCGGGTTTAGACTCAAATGTGTGGAAATAAATATATAATCACGTGTACAAAATAAAAACTCGATCAAAGATGATGAAATTTTTCCAAAAAAATTCATATGACCCATTGTTATGAGTAGCGTACTCATACAATATTGCTTTTGACAATCTTCAAAATTTTAACAAAAATTAAGTTGCGCCAAAATCGGTCGGGTTGAGACTGAAATGTGTGGAAATACATATATAATCACGTGTACAAAATAAAAACTCGATTAAAGATGATGAAATTTTTGCAAAAAAAATCCATATGACCCATTGTTATGAGTAGCGTACTCATACAACATTGCTTCTGACAATCTTCAAAATTTGAACAAAAATTAAGTTGCTCCAAAATCGGTCGGGTTTAGACTCAAATGTGTGGAAATACATACATAATCACGTGTACAAAATAACAACTCGATTAAAGATGATGAAATTTTTGCAAAAAAAATTCATATGACCCATTGTTATGAGAAGCATACTCATACAGCATTGCTTTTGACAATCTTCAAAATTTGAACAAAAATTAAGTAGCTCCAAAATCGGTCGGGTTTAGACTCAAATGTGTGGAAATACATACATAATCACGTGTACAAAATAACAACTCGATTAAAGATGATGAAATTTTTGCAAAAAAAATTCATATGACCCATTGTTATGAGTAGCGTACTCATTCAAAATTGCTTTTGACAATCTTCAAAATTTTAACAAAAATTAAGTTGCGCCAAAATCGGTCGGGTTTAGACTCAAATGTGTGGAAATACATATATAATCACTTGTACAAAATAAAAACTCGATTAAAGACGATGAAATTTTTGCAAAAAAAATCCATATGACCCATTGTTATAAGTAGCGTACTCATACAACATTGCTTCTGACAATCTTCAAAATTTGAACAAAAATTAAGTTGCTCCAAAATCGGTCGGGTTTAGACTCAAATGTGTGGAAATACATACATAATCACGTGTACAAAATAACAACTCGATTAAAGATGATGAAATTTTTGCAAAAAAAATCCATATGACCCATTGTTATGAGAAGCGTACTCATACAGCATTGCTTTTGACAATCTTCAAAATTTGAACAAAAATTAAGTTGCTCCAAAATCGGTCGGGTTGAGACTGAAATGTGTGGAAATACATATATAATCACGTGTACAAAATAAAAATTCCGATTAAAGATGATGAAATTTTTGCAAAAAAAATTCATATGACCCATGGTTATGAGTAGCGTACTCATACAACATTGCTTTTGACAATCTTCAAAATTTGAACAAAAATTAAGTTGCTCCAAAATCGGTCGGGTTTAGACTCAAATGTGTGGAAATACATATATATCACGTGTACAAAATAAAAACTCGATTAAAGATGATGAAATTTTTGCAAAAAAAATTCATATGACCCATGGTTATGAGTAGCATAGTCATACAACATTGCTTTTGACAATCTTCAAAATTTGAACAAAAATTAAGTTGCTCCAAAATCGGTCGGGTTTAGACTCAAATGTGTGGAAATACATATATACCACGTGTACAAAATAAAAACTCGATTAAAGATGATGAAATTTTTGCAAAAAAAATTCATATGACCCATGGTTATGAGTAGCATAGTCATACAACATTGCTTTTGACAATCTTCAAAATTTGAACAAAAATTAAGTTGCTCCAAAATCGGTCGGGTTTAGACTCAAATGTGTGGAAATAAATATATAATCACGTGTACAAAATAACAACTCGATTAAAGATGATGAAATTTTTGCAAAAAAAATGCATATGACCCATTGTTATGAGAAGCGTACTCATACAGCATTGCTTTTGACAATCTTCAAAATTTGAACAAAAATTAAGTTGCTCCAAAATCGATCGGGTTGAGACTGAAATGTGTGGAAATACATATATAATCACGTGTACAAAATAAAAACTCGATTAAAGATGATGAAATTTTTGCAAAAAAAATTCATATGACCCATGGTTATGTGTAGCGTACTCATACAACATTGCTTTTGACAATCTTCAAAATTTGAACAAAAATTAAGTTGCTCTAAAATCGGTCGGGTTTAGACTCAAATGTGTGGAAATACATACATAATCACGTGTACAAAATAACAACTCGATTAAAGATGATGAAATTTTTGCAAAAAAAATCCATATGACCCATTGTTATGCGTAGCGTACTCATACAACATTGCTTTTGACAATCTTCAAAATTTGAACAAAAATTAAGTTGCTCCAAAATCGGTCGGGTTTAGACTCAAATGTGTGGAAATACATACATAATCACGTGTACAAAATAAGAACTCGATTACAGATGATGAAATTTTTGCAAAAAAAATTCATATGACCCATTGTTATGAGAAGCGTACTCATACAGCATTGCTTTTGACAATCTTCAAAATTTTAACAAAAATTAAGTTCCTCCAAAATCGGTCGGGTTTAGACTCAAATGTGTGGAAATACATATATAATCACTTGTACAAAATAAAAACTCGATTAAAGACGATGAAATTTTTGCAAAAAAAATCCATATGACGCATTGTTATGAGTAGCGTACTCATACAACATTGCTTTTGACAATCTTCAAAATTTGAACAAAAATTAAGTTGCTCCAAAATCGGTCGGGTTTAGACTCAAATGTGTGGAAATACATACATAATCACGTGTACAAAATAAGAACTCGATTACAGATGATGAAATTTTTGCAAAAAAAATTCATATGACCCATTGTTATGAGAAGCGTACTCATACAGCATTTCTTTTGACAATCTTCAAAATTTGAACAAAAATTAAGTTGCTCCAAAATCGGTCGGGTTGAGACTGAAATGTGTGGAAATACATATATAATCACTTGTACAAAATAAAAATTCCGATTAAAGATGATGAAATTTTTGCAAAAAAAATTCATATGACCCATGGTTATGAGTAGCGTACTCATACAACATTGCTTTTGACAATCTTCAAAGTTTGAACAAAAATTAAGATGCTCCAAAATCGGTCGGGTTTAGACTCAAATGTGTGGAAATACATATATATCACGTGTACAAAATAAAAACTCGATTAAAGATGATGAAATTTTTGCAAAAAAAATTCATAGGACCCATGGTTATGAGTAGCATAGTCATACAACATTGCTTTTGACAATCTTCAAAATTTGAACAAAAATTAAGTTGCTCCAAAATCGGTCGGGTTTAGACTCAAATGTGTGGAAATAAATATATAATCACGTGTACAAAATAAAAACTCGATCAAAGATAATGAAATTTTTGCAAAAAAAATTCATATGACCCATTGTTATGAGTAGCGTACTCATACAACATTGCTTTTGACAATCTTAAACATTTTAACAAAAATTAAGTTGCTCCAAAATCGGTCGGGTTTAGACTCAAATGTGTGGAAATACATATATAATCACGTGTACAAAATAAGAACTCGATTAAAGATGATGAAATTTTTGCAAAATAAATGCATGAGTACTACTCATACAACATTGCTTTTGACAATCTTCAAAATTTGAACAAAAATTAAGTTGCTCCAAAATCGGTCGGGTTTAGACTCAAATGTGTGGAAATACATATATATCACGTGTAAAAAATAAGAACTCGATTAAAGATGATGAAATTTTTGCAAAAAAAATTCATATGACCCATGGTTATGAGTAGCATAGTCATACAATATTGCTTTTGACAATCTTCAAAATTTTAACAAAAATTAAGTTGCGCCAAAATCGGTCGGGTTTAGACTCAAATGTGTGGAAATACATACATAATCACGTGTACAAAATAACAACTCGATTAAAGATGATGAAATTTTTGCAAAAACAATTCATATGACCCATTGTTATGAGAAGCGTACTCATACAGCATTGCTTTTGACAATCTTCAAAATTTGAACAAAAATTAAGTTGCTCCAAAATCGGTCGGGTTGAGACTGAAATGTGTGGAAATACATATATAATCACGTGTACAAAATAAAAATTCCGATTAAAGATGATGAAATTTTTGCAAAAAAAATTCATATGACTAATGGTTATGAGTAGCGTACTCATACAACATTGCTTTTGACAATCTTCAAAATTTGAACAAAAATTAAGTTGCTCCAAAATCGGTCGGGTTTAGACTCAAATGTGTGGAAATACATATATATCACGTGTACAAAATAAAAACTCGATTAAAGATGATGAAATTTTTGCAAAAAAAATTCATATGACCCATGGTTATGAGTAGCATAGTCATACAACATTGCTTTTGACAATCTTCAAAATTTGAACAAAAAATAAGTTGCTCCAAAATCGGTCGGGTTTAGACTCAAATGTGTGGAAATAAATATATAATCACGTGTACAAAATAAAAACTCGATCAAAGATAATGCAATTTTTGCAAAAAAAATTCATATGACCCATTGTTATGAGTAGCGTACTCATACAACATTGCTTTTGACAATCTTAAACATTTTAACAAAAATTAAGTTGCTCCAAAATCGGTCGGGTGTAGACTCAAATGTGTGGAAATACATATATAATCACGTGTACAAAATAAGAACTCGATTAAAGATGATTAAATGTTTGCAAAAAAAATGCATGAGTACTACTCATACAACATTGCATTTGACAATCTTAAACATTTTAACAAAAAATAAGTTGCTCCAAAATCGGTCGGGTTTAGACTCAAATGTGTGGAAATACATACATAATCACGTGTACAAAATAACAACTCGATTAAAGATGATGAAATTTTTGCAAAAAAAGATCATATGACCCATTGTTATGAGTAGCGTACTCATACAACATTGCTTCTGACAATCTTCAAAATTTTAACAAAAATTAAGTTGCTCCAAAATCGGTCGGGTTTAGACTCAAATGTGTGGAAATACATACATAATCACGTGTACAAAATAACAACTCGATTAAAGATGATGAAATTTTTGCAAAAAAAGATCATATGACCCATTGTTATGAGTAGCGTACTCATACAATATTGCTTTTGACAATCTTCAAAATTTTAACAAAAATTAAGTTGCACCAAAATCGGTCGGGTTTAAACTCAAATGTGTGGAAATACATATATAATCACTTGTACAAAATAAAAACTCGATTAAAGACGATGAAATTTTTGCAAAAAAAATCCATATGACCCATTGTTATGAGTAGCGTACTCATACAACATTGCTTCTGACAATCTTCAAAATTTTAACAAAAATTAAGTTGCTCCAAAATCGGTCGGGTTTAGACTCAAATGTGTGGAAATACATACATAATCACGTGTACAAAATAACAACTCGATTAAAGATGATGAAATTTTTGCAAAAAAAATTCATATGACCCATTGTTATGAGAAGCGTACTCATACAGCATTGCTTTTGACAATCTTCAAAATTTGAACAAAAATTAAGTTGCTCCAAAATCGGTCGGGTTGAGACTGAAATGTGTGGAAATACATATATAATCACGTGTACAAAATAAAAACTCGATTAAAGATGATGAAATTTTTGCAAAAAAAATTCATATGACCCATGGTTATGAGTAGCGTACTCATACAACATTGCTTTTGACAATCTTCAAAATTTGAACAAAAATTAAGTTGCTCCAAAATCGGTCGGGTTTAGACTCAAATGTGTGGAAATACATACATAATCACGTGTACAAAATGACAACTCGATTAAAGATGATGAAATTTTTGCAAAAAAAATCCATATGACCCATTGTTATGAGTAGCGTACTCATACAACATTGCTTTTAACAATCTTCAAAATTTGAACAAAAATTAAGTTGCTCCAAAATCGGTCGGGTTTAGACTCAAATGTGTGGAAATACATACATAATCACGTGTACAAAATAAGAACTCGATTAAAGATGATGAAATTTTTGCAAAAAAAAATTCATATGACCCATTGTTATGAGAAGCGTACTCATACAGCATTGCTTTTGACAATCTTCAAAATTTGAACATAAATTAAGTTGCTCCAAAATCACCTGATGAGACGAGAAAAAGGATCGCCATAGCCTTTCCTGGTTTATAGATTATGTCGCAATTATATTCTTCAATTCTTGCCTTCCAAAGTTTTCATTTTGCATTGCAGTTACGACGACTCAAGGAGAAAGTTAGTGGTTGAAGATCGGTGTATTTTTTTCTAGTTGCGATTGCATAGTTCGTCAGTAGTAGCATCAGTAGTTAAATAAAACTGGTTTTCAAAGTGCTTCACTATCGAATTTTATTTCCAACCTTTTTTCACTTTTTGAAAACCGCAGCTCTCGAAAAGAAAAGAAAATTAAACAAAAGTGCGTTACAAGTTAAAATAAAAGAAAAGAAAATTAAACAAAAGTGCATTTCAAGTTGAAATAAAAGAAAATAAAATTAAACAAACGTATACTACAAGTTGAAATACAAGAAAATAAAATTAAACGAAAGCGCGTTGCTGTACAATAAAAAACCAAAAGTGCGTCAAAGAATTACAACAAATGCGCACACGCTAATGTGCCTAAAATTGCAAAAAAAAAAAAAAAATTTAAAATTAAAAATCCAAAAATTAATTTGTTCGCTCAAGGGCGCACAAGGTGTGTAAAACCAAAAACAAAAAAATAGGAAGGAAGCAATTGCACAGGAAATATAGTGACAAAAAATAAAAATAAAATAATAAGTGAATAAAATCAAAAAAAAAAAAAAAGTGAAAACATAATACCACCCTCATGCAAAAACCCAAGCCACAGCCAGCACTACAACAACAGCACAGCAACAGCGAGCACTACAACTACAACAACAGCCCAGCAACCGCGAGCACTACAACAACAACAACAGTCTAAGCAACAGCGGGCACTACAGCAACAACAATACAACTTACCCAAAACAAAGTACAGGTGGTACAAAAGGATCGGTACTGTAAGTGCAAAAAATATATAATTACACATGTGTATGTACATACGCACATATACGCTTATACCCATAAGAAATTAAAACCCATGTATGTGCACTTTACATGTTCATATGTACGTGCATATTTTTTAACGGATATCTAAAACGGGTCAGATAATTCCTCCGTTACAATATACATATTCTTAAAGTTCTCAAAATATCCGTTAATTTACATATACATACGTACATATGTCCATTAACATACATACATATCCCTCATTTCATCACAAAGTCCCGAATTTCTCATCGGGCATCTAAGGCTTTACAAAACGGTACTTTTAAACTGCCAAATTTTCTGACGCTAAAAAATTCGCGCCCAAATATTCACATATGTATGTAAATAATTAAACACCTCATGGTACATACATATACACACATATATAAATTCGCAGTTTCCCCATCTGGAAAACCGCGGGAAAAAATATAATATACTTATGTACATATACATAGTTGTTCTCTCTTCCGAATTTCATTTCCACATATAAAAGTACCGGTGCTTTAAATTCTCGCGCGCGCAAATATTCACGACCATACATATGTATGTACATATATCACACACAAAATAATTCTCCGCTACTGTTCAGTCGCAGAGCAAACGCACTTGCTCTCCACTTTGGCGTATATACATACATATACATATACACAAATCAACAAGTAGAAGCGACAACACGGCTTTGGTTTGCACTTAGACGCGCTAAGGCAACACAAACCTAAGTTCAAATTGAAAAAACATATTACCTCACATAAACTCATATCCCATTATTTATATTATATATTTTATATTTGATATTCTCACGTCTTTAAACTTTTACTTACATATATTATATATTTTATATTTGATATTCTCACGTTTTTAAACAAATTTTTCCCACCTATATCCCGACAAAAGAAAATACCCGTAAAATTTTTCAAAGCGACCCACCCTATTATATTAACCAAAACTTCATCAGCACATACAGACATATATACATTCAGTATATACATATTTACATACATACGTAGATAAGTGCAATTCTCTCACTCGAACATAAGCTGATCAGGCAAATACATATTCGTATTCCCCCTTTTTAATTTGTCATCACTCTCAGCTCAGATTCTCAAATTATATTAAATAGTAATTGTGCACACACATACATACACGTGTACGTAATAATAAGCTCCGCCCATTTTCTCACTCTCACTGCATATATACTACACTTAGACGCGCTAAGGTAGTACAGTGGGACGAAACTGTACAAAATCACTGTGGGACAAGAAGTTTTAAATATTACTCAAATTAAAATAAATTATATTAAATTAAAAATTATCGTGACTTAATAAATTAAAGATTTAATACATTTATTCATTTGAAATAAATTAAAATAATTATTTTTTCACCCATTTTGAGAAAAAAAAAAAAAAAAAAAAATACCCATTCACAAATTTCCATTTATTTTTAAATTTAATTTTCTCACATTATGGAAAACAAATCATCAGCTCATACCTCTAATATAGATTCAAATACAAGTCTTCAGGCTTTCATTTTCGAAAGCGACAGATTGGAGGCATTCTACTCAACTTGGTCAGGCACACTGGTATCTGACCACACAGAATCCCTTCTCAAAGTGAAGACACAACAGCTCGAAAGACTGTGGGAATCACTCGTTGAAAGCTACAGAGGAGTTTCTCTCTCCGGCGATCACGATGATTCAATTAGCTCAATTGAGAAGAAATATATGAAATGCTCAGAAAGTTATGAAAATTGCTTAGCTCAGATTCTAGATGCTCAGCAACTTTTACAACCCACAGCACACTCCCGTAACCCCGCAAATTATTCCACTAGCTCAGAAGGTTATCTCAAGGTACCACCGTGTGACACCGAAGTCTTTCACGGTGGGTACGAAGACTGGCCAGCCTTTCGTGATATGTTCACGGCAGTCTACGGTAACCATCCCAAGCTGACACCAGCTCAGAAGCTATACCACCTGCGTCAAAAAACCAGAGGCCAAGCTGGGCAATTGGTGAAGCAATACCCGCTAACAGACGCAAGCTTCAATCTGGCATGGGATGCTCTGAAGGCGCGGTATGAAAACCGCAGAATATTGGTGGATAATCAGTTAAAAACCCTTTTTAACTTATCCCCAATATATACCGAGAATGGTGAGCAGATTCAGAAAATGCAAACCACAATAAATAACTGCCTATCCACTCTGGCAGCACAAGGAATCCCAACCTCCGACTGGGACCCCATCCTTGTGTATATATGCTCCTCAAAACTTCCCAGCGAAACCCTCTCTCTATGGGAACAATCGCTCACCTCTCGGAAAGAGCTTCCACTCTGGGAAGACATGAACAAATTCTTAACATCTCTTTATGAAGTTGTGGAGAGACTGAGCACTTACCGCCCAGGTAAACCAAGAGCGCCCTTACCAAATTTTACACCCAGAGCAGCAAATCATAACTCGACTTTTCTAAATAGAAATAAAACAAACAATTTTCACGCTGAACTCAATCAGCAAGTCTCATGCAAATTATGTAACTCCAATCACCCAATGAAAAATTGCGTGAAATTCAAAGCGCTTCCCATAAACGAGCGCCTCAAGTTCGTACGAGAGAATAATTACTGTGAAAATTGTCTCTCATACTCTCACCTCAAAAATGCATGTCAAAGTAGTTTTCTGTGCGTCTACTGTCAAAGGAGACATCACTCTCTCCTTCACTTTCAACCCCAATTACAAGCCACAAAAACGATATCAAGGCCCCAAAAAACATTCAGTCAAGTGGCTCAAAGTCGAACAGACAGCGAAAAGCCCTCGACATCCAAACAGGCTGCTATGAATGCCTCGACAAAAAACCTACCTGAAAAGACCTCATCACACTTTTCTAGTAGCAGTACGACTACATTACTCCCCACAGCGATAGTCCCCATATACTTCGCTGGCGAATACCACAAAATCCGCGCTCTCATTGATCAAGGGTCACAGAAAACCTTTTTGGCCTCACGAATACAGAAATTACTAGGCCTACCCACCAGAGAAAATCACTACGAAATCTCTGGAATGGGAGGAAGTATTGTTCAAAACTCGAACAAAACTAGTGAAATAACGCTTTGCTCTTCCGATTTGTCCCGAAAAATCACCACTAGCGTTATTATTCTCCCAAAACTCACACATTTTCTGCCAACCTTCAAAGTCTCAAATGTCAATTTAAATGAATTCGGTTCCTTACAACTTGCGGACTCCAACTGTTTTACACCGGCGAAAATTGACATGGTCATCGGCAGTGACATCACACCCCAAATTCTCCTGGAAGGCCTTCAGCACAACATTCACCGGAGCTTAGTAGCACAGAGCACGATATTCGGATGGATACTCAGCGGCCCCGTCAGGGAACAAGTCTCAGCGTTTTCCACTCAAGTCTCAGAAGCTCCACAACCGGAACTCAACTCACTACTCAAAAGGTTTTGGGAGCAGGAGGAGATTGAAGTCACACAACCCAGGTCAGTAGAGGACGAGTTTTGCGAAAAACTCTACAAGACCACGACCACCAGACGGGAGGACGGACGATACGAAGTCAAACTCCCCTTTAAGCCCACTTTCCCGGATTCTATCGCTTTAGGCCACTCCCGCCCAGCAGCACAGCAGCAATACGTCAGCATAGAAAGGACTCTGGAGAGAAAACCAGAATTACGCGATAAGTACTCGGAAGTGCTGAATGAGTACTTAGAGATGGACCACATGGAGCCCTCCACGCCCATGGAAATTATCAAAAATGGAAAATATCTCTCTTTCTATTTGCCCCATCACGCAGTCCAAAAACCCGACAGCAAAACAACAAAAGTACGAGTCGTATTTAACGCATCCAAAATCTCGCATTCAGGAAACTCTCTGAATGACGTTCTGTTTACAGGCCCAATACTCCAAAACGATTTGACCGCTATAATCCTCAAATGGCGTCTCTACAAGTTTGTTTTCAATGGCGATATAGAAAAAATGTATCGCCAAATTCTCGTTTCTAAAGAACATCAAAATTTTCAAAGAATTCTCTTTAGGAAAGCTCCCCACCTGCCGATCGAAGACTTTACGTTAAAAACCGTCACTTTCGGTGTTAACTGCGCCCCATATCTTGCAATCCGTACGCTCCACCAATTAGCCAACGATTGCCAAGAAAGATTTCCTGTCGCCAAAAACATCATTCTACACGAAACATACGTAGATGATGTACTCTCCGGCGGACACAACATACAGTCCACTATAAACTCAATGACCCAAACTATCGAAGCTTTGAAATCGGCAGGCTTTCCGCTCAGGAAATTAACCGCGAATCACCCGAAGATTCTCGAGTTAATCCCAGACTCTGATGTTCTAGATACTGAATTTCTCAAATTCCAAAATACGAGTTCCACTAAAACACTCGGAATAAGATGGAATGCCCTAGAAGACTCATTCTCTTACTCATACGATCCTTTACCCGCTTCAAAATCAAGCACAAAGCGACAAATATTGTCGGCTGTAGCGAAACTTTTCGACCCGGCAGGATGGCTATCGCCAGTAATGATCCTTGCCAAAATTCTCCTCCAAGAACTCTGGTTAGAAGGAACCGACTGGGACGAGCACGTGAAACCCTTGACTTTCCACAAGTGGAACACATTTCGCGAAAGCCTTCACGCTATAAACTCTATTAAAATTCCCCGGTGGGTGCAGTTCATACCAGATAAACACATACAATTGCATGGTTTCTCGGACGCTTCCGAAAAGGCATTTTGTGCTTGCGTTTATATAACTGTGCAACACGAAGAAAACTCTGTCGCTACTCACCTTTTTGTTGCAAAAACCAAAGTTGCCCCCTTGCAAACGATAAGCTTGCCACGGTTAGAGCTCTGCGGCGCTGTATTGCTGTCAAAATTGATCTCTTATACCCGTTCCCATCTCAACCTGCCACCTCACGAACTGACACTCTGGTCAGACTCCTCTATCGTGTTGGCTTGGCTCGAGAAACCACCCCATACATGGAAAACGTATGTGGCCAACCGGATCACGCAGATCCTCCAAAATGTCAGCAACACTACCTGGCGACACGTGCCAAGTGGAGACAACCCAGCAGATTTAGGAACTCGTGGATGCAAGCCACAAGATTTAGCAGAATGTTCTCTATGGTGGCACGGGCCAGAATGGCTCTCCAAACCATCCACGTTTTGGCCCAAAGCAGACCCCTCTAACGCTTCGCCACCGGAACAGAAAAAGACGTGCACTCTTCACACGGTAGACTGCACAGATATTCTTGATAGATTTTCCTCATTCTCACGAGCTTTACGAGTTGTATCTTATATATATCGGTTTATCCACAATTCACAAAAATCTCGAACTCCCACTTCTTTAGCACTCACTCAGGAGGAGCTTAATTTCACCAAAATAAGAATAATAGCCATAACTCAACGCAAATATTTCGCTGACGAAATGAATGCCCTGGAGTCCTCAAACTCCATTAACAAAAAAAGTTCATTATTAACCTTGAACCCAATGCTGGACAAATCAGGTGTTCTAAGAGTGAATGGTCGTCTAGCTTACGCCGCTCTTAGTTATAATGAACGCCATCCGATAATTATTCCCGATAACTCCAAATTTTGCTCACTGCTGCTAGACTTCCTCCATAAGACTTTGCTTCACGCTGAAAAACAGCTGATGGTACGCATGGTGCAGCAAGAATATTACATACCTCGACTAAAGCAGAAGGTAAAAGGGTGCATCTTCCACTGTAAGACTTGTACAATATATAAGCAAAACATGCGATCGCAAATTATGGCCGCACTCCCTCCCGAGCGAACAACTTACTCTGTACCATTTCATACTACTGGTGTTGACTTCGCTGGGCCATTTATGGTAAAAACGTCCCCCCTCCGAAAAGCTCCCTATCTCAAAGCCTACGTTTGCGTTTTTGTATGTTTTTCCACAAAAGCTGTACATTTAGAGACATGCACCGATTTAACCACGGAAGCATTCAAGGCCGCATTTACTCGATTCGTAGGTCGGCGCGGATTACCCCACAAAATCATGTCCGATAATGGGAAAACCTTTATCGGAGCACAACGGGCGCTTCAGCGAGATTTCGCCCAGTTCCTCAAAGAAGCGGCGTCTGATGTAGCAGAAAAATATGCGGTACAAGGACTCTCTTGGCAGTTCATACCACCTTACGCCCCGCACATGGGTGGTTTATGGGAAGCCGCCGTAAAAAGCTTCAAGACCCACTTCACCAAGGTCGCGGGAAACCACAAATTCACTTTCGAAGAATTAACCACTCTCCTCATTCGAATTGAAGCTGTGCTTAACTCACGCCCTCTCTCCTCCATGTCACAAGACCCAAACGACGTACTTGCTCTAACGCCAGGCCATTTCCTCCGCGGCGCTCCTTTAGTTGCTCTACCAGAACCGGATGCCAAAAATTTATCTCCTACCACGAAATGGCAAAAATTAAAGGTTCTCCATCACCAGTTCAGCTCCCGGTGGAGAAACGAATACCTACAAGAATTGCACAAAAGATACAAATGGAAACACCCGCAACGGAATATAAGCGAAGGAGACCTGGTGGTAATCAAGGACGATCTTCTTCCCCCATACGACTGGCGACTTGGTCGAGTCACCAAACTCCATTTAGGGGCTGACCAACATGTGCGGGTGGTAGATATTCGTACGCAAGCTGGCATAGTTACCCGTAGTATTACAAAACTTTGCATTTTGCCCTCAAATTAATTATCAAACTACCCATATTATTCTCACACTCCCTTATTCATACTCCTTTATAACCACACTTCCGCCTCGGGCTCATGCTCCTCATATTCACAACAACTAATCTCGTTGCTTGAAATTCTCTTCCATAGATACCCCGTCAGCATGGAAACCAACCAATGTCGATTGTGCTGCCGGTTCCACAGTCTACGTTTTTGCCACGCCTTCATCGCGATGACGCCGGAAGAAAGGTATGAGTCGGCAAAGGTGCACCGCTACTGTGTGAATTGTTTGGCTACATCTCACACCACCGGAGCCTGTAGTTCCCCTGACAGCTGTCACCGCTGTGGCAAAGCGCACCACACACTGTTACACAGCTCGACATCACCACCACCAGAGAGGCGTCGCCACGAACCTCGCCGGCAAACGGATAATCGCGGAGTAGCTTCGACCAGCAGAGCGATCCAGAAGAAGAAGCAGACACCGGGCCGCACGTCAGCCCAGCGGCGCATCCGCGACCTGTTCAGCAAAGCAGTATCAACTTTGGAGAAGCTGCAACAACTACTCAATCTCGCTCCGGCGCAGGCGGGCCGGCATGTTGAGAACATGAATCTCATCACCTTCGATTAGCAATAAGTATTCGATTAATTCAATGTACTTGCTAAATTCTTTTATTAAATTCATGTATTTTGCGGGCGGCCGGCAACCTTATTGTAAACTGTAATACGTTTCATATCTTTGCTTTTGTAAGCGGTACCAGACATCCGCAATTAAAATCTTTTTATCGCTTTTAAATTATTCGCACCGTGACCGCCACCGCAAACACATCATTTTGCATACTTTACCTTTCATTGCCCTTTGGCACATACATATGTACAAATACATATATACTTACATACCATTTATTGTAGCGTTGACTTGATTTCGAAATAAACGCAAACTTATATTGTAATAGTTCATTAACTCCAATGACTATTTTTCATTTACTCTGTTAATCAGTGCACTCGGCACTAGCATACATAAAGAATCTAATTCTCGAGTTAATCCCAGACTTGAACAGTCGGGTTTAGACTCAAATGTGTGGAAATACATATATAATCACGTGTACAAAATAAAAACTCGATTAAAGATGATGAAATTTTTGCAAAAAAAATTCATATGACCCATGGTTATGAGTAGCGTACTCATACAACATTGCTTTTGACAATCTTCAAAATTTGAACAAAAATTAAGTTGCTCCAAAATCGGTCGGGTTAAGACTCAAATGTGTAGACATACATATACAATCACGTGTACAAAATAAAAACTCGATTAAAGATGATGAAATTTTTGCAAAAAAAATCCATATGACCCATTCTTATGAGTAGCGTACTCATACAACATTGCTTCTGACAATCTTCAAAATTTGAACAAAAATTAAGTTGCTCCAAAATCAGTCGGGTTTAGACTCAAATGTGTGGAAATACATACATAATCACGTGTACAAAATAAGAACTCGTTTAAAGATGATGAAATTTGTGCAAAAAAAATTCATATGACCCATTGTTATGAGAAGCGTACTCATACAGCATTGCTTTTGACAATCTTCGAAATTTGAACAAAAATTAAGTTCCTCCAAAATCGGTCGGGTTTAGACTCAAATGTGTGGAAATACATACATATATAATCACTTGTACAAAATAAAAACTCGATTAAAGACGATGAAATTTTTGCAAAAAAAATCCATATGACCCATTCTTATGAGTAGCGTACTCATACAACATTGCTTCTGACAATCTTCAAAATTTGAACAAAAATTAAGTTGCTCCAAAATCGGTCGGGTTTAGACTCAAATGTGTGGAAATACATACATAATCACGTGTACAAAATAACAACTCGATTAAAGATGATGAAATTTTTGCAAAAAAAATTCATATGACCCATTGTTATGAGTAGCGTACTCATACAACATTGCTTTTGACAATCTTAAACATTTTAACAAAAATTAAGTTGCTCCAAAATCGGTCGGGTTTAGACTCAAATGTGTGGAAATACATATATAATCACGTGTACAAAATAAAAATTCCGATTAAAGATGATGAAATTTTTGCAAAAAAAATTCATATGACCCATGGTTATGAGTAGCGTACTCATACAACATTGCTTTTGACAATCTACAAAATTTGAACAAAAATTAAGTTGCTCCAAAATCGGTCGGGTTTAGACTCAAATGTGTGGAAATACATATATAATCACGTGTACAAAATAAAAATTCCGATTAAAGATGATGAAATTTTTGCAAAAAAAATTCATATGACCCATGGTTATGAGTAGCGTACTCATACAACATTGCTTTTGACAATCTTCAAAATTTGAACAAAAATTAAGTTGCTCCAAAATCGGTCGGGTTTAGACTCAAATGTGTGGAAATACATATATTTATATCACGTGTACAAAATAAAAACTCGATTAAAGATGATGAAATTTTTGCAAAAAAAATTCATATGACCCATGGTTATGAGTAGCATAGTCATACAACATTGCTTTTGACAATCTTCAAAATTTGAACAAAAAATAAGTTGCTCCAAAATCGGTCGGGTTTAGACTCAAATGTGTGGAAATAAATATATAATCACGTGTACAAAATAAGAACTCGTTTAAAGATGATGAAATTTTTGCAAAAAAAATTCATATGACCCATTGTTATGAGAAGCGTACTCATACAGCATTGCTTTTGACAATCTTCGAAATTTGAACAAAAATTAAGTTCCTCCAAAATCGGTCGGGTTTAGACTCAAATGTGTGGAAATACATACATATATAATCACTTGTACAAAATAAAAACTCGATTAAAGACGATGAAATTTTTGCAAAAAAAATCCATATGACCCATTCTTATGAGTAGCGTACTCATACAACATTGCTTTTGACAATCTACAAAATTTGAACAAAAATTAAGTTGCTCCAAAATCGGTCGGGTTTAGACTCAAATGTGTGGAAATACATATATAATCACGTGTACAAAATAAAAATTCCGATTAAAGATGATGAAATTTTTGCAAAAAAAATTCATATGACCCATGGTTATGAGTAGCGTACTCATACAACATTGCTTTTGACAATCTTCAAAATTTGAACAAAAATTAAGTTGCTCCAAAATCGGTCGGGTTTAGACTCAAATGTGTGGAAATACATATATTTATATCACGTGTACAAAATAAAAACTCGATTAAAGATGATGAAATTTTTGCAAAAAAAATTCATATGACCCATTCTTATGAGTAGCGTACTCATACAACATTGCTTTTGACAATCTACAAAATTTGAACAAAAATTAAGTTGCTCCAAAATCGGTCGGGTTTAGACTCAAATGTGTGGAATTACATATATAATCACGTGTACAAAATAAAAATTCCGATTAAAGATGATGAAATTTTTGCAAAAAAAATTCATATGACCCATGGTTATGAGTAGCGTACTCATACAACATTGCTTTTGACAATCTTCAAAATTTGAACAAAAATTAAGTTGCTCCAAAATCGGTCGGGTTTAGACTCAAATGTGTGGAAATACATATATTTATATCACGTGTACAAAATAAAAACTCGATTAAAGATGATGAAATTTTTGCAAAAAAAATTCATATGACCCATGGTTATGAGTAGCATAGTCATACAACATTGCTTTTGACAATCTTCAAAATTTGAACAAAAAATAAGTTGCTCCAAAATCGGTCGGGTTTAGACTCAAATGTGTGGAAATAAATATATAATCACGTGTACAAAATAAAAACTCGATCAAAGATAATGAAATTTTTGCAAAAAAAATTCATATGACCCATTGTTATAAGTAGCTTACTCATACAACATTGCTTTTGACAATCTTAAACATTTTAACAAAAATTAAGTTGCTCCAAAATCGGTCGGGTTTAGACTCAAATGTGTGGAAATACATATATAATCACGTGTACAAAATAAGAACTCGATTAAAGATGATGAAATGTTTGCAAAAAAAATGCATGAGTACTACTCATACAACATTGCTTTTGACAATCTTAAACATTTTAACAAAAATTAAGTTGCTCCAAAATCGGTCGGGTTTAGACTCAAATGTGTGGAAATACATACATAATCACGTGTACAAAATAACAACTCGATTAAAGATGATGAAATTTTTGCAAAAAAAATTCATATGACCCATTGTTATGAGAAGCGTACTCATACAGCATTGCTTTTGACAATCTTCAAAATTTGAACAAAAATTAAGTTGCTCCAAAATCGGTCGGGTTTAGACTCAAATGTGTGGAAATAAATATATAATCACGTGTACAAAATAAAAACTCGATCAAAGATGATGAAATTTTTGCAAAAAAAATTCATATGACCCCGTGTTATGAGTAGCGTACTCATACAACATTGCTTTTGACAATCTTAAACATTTTAACAAAAATTAAGTTGCTCCAAGATCGGTCGGGTTTAGATTCAAATGGGTGGAAATACATATATAATCACGTGTACAAAATAAGAACTCGATTAAAGATGATGAAATGTTTGCAAAAAAAATTCATATGACCCATGGTTATGAGTAGCGTACTCTTACCACATTTCCTTTGCCAACCTTAAAAATTTGAACAAAAATTAAGTTGCTTCAAAATCGGTCGGGTTTAGACTCAAATGTGTGGAAATACATATATAATCACGTGTACAAAATAAGAACTCGATTAAAGATGATGAAATGTTTGCAAAAAAAATTGATATGACCCATGGTTATGAGTAGCGTACTCATACAACATTTCTTTCGCCAACCTTAAAAATTTGAACAAAAATTAAGTTGCTCCAAAATCGGTCGGGTTTAGACTCAAATGTGTGGAAATACATATATAACCACGTGTACAAAATAAAAACTAGATCAAAGATGATGAAATTTTTCCAAAAAAAATGCATATGACCCATTGTTATGAGTAGCGTACTCATACAACATTGCTTTTGACAATTTTCAAAATTGGAACAAAAATTAGGTTGCTCCAAAATCGGTCGGGTGTAGACTCAAATGTGTGGAACGACATATATAATCACGTGTACAAAATAAAAACTCGATTAAAGATGATGAAATTTTTGCAAAAAAAATTCATATGACCCATGGTTATGAGTAGCGTACTTATACAAAATTGCTTTTGACAATCTTCAAAATTTGAACAAAAATTAAGCTGCTCCAAAATCGATCAGGTTTAGACTCAAATGTGTGGAAATACATATACAATCACGTGTACAAAATAAAAACTCGATTAAAGATGATGAAATTTGTGCAAAAAAATCCATATGACCCATTGTTATGAGTAGCGTACTCATACAACATTGCTTTTGACAATCTTCAAAATTTGAACAAAAATTAAGTTG
The DNA here is from genome assembly GCA_963971545.1 of Philophylla caesio. Lineage (NCBI taxonomy): Eukaryota > Metazoa > Arthropoda > Insecta > Diptera > Tephritidae > Philophylla > Philophylla caesio. The sequence continues at coordinate 98,742,433 of OZ020604.1, read as the reverse complement.
CACCAAAATCGGTCGGGTTTAGACTCAAATGTGTTGAAATAAATATATAATCACGTGTACAAAATAAAAACTAGATCAAAGATGATGAAATTTTTGCAAAAAAAATGCATATGACCCATTGTTATGAGTAGCGTACTCATACAACATTGCTTTTGACAATCTTCAAAATTTGAACAAAAATTAAGTTGCTCCAAAATCGGTCGGGTTTAGACTCAAATGTGTGGAAATACATACATAATCACGTGTACAAAATAAGAACTCGATTAAAGATGATGACATTTTTGCAAAAAAAATTCATATGACCCATTGTTATGAGAAGCGTACTCATACAGCATTGCTTTTGACAATCTTCAAAATTTGAACAAAAATTAAGTTGCTACAAAATCGGTCGGGTTTAGACTCAAATGTGTGGAAATACATATATAATCACTTGTACAAAATAAAAACTCGATTAAAGACGATGAAATTTTTGCAAAAAAAATCCATATGACCCATTGTTATGAGTAGCGTACTCATACAACATTGCTTCTGACAATCTTCAAAATTTGAACAAAAATTAAGTTGCTCCAAAATCGGTCGGGTTTAGACTCAAATGTGTGGAAATACATACATAATCACGTGTACAAAATAACAACTCGATTAAAGATGATGAAATTTTTGCAAAAAAAATTCATATGACCCATTGTTATGAGAAGCGTACTCATACAGCATTGCTTTTGACAATCTTCAAAATTTGAACAAAAATTAAGTTGCTCCAAAATCGGTCGGGTTGAGACTGAAATGTGTGGAAATACATATATAATCACGTGTACAAAATAAAAATTCCGATTAAAGATGATGAAATTTTTGCAAAAAAAATTCATATGACCCATGGTTATGAGTAGCGTACTCATACAACATTGCTTTTGACAATCTTAAACATTTTAACAAAAATTATGTTGCTCCAAAATCGGTCGGGTTTAGACTCAAATGTGTGGAAATACATATATAATCACGTGTACAAAATAAGAACTCGATTAAATATGATGAAATGTTTGCAAAAAAAATGCATGAGTACTACTCATACAACATTGCTTTTGACAATCTTAAACATTTTAACAAAAATTAAGTTGCTCCAAAATCGGTCGGGTTTAGACTCAAATGTGTGGAAATACATACATAATCACGTGTACAAAATAACAACTCGATTAAAGATGATGAAATTTTTCCAAATAAAATTCATATGACCCATTGTTATGAGAAGCGTACTCATACAGCATTGCTTTTGACAATCTTCAAAATTTGAACAAAAATTAAGTTGCTCCAAAATCGGTCGGGTTTAGACTCAAATGTGTGGAAATAAATATATAATCACGTGTACAAAATAAAAACTCGATCAAAGATGATGACATTTTTGCAAAAAAATTCATATGACCCATTGTTATGAGTAGCGTACTCATACAACATTGCTTTTGACAATCTTAAACATTTTAACAAAAATTAAGTTGCTCCAAGATCGGTCGGGTTTAGATTCAAATGGGTGGAAATACATATATAATCACGTGTTTAAAATAAGAACTCGATTAAAGATGATGAAATGTTTGCAAAAAAAATTCATATGACCCATGGTTATGAGTAGCGTACTCATACCACATTTCTTTTGCCAACCTTAAAAATGTGAACAAAAATTAAGTTGCTCCAAAATCGGTTGGGTTTAGACTCAAATGTGTGGAAATACATATATAATCACGTGTACAAAATAAGAACTCGATTAAAGATGATGAAATGTTTGCAAAAAAAATTGATATGACCCATGGTTACGAGTAGCGTACTCATACAACATTTCTTTCGCCAACCTTAAAAATTTGAACAAAAATTAAGTTGCTCCAAAATCGGTCGGGTTTAGACTCAAATGTGTGGAAATACATATATAACCACGTGTACAAAATAAAAACTAGATCAAAGATGATGAAATTTTTGCAAAAAAAATGCATATGACCCATTGTTATGAGTAGCGTACTCATACAACATTGCTTTTGACAATTTTCAAAATTGGAACAAAAATTAGGTTGCTCCAAAATCGGTCGGGTGTAGACTCAAATGTGTGGAAAGACATATATAATCACGTGTACAAAATAAAAACTCGATTAAAGATGATGAAATTTTTGCAAAAAAAATTCATATGACCCATGGTTATGAGTAGCGTACTTATACAAAATTGCTTTTGACAATCTTCAAAATTTGAACAAAAATTAAGTTGCTCCAAAATCGGTCAGGTTTAGACTCAAATGTGTGGAAATACATATACAATCACGTGTACAAAATAAAAACTCGATTAAAGATGATGAAATTTGTGCAAAAAAATCCATATGACCCATTGTTATGAGTAGCGTACTCATACAACATTGCTTTTGACAATCTTCAAAATTTGAACAAAAATTAAGTTGCACCAAAATCGGTCGGGTTTAGACTGAAATGTGTTGAAATAAATATATAATCACGTGTACAAAATAAAAACTCGATCAAAGATGAAAAAATTTTTGCAAAAAAATCCATATGACCTATTGTTATGAGTAGCGTACTCATACAACATTGCTTCTGACAATCTTCAAAATTTAAACAAAAATTAAGTTGCACCAAAATCGGTCGGGTTTAGACTCAGATGTGTGGAAATAAATATATAATCACGTGTACAAAATAAAAACTCGATCAAAGATGATGAAATTTTTGCAAAAAAAATTCATATGACCCATGGTTATGAGTAGCGTACTCATACAACATTTCTTTTGCCAACCTTAAAAATTTGAACAAAAATTAAGTTGCTCCAAAATCGGTCGGGTTTAGACTCAAATGTGTGGAAATACATATATAATCACGTGTACAAAATAAAAACTCGATCAAAGATGATGAAATTTTTGCAAAAAAAATTCATATGACCCATGGTTCTGAGTAGCGTACTCATACAACATTTCTTTTGCCAACCTTAAAAATTTGAACAAAAATTAAGTTGCTCCAAAATCGGTCGGGTTTAGACTCAAATGTGTGTAAATACATATACAATCACGTGTACAAAATAAAAACTCGATTAAAGATGATGAAATTTGTGCAAAAAAATCCATATGACCCATTGTTATGAGTAGCGTACTCATACAACATTGCTTTTGACAATCTTCAAAATTTGAACAAAAATTAAGTTGCACCAAAATCGGTCGGGTTTAGACTCAAATGTGTGGAAATACATACATAATCACGTGTACAAAATAACAACTCGATCAAAGATGATGAAATTTTTGCAAAAAAAATTCATATGACCCATTGTTATGAGAAGCGTACTCATACAGCATTGCTTTTGACAATCTTCAAAATTTGAACAAAAATTAAGTTGCTCCAAAATCGGTCGGGTTGAGACTGAAATGTGTGGAAATACATATATAACCACGTGTACAAAATAAAAATTCCGATTAAAGATGATGAAATTTTTGCAAAAAAAATTCATATGACCCATGGTTATGAGTAGCGTACTCATACAACATTGCTTTTGACTATCTTCAAAATTTGAACAAAAATTATGTTGCTCCAAAATCGGTCGGGTTTAGACTCAAATGTGTGGAAATACATATATAATCACGTGTACAAAATAAGAACTCGATTAAATATGATGAAATGTTTGCAAAAAAAATGCATGAGTACTACTCATACAACATTGCTTTTGACAATCTTAAACATTTTAACAAAAATTAAGTTGCTCCAAAATCGGTCGGGTTTAGACTCAAATGTGTGGAAATACATACATAATCACGTGTACAAAATAACAACTCGATTAAAGATGATGAAATTTTTGCAAATAAAATTCATATGACCCATTGTTATGAGAAGCGTACTCATACAGCATTGCTTTTGACAATCTTCAAAATTTGAACAAAAATTAAGTTGCTCCAAAATCGGTCGGGTTTAGACTCAAATGTGTGGAAATAAATATATAATCACGTGTACAAAATAAAAACTCGATCAAAGATGATGACATTTTTGCAAAAAAATTCATATGACCCATTGTTATGAGTAGCGTACTCATACAACATTGCTTTTGACAATCTTAAACATTTTAACAAAAATTAAGTTGCTCCAAGATCGGTCGGGTTTAGATTCAAATGGGTGGAAATACATATATAATCACGTGTTTAAAATAAGAACTCGATTAAAGATGATGAAATGTTTGCAAAAAAAATTCATATGACCCATGGTAATGAGTAGCGTACTCATACCACATTTCTTTTGCCAACCTTAAAAATGTGAACAAAAATTAAGTTGCTCCAAAATCGGTTGGGTTTAGACTCAAATGTGTGGAAATACATATATAATCACGTGTACAAAATAAGAACTCGATTAAAGATGATGAAATGTTTGCAAAAAAAATTGATATGACCCATGGTTATGAGTAGCGTACTCATACAACATTTCTTTCGCCAACCTTAAAAATTTGAACAAAAATTGAGTTGCTCCAAAATCGGTCGGGTTTAGACTCAAATGTGTGGAAATACATATATAACCACGTGTACAAAATAAAAACTAGATCAAAGATGATGAAATTTTTGCAAAAAAAATGCATATGACCCATTGTTATGAGTAGCGTACTCATACAACATTGCTTTTGACAATTTTCAAAATTGGAACAAAAATTAGGTTGCTCCAAAATCGGTCGGGTGTAGACTCAAATGTGTGGAAAGACATATATAATCACGTGTACAAAATAAAAACTCGATTAAAGATGATGAAATTTTTGCAAAAAAAATTCATATGACCCATGGTTATGAGTAGCGTACTTATACAAAATTGCTTTTGACAATCTTCAAAATTTGAACAAAAATTAAGTTGCTCCAAAATCGGTCAGGTTTAGACTCAAATGTGTGGAAATACATATACAATCACGTGTACAAAATAAAAACTCGATTAAAGATGATGAAATTTGTGCAAAAAAATCCATATGACCCATTGTCATGAGTAGCGTACTCATACAACATTGCTTTTGACAATCTTCAAAATTTGAACAAAAATTAAGTTGCACCAAAATCGGTCGGGTTTAGACTGAAATGTGTTGAAATAAATATATAATCACGTGTACAAAATAAAAACTCGATCAAAGATGAAAAAATTTTTGCAAAAAAATCCATATGACCTATTCTTATGAGTAGCGTACTCATACAACATTGCTTCTGACAATCTTCAAAATTTAAACAAAAATTAAGTTGCACCAAAATCGGTCGGGTTTAGACTCAGATGTGTGGAAATAAATATATAATCACGTGTACAAAATAAAAACTCGATCAAAGATGATGAAATTTTTGCAAAAAAAATTCATATGACCCATGGTTATGAGTAGCGTACTCATACAACATTTCTTTTGCCAACCTTAAAAATTTGAACAAAAATTAAGTTGCTCCAAAATCGGTCGGGTTTAGACTCAAATGTGTGGAAATACATATATAATCACGTGTACAAAATAAAAACTCGATCAAAGATGATGAAATTTTTGCAAAAAAAATTCATATGACCCATGGTTCTGAGTAGCGTACTCATACAACATTTCTTTTGCCAACCTTAAAAATTTGAACAAAAATTAAGTTGCTCCAAAATCGGTCGGGTTTAGACTCAAATGTGTGTAAATACATATACAATCACGTGTACAAAATAAAAACTCGATTAAAGATGATGAAATTTGTGCAAAAAAATCCATATGACCCATTGTTATGAGTAGCGTACTCATACAACATTGCTTTTGACAATCTTCAAAATTTGAACAAAAATTAAGTTGCACCAAAATCGGTCGGGTTTAGACTCAAATGTGTGGAAATACATACATAATCACGTGTACAAAATAACAACTCGATCAAAGATGATGAAATTTTTGCAAAAAAAATGCATATGACCCATTGTTATGAGAAGCGTACTCATACAGCATTGCTTTTGACAATCTTCAAAATTTGAACAAAAATTAAGTTGCTCCAAAATCGGTCGGGTTGAGACTGAAATGTGTGGAAATACATATATAACCACGTGTACAAAATAAAAATTCCGATTAAAGATGATGAAATTTTTGCAAAAAAAATTCATATGACCCATGGTTATGAGTAGCGTACTCATACAACATTGCTTTTGACTATCTTCAAAATTTGAACAAAAATTAAGTTGCTCCAAAATCGGTCGGGTTTAGACTCAAATGTGTGGAAATACATATATATCACGTGTACAAAATAAAAACTCGATTAAAGATGATGAAATTTTTGCAAAAAAAATTCATATGACCCATGGTTATGAGTAGCATAGTCATACAACATTGCTTTTGACAATCTTCAAAATTTGAACAAAAATTAAGTTGCTCCAAAATCGGTCGGGTTTAGACTCAAATGTGTGGAAATAAATATATAATCACGTGTACAAAATAAAAACTTGATCAAAGATAATGAAATTTTTGCAAAAAAAATTCATATGACCCATTGTTATGAGTAGCGTACTCATACAACATTGCTTTTGACAATCTTAAACATTTTAACAAAAATTAAGTTGCTCCAAAATCGGTCGGGTTTAGACTCAAATGTGTGGAAATACATATATAATCACGTGTACAAAATAAGAACTCGATTAAAGATGATGAAATGTTTGCAAAAAAAATGCATGAGTACTACTCATACAGCATTGCTTTTGACAATCTTCAAAATTTGAACAAAAATTATGTTGCTCCAAAATCGGTCGGGTTTAGACTCAAATGTGTGGAAATACATACATAATCACGTGTACAAAATAACAACTCGATCAAAGATGATGAAATTTTTGCAAAAAAAATTCATATGACCCATTGTTATGAGAAGCGTACTCATACAGCATTGCTTTTGACAATCTTCAAAATTTGAACAAAAATTAAGTTGCTCCAAAATCGGTCGGGTTTAGACTCAAATGTGTGGAAATAAATATATAATCACGTGTACAAAATAAAAACTTGATCAAAGATAATGAAATTTTTGCAAAAAAAATTCATATGACCCATGGTTATGAGTAGCATAGTCATACAACATTGCTTTTGACAATCTTCAAAATTTGAACAAAAATTAAGTTGCTCCAAAATCGGTCGGGTTTAGACTCAAATGTGTGGAAATAAATATATAATCACGTGTACAAAATAAAAACTCGATCAAAGATGATGACATTTTTGCAAAAAAATTCATATGACCCATTGTTATGAGTAGCGTACTCATACAACATTGCTTTTGACAATCTTAAACATTTTAACAAAAATTAAGTTGCTCCAAGATCGGTCGGGTTTAGATTCAAATGGGTGGAAATACATATATAATCACGTGTTTAAAATAAGAACTCGATTAAAGATGATGAAATGTTTGCAAAAAAAATTCATATGACCCATGGTTATGAGTAGCGTACTCATACCACATTTCTTTTGCCAACCTTAAAAATGTGAACAAAAATTAAGTTGCTCCAAAATCGGTTGGGTTTAGACTCAAATGTGTGGAAATACATATATAATCACGTGTACAAAATAAGAACTCGATTAAAGATGATGAAATGTTTGCAAAAAAAATTGATATGACCCATGGTTATGAGTAGCGTACTCATACAACATTTCTTTCGCCAACCTTAAAAATTTGAACAAAAATTAAGTTGCTCCAAAATCGGTCGGGTTTAGACTCAAATGTGTGGAAATACATATATAACCACGTGTACAAAATAAAAACTAGATCAAAGATGATGAAATTTTTGCAAAAAAAATGCATATGACCCATTGTTATGAGTAGCGTACTCATACAACATTGCTTTTGACAATTTTCAAAATTGGAACAAAAATTAGGTTGCTCCAAAATCGGTCGGGTGTAGACTCAAATGTGTGGAAAGACATATATAATCACGTGTACAAAATAAAAACTCGATTAAAGATGATGAAATTTTTGCAAAAAAAATTCATATGACCCATGGTTATGAGTAGCGTACTTATACAAAATTGCTTTTGACAATCTTCAAAATTTGAACAAAAATTAAGTTGCTCCAAAATCGGTCAGGTTTAGACTCAAATGTGTGGAAATACATATACAATCACGTGTACAAAATAAAAACTCGATTAAAGATGATGAAATTTGTGCAAAAAAATCCATATGACCCATTGTTATGAGTAGCGTACTCATACAACATTGCTTTTGACAATCTTCAAAATTTGAACAAAAATTAAGTTGCACCAAAATCGGTCGGGTTTAGACTGAAATGTGTTGAAATAAATATATAATCACGTGTACAAAATAAAAACTCGATCAAAGATGAAAAAATTTTTGCAAAAAAATCCATATGACCTATTGTTATGAGTAGCGTACTCATACAACATTGCTTCTGACAATCTTCAAAATTTAAACAAAAATTAAGTTGCACCAAAATCGGTCGGGTTTAGACTCAGATGTGTGGAAATAAATATATAATCACGTGTACAAAATAAAAACTCGATCAAAGATGATGAAATTTTTGCAAAAAAAATTCATATGACCCATGGTTATGAGTAGCGTACTCATACAACATTTCTTTTGCCAACCTTAAAAATTTGAACAAAAATTAAGTTGCTCCAAAATCGGTCGGGTTTAGACTCAAATGTGTGGAAATACATATATAATCACGTGTACAAAATAAAAACTCGATCAAAGATGATGAAATTTTTGCAAAAAAAATTCATATGACCCATGGTTCTGAGTAGCGTACTCATACAACATTTCTTTTGCCAACCTTAAAAATTTGAACAAAAATTAAGTTGCTCCAAAATCGGTCGGGTTTAGACTCAAATGTGTGTAAATACATATACAATCACGTGTACAAAATAAAAACTCGATTAAAGATGATGAAATTTGTGCAAAAAAATCCATATGACCCATTGTTATGAGTAGCGTACTCATACAACATTGCTTTTGACAATCTTCAAAATTTGAACAAAAATTAAGTTGCACCAAAATCGGTCGGGTTTAGACTCAAATGTGTGGAAATACATACATAATCACGTGTACAAAATAACAACTCGATCAAAGATGATGAAATTTTTGCAAAAAAAATTCATATGACCCATTGTTATGAGAAGCGTACTCATACAGCATTGCTTTTGACAATCTTCAAAATTTGAACAAAAATTAAGTTGCTCCAAAATCGGTCGGGTTGAGACTGAAATGTGTGGAAATACATATATAACCACGTGTACAAAATAAAAATTCCGATTAAAGATGATGAAATTTTTGCAAAAAAAATTCATATGACCCATGGTTATGAGTAGCGTACTCATACAACATTGCTTTTGACTATCTTCAAAATTTGAACAAAAATTATGTTGCTCCAAAATCGGTCGGGTTTAGACTCAAATGTGTGGAAATACATATATAATCACGTGTACAAAATAAGAACTCGATTAAATATGATGAAATGTTTGCAAAAAAAATGCATGAGTACTACTCATACAACATTGCTTTTGACAATCTTAAACATTTTAACAAAAATTAAGTTGCTCCAAAATCGGTCGGGTTTAGACTCAAATGTGTGGAAATACATACATAATCACGTGTACAAAATAACAACTCGATTAAAGATGATGAAATTTTTGCAAATAAAATTCATATGACCCATTGTTATGAGAAGCGTACTCATACAGCATTGCTTTTGACAATCTTCAAAATTTGAACAAAAATTAAGTTGCTCCAAAATCGGTCGGGTTTAGACTCAAATGTGTGGAAATAAATATATAATCACGTGTACAAAATAAAAACTCGATCAAAGATGATGACATTTTTGCAAAAAAATTCATATGACCCATTGTTATGAGTAGCGTACTCATACAACATTGCTTTTGACAATCTTAAACATTTTAACAAAAATTAAGTTGCTCCAAGATCGGTCGGGTTTAGATTCAAATGGGTGGAAATACATATATAATCACGTGTTTAAAATAAGAACTCGATTAAAGATGATGAAATGTTTGCAAAAAAAATTCATATGACCCATGGTAATGAGTAGCGTACTCATACCACATTTCTTTTGCCAACCTTAAAAATGTGAACAAAAATTAAGTTGCTCCAAAATCGGTTGGGTTTAGACTCAAATGTGTGGAAATACATATATAATCACGTGTACAAAATAAGAACTCGATTAAAGATGATGAAATGTTTGCAAAAAAAATTGATATGACCCATGGTTATGAGTAGCGTACTCATACAACATTTCTTTCGCCAACCTTAAAAATTTGAACAAAAATTGAGTTGCTCCAAAATCGGTCGGGTTTAGACTCAAATGTGTGGAAATACATATATAACCACGTGTACAAAATAAAAACTAGATCAAAGATGATGAAATTTTTGCAAAAAAAATGCATATGACCCATTGTTATGAGTAGCGTACTCATACAACATTGCTTTTGACAATTTTCAAAATTGGAACAAAAATTAGGTTGCTCCAAAATCGGTCGGGTGTAGACTCAAATGTGTGGAAAGACATATATAATCACGTGTACAAAATAAAAACTCGATTAAAGATGATGAAATTTTTGCAAAAAAAATTCATATGACCCATGGTTATGAGTAGCGTACTTATACAAAATTGCTTTTGACAATCTTCAAAATTTGAACAAAAATTAAGTTGCTCCAAAATCGGTCAGGTTTAGACTCAAATGTGTGGAAATACATATACAATCACGTGTACAAAATAAAAACTCGATTAAAGATGATGAAATTTGTGCAAAAAAATCCATATGACCCATTGTCATGAGTAGCGTACTCATACAACATTGCTTTTGACAATCTTCAAAATTTGAACAAAAATTAAGTTGCACCAAAATCGGTCGGGTTTAGACTGAAATGTGTTGAAATAAATATATAATCACGTGTACAAAATAAAAACTCGATCAAAGATGAAAAAATTTTTGCAAAAAAATCCATATGACCTATTCTTATGAGTAGCGTACTCATACAACATTGCTTCTGACAATCTTCAAAATTTAAACAAAAATTAAGTTGCACCAAAATCGGTCGGGTTTAGACTCAGATGTGTGGAAATAAATATATAATCACGTGTACAAAATAAAAACTCGATCAAAGATGATGAAATTTTTGCAAAAAAAATTCATATGACCCATGGTTATGAGTAGCGTACTCATACAACATTTCTTTTGCCAACCTTAAAAATTTGAACAAAAATTAAGTTGCTCCAAAATCGGTCGGGTTTAGACTCAAATGTGTGGAAATACATATATAATCACGTGTACAAAATAAAAACTCGATCAAAGATGATGAAATTTTTGCAAAAAAAATTCATATGACCCATGGTTCTGAGTAGCGTACTCATACAACATTTCTTTTGCCAACCTTAAAAATTTGAACAAAAATTAAGTTGCTCCAAAATCGGTCGGGTTTAGACTCAAATGTGTGTAAATACATATACAATCACGTGTACAAAATAAAAACTCGATTAAAGATGATGAAATTTGTGCAAAAAAATCCATATGACCCATTGTTATGAGTAGCGTACTCATACAACATTGCTTTTGACAACTCGATCAAAGATGATGAAATTTTTGCAAAAAAAATGCATATGACCCATTGTTATGAGAAGCGTACTCATACAGCATTGCTTTTGACAATCTTCAAAATTTGAACAAAAATTAAGTTGCTCCAAAATCGGTCGGGTTGAGACTGAAATGTGTGGAAATACATATATAACCACGTGTACAAAATAAAAATTCCGATTAAAGATGATGAAATTTTTGCAAAAAAAATTCATATGACCCATGGTTATGAGTAGCGTACTCATACAACATTGCTTTTGACTATCTTCAAAATTTGAACAAAAATTAAGTTGCTCCAAAATCGGTCGGGTTTAGACTCAAATGTGTGGAAATACATATATATCACGTGTACAAAATAAAAACTCGATTAAAGATGATGAAATTTTTGCAAAAAAAATTCATATGACCCATGGTTATGAGTAGCATAGTCATACAACATTGCTTTTGACAATCTTCAAAATTTGAACAAAAATTAAGTTGCTCCAAAATCGGTCGGGTTTAGACTCAAATGTGTGGAAATAAATATATAATCACGTGTACAAAATAAAAACTTGATCAAAGATAATGAAATTTTTGCAAAAAAAATTCATATGACCCATTGTTATGAGTAGCGTACTCATACAACATTGCTTTTGACAATCTTAAACATTTTAACAAAAATTAAGTTGCTCCAAAATCGGTCGGGTTTAGACTCAAATGTGTGGAAATACATATATAATCACGTGTACAAAATAAGAACTCGATTAAAGATGATGAAATGTTTGCAAAAAAAATGCATGAGTACTACTCATACAGCATTGCTTTTGACAATCTTCAAAATTTGAACAAAAATTAAGTTGCTCCAAAATCGGTCGGGTTTAGACTCAAATGTGTGGAAATAAATATATAATCACGTGTACAAAATAAAAACTCGATCAAAGATGATGAAATTTTTGCAAACAAAATTCATATGACCCATTGTTATGAGTAGCGTACTCATACAACATTGCTTTTGACAATCTTAAACATTTTAACAAAAATTAAGTTGCTCCAAGATCGGTCGGGTTTAGATTCAAATGTGTGGAAATACATATATAATCACGTGTACAAAATAAGAACTCGATTAAAGATGATGAAATGTTTGCAAAAAAAATTCATATGACCCATGGTTATGAGTAGCGTACTCATACCACATTTCTTTTGCCAACCTTAAAAATTTGAACAAAAATTAAGTTGCTCCAAAATCGGTCGGGTTTAGACTCAAATATGTGGAAATACATATATAATCACGTGTACAAAATAAAAACTCGATCAAAGTTGACGAAATTTTTGCAAACAAAATTCATATGACCCATTGTTATGAGTAGCGTACTCATACAACATTGCTTTTGACAATCTTAAACATTTTAACAAAAATTAAGTTGCTCCAAAATCGGTTGGGTTTAGACTCAAATGTGTGGAAATAGATATATAATCACGTGTACAAAATAAGAACTCGATTAAAGATGATGAAATGTTTGCAAAAAAAATTGATATGACCCATGGTTATGAGTAGCGTACTCATACAACATTTCTTTCGCCAACCTTTAAAATTTGAACAAAAATTAAGTTGCTCCAAAATCGGTCGGGTTTAGACTCAAATGTGTGGAAATACATATATAACCACGTGTACAAAATAAAAACTAGATCAAAGATGATGAAATTTTTGCAAAAAAAATGCATATGACCCATTGTTATGAGTAGCGTACTCATACAACATTGCTTTTGACAATCTTAAACATTTTAACAAAAATTAAGTTGCTCTAAAATCAGCCGGGTTTAGACTCAAATGTTGGGAAATACATATATAATCACGTGTACAAAATAAAAACTCGATTAAAGATGTTGAAATTTTTGCAAAAATAATTCATATGACCCATGGTTATGAGTAGCGTACTCATACAACATTGCTTTTGACAATCTTAAACATTTTAACAAAAATTAAGTTGCTCCAAAATCGGCCGGGTTTAGACTCAAATGTGTGGAAATACATACATAATCACGTGTACAAAATAACAAGTCGATTAAAGATGATGAAATTTTTGCAAAAAAAATTCATATGACCCATTGTTATGAGAAGCGTACTCATACAACATTGCTTTTGACAATCTTCACAATTTGAACCAAAATTAAGTTGCTCCAAAATCGGTCGGGTTTAGACTCAAATGTGTGGAAATACATATATAATCACGTGTACAAAATAAAAACTCGATTAAAGATGATGAAATTTTTGCAAAAAAAATTCATATGACCCATGGTTATAAGTAGCGTAGTCATATAACATTGCTTTTGACAATCTTCAAAATTTGAACAAAAATTAAGTTGCCCCAAAATCGGTCGGGTTTAGACTCAAATGTGTGGAAATAAATATATAATCACGTGTACAAAATAAAAACTCGATCAAAGATAATGAAATTTTTGCAAAAAAAATTCATATGACCCATTGTTATGAGTAGCGTACTCATACAACATTGCTTTTGACAATCTTAAACATTTTAACAAAAATTAAGTTGCTCCAAAATCGGTCGGGTTTAGACTCAAATGTGTGGAAATACATATATAATCACGTGTACAAAAAAAGAGCTCGATTAAAGATGATGAAATGTTTGCAAAAAAAATTCATATGACCCATGGTTATGAGTAGCGTACTCATACAACATTTCTTTTGCCAACCTTAAAAATTTGAACAAAAATTAAGTTGCTCCAAAATCGGTTGGGTTTAGACTCAAATGTGTGGAAATACATATATAACCACGTGTACAAAATAAAAACTAGATCAAAGATGATGAAATTTTTACAAAAAAAATGCATATGACCCATTGTTATGAGTAGCGTACTCATACAACATTGCTTTTGACAATCTTCAAAATTTGAACAAAAATTAAGTTGCTCCAAAATCGGTCGGGCTAAGACTCAAATGTGTGGAAATACATATATAACCACGTGTACAAAATAAAAACTAGATCAAAGATGATGAAATTTTTACAAAAAAAATGCATATGACCCATTGTTATGAGTAGCGTACTCATACAACATTGCTTTTGACAATCTTCAAAATTTGAACAAAAATTAAGTTGCTCCAAAATCGGTCGGGTTTAGACTCAAATGTGTGGAAATACATACATAATCACGTGTACAAAATAACAACTCGATTAAAGATGATGAAATTTTTGCAAAAAAAATCCATATGACCCATTGTTATGAGTAGCTTACTCATACAACATTGCTTTTGACAATCTTCAAAATTTGAACAAAAATTAAGTTGCTCCAAAATCGGTCGGGTTTAGACTCAAATGTGTGGAAATAAATATATAATCACGTGTACAAAATAAAAACTCGATCAAAGATGATGAAATTTTTGCAAAAAAAATTCATATGACCCATTGTTATGAGTAGCGTACTTATACAACATTGCTTTTGACAGTCTTAAACATTTTAACAAAAATTAAGTTGCTCCAAGATCGGTCGGGTTTAGATTCAAATGTGTGGAAATACATATATAACCACGTGTACAAAATAAGAACTCGATTAAAGATGATGAAATGTTTGCAAAAAAAATTGATATGACCCAGGGTTATGAGTAGCGTACTCATACAACATTTCTTTCGCCAACCTTAAAAATTTGAACAAAAATTGAGTTGCTCCAAAATCGGTCGGGCTTAGACCCAAATGTGTGGAAATACATATATAACCACGTGTACAAAATAAAAACTAGATCAAAGATGATGAAATTTTTGCAAAAAAATGCATATGACCCATTGTTATGAGTAGCGTACTCATACAACATTGCTTTTGACAATCTTAAACATTTTAACAAAAATTAAGTTGCTCCAAAATCGGCCGGGTTTAGACTCAAATGTGTGGAAATACATATATAATCACGTGTACCAAATAAAAACTCGATTAAAAATGTTGAAATTTTTGCAAAAATAATTCATATGACCCATGGTTATGAGTAGCGTACTCATACAACATTGCTTTTGACAATCTTCAAAATTGGAACAAAAATTAAGTTGCTCCAAAATCGGTCGGGTTTAGACTCAAATGTGTGGAAAGAAATATATAATCACGTGTACAAAATAAAAACTCGATTAAAGATGATGAAATTTTTGCAAAAAAAATTCATATGACCCATGGTTATGAGTAGCGTGCACATACAACATTGCTTTTGACAATCTTCAAAATTGGAACAAAAATTAAGTTGCTCCAAAATCGGTCGGGCTTAGACTCAAATGTGTGGAAATACATATATAACAACGTGTACAAAATAAAAACTAGATCAAAGATGATGAAATTTTTACAAAAAAAATGCATATGACCCATTGTTATGAGTAGCGTACTCATACAACATTGCTTTTGACAATCTTCAAAATTTGAACAAAAATTAAGTTGCTCCAAAATCGGTCGGGCTAAGACTCAAATGTGTGGAAATACATATATAACCACGTGTACAAAATAAAAACTAGATCAAAGATGATGAAACTTTTACAAAAAAAATGCATATGACCCATTGTTATGAGTAGCGTACTCATACAACATTGCTTTTGACAATCTTCAAAATTTGAACAAAAATTAAGTTGCTCCAAAATCGGTCGGGTTTAGACTCAAATGTGTGGAAATACATACATAATCACGTGTACAAAATAACAACTCGATTAAATATGATGAAATTTTTGCAAAAAAAATCCATATGACCCATTGTTATGAGTAGCTTACTCATACAACATTGCTTTTGACAATCTTCAAAATTTGAACAAAAATTAAGTTGCTCCAAAATCGGTCGGGTTTAGACTCAAATGTGTGGAAATAAATATATAATCACGTGTACAAAATAAAAACTCGATCAAAGATGATGAAATTTTTGCAAAAAAAATTCATATGACCCATTGTTATGAGTAGCGTACTTATACAACATTGCTTTTGACAGTCTTAAACATTTTAACAAAAATTAAGTTGCTCCAAGATCGGTCGGGTTTAGATTCAAATGTGTGGAAATACATATATAATCACGTGTACAAAATAAGAAATCGATTAAAGATGATGAAATATTTGCAAAAAAAATTCATATGGCCCATGGTTATGAGTAGCGTACTCATACAACATTGCTTTTGACAATCTTCAAAATTGGAACAAAAATTAAGTTGCTCCAAAATCGGTTGGGTTTAGACTCAAATGTGTGGAAAGAAATATATAATCACGTGTACAAAATAAGAACTCGATTAAAGATGATGAAATGTTTGCAAAAAAAATTGATATGACCCATGGTTATGAGTAGCGTACTCATACAACATTTCTTTCGCCAACCTTAAAAATTTGAACAAAAATTGAGTTGCTCCAAAATCGGTCGGGCTTAGACTCAAATGTGTGGAAATACATATATAACCACGTGTACAAAATAAAAACTAGATCAAAGATGATGAAATTTTTGCAAAAAAATGCATATGACCCATTGTTATGAGTAGCGTACTCATACAACATTGCTTTTGACAATCTTAAACATTTTAACAAAAATTAAGTTGCTCCAAAATCGGCCGAGTTTAGAGTCAAATGTGTGGAAATACATATATAATCACGTGTACCAAATAAAAACTCGATTAAAGATGTTGAAATTTTTGCAAAAATAATTCATATGACCCATGGTTATGAGTAGCGTACTCATACAACATTGCTTTTGACAATCTTCAAAATTGGAACAAAAATTAAGTTGCTCCAAAATCGGTCGGGTTTAGACTCAAATGTGTGGAAAGAAATATATAATCACGTGTACAAAATAAAAACTCGATTAAAGATGATGAAATTTTTGCAAAAAAAATTCATATGACCCATGGTTATGAGTAGCGTGCACATACAACATTGCTTTTGACAATCTTCAAAATTGGAACAAAAATTAAGTTGCTCCAAAATCGGTCGGGCTTAAACTCAAATGTGTGGAAATACATATATAACCACGTGTACAAAATAAAAACTAGATCAAAGATGATGAAATTTTTGCAAAAAAAATGCATATGACCCATTGTTATGAGTAGCGTACTCATACAACATTGCTTTTGACAATCTTAAACATTTTAACAAAAATTAAGTTGCTCCAAAATCGGCCGGGTTTAGACTCAAATGTGTGGAAATACATATATAATCACGTGTACAAAATAAAAACTCGATCGAAGATGATGAAATTTTTGCAAAAATAATTCATATGACCCATGGTTATGAGTAGCGTACTCATACAACATTGCTTTTGACAATTTTCAAAATTGGAACAAAAATTAGGTTGCTCCAAAATCGGTCGGGTGTAGACTCAAATGTGTGGAAAGACATATATAATCACGTGTACAAAATAAAATCTCGATTAAAGATGATGAAATTTTTGCAAAAAAAATTCATATGACCCATGGTTATGAGTAGCGTACTTATACAGAATTGCTTTTGACAATCTTCAAAATTTGAACAAAAATTAAGTTGCTCCAAAATCGGTCGGGTTTAGACTCAAATGTGTGGAAATACATATACAATCACGTGTACAAAATAAAAACTCGATTAAAGATGATGCAATTTGTGCAAAAAAATCCATATGACCCATTGTTATGGGTAGCGTTCTCATACAATATTGCTTTTGACAATCTTCAAAATTGGAACAAAAATTAAGTTGCTCCAATATCGGTCGGGTTTAGACTCAAATGTGTGGAAAGACATATATAATCACGTGTACAAAATAAAAACTCGATTAAAGATGATGAAATTTTTGCAAAAAAAATTCATATGACCCATGGTTATGAGTAGCGTGCACATACAACATTGCTTTTGACAATCTTCAAAATTTGAACAAAAATTAAGTTGCTCCAAAATCGGTCGGGGTTAGACTCAAATGTGTGGAAATACATATACAATCACGTGTACAAAATAAAAACTCGATTAAAGATGATGAAATTTTTGCAAAAAAAATTCATATGACCCATTGTTATGAGAAGCGTACTCATACAGCATTGCTTTTGACAATCTTCAAAATTTGAACAAAAATTAAGTTGCTCCAAAATCGGTCGGGTTGAGACTGAAATGTGAGGAAATACATATATAATCACGTGTACAAAATAAAAACTCGATTAAAGATGATGAAATTTTTGCAAAAAAAATCCATATGACCCATTGTTATGAGTAGCGTACTCATACAACATTGCTTTTGACAATCTTCAAAATTTGAACAAAAATTAAGTTGCACCAAAATCGGTCGGGTTTAGACTCAAATGTGTTGAAATAAATATACAATCACGTGTACAGAATAAAAACTCGATCAAAGATGATAAAATTTTTGCAAAAAAATTCATCTGACCCATTGTTATGAGTATCGTACTCATACATAATTGCTTTTGACAACCTTAAAAATTTTAACAAAAATTAAGTTGCCCCAAAATCGGTCGGGTTTAGACTCAAATGTGTGGAAATACATATGTATATAATCACTTGTACAAAATAAAAACTCGATTAAAGATGATGAAATTTTTGCAAAAAAAATCCATATGACCCATTGTTATGAGTAGCGTACTCATACAACATTGCTTCTGACAATCTTCAAAATTTGAACAAAAATTAAGTTGCACCAAAATCGGTCGGGTTTAGACTCAAATGTGTGGAAATAAATATATAATCACGTGTACAAAATAAAAACTCGATCAAAGATGATGAAATTTTTGCAAAAAAATTCATATGACCCATGGTTATGAGTAGCGTACTCATACAACATTTCTTTTGCCAACCTTAAAAATTTGAACAAAAATTAAGTTGCTCCAAAATCGGTCGGGTTTAGACTCAAATGTGTGGAAATACATATATAATCACGTGTACAAAATAAAAACTCGATTAAAGATGTTGAAATTTTTGCAAAAATAATTCATATGACCCATGGTTATGAGTAGCGTACTCATACAACATTGCTTTTGACAGTTTTCAAAATTGGAACAAAAATTAGGTTGCTCCAAAATCGGTCGGGTGTAGACTCAAATGTGTGGAAAGACATATATAATCACGTGTACAAAATAAAAACTCGATTAAAGATGATGAAATTTTTGCAAAAAAAATTCATATGACCCATGGTTATGAGTAGCGTACTTATACAAAATTGCTTTTGACAAGCTTCAAAATTTGAACAAAAATTAAGTTGCTCCAAAATCGGTCGGGTTTAGACTCAAATGTGTGGAAATACATATACAATCACGTGTACAAAATAAAAACTCGATTAAAGATGATGAAATTTGTGCAAAAAAATCCATATGACCCATTGTTATGAGTAGCGTACTCATACAACATTGCTTTTGACAATCTTCAAAATTGGAACAAAAATTAAGTTGCACCAAAATCGGTCGGGTTTAGACTCAAATGTGTTGAAATAAATATATAATCACGTGTACAAAATAAAAACTCGATCAAAGATGATAAAATTTTTGCAAAAAAATCCATATGACCCATTGTTATGAGTAGCGTACTCATACAACATTGCTTCTGACAATCTTCAAAATTTGAACAAAAATTAAGTTGCTCCAAAATCGGTCGGGTTTAGACTCAAATGTGTGGAAATAAATATATAATCACGTGTACAAAATAAAAACTCGATCAAAGATGATGAAATTTTTGCAAAAAAAATTCATATGACCCATGGTTATGAGTAGCGTACTCATACAACATTTCTTTTGCCAACCTTAAAAATTTGAACAAAAATTAAGTTGCTCCAAAATCGGTCGGGTTTAGACTCAAATGTGTGGAAATACATATATAATCACGTGTACAAAATAAAAACTCGATTAAAGATGATGAAATTTTTGCAAAAATAATTCATATGACCCATGGTTATGAGTAGCGTACTCATACAACATTGCTTTTGACAATTTTCAAAATTGGAACAAAAATTAGGTTGCTCCAAAATCGGTCGGGTGTAGACTCAAATGTGTGGAAAGACATATATAATCACGTGTACAAAATAAAAACTCGATTAAAGATGATGAAATTTTTGCAAAAAAAATTCATATGACCCATGGTTATGAGTAGCGTACTTATACAAAATTGCTTTTGACAATCTTCAAAATTTGAACAAAAATTAAGTTGCTCCAAAATCGGTCGGGTTTAGACTCAAATGTGTGGAAATACATATACAATCACGTGTACAAAATAAAAACTCGATTAAAGATGATGAAATTTGTGCAAAAAAATCCATATGACCCATTGTTATGAGTAGCGTTCTCATACAACATTGCTTTTGACAATCTTCAAAATTGGAACAAAAATTATGTTGCTCCACAATCGGTCGGGTTTAGACTCAAATGTGTGGAAAGACATATATAATCACGTGTACAAAATAAAAACTCGATTAAAGATGATGAAATTTTTGCAAAAAAAATTCATATGACCCATGGTTATGAGTAGCGTGCACATACAACATTGCTTTTGACAATCTTCAAAATTTGAACATAAATTAAGTTGCTCCAAAATCGGTCGGGGTTAGACTCAAATGTGTGGAAATACATATACAATCACGTGTACAAAATAAAAACTCGATTGAAGATGATGAAATTTTTGCAAAAAAATCCATATGACCCATTGTTATGAGTAGCGTACTCATACAACATTGCTTTTGACAATCTTCAAAATTTGAACAAAAATTAAGTTGCACCAAAATCGGTCGGGTTTAGACTCAAATGTGTTGAAATAAATATATAATCACGTGTACAGAATAAAAACTCGATCAAAGATGATAAAATTTTTGCAAAAAAATTCATCTGACCCATTGTTATGAGTATCGTACTCATACATAATTGCTTTTGACAACCTTAAAAATTTTAACAAAAATTAAGTTGCCCCAAAATCTGTCGGGTTTAGACTCAAATGTGTGGAAATACATATGTATATAATCACTTGTACAAAATAAAAACTCGATTAAAGATGATGAAATTTTTGCAAAAAAAATCCATATGACCCATTGTTATGAGTAGCGTACTCATACAACATTGCTTCTGACAATCTTCAAAATTTGAACAAAAATTAAGTTGCACCAAAATCGGTCGGGTTTAGACTCAAATGTGTGGAAATAAATATATAATCACGTGTACAAAATAAAAACTCGATCAAAGATGATGAAATTTTTGCAAAAAAAATTCATGTGACCCATGGTTATGAGTAGCGTACTCATACAACATTTCTTTTGCCAACCTTAAAAATTTGAACAAAAATTAAGTTGCTCCAAAATCGGTCGGGTTTAGACTCAAATGTGTGGAAATACATATATAATCACGTGTACAAAATAAAAACTCGATTAAAGATGTTGAAATTTTTGCAAAAATAATTCATATGACCCATGGTTATGAGTAGCGTACTCATACAACATTGCTTTTGACAATTTTCAAAATTGCAACAAAAATTAGGTTGCTCCAAAATCGGTCGGGTGTAGACTCAAATGTGTGGAAAGACATATATAATCACGTGTACAAAATAAAAACTCGATTTAAGATGATGAAATTTTTGCAAAAAAAATTCATATGACCCATGGTTATAAATAGCGTACTTATACAAAATTGCTTTTGACAATTTTCAAAATTTGAACAAAAATTAAGTTGCTCCAAAATCGGTCGGGTTTAGACTCAAATGTGTGGAAATACATATACAATCACATGTACAAAATAAAAACTCGATTAAAGATGATGAAATTTGTGCAAAAAAATCCATATGACCCATTGTTATGAGTAGCGTACTCATACAACATTGCTTTTGACAATCTTCAAAATTTGAACAAAAATTAAGTTGCACCAAAATCGGTCGGGTTTAGACTCAAATGTGTTGAAATAAATTTATAATCACGTGTACAAAATAAAAACTCGATCACAGATGATAAAATTTTTGCAAAAAAATCCATATGACCCATTGTTATGAGTAGCGTACTCATACAACATTGCTTCTGACAATCTTCAAAATTTGAACAAAAATTAAGTTGCACCAAAATCGGTCGGGTTTAGACTCAAATGTGTGGAAATAAATATATAATCACGTGTACAAAATAAAAACTCGATCAAAGATGATGAAATTTTTGCAAAAAAAATCCATATGACCCATGGTAATGAGTAGCGTACTCATTCAACATTTCTTTTGCCAACCTTAAAAATTTGAACAAAAATTAAGTTGCTCCAAAATCGGTCGGGTTTAGACTCAAATGTGTGGAAATACATATATAATCACGTGTACAAAATAAAAACTAGATCAAAGATGATGAAATATTGGCAAAAAAAATGCATATGACCCATTGTTATGAGTAGCGTACTCATACAACATTGCTTTTGACAATCTATAACATTTTAACAAAAATTAAGTTGCTCCAAAATCGGTCGGGTTTAGACTCAAATGTGTGGAAATACATACATAATCACGTGTACAAAATAACAAGTCGATTAAAGATGATGAAATTTTTGCAAAAAAAATTCTATGACCCATTGTTATGAGAAGCGTACTCATACAACATTGCTTTTGACAATCTTAAAAATTTGAACAAAAATTAAGTTGCTCCAAAATCGGTCGGGTTTAGACTCAAATGTGTGGAAATACATACATAATCACGTGTACAAAATAAAAACTCGATTAAAGATGATGAAATTTTTGCAAAAAAAATGCATATGACCCATGGTTATGAGTAGCGTACTCATACAACATTTCTTTTGCCAACCTTAAAAATTTGAACAAAAATTAAGTTGCTCCAAAATCGGTCGTCTTTAGACTCAAATGTGTGGAAATACATATATAACCACGTGTACAAAATAAAAACTAGATCAAAGATGATGAAATTTTTACAAAAAAAATGCATGTGACCCATTGTTATGAGTAGCATACTCATACAACAGTGCTTTTGACAATCTTCAAAATTTGAACAAAAATTAAATTGCTCCAAAATCGGTCGGGTTTAGACTCAAATGTGTGGAAATACATACATAATCACGTGTACAAAATAACAACTCGATTAAAGATGATGAAATTTTTGCAAAAAAAATCCATATGACCCATTGTTATGAGTAGCTTACTCATACAACATTGCTTTTGACAATCTTCAAAATTTGAACAAAAAGTAAGTTGCACCAAAATCGGTCGGGTTTAGACTCAAATGTGTGGAAATAAATATATAATCACGTGTACAAAATAAAAACTCGATCAAAGATGATGAAATTTTTGCAAAAAAAATCCATATGACCCATTGTTATGAGTAGCGTACTCATACAACATTGCTTTTGACAATCTTAAACATTTTAACAAAAATTAAGTTGCTCCAAAATCGGTCGGGTTTAGACTCAAATGTGTGGAAATACATACATAATCACGTGTACAAAATAACAAGTCGATTAAAGATGATGAAATTTTTGCAAAAAAAATTCATATGACCCATTGTTATGAGAAGCGTACTCATAAAACATTGCTTTTGACAATCTTCAAAATTTGAACAAAAATTAAGTTTCTCCAAAAGCGGTCGGGTTTAGACTCAAATGTGTGGAAATACATATATGTATAATCACGTGTACAAAATAAAAACTCGATTAAAGATGATGAAATGTTTGCAAAAAAAATTCATATGACCCATGGTTATGAGTAGCGTACTCATACAACATTTCTTTCGACAACCTTAAAAATTTGAACAAAAATTGAGTTGCTCCAAAATCGGTCGGGCTAAGACTCAAATGTGTGGAAATACATATATAACCACGTGTACAAAATAAAAACTAGATCAAAGATGATGAAATTTTTGCAAAAAAAATGCATATGACCCATTGTTATGAGTAGCGTACTCATACAACATTGCTTTTGACAATCTTAAACATTTTAACAAAAATGAAGTTGCTCCAAAATCGGTCGGGTTTAGACTCAAATGTGTGGAAATACATATATGTATAATCACGTGTACAAAATAAAAACTCGATTAAAGATGATGAAATTTTTGCAAAAAAATTCATATGACCCATTGTTATGAGTAGCGTACTCATACAACATTGCTTTTGACAATCTTCAAAATTTGAACAAAAATTAAGTTGCACCAAAATCGGTCGGGTTTAGACTCAAATGTGTTGAAATAAATATATAATCACGTGTACAAAATAAAAACTCGATCAAAGATGATAAAATTTTTGCAAAAAAAATCCATATGACCCATTGTTATGAGTAGCGTACTCATACAACATTGCTTCTGACAATCTTAAAAATTTTAACAAAAATTAAGTTGCCCCAAAATCGGTCGGGTTTAGACTCAAATGTGTGAAAATACATATATAATCACTTGTACAAAATAAAAACTCGATTAAAGATGATGAAATTTTTGCAAAAAAAATCCATATGACCCATTGTTATGAGTAGCGTACTCATACAACATTGCTTCTGACAATCTTCAAAATTTGAACAAAAATTAAGTTGCACCAAAATCGGTCGGGTTTAGACTCAAATGTGTGGAAATAAATATATAATCACGTGTACAAAATAAAAACTCGATCAAAGATGATGAAATTTTTGCAAAAAAAATTCATATGACCCATGGTTATGAGTAGCGTACTCATACAACATTTCTTTTGCCAACCTTAAAAATTTGAACAAAAATTAAGTTGCTCCAAAATCGGTCGGGTTTAGACTCAAATGTGTGGAAATACATATATAATCACGTGTACAAAATAAAAACTCGATTAAAGATGTTGAAATTTTTGCAAAAATAATTCATATGACCCATGGTTATGAGTAGCGTACTCATACAACATTGCTTTTGACAATTTTCAAAATTGGAACAAATATTAGGTTGCTCCAAAATCGGTCGGGTGTAGACTCAAATGTGTGGAAAGACATATATAATCACGTGTACAAAATAAAAACTCGATTAAAGATGATGAAATTTTTGCAAAAAAAATTCATATGACCCATGGTTATGAGTAGCGTACTTATACAAAATTGCTTTTGACAATCTTAAACATTTTAACAAAAATGAAGTTGCTCCAAAATCGGTCGGGTTTAGACTCAAATGTGTGGAAATACATATATGTATAATCACGTGTACAAAATAAAAACTCGATTAAAGATGATGAAATTTTTGCAAAAAAATTCATATGACCCATTGTTATGAGTAGCGTACTCATACAACATTGCTTTTGACAATCTTCAAAATTTGAACAAAAATTAAGTTGCACCAAAATCGGTCGGGTTTAGACTCAAATGTGTTGAAATAAATATATAATCACGTGTACAAAATAAAAACTCGATCAAAGATGATAAAATTTTTGCAAAAAAAATCCATATGACCCATTGTTATGAGTAGCGTACTCATACAACATTGCTTCTGACAATCTTAAAAATTTTAACAAAAATTAAGTTGCCCCAAAATCGGTCGGGTTTAGACTCAAATGTGTGGAAATACATATATAATCACTTGTACAAAATAAAAACTCGATTAAAGATGATGAAATTTTTGCAAAAAAAATCCATATGACCCATTGTTATGAGTAGCGTACTCATACAACATTGCTTCTGACAATCTTCAAAATTTGAACAAAAATTAAGTTGCACCAAAATCGGTCGGGTTTAGACTCAAATGTGTGGAAATAAATATATAATCACGTGTACAAAATAAAAACTCGATCAAAGATGATGAAATTTTTGCAAAAAAAATTCATATGACCCATGGTTATGAGTAGCGTACTCATACAACATTTCTTTTGCCAACCTTAAAAATTTGAACAAAAATTCAGTTGCTCCAAAATCGGTCGGGTTTAGACTCAAATGTGTGGAAATACATATATAATCACGTGTACAAAATAAAAACTCGATTAAAGATGTTGAAATTTTTGCAAAAATAATTCATATGACCCATGGTTATGAGTAGCGTACTCATACAACATTGCTTTTGACAATTTTCAAAATTGGAACAAATATTAGGTTGCTCCAAAATCGGTCGGGTGTAGACTCAAATGTGTGGAAAGACATATATAATCACGTGTACAAAATAAAAACTCGATTAAAGATGATGAAATTTTTGCAAAAAAAATTCATATGACCCATGGTTATGAGTAGCGTACTTATACAAAATTGCTTTTGACAATCTTAAAAATTTTAACAAAAATTAAGTTGCCCCAAAATCGGTCGGGTTTAGACTCAAATGTGTGGAAATACATATATAATCACTTGTACAAAATAAAAACTCGATTAAAGATGATGAAATTTTTGCAAAAAAAATCCATATGACCCATTGTTATGAGTAGCGTACTCATACAACATTGCTTCTGACAATCTTCAAAATTTGAACAAAAATTAAGTTGCACCAAAATCGGTCGGGTTTAGACTCAAATGTGTGGAAATAAATATATAATCACGTGTACAAAATAAAAACTCGATCAAAGATGATGAAATTTTTGCAAAAAAAATTCATATGACCCATGGTTATGAGTAGCGTACTCATACAACATTTCTTTTGCCAACCTTAAAAATTTGAACAAAAATTAAGTTGCTCCAAAATCGGTCGGGTTTAGACTCAAATGTGTGGAAATACATATATAATCACGTGTACAAAATAAGAACTCGATTAAAGATGATGAAATGTTTGCAAAAAAAATTCATATGACCCATTGTTATGAGTAGCGTACTCATACAACATTTCTTTTGCCAACCTTAAAAATTTGAACAAAAATTAACTTGCTCCAAAATCGGTCGGGTTTAGACTCAAATGTGTGGAAATACATATATAATCACGTGTACAAAATAAGAACTCGATTAAAGATGATGAAATGTTTGCAAAAAAAATTGATATGACCCATGTTTATGAGTAGCGTACTCATACAACATTTCTTTCGCCAACCTTAAAAATTTGAACAAAAATTGAGTTGCTCCAAAATCGGTCGGGCTTAGACTCAAATGTGTGGAAATACATATATAACCACGTGTACAAAATAAAAACTAGATCAAAGATGATGAAATTTTTGCAAAAAAAATGCATATGACCCATTGTTATGAGTAGCGTACTCATACAACATTGCTTTTGACAATCTTAAACATTTTAACAAAAATGGAGTTGCTCCAAAATCGGTCGGGTTTAGACTCAAATGTGTGGAAATACATATATGTATGTATAATCACGTGTACAAAATAAAAACTCGATTAAAGATGATGAAATTTTTGCAAAAAAATCCATATGACCCATTGTTATGAGTAGCGTACTCATACAACATTGCTTTTGACAATCTTCAAAATTTGAACAAAAATTAAGTTGCACCAAAATCGGTCGGGTTTAGACTCAAATGTGTTGAAATAAATATATAATCACGTGTACAAAATAAAAACTCGATCAAAGATGATAAAATTTTTGCAAAAAAAATCCATATGACCCATTGTTTTGAGTAGCGTACTCATACAACATTGCTTCTGACAATCTTAAAAATTTTAACAAAAATTAAGTTGCCCCAAAATCGGTCGGGTTTAGACTCAAATGTGTGGAAATACATATATAATCACTTGTACAAAATAAAAACTCGATTAAAGATGATGAAATTTTTGCAAAAAAAATCCATATGACCCATTGTTATGAGTAGCGTACTCATACAACATTGCTTCTGACAATCTTCAAAATTTGAACAAAAATTAAGTTGCACCAAAATCGGTCGGGTTTAGACTCAAATGTGTGGAAATAAATATATAATCACGTGTACAAAATAAAAACTCGATCAAAGATGATGAAATTTTTGCAAAAAAAATTCATATGACCCATGGTTATGAGTAGCGTACTCATACAACATTTCTTTTGCCAACCTTAAAAATTTGAACAAAAATTAAGTTGCTCCAAAATCGGTCGGGTTTAGACTCAAATGTGTGGAAATACATATATAATCACGTGTACAAAATAAAAACTCGATTAAAGATGTTGAAATTTTTGCAAAAATAATTCATATGACCCATGGTTATGAGTAGCGTACTCATACAACATTGCTTTTGACAATTTTCAAAATTGGAACAAATATTAGGGTGCTCCAAAATCGGTCGGGTGTAGACTCAAATGTGTGGAAAGACATATATAATCACGTGTACAAAATAAAAACTCGATTAAAGATGATGAAATTTTTGCAAAAAAAATTCATATGACCCATGGTTATGAGTAGCGTACTTATACAAAATTGCTTTTGACAATCTTCAAAATTTGAACAAAAATTAAGTTGCTCCAAAATCGGTCGGGTTTAGACTCAAATGTGTGGAAATACATATACAATCACGTGTACAAAATAAAAACTCGATTAAAGATGATGAAATTTGTGCAAAAAAACCCATATGACCCATTGTTATGAGTAGCGTACTCATACAACATTGCTTTTGACAATCTTCAAAATTTGAACAAAAATTAAGTTGCACCAAAATCGGTCGGGTTTAGACTCAAATGTGTTGAAATAAATATATAGTCACGTGTACAAAATAAAAACTCGATCAAAGATGATACAATTTTTGCAAAAAAATCCATATGACCCATTGTTATGAGTAGCGTACTCATACAACATTGCTTCTGGCAATCTTCAAAATTTGAACAAAAATTAAGTTGCACCAAAATCGGTCGGGTTTAGACTCAAATGTGTGGAAATAAATATATAATCACGTGTACAAAATAAAAACTCGATCAAAGATGATGAAATTTTTGCAAAAAAAATTCATATGACCCATGGTTATGAGTAGCGTACTCATACAACATTTCTTTTGCCAACCTTAAAAATTTGAACAAAAATTAAGTTGCTCCAAAATCGGTCGGGTTTAGACTCAAATGTGTGGAAATACATATATAATCACGTGTACAAAATAAAAACTAGATCAAAAATGATGAAATATTGGCAAAAAAAATTCATATGACCCATTGTTATGAGTAGCGTACTCATACAACATTGCTTTTGACAATCTTAAACATTTTAACAAAAATTAAGTTGCTCCAAAATCGGTCGGGTTTAGATTCAAATGTGTGGAAATACATACATAATCACGTGTACAAAATAACAAGTCGATTAAAGATGATGAAATTTTTGCAAAAAAAATTCATATGACCCATTGTTATGAGAAGCGTACTCATACAACATTGCTTTTGACAATCTTCAAAATTTGAACCAAAATTAAGTTGCTCCAAAATCGGTCGGGTTTAGACTCAAATGTGTGGAAATAAATATATAATCACGTGTACAAAATAAAAACTCGATCAAAGATGATGAAATTTTTGCAAAAAAAATTCATATGACCCATGGTTATGAGTAGCGTACTCATACAACATTTCTTTTGCCAACCTTAAAAATTTGAACAAAAATTAAGTTGCTCCAAAATCGGTCGGGTTTAGACTCAAATGTGTGGAAATACATATATAATCACGTGTACAAAATAAAAACTCGATTAAAGATGTTGAAATTTTTGCAAAAATAATTCATATGACCCATGGTTATGAGTAGCGTACTCATACAACATTGCTTTTGACAATTTTCAAAATTGGAACAAAAATTAGGTTGCTCCAAAATCGGTCGGGTGTAGACTCAAATGTGTGGAAAGACATATATAATCACGTGTACAAAATAAAAACTCGATTAAAGATGATGGAATTTTTGCAAAAAAAATTCATATGACCCATGGTTATGAGTAGCGTACTTATACAAAATTGCTTTTGACAATCTTCAAAATTTGAACAAAAATTAAGTTGCTCCAAAATCGGTCGGGTTTAGACTGAAATGTGTGGAAATACATATACAATCACGTGTACAAAATAAAAACTCGATTAAAGATGATGAAATTTGTGCAAAAAAACCCATATGACCCATTGTTATGAGTAGCGTACTCATACAACATTGCCTTTGACAATCTTCAAAATTTGAACAAAAATTAAGTTGCACCAAAATCGGTCGGGTTTAGACTCAAATGTGTTGAAATAAATATATAGTCACGTGTACAAAATAAAAACTCGATCAAAGATGATACAATTTTTGCAAAAAAATCCATATGACCCATTGTTATGAGTAGCGTACTCATACAACATTGCTTCTGACAATCTTCAAAATTTGAACAAAAATTAAGTTGCACCAAAATCGGTCGGGTTTAGACTCAAATGTGTTGAAATAAATATATAGTCACGTGTACAAAATAAAAACTCGATCAAAGATGATACAATTTTTGCAAAAAAATCCATATGACCCATTGTTATGAGTAGCGTACTCATACAACATTGCTTCTGACAATCTTCAAAATTTGAACAAAAATTAAGTTGCACCAAAATCGGTCGGGTTTAGACTCAAATGTGTGGAAATAAATATATAATCACGTGTACAAAATAAAAACTCGATCAAAGATGATGAAATTTTTGCAAAAAAAATTCATATGACCCATGGTTATGAGTAGCGTACTCATACAACATTTCTTTTGCCAACCTTAAAAATTTGAACAAAAATTAAGTTGCTCCAAAATCGGTCGGGTTTAGACTGAAATGTGTGGAAATACATATACAATCACGTGTACAAAATAAAAACTCGATTAAAGATGATGAAATTTGTGCAAAAAAACCCATATGACCCATTGTTATGAGTAGCGTACT
Source organism: Philophylla caesio (assembly GCA_963971545.1). Taxonomy (NCBI): domain Eukaryota; kingdom Metazoa; phylum Arthropoda; class Insecta; order Diptera; family Tephritidae; genus Philophylla; species Philophylla caesio. The sequence continues at coordinate 98,711,279 of OZ020604.1, read as the reverse complement.
CATACAACATTGCCTTTGACAATCTTCAAAATTTGAACAAAAATTAAGTTGCACCAAAATCGGTCGGGTTTAGACTCAAATGTGTTGAAATAAATATATAGTCACGTGTACAAAATAAAAACTCGATCAAAGATGATACAATTTTTGCAAAAAAATCCATATGACCCATTGTTATGAGTAGCGTACTCATACAACATTGCTTCTGACAATCTTCAAAATTTGAACAAAAATTAAGTTGCACCAAAATCGGTCGGGTTTAGACTCAAATGTGTGGAAATAAATATATAATCACGTGTACAAAATAAAAACTCGATCAAAGATGATGAAATTTTTGCAAAAAAAATTCATATGACCCATGGTTATGAGTAGCGTACTCATACAACATTTCTTTTGCCAACCTTAAAAATTTGAACAAAAATTAAGTTGCTCCAAAATCGGTCGGGTTTAGACTCAAATGTGTGGAAATACATACATAATCACGTGTACAAAATAACAAGTCGATTAAAGATGATGAAATTTTTGCAAAAAAAATTCATATGACCCATTGTTATGAGAAGCGTACTCATACAACATTGCTTTTGACAATCTTCAAAATTTGAACCAAAATTAAGTTGCTCCAAAATCGGTCGGGTTTAGACTCAAATGTGTGGAAATACATATATAATCACGTGTACAAAATAAAAACTCGATTAAAGATGATGAAATTTTTGCAAAAAAAATCCATATGACCCATTGTTATGAGTAGCGTACTCATACAACATTGCTTCTGACAATCTTCAAAATTTGAACCAAAATTAAGTTGCTCCAAAATCGGTCGGGTTTAGACTCAAATGTGTGGAAATACATATATAATCACGTGTAAAAAATAAAAACTCGATTAAAGATGATGAAATTTTTGCAAAAAAAATTCATATGACCCATTGTTATGAGAAGCGTACTCATACAGCATTGCTTTTGACAATCTTCAAAATTTTAACAAAAAATAAGTTGCTCCAAAATCGGTCGGGTTGAGACTGAAATGTGTGGAAATACATATATAATCACGTGTACAAAATAAAAACTCGATTAAAGATGATGAAATGTTTGCAAAAAAAATTCATATGACCCATGGTTATGAGTAGCGTACTCATACAACATTTCTTTCGCCAACCTTAAAAATTTGAACAAAAATTGAGTTGCTCCAAAATCGGTCGGGCTTAGACTCAAATGTGTGGAAATACATATATAACCACGTGTACAAAATAAAAACTAGATCAAAGATGATGAAATGTTTGCAAAAAAAATTGATATGACCCATGGTTATGAGTAGCGTACTCATACAACATTTCTTTCGCCAACCTTAAAAATTTGAACAAAAATTGAGTTGCTCCAAAATCGGTCGGGCTTAGACTCAAATGTGTGGAAATACATATATAACCACGTGTACAAAATAAAAACTAGATCAAAGATGATGAAATTTTTGCAAAAAAAATGCATATGACCCATTGTTATGAGTAGCGTACGCATACAACATTTCTTTTGCCAACCTTAAAAATTTGAACAAAAATTAAGTTGCTCCAAAATCGGTCGGGTTGAGACTGATATGTGTGGAAATACATATATAATCACGTGTACAAAATAAGAACTCGATTAAAGATGATGGAATGTTTGCAAAAAAAATTGATATGACCCATGGTTATGAGTAGCGTACTCATACAACATTTCTTTCGCCAACCTTAAAAATTTGAACAAAAATTGAGTTGCTCCAAAATCGGTCGGGTTTAGACTCAAATGTGTGGAAATACATATATAACCACGTGTACAAAATAAAAACTAGATCAAAGATGATGAAATTTTTGCAAAAAAAAATGCATATGACCCATTGTTATGAGAAGCGTACTCATACAGCATTGCTTTTGACAATCTTCAAAATTTTAACAAAAAATAAGTTGCTCCAAAATCGGTCGGGTTGAGACTGAAATGTGTGGAAATACATATATAATCACGTGTACAAAATAAAAACTCGATTAAAGATGATGAAATGTTTGCAAAAAAAATTCATATGACCCATTGTTATGAGTAGCGTACGCATACAACATTTCTTTTGCCAACCTTAAAAATTTGAACAAAAATTAAGTTGCTCCAAAATCGGTCGGGTTGAGACTGATATGTGTGGAAATACATATATAATCACGTGTACAAAATAAGAACTCGATTAAAGATGATGGAATGTTTGCAAAAAAAATTGATATGACCCATGGTTATGAGTAGCGTACTCATACAACATTTCTTTCGCCAACCTTAAAAATTTGAACAAAAATTTAGTTGCTCCAAAATCGGTCGGGCTTAGACTCAAATGTGTGGAAATACATATATAACCACGTGTACAAAATAAAAACTAGATCAAAGATGATGAAATTTTTGCAAAAAAAATGCATATGACCCATTGTTATGAGTAGCGTACTCATACAACATTGCTTTTGACAATCTTAAACATTTTAACAAAAATGAAGTTGCTCCAAAATCGGCCGGGTTTAGACTCAAATGTGTGGAAATACATATATAATCACGTGTACCAAATAAAAACTCGATTAAAGATGTTGAAATGTTTGCAAAAATAATTCATATGACCCATGGTTATCAGTAGCGTACTCATACAACATTGCTTTTGACAATCTTCAAAATTGGAACAAAAATTAAGTTGCTCCAAAATCGGTCGGGTTTAGACTCAAATGTGTGGAAAGACATATATAATCACGTGTACAAAATAAAAACTCGATTAAAGATGATGAAATTTTTGCAAAAAAAATTCATATGACCCATGGTTATGAGTAGCGTGCACATACAACATTGCTTTTGACAATCTTCAAAATTTGAACAAAAATTAAGTTGCTCCAAAATCGGTCGGGTTTAGACTCAAATGTGTGGAAATACATATACAATCACGTGTACAAAATAAAAACTCGATTAAAGATGATGAAATTTTTGCAAAAAAATCCATATGACCCATTGTTATGAGTAGCGTACTCATACAACATTGCTTTTGACAATCTTCAAAATTTGAACAAAAATTAAGTTGCACCAAAATCGGTCGGGTTTAGACTGAAATGTGTTGAAATAAATATATAATCACGTGTACAAAATAAAAACTCGATCAAAGATGATAAAATTTTTGCAAAAAAATTCATCTGACCCATTGTTATGAGTATCGTACTCATACATAATTGCTTTTGACAACCTTAAAAATTTTAACAAAAATTAAGTTGCCCAAAATCGGTCGGGTTTAGACTCAAATGTGTGGAAATACATATATAATCACGTGTACAAAATAAAAACTCGATTAAAGATGATGAAATTTTTGCAAAAAAAATCCATATGACCCATTGTTATGAGTAGCGTACTCATACAACATTGCTTCTGACAATCTTCAAAATTTGAACAAGAATTAAGTTGCACCAAAATCGGTCGGGTTTATACTCAAATGTGTGGAAATAAATATATAATCACGTGTCCAAAATAAAAACTCGATCAAAGATGATGAAATTTTTGCAAAAAAATTCATATGACCCATGGTTATGAGTAGCGTACTCATACAACATTTCTTTTGCCAACCTTAAAAATTTGAACAAAAATTGAGTTGCTCCAAAATCGGTCGGGCTTAGACTCAAATGTGTGGAAATACATATATAACCACGTGTACAAAATAAAAACTAGATCAAAGATGATGAAATTTTTGCAAAAAAAATGCATATGACCCATTGTTATGAGTAGCGTACTCATACAACATTGCTTTTGACAATCTTAAACATTTTAACAAAAATGAAGTTGCTCCAAAATCGGCCGGGTTTAGACTCAAATGTGTGGAAATACATATATAATCACGTGTACCAAATAAAAACTCGATTAAAGATGTTGAAATGTTTGCAAAAATAATTCATATGACCCATGGTTATCAGTAGCGTACTCATACAACATTGCTTTTGACAATCTTCAAAATTGGAACAAAAATTAAGTTGCTCCAAAATCGGTCGGGTTTAGACTCAAATGTGTGGAAAGACATATATAATCACGTGTACAAAATAAAAACTCGATTAAAGATGATGAAATTTTTGCAAAAAAAATTCATATGACCCATGGTTATGAGTAGCGTGCACATACAACATTGCTTTTGACAATCTTCAAAATTTGAACAAAAATTAAGTTGCTCCAAAATCGGTCGGGTTTAGACTCAAATGTGTGGAAATACATATACAATCACGTGTACAAAATAAAAACTCGATTAAAGATGATGAAATTTTTGCAAAAAAATCCATATGACCCATTGTTATGAGTAGCGTACTCATACAACATTGCTTTTGACAATCTTCAAAATTTGAACAAAAATTAAGTTGCACCAAAATCGGTCGGGTTTAGACTGAAATGTGTTGAAATAAATATATAATCACGTGTACAAAATAAAAACTCGATCAAAGATGATAAAATTTTTGCAAAAAAATTCATCTGACCCATTGTTATGAGTATCGTACTCATACATAATTGCTTTTGACAACCTTAAAAATTTTAACAAAAATTAAGTTGCCCAAAATCGGTCGGGTTTAGACTCAAATGTGTGGAAATACATATATAATCACGTGTACAAAATAAAAACTCTATTAAAGATGATGAAATTTTTGCAAAAAAAATCCATATGACCCATTGTTATGAGTAGCGTACTCATACAACATTGCTTCTGACAATCTTCAAAATTTGAACAAGAATTAAGTTGCACCAAAATCGGTCGGGTTTATACTCAAATGTGTGGAAATAAATATATAATCACGTGTCCAAAATAAAAACTCGATCAAAGATGATGAAATTTTTGCAAAAAAAATTCATATGACCCATGGTTATGAGTAGCGTACTCATACAACATTTCTTTTGCCAACCTTAAAAATTTGAACAAAAATTAAGTTGCTCCAAAATCGGTCGGGTTTAGACTCAAATGTGTTGAAATACATATATAATCATGTGTACAAAATAAAAACTAGATCAAAGATGAGGAAATTTTGGCAAAAAAAATGCATATGACCCATTGTTATGAGTAGCGTACTCATACAACATTGCTTTTGACAATCTTAAACATTTTAACAAAAATTAAGTTGCTCCAAAATCGGTCGGGTTTAAACTCAAATGTGTGGAAATACATACATAATCACGTGTACAAAATAACAACTCGATTAAAGATGATGAAATTTTTGCAAAAAAAATGCATATGACCCATGGTTATGAGTAGCGTACTCATACAACATTGCTTTTGACAATCTTCAAAATTTGAACAAAAATTAAGTTGCTCCAAAATCGGTCGGGTTTAGACTCAAATGTGTGGAAATACATATATAATCACTTGTACAAAATAAAAACTCGATTAAAGACGATGAAATTTTTGCAAAAAAAATCCATATGACCCATTGTTATGAGTAGCGTACTCATACAACATTGCTTCTGACAATCTTTAAAATTTGAACAAAAATTAAGTTGCTCCAAAATCGGTCGGGTTTAGACTCAAATGTGTGGAAATACATACATAATCACGTGTACAAAATAACAACTCGATTAAAGATGATGAAATTTTTGCAAAAAAAATTCATATGACCCATTGTTATGAGAAGCGTACTCATACAGCATTGCTTTTGACAATCTTCAAAATTTGAACAAAAATTAAGTTGCTCCAAAATCGGTCGGGTTGAGACTGATATGTGTGGAAATACATATATAATCACGTGTACAAAATAAAAACTCGATTAAAGATGATGAAATTTTTGCAAAAAAAATTCATATGACCCATGGTTATGTGTAGCGCACTCATACAACATTGCTTTTGACAATCTTCAAAATTTGAACAAAAATTAAGTTGCTCCAAAATCGGTCGGGTTTAGACTCAAATGTGTGGAAATACATATATAATCACGTGTACAAAATAAAAACTCGATTAAAGATGATGAAATTTTTGCAAAAAAAATCCATATGACTCATATTTCTGAGCAGCGTACTCATACAACATTGCTTTTGACAATCTTCAAAATTTGAACAAAAATTAAGTTGCTCCAAAATCGGTCGGGCTTAGACTCAAATGTGTGGAAATAAATATATAATCACGTGTACAAAATAAAAACTCGATCAAAGATGATGAAATTTTTGCAAAAAAAATTCATATGACCCATTGTTATGAGTAGCGTACCCATACAACATTGCTTTTGACAATCTTAAACATTTTAATAAAAATTTAGTTGCTCCAAAATCGGTCGGGTTTAGACTGAAATGTGTTGAAATAAATATATAATCACGTGTACAAAATAAAAACTCGATCAAAGATGATAAAATTTTTGCAAAAAAATTCATCTGACCCATTGTTATGAGTATCGTACTCATACATAATTGCTTTTGACAACCTTAAAAATTTTAACAAAAATTAAGTTGCCACAAAATCGGTCGGGTTTAGACTCAAATGTGTGGAAATACATATATAATCACGTGTACAAAATAAAAACTCGATTAAAGATGATGAAATTTTTGCAAAAAAAATCCATATGACCCATTGTTATGAGTAGCGTACTCATACAACATTGCTTCTGACAATCTTCAAAATTTGAACAAGAATTAAGTTGCACCAAAGTCGGTCGGGTTTATACTCAAATGTGTGGAAATAAATATATAATCACGTGTCCAAAATAAAAACTCGATCAAAGATGATGAAATTTTTGCAAAAAAAATTCATATGACCCATGGTTATGAGTAGCGTACTCATACAACATTTCTTTTGCCAACCTTAAAAATTTGAACAAAAATTAAGTTGCTCCAAAATCGGTCGGGTTTAGACTCAAATGTGTTGAAATACATATATAACCACGTGTACAAAATAAAAACTAGATCAAAGATGAGGAAATTTTGGCAAAAAAAATGCATATGACCCATTGTTATGAGTAGCGTACTCATACAACATTGCTTTTGACAATCTTAAACATTTTAACAAAAATTAAGTTGCTCCAAAATCGGTCGGGTTTAAACTCAAATGTGTGGAAATACATACATAATCACGTGTACAAAATAACAACTCGATTAAAGATGATGAAATTTTTGCAAAAAAAATTCATATGACCCATGGTTATGAGTAGCGTACTCATACAACATTGCTTTTGACAATCTTCAAAATTTGAACAAAAATTAAGTTGCTCCAAAATCGGTCGGGTTTAGACTCAAATGTGTGGAAATACATATATAATCACTTGTACAAAATAAAAACTCGATTAAAGACGATGAAATTTTTGCAAAAAAAATCCATATGACCCATTGTTATGAGTAGCGTACTCATACAACATTGCTTCTGACAATCTTCAAAATTTGAACAAAAATTAAGTTGCTCCAAAATCGGTCGGGTTTAGACTCAAATGTGTGGAAATACATACATAATCACGTGTACAAAATAACAACTCGATTAAAGATGATGAAATTTTTGCAAAAAAAATTCATATGACCCATTGTTATGAGAAGCGTACTCATACAGCATTGCTTTTGACAATCTTCAAAATTTGAACAAAAATTAAGTTGCTCCAAAATCGGTCGGGTTGAGACTGATATGTGTGGAAATACATATATAACCACGTGTACAAAATAAAAACTAGATCAAAGATGATGAAATTTTTGCAAAAAAAATGCATATGACCCATTGTTATGAGTAGCGTACTCATACAACATTGCTTCTGACAATCTTCAAAATTTGAACAAAAATTAAGTTGCACCAAAATCGGTCGGGTTTAGATTCAAATGTGTTGAAATAAATATATAATCACGTGTACAAAATAAAAACTCGATCAAAGATGATAAAATTTTTGCAAAAAAATTCATCTGACCCATTGTTATGAGTATCGTATTCATACAATATTGCTTTTGACAATCTTCAAAATTTGAACAAAAATTAAGATGCTCCAAAATCGGTCGGGTTTAGACTCAAATGTGTGGAAATTCATATATAACCACGTGTACAAAATAAAAACTAGATCAAAGATGATGAAATTTTTACAAAAAAAAAGCATATGACCCATTGTTATGAGTAGCTTACTTATACAACATTGCTTTTGACAATCTTCAAAATTTGAACAAAAATTAAGTTGCTCCAAAATCGGTCGGGTTTAGACTCAAATGTGTGGAAATACATACATAATCACGTGTACAAAATAAAAACTCGATTAAAGATGATGAAATTTTTGCAAAAAAAATTCATATGACCCATTGTTATGAGAAGCGTACTCATACAGCATTGCTTTTGACAATCTTCAAAATTTGAACAAAAATTAAGTTGCTCCAAAATCGGTCGGGTTTAGACTCAAATGTGTGGAAATAAATATATAATCATGTGTACAAAATAACAACTCGATTAAAGATGATGAAATTTTTGCAAAAAAAATCCATATGACCCATAGTTATGAGTAGCTTACTCATACAACATTGCTTTTGACAATCTTCAAAATTTGAACAAAAATTAAGTTGCTCCAAAATCGGTCGGGTTTAGACTCAAATGTGTGGAAATACATACATAATCACGTGTACAAAATAAAAACTCGATCAAAGATGATAAAATTTTTGCAAAAAAATTCATCTGACCCATTGTTATGAGTAGCGTACTCATACAACATTGCTTTTGACAATCTTAAACATTTTAACAAAAATTAAGTTGCTCCAAAATCGGTCGGGTTTAGACTCAAATGTGTGGAAATACATACATAATCACGTGTACAAAATAAGAACTCCATTAAAGATGATGAAATTTTTGCAAAAAAAATCCATATGACCCATTGTTATGAGTAGCTTACTCATACAACATTGCTTTTGACAATCTTCAAAATTTGAACAAAAATTAAGTTGCTCCAAAATCGGTCGGGTTTAGACTCAAATGTGTTGAAATACATATATAACCACGTGTACAAAATAAAAACTAGATCAAAGATGAGGAAATTTTGGCAAAAAAAATGCATATGACCCATTGTTATGAGTAGCGTACTCATACAACATTGCTTTTGACAATCTTAAACATTTTAACAAAAATTAAGTTGCTCCAAAATCGGTCGGGTTTAAACTCAAATGTGTGGAAATACATACATAATCACGTGTACAAAATAACAACTCGATTAAAGATGATGAAATTTTTGCAAAAAAAATTCATATGACCCATGGTTATGAGTAGCGTACTCATACAACATTGCTTTTGACAATCTTCAAAATTTGAACAAAAATTAAGTTGCTCCAAAATCGGTCGGGTTTAGACTCAAATGTGTGGAAATACATATATAATCACTTGTACAAAATAAAAACTCGATTAAAGACGATGAAATTTTTGCAAAAAAAATCCATATGACCCATTGTTATGAGTAGCGTACTCATACAACATTGCTTCTCACAATCTTCAAAATTTGAACAAAAATTAAGTTGCTCCAAAATCGGTCGGGTTTAGACTCAAATGTGTGGAAATACATACATAATCACGTGTACAAAATAACAACTCGATTAAAGATGATGAAATTTTTGCAAAAAAAATTCATATGACCCATTGTTATGAGAAGCGTACTCATACAGCATTGCTTTTGACAATCTTCAAAATTTGAACAAAAATTAAGTTGCTCCAAAATCGGTCGGGTTGAGACTGATATGTGTGGAAATACATATATAACCACGTGTACAAAATAAAAACTAGATCAAAGATGATGAAATTTTTGCAAAAAAAATGCATATGACCCATTGTTATGAGTAGCGTACTCATACAACATTGCTTCTGACAATCTTCAAAATTTGAACAAAAATTAAGTTGCACCAAAATCGGTCGGGTTTAGATTCAAATGTGTTGAAATAAATATATAATCACGTGTACAAAATAAAAACTCGATCAAAGATGATAAAATTTTTGCAAAAAAATTCATCTGACCCATTGTTATGAGTATCGTATTCATACAATATTGCTTTTGACAATCTTCAAAATTTGAACAAAAATTAAGTTGCTCCAAAATCGGTCGGGTTTAGACTCAAATGTGTGGAAATTCATATATAACCACGTGTACAAAATAAAAACTAGATCAAAGATGATGAAATTTTTACAAAAAAAAAGCATATGACCCATTGTTATGAGTAGCTTACTTATACAACATTGCTTTTGACAATCTTCAAAATTTGAACAAAAATTAAGTTGCTCCAAAATCGGTCGGGTTTAGACTCAAATGTGTGGAAATACATACATAATCACGTGTACAAAATAAAAACTCGATTAAAGATGATGAAATTTTTGCAAAAAAAATTCATATGACCCATTGTTATGAGAAGCGTACTCATACAGCATTGCTTTTGACAATCTTCAAAATTTGAACAAAAATTAAGTTGCTCCAAAATCGGTCGGGTTTAGACTCAAATGTGTGGAAATAAATATATAATCATGTGTACAAAATAACAACTCGATTAAAGATGATGAAATTTTTGCAAAAAAAATCCATATGACCCATAGTTATGAGTAGCTTACTCATACAACATTGCTTTTGACAATCTTCAAAATTTGAACAAAAATTAAGTTGCTCCAAAATCGGTCGGGTTTAGACTCAAATGTGTGGAAATACATACATAATCACGTGTACAAAATAAAAACTCGATCAAAGATGATAAAATTTTTGCAAAAAAATTCATCTGACCCATTGTTATGAGTAGCGTACTCATACAACATTGCTTTTGACAATCTTCAAAATTTGAACAAAAATTAAGTTGCTCCAAAATCGGTCGGGTTTAGACTCAAATGTGTGGAAATACATACATAATCACGTGTACAAAATAAGAACTCGATTAAAGATGATGAAATTTTTGCAAAAAAAATCCATATGACCCATTGTTATGAGTAGCTTACTCATACAACATTGCTTTTGACAATCTTCAAAATTTGAACAAAAATTAAGTTGCTCCAAAATCGGTCGGGTTTAGACTCAAATGTGTGGAAATACATACATAATCACGTGTACAAAATAAAAACTGGATTAAAGATGATGAAATTTTTGCAAAAAAAGTTCATATGACCCATTGTTATGAGAAGCGTACTCATACAGCATTGCTTTTGACAATCTTCAAAATTTGAACAAAAATTAAGTTGCTCCAAAATCGGTCGGGTTTAGACTCAAATGTGTGGAAATAAATATATAATCACGTGTACAAAATAAAAACTCGATCAAAGATGATGAAATTTTTGCAAAAAAAATTCATATGACCCATTGTTATGAGTAGCGTACTCATACAACATTGCTTTTGACAATCTTAAACATTTTAACAAAAATTAAGTTGCTCCAAGATCGGTCGGGTTTAGATTCAAATGTGTTGAAATACATATATAATCACGTGTACAAAATAAGAACTCAATTAAAGATGATGAAATGTTTGCAAAAAAAATTCATATGACCCATGGTTATGAGTAGCGTACTCATACAACATTTCTTTTGGCAGTCTTAAAAATTTGAACAAAAATTAACTTGCTCCAAAATCGGTCGGGTTTAGACTCAAATGTGTTTAAATACATATGTATATAATCACGTGTACAAAATAAGAACTCGATTAAAGATGATGAAATGTTTGCAAAAAAAATTGATATGACCCATGGTTATGAGTAGCGTACTCATACAACATTTCTTTCGCCAACCTTAAAAATTTGAACAAAAATTAAGTTGCTCCAAAATCGGTCGGGCTTAGACTCAAATGTGTGGAAATACATATATAACCACGTGTACAAAATAAAAACTAGATCAAAGATGATGAAATTTTTGCCAAAAAAATGCATATGACCCATTGTTATGAGTAGCGTACTCATACAACATTGCTTTTGACAATCTTAAACATTTTAACAAAAATTAAGTTGCTCCAAAATCGGCCGGGTTTAGACTCAAATGTGTGGAAATACATATATAATCACGTGTACCAAATAAAAACTCGATTAAAGATGTTGAAATTTTTGCAAAAAAAATTCATATGACCCATGGTTATGAGTAGCGTACTCATACAACATTTCTTTTGCCAACCTTAAAAATTTGAACAAAAATTAAGTTGCTCCAAAATCGGTCGGGTTTAGACTCAAATGTGTTGAAATACATATATAACCACGTGTACAAATTAAAAACTAGATCAAAGATGATGAAATTTTGGCAAAAAAAATGCATATGACCCATTGTTATGAGTAGCGTACTCATACAACATTGCTTTTGACAATCTTAAACATTTTAACAAAAATTAAGTTGCTCCAAAAGCGGTCGGGTTTAGACTCAAATGTGTGGAAATACATACATAATCACGTGTACAAAATAACAACTCGATTAAAGATGATGAAATTTTTGCAAAAAAAATTCATATGACCCATTGTTATGAGAAGCGTACTCATACAACATTGCTTTTGACAATCTTCAAAATTTGAACCAAAATTAAGTTGCTCCAAAATCGGTCGGGTTTAGACTCAAATGTGTGGAAATACATATATAATCACGTGTACAAAATAAAAACTCGATTAAAGATGATGAAATTTTTGCAAAAAAAATTCATATGACTTATGGTTATGAGTAGCGTACTCATACAACATTGCTTTTGACAATCTTCAAAATTTGAACAAAAATTAAGTTGCTCCAAAATCGGTCGGGTTTAGACTCAAATGTGTGGAAATACATATGTATATAATCACGTGTACAAAATAAAAACTCGATCAAAGATGATGAAATTTTTGCAAAAAAAATTCATATGACCCATTGTTATGAGTAGCGTACTCATACAACATTGCTTTTGACAATCTTAAACATTTTAACAAAAATTAAGTTGCTCCAAGATCGGTCGGGTTTAGATTCAAATGTGTGGAAATACATATATAATCACGTGTACAAAATAAGAACTCAATTAAAGATGATGAAATGTTTGCAAAAAAAATTCATAAGACTTATGGTTATGAGTAGCGTACTCATACAACATTGCTTTTGACAATCTTCAAAATTTGAACAAAAATTAAGTTGCTCCAAAATCGGTCGGGTTTAGACTCAAATGTGTGGAAATACATACATAATCACGTGTACAAAATAAAAACTCGATTAAAGATGATGAAATTTTTGCAAAAAATTTTCATATGACCCATTGTTATGAGAAGCGTACTCATACAGCATTGCTTTTGACAATCTTCAAAATTTGAACAAAAATTAAGTTGCTCCAAAATCGGTCGGGTTTAGACTCAAATGTGTGGAAATAAATATATAATCACGTGTACAAAATAAAAACTCGATCAAAGATGATGAAATTTTTGCAAAAAAAATTCATATGACCCATTGTTATGAGTAGCGTACTCATACAACATTGCTTTTGACAATCTTAAACATTTTAACAAAAATTAAGTTGCTCCAAGATCGGTCGGGTTTAGATTCAAATGTGTGGAAATACATATATAATCACGTGTACAAAATAAGAACTCAATTAAAGATGATGAAATGTTTGCAAAAAAAATTCATATGACCCATGGTTATGAGTAGCGTACTCATACAACATTTCTTTTGCCAACCTTAAAAATTTGAACAAAAATTAAGTTGCTCCAAAATCGGTCGGGTTTAGACTCAAATGTGTGGAAATACATATATAATCACGTGTACAAAATAAAAACTCGATTAAAGATGATGAAATTTTTGCAAAAAAAATTCATATGACCCATGGTTATGAGTAGCGCACTCATACAACATTGCTTTTGACAATCTTCAAAATTTGAACAAAAATTAAGTTGCTCCAAAATCGGTCGGGTTTAGACTCAAATGTGTGGAAATACATATATAATCACGTGTACAAAATAAAAACTCGATTAAAGATGATGAAATTTTTGCAAAAAAAATCCATATGACCCATTTTTCTGAGTAGCGTACTCATACAACATTGCTTTTGACAATCTTCAAAATTTGAACAAAAATTAAGTTGCTCCAACATCGGTCGGGCTTAGACTCAAATGTGTGGAAATAAATATATAATCACGTGTACAAAATAAAAACTCGATCAAAGATGATGAAATTTTTGCAAAAAAAATTCATATGACCCATTGTTATGAGTAGCGTACTCATACAACATTGCTTTTGACAATCTTAAACGTTTTAATAAAAATTTAGTTGCTCCAAAATCGGTCGGGATTAGACTCAAATGTGTGGAAATACATATATAATCACGTGTACAAAATAAGAACTCGATTAAAGATGATGAAATGTTTGCAAAAAAAATTCATATGACCCATGGTTATGAGTAGCGCACTCATACAACATTGCTTTTGACAATCTTCAAAATTTGAACAAAAATTAAGTTGCTCCAAAATCGGTCGGGTTTAGACTCAAATGTGTGGAAATACATATATAATCACGTGTACAAAATAAAAACTCGATTAAAGATGATGAAATTTTTGCAAAAAAAATCCATATGACCCATTTTTCTGAGTAGCGTACTCATACAACATTGCTTTTGACAATCTTCAAAATTTGAACCAAAATTAAGTTGCTCCAAAATCGGTCGGGCTTAGACTCAAATGTGTGGAAATAAATATATAATCACGTGTACAAAATAAAAACTCGATCAAAGATGATGAAATTTTTGCAAAAAAAATTCATATGACCCATTGTTATGAGTAGCGTACTCATACAACATTGCTTTTGACAATCATAAACGTTTTAATAAAAATTTAGTTGCTCCAAAATCGGTCGGGTTTAGACTCAAATGTGTGGAAATACATATATAATCACGTGTACAAAATAAGAACTCGATTAAAGATGATGAAATGTTTGCAAAAAAAATTCATATGACCCATGGTTATGAGTAGCGTACTCATACAACATTTCTTTTGCCAACCTTAAAAATTTTAACAACAATTAAGTTGCTCCAAAATCGGTCGGGTTTAGACTCAAATGTGTGGAAATACATATATAACCACGTGTACAAAATAAAAACTAGATCAAAGATGATGAAATTTTTGCAAAAAAAATGCATATGACCCATTGTTATAAGTAGCGTACTCATACAACATTGCTTCTGACAATCTTCAAAATTTGAACAAAAATTAAGTTGCACCAAAATCGGTCGGGTTTAGATTCAAATGTGTAGAAATAAATATATAATCACGTGTACAAAATAAAAATTCGATCAAAGATGATAAAATTTTTGCAAAAAAATTCATCTGACCCATTGTTATGAGTATCGTACTCATACAATATTGCTTTTGACAACCTTAAAAATTTTAACAAAAATTAAGTTGCTCCAAGATCGGTCGGGTTTAGATTCAAATGTGTGGAAATACATATATAATCACGTGTACAAAATAAGAACTCGATTAAAGATGATGAAATGTTTGCAAAAAAAATTTATATGACCCATGGTTATGAGTATTTATACAACATTTCTTTTGCCAACCTTAAAAATTTGAACAAAAATTAACTTGCTCCAAAATTGGTCGGGTTTAGACTCAAATGTGTGGAAATACATATATAATCACGTGTACAAAATAAGAACTCGATTAAAGATGATGAAATGTTTGCAAAAAAAATTTATATGACCCATGGTTATGAGTACTCATACAATATTTTTTTTTGCCAACCTTAAAAATTTGAACAAAAATTAACTTGCTCCAAAATTGGTCGGGTTTAGACTCAAATGTGTGGAAATACATACATAATCACGTGTACAAAATAAAAACTCGATCAAAGATGATAAAATTTTTGCAAAAAAAATCCATATGACCCATTGTTATGAGTAGCGTACTCATACAACATTGCTTTTGACAATCTTAAACATTTTAACAAAAATGAAGTTGCTCCAAAATCGGCCGGGTTTAGACTCAAATGTGTGGAAATACATATATAATCACGTGTAACAAATAAAAACTCGATTAAAGATGTTGAAATTTTTGCAAAAATAATGCATATGACCCATGGTTATGAGTATCGTACTCATACAACATTGCTTTTGACAATCTTCAAAATTGGAACAAAAATTAAGTTGCTCCAAAATCGGTCGGGTTTAGACTCAAATGTGTGGAAGGACATATATAATCACGTGTACAAAATAAAAACTCGATTAAAGATGATGAAATTTTTGCAAAAAAAATTCATATGACTCATGGTTATGAGTAGCGTGCACATACAACATTGCTTTTGACAATCTTCAAAATTTGAACAAAAATTAAGTTGCTCCAAAATCGGTCGGGTTTAGACTCAAATGTGTGGAAATACATATACAATCACGTGTTCAATATAAAAACTCGATTAAAGATGATGAAATTTTTGCAAAAAAATCCATATGACCCATTGTTATGAGTAGCGTACTCATACAACATTGCTTTTGACAATCTTCAAAATTTGAACAAAAATTAAGTTGCACCAAAATCGGTCGGGTTTAGACTCAAATGTGTTGAAATAAATATATAATCACGTGTACAAAATAAGAACTCGATCAAAGATGATAAAATTTTTGCAAAAAAATTCATCTGACCCATTGTTATGAGTATCGTACTCATACAATATTGCTTTTGACAACCTTAAAAATTTTAACAAAAATTAAGTTGCCCCAAAATCGGTCGGGTTTAGACTCAAATGTGTGGAAATACATATATAATCACTTGTACAAAATAAAAACTCGATTAAAGATGATGAAATTTTTGCAAAAAAAATCCATATGACCCATTGTTATGAGTAGCGTACTCATACAACATTGCTTCTGACAATCTTAAAAATTTTAACAAAAATTAAGTTGCACCAAAATCGGTCGGGTTTAGACTCAAATGTGTGGAAATAAATATATAATCACGTGTACAAAATGAAAACTCGATCAAAGATGATGAAATTTTTGCAAAAAAAATTCATATGACCCATGGTTATGAGTAGCGTACTCATACAACATTGCTTGGTTGTTTGAGTATCGTACTCATACAATATTGCTTTTGACAACCTTAAAAATTTTAACAAAAATTAAGTTGCCCCAAAATCGGTCGGGTTTAGACTCAAATGTGTTGAAATACATATATAACCACGTGTACAAAATAAAAACTAGATCAAAGATGATGAAATTTTGGCAAAAAAAATGCATTTGACCCATTGTTATGAGTAGCGTACTCATACAACATTGCTTTTGACAATCTTAAACATTTTAACAAAAATTAAGTTGCTCCAAAATCGGTCGGGTTTAGACTCAAATGTGTGGAAATACATACATAATCACGTGTACAAAATAACAACTCGATTAAAGATGATGAAATTTTTGCAAAAAAAAATTCATATGACCCATTGTTATGAGAAGCGTACTCATACAACATTGCTTTTGACAATCTTCAAAATTTGAACCAAAATTAAGTTGCTCCAAAATCGGTCGGGTTTAGACTCAAATGTGTGGAAATACATATATAATCACGTGTACAAAATAAAAACTCGATTAAAGATGATGAAATTTTTGCAAAAAAAATTCATATGACCCATGATTATGAGTAGCGTACTCATACAACATTGCTTTTGACAATCTTCAAAATTTGAACAAAAATTAAGTTGCTCCAAAATCGGTCGGGTTTAGACTCAAATGTGTGGAAATACATATATAATCACGTGTACAAAATAAAAACTCGATTAAAGATGATGAAATTTTTGCAAAAAAAATTCAAATGTGTGGAAATACATACATAATCACGTGTAAAAAATAACAACTCGATTAAAGATGATGAAATTTTAGCAAAAAAAATCCATATGACCCATTGTTATGAGTAGCTTACTCATACAACATTGCTTTTGACAATCTTCAAAATTTGAACAAAAATTAAGTTGCTCCAAAATCGGTCGGGTTTAGACTCAAATGTGTGGAAATACATACATAATCACGTGTACAAAATAACAACTCGATTAAAGATGATGAAATTTTTGCAAAAAAAATCCATATGACCCATTGTTATGAGTAGCGTACTCATACAACATTGCTTTTGACAATCTTAAACATTTTAACAAAAATTAAGTTGCTCCAAGATCGGTCGGGTTTAGATTCAAATGTGTGGAAATACATATATAATCACGTGTACAAAATAAGAACTCGATTAAAGATGATGAAATGTTTGCAAAAAAAATGTATATGAGCCATGGTTATGAGTACTCATACAACATTTCTTTTGCCAACCTTAAAAATTTGAACAAAAATTAACTTGCTCCAAAATTGGTCGGGTTTAGACTCAAATGTGTGGAAATACATATATAATCACGTGTACAAAATAAGAACTCGATTAAAGATGATGAAATGTTTGCAAAAAAAATTGATATGACCCATGGTTATGAGTAGCGTACTCATACAACATTTCTTTCGCCAACCTTAAAAATTTGAACAAAAATTAAGTTGCTCCAAAATCGGTCGGGCTTAGACTCAAATGTGTGGAAATACATATATAACCACGTGTACAAAATAAAAACTAGATCAAAGATGATGAAATTTTTGCAAAAAAAATGCATATGACCCATTGTTATGAGTAGCGTACTCATACAACATTGCTTTTGACAATCTTAAACATTTTAACAAAAATGAAGTTGCTCCAAAATCGGCCGGGTTTAGACTCAAATGTGTGGAAATACATATATAATCACGTGTACCAAATAAAAACTCGATTAAAGATGTTGAAATTTTTGCAAAAATAATGCATATGACCCATGGTTATGAGTAGCGTACTCATACAACATTGCTTTTGACAATCTTCAAAATTGGAACAAAAATTAAGTTGCTCCAAAATCGGTCGGGTTTAGACTCAAATGTGTGGAAAGACATATATAATCACGTGTACAAAATAAAAACTCGATTAAAGATGATGAAAATTTTGCAAAAAAAATTCATATGACTCATGGTTATGAGTAGCGTGCACATACAACATTGCTTTTGACAATCTTCAAAATTTGAACAAAAATTAAGTTGCTCCAAAATCGGTCGGGTTTAGACTCAAATGTGTGGAAATACATATACAATCACGTGTTCAATATAAAAACTCGATTAAAGATGATGAAATTTTTGCAAAAAAATCCATATGACCCATTGTTATGAGTAGCGTACTCATACAACATTGCTTTTGACAATCTTCAAAATTTGAACAAAAATTAAGTTGCACCAAAATCGGTCGGGTTTAGACTCAAATGTGTTGAAATAAATATATAATCACGTGTACAAAATAAGAACTCGATCAAAGATGATAAAATTTTTGCAAAAAAATTCATCTGACCCATTGTTATGAGTATCGTACTCATACAATATTGCTTTTGACAACCTTAAAAATTTTAACAAAAATTAAGTTGCCCCAAAATCGGTCGGGTTTAGACTCAAATGTGTGGAAATACATATATAATCACTTGTACAAAATAAAAACTCGATTAAAGATGATGAAATTTTTGCAAAAAAAATCCATATGACCCATTGTTATGAGTAGCGTACTCATACAACATTGCTTCTGACAATCTTAAAAATTTTAACAAAAATTAAGTTGCACCAAAATCGGTCGGGTTTAGACTCAAATGTGTGGAAATAAATATATAATCACGTGTACAAAATGAAAACTCGATCAAAGATGATGAAATTTTTGCAAAAAAAATTCATATGACCCATGGTTATGAGTAGCGTACTCATACAACATTGCTTGGTTGTTTGAGTATCGTACTCATACAATATTGCTTTTGACAACCTTAAAAATTTTAACAAAAATTAAGTTGCCCCAAAACCGGTCGGGTTTAGACTCAAATGTGTTGAAATACATATATAACCACGTGTACAAAATAAAAACTAGATCAAAGATGATGAAATTTTGGCAAAAAAAATGCATATGACCCATTGTTATGAGTAGCGTACTCATACAACATTGCTTTTGACAATCTTAAACATTTTAACAAAAATTAAGTTGCTCCAAAATCGGTCGGGTTTAGACTCAAATGTGTGGAAATACATACATAATCACGTGTACAAAATAACAACTCGATTAAAGATGATGAAATTTTTGCAAAAAAAAATTCATATGACCCATTGTTATGAGAAGCGTACTCATACAACATTGCTTTTGACAATCTTCAAAATTTGAACCAAAATTAAGTTGCTCCAAAATCGGTCGGGTTTAGACTCAAATGTGTGGAAATACATATATAATCACGTGTACAAAATAAAAACTCGATTAAAGATGATGAAATTTTTGCAAAAAAAATTCATATGACCCATGATTATGAGTAGCGTACTCATACAACATTGCTTTTGACAATCTTCAAAATTTGAACAAAAATTAAGTTGCTCCAAAATCGGTCGGGTTTAGACTCAAATGTGTGGAAATACATATATAATCACGTGTACAAAATAAAAACTCGATTAAAGATGATGAAATTTTTGCAAAAAAAATTCAAATGTGTGGAAATACATACATAATCACGTGTACAAAATAACAACTCGATTAAAGATGATGAAATTTTAGCAAAAAAAATCCATATGACCCATTGTTATGAGTAGCTTACTCATACAACATTGCTTTTGACAATCTTCAAAATTTGAACAAAAATTAAGTTGCTCCAAAATCGGTCGGGTTTAGACTCAAATGTGGGGAAATACATACATAATCACGTGTACAAACTAACAACTCGATTAAAGATGATGAAATTTTTGCAAAAAAAATCCATATGACCCATTGTTATGAGTAGCGTACTCATACAACATTGCTTTTGACAATCTTAAACATTTTAACAAAAATTAAGTTGCTCCAAGATCGGTCGGGTTTAGATTCAAATGTGTGGAAATACATATATAATCACGTGTACAAAATAAGAACTCGATTAAAGATGATGAAATGTTTGCAAAAAAAATGTATATGAGCCATGGTTATGAGTACTCATACAACATTTCTTTTGCCAACCTTAAAAATTTGAACAAAAATTAACTTGCTCCAAAATTGGTCGGGTTTAGACTCAAATGTGTGGAAATACATATATAATCACGTGTACAAAATAAGAACTCGATTAAAGATGATGAAATGTTTGCAAAAAAAATTGATATGACCCATGGTTATGAGTAGCGTACTCATACAACATTTCTTTCGCCAACCTTAAAAATTTGAACAAAAATTAAGTTGCTCCAAAATCGGTCGGGCTTAGACTCAAATGTGTGGAAATACATATAAAGGGTGTTTTTTTTAGGGGTATAGAACTTCGAATTGAAATAAAACACAAGAAAATCGTTTTAAGGTCCATCAATTTGGCTTTATTGGAAGGATAATTTTATGCCATTAATGTTTAAATATGATTTCGGGCATGTGGCCGCCGTGGCTGGCTCGAATAAAGCCAATTCTACAGGTCCAATTTTCAACCACTTTTTCGAGCATATGGGGCCGTATGTCGGCAATAACGCCACGAATGTTGGCTTCCAATTCCCCTAACGTTTCTGGTTTGTTGGTGTAGACGAGCGACTTCACATATCCCCAAAGAAAATAATCCAATGGTGTCAAATCACACGATCTTGGTGGCCAATTGACAGGTCCATTCCGCGAAATAATGCGCTCAGCGAATGTTTCCTTCAATAAATCGATTGTGACGTGCGCTGTGTGGCATGTAGCGCCGTCTTGTTGGAACCACAACTCATCCACATTCATGCCATCCAATTCGGGAACAAAATAGTCGGTTATCATGGCTCTATACCGGTCTCCATTAACGGTAACTGCCTCTCCAGCATTATTGCGGAAGAAGTATGGCCCAATGACTCCACCAGCCCATAGAGCACACCAAACAGTCAGTTTTTGTGGATGTAATGGCGTTTCAAGGGTCTCATGTGGATTCTCTTCACTCCAAATGCGGCAATTTTGCTTGTTGACGTAGCCATTCAACCAAAAATGAGCCTCATCACTGAACAAAATTTTGCGATGAAAATCAGCATCGAGATCAATCTCATTTTCGGCCCATACACCAAAATCACGACGCATTGCATGGTCTCGCGGCTTTAATTCTTGCACAAGCTGGATCTTGTAAGGTCGCAAGCCAAGATCTTTGCGCAAAATCTTCCATAAAGTTGATGGACAAAGCTCCAATTGCTGTGCACGGTGGCGAATCGATTCATTCGGGTCCTCTTCAACACTTTGCTCTACAGCGGCAATTGTTTCTTCGGTGCGCACTGTTCGACGTCTCTGCGGATGCGTATTATCACATAGAGTAAACGTAGTGCGAAAACGATCCATGGTTAACCGAATTAATTGCTCTGATGGACGATTATGTCGACCATAAAATGGACGGAGCTCACGGTAAACTTCGCGAACTGAACCATTATTTTCGAAATAAATTTGCACGATTTGCAAGCGTTGTTCTTTTGTCAACCTGTTCATGATGAAATGGCAAACCAAACTGAACATAAATGACATTAGAGTTGCCAGATTTGACCACAAAATGCCAGTTTTATCTCTATTCGAAAAACAAACCTGTAAAAAAAACACCCTTTATAACCACGTGTACAAAATAAAAACTAGATCAAAGATGATGAAATTTTTGCAAAAAAAATGCATATGACCCATTGTTATGAGTAGCGTACTCATACAACATTGCTTTTGACAATCTTAAACATTTTAACAAAAATGAAGTTGCTCCAAAATCGGCCGGGTTTAGACTCAAATGTGTGGAAATACATATATAATCACGTGTACCAAATAAAAACTCGATTAAAGATGTTGAAATTTTTGCAAAAATAATTCATATGACCCATGGTTATGAGTAGCGTACTCATACAACATTGCTTTTGACAATCTTCAAAATTGGAACAAAAATTAAGTTGCTCCAAAATCGGTCGGGTTTAGACTCAAATGTGTGGAAAGACATATATAATCACGTGTACAAAATAAAAACTCGATTAAAGATGATGAAATTTTTGCAAAAAAAATTCATATGACCCATGGTTATGAGTAGCGTGCACATACAACATTGCTTTTGACAATCTTCAAAATTTGAACAAAAATTAAGTTGCTCCAAAATCGGTCGGGTTTAGACTCAAATGTGTGGAAATACATATACAATCACGTGTACAATATAAAAACTCGATTAAAGATGATGAAATTTTTGCAAAAAAATCCATATGACCCATTGTTATGAGTAGCGTACTCATACAACATTGCTTTTGACAATCTTCAAAATTTGAACAAAAATTAAGTTGCACCAAAATCGGTCGGGTTTAGACTCAAATGTGTTGAAATAAATATATAACCACGTGTACAAAATAAGAACTCGATCAAAGATGATAAAATTTTTGCAAAAAAATGCATCTGACCCATTGTTATGAGTATCGTACTCATACAATATTGCTTTTGACAACCTTAAAAATTTTAACAAAAATTAAGTTGCCCCAAAATCGGTCGGGTTTAGACTCAAATGTGTGGAAATACATATATAATCACTTGTACAAAATAAAAACTCGATTAAAGATGATGAAATTTTTGCAAAAAAAATCCATATGACCCATTGTTATGAGTAGCGTACTCATACAACATTGCTTCTGACAATCTTCAAAATTTGAACATAAATTAAGTTGCACCAAAATCGGTCGGGTTTAGACTCAAATGTGTGGAAATAAATATATAATCACGTGTACAAAATAAAAACTCGATCAAAGATGATGAAATTTTTGCAAAAAAAATTCATATGACCCATGGTTATGAGTAGCGTATTCATACAACATTGCTTTTGACAATCTTAAACATTTTAACAAAAATGAAGTTGCTCCAAAATCGGCCGGGTGTAGACTCAAATGTGTGGAAATACATATATAACCACGTGTACAAAATAAAAACTAGATCAACGATGATGAAATTTTGGCAAAAAAAATGCATATGACCCATTATTATGAGTAGCGTACTCATACAACATTGCTTTCGACAATCTTAAACATTTTAACACAAATTAAGTTGCTCCAAAATCGGTCGGGTTTAGACTCAAATGTGTGGAAATACATACATAATCACGTGTACAAAATAACAACTCGATTAAAGATGATGAAATTTTTGCAAAAAAAAATTCATATGACCCATTGTTATGAGAAGCGTACTCATACAACATTGCTTTTGACAATCTTCAAAATTTGAACCAAAATTAAGTTGCTCCAAAATCGGTCGGGTTTAGACTCAAATGTGTGGAAATACATATATAATCACGTGTACAAAATAAAAACTCGATTAAAGATGATGAAATTTTTGCAAAAAAAATTCATATGACCCATGATTATGAGTAGCGTACTCATACAACATTGCTTTTGACAATCTTCAAAATTTGAACAAAAATTAAATGCTCCAAAATTGGTCGGGTTTAGACTCAAATGTGTGGAAATACATATATAATCACGTGTACAAAATAAAAACTCGATTAAAGATGATGAAATTTTTGCAAAAAAAATTCATATGACCCATGGTTATGAGTAGCGCACTCATACAACATTGCTTTTGACAATCTTCAAAATTTGAACAAAAATTAAGTTGCTCCAAAATCGGTCGGGTTTAGACTCAAATGTGTGGAAATACATATATAATCACGTGTACAAAATAAAAACTCGATTAAAGATGATGAAATTTTTGCAAAAAAAATCCATATGACCCATTTTTCTGAGTAGCGTACTCATACAACATTGCTTTTGACAATCTTCAAAATTTTAACAAAAATTAAGTTGCTCCAAAATCGGTCGGGCTTAGACTCAAATGTGTGGAAATACATATATAATCACGTGTACAAAATAAAAACTCGATCAAAGATGATGAAATTTTTGCAAAAAAAATTCATATGACCCATTGTTATGAGTAGCGTACTCATACAACATTGCTTTTGACAATCTTAAACATTTTAATAAAAATTTAGTTGCTCCCAAATCGGTCGGGTTTAGACTCAAATGTGTGGAAATACATATATAATCACGTGGACAAAATAAGAACTCGATTAAAGATGATGAAATGTTTGCAAAAAAAATTCATATGACCCATGGTTATGAGTAGCGTACTCATACAACATTTCTTTTGCCAACCTTAAAAATTTGAACAACAATTAAGTTGCTCCAAAATCGGTCGGGTTTAGACTCAAATGTGTAAAAATACATATATAACCACGTGTACAAAATAAAAACTAGATCAAAGATGATGAAATTTTTGCAAAAAAAATGCATATGACCCATTGTTATGAGTAGCGTACTCATACAACATTGCTTTTGACAATCTTAAACATTTTAACAAAAATTAAGTTGCTCCAAAATCGGTCGGGTTTAGACTCAAATGTGTGGAAATACATATATAATCACGTGTACAAAATAAAAACTCGATTAAAGATGTTGAAATTTTTGCAAAAAAAATTCATATGACCCATGGTTATGAGTAGCGTACTCATACAACATTGCTTTTGACAATGTTCAAAATTGGAAAAAAATTAAGTTGCTCCAAAATCGGTCGGGTTTAGACTCAAATGTGTGGAAATACATATATAATCACGTGTACAAAATAAAAACTCGATTAAAGATGATGAAATTTTGGCAAAAAAAATTCATATGACCCATGGTTATGAGTAGCGTACTCATACAACATTGCTTTTGACAATCTTCAAAGTTGGAACAAAAATTAAGTTGCTCCAAAATCG
Source organism: Philophylla caesio (assembly GCA_963971545.1). Classification (NCBI taxonomy): domain Eukaryota; kingdom Metazoa; phylum Arthropoda; class Insecta; order Diptera; family Tephritidae; genus Philophylla; species Philophylla caesio. The sequence goes on along the minus strand of OZ020604.1, from coordinate 98,685,642 downwards.
GTCGGGTTTAGACTCAAATGTGTGGAAAGACATATATAATCACGTGTACAAAATAAAAACTCGATTAAAGATGATGAAATTTTTGCAACATTGCTTTTGACAATCTTAAAAATTTGAACAAAAATTAAATTGCTCCAAAATCGGTCGGGTTTAGACTGAAATGTGTGAAAATACATACACAATCACGTGTTCAAAATAAAAACTCGATTAAAGAAGATGACATTTTTGCAGAAAAAATTCGTATGACCCATGGTTATGAGTAGCGCACTCATACAACATTGCTTTTGACAACCTTAAAAATTTGAACAAAAATTAAGTTGCGCCAAAATAGGTCGGGTTTAGACTTAAATGTGTGGAAATACATATATAATCACTTGTACAAAATAAAAACTCGATTAAAGATGATGAAATTTTTGCAAAAAAATCCATATGACCCATTGTTATGAGTAGCGTACTCATACAACATTGCTTTTGACAATCTTCAAAATTTGAACAAAAATTAAGTTGCTATAAAATCGGTCGGGTTTAGACTCAAATATGTGGAAATACATATATACTCACGTGTACAAAATAAAAACTCGATTAAAGGTGATGAAATTTTTGCAAAAAAAATTCATATGACCCATTGTTATGAGTAGCGTACTCATACAACATTGCTTTTGACAATCTTCAAAATTTGACCAAAAATTAAGTTGCTATAAAATCGATCGGGTTTAGACTCAAATATGTGGAAATACATATATACTCACGTGTACAAAATAAAAACTCGATTAACGGTGATGAAATTTTTGCAAAAAAAATTCATATGACCCATTGTTGAGTAGCGTACTCATACAACATTGCTTTTGACAATCTTAAACATTTTAACAAAAATTAAGTTGCTCCAAAATCGGTCGGGTGTAGACTCAAATGTGTGGAAATACATATGTACATAACCACGTGTACAAAATAACAACTCGATTAAAGATGATGAAATTTTTGCAAAAAAATTGATATGACCCATTGTTATGAGAAGCGTACTCATACAACATTGCTTTTGACAATCTTCAAAGTTTGAACCAAAATTAAGTTGCTCCAAAATCGGTCGGGTTTAGACTCAAATGTGTGGAAATACATATATAATCACGTGTACAAAATAAAAACTCGATTAAAGATGATGAAATTTTTGCAAAAAAAATTCATATGACCCATGGTTATGAGTAGCGTACTCATACAACATTGCTTTTGACAATCTTCAAAATTTGAACAAAAATGAAGTTGCTCCAAAATCGGTCGGGTTTAGACTCAAATGTGTGGAAATAAATATATAATCACGTGTACAAAATAAAAACTCGATCAAAGATGATGAAACTTTTGCAAAAAAAATTCATATCACCCATTGTTATGAGTAGCGTACTCATACAACATTGCTTTTGACAATCTTAAACATTTTAATAAAAATTAAGTTGCTTCAAAATCGGTCGGGCTTAGACTCAAATGTGTGGAAATACATACATAATCACGTGTACAAAATAAAAACTCGATTAAAGATGTTGAAATTTTTGCAAAAAAAATTCATATGACCCATGGTTATGAGTAGCGTACTCATACAACATTGCTTTTGACAATGTTCAAAATTGGAACAAAAATTAAGTTGCTCCAAAATCGGTCGGGTTTAGACTCAAATGTGTGGAAATACATATATAATCACGTGTACAAAATAAAAACTCGATTAAAGATGATGAAATTTTGGCAAAAAAAATTCATATGACCCATGGTTATGAGTAGCGTACTCATACAACATTGCTTTTGACAATCTTCAAAATTTAAACAAAAATTAAGTTACTCCAAAATCGGTCAGGTTTAGACTCAAATGTGTGGAAATACATATACAATCACGTGTACAAAATAAAAACTCGATTAAAGATGATGAAATTTTTGCAAAAAAAATCCATATGACCCATTGTCATGAGTAGCGTACTCATACAACATTGCTTTTGAAAATCTTCAAAATTTGAACAAAAATTAAGTTGCATCAAAATCGGTCGGGTTTAGACTCAAATGTGTGGAAATAAATATATAATCTTCTTCCTTTTCTTTCATTGGCTCGATAACCGCCTATGCGATTTTGGCCGAGCTTAGCACAGCACGCCAGTTATTTCTCTCTTTCGCTAACTGGCGCCAGTTGGAAATACCAAGCGTACCCAAGTCCTTTACCGCCTGGTCTTTCGAACGCAGAGGAGGCCTCCCTTTTCCTCTGCTACCACCGGCAGGTACCGCGTCGAATACTTTCAGAGCTGGGGCGCTTTCATCCATTCGAACGACATGACCAAGCCAGCGAAGCCGCTGAATCTTAATTCGCTGCACTATATCTATGTATGTCGTTATAAAGCTCGTACAGCTCATCGTTCCATCTTCTCCGGTATTCGCCATCGCAAAGGCGTAAAGGCCCATAAATCTTTCGGAGAATCTTTCTCTCGAACACTCCCAGAGCCTTCTCATCAGATATCTTCATCGTCCATGCTTCTGCGCCATACATCAGGACGGGCATAATGAGAGATTGATAGACCGTAATTTTTGTCCGTCGAGAGAGGACTTTACTGCTCAGTTGCCTACTCAGTCCGAAGTAGCACTTGTTGGCAAGAGTGATCCTCCTTTGGATTTCGAGACTGACATTATTATTGATGTTAATGCTGGTTCCTAAGTAAACGAAGTCTTCTACTTTTTCAAAATTATAACTGTCAACAGTGATGTTTGACCCCAGTCGTGAATGTGCCGACTGTTTATTTGATGACAGGAGATACTTCGTCTTGCCCTCGTTCACCTCCAGACCCATTCGCTTTGCTTCTCTATCCAGTTTGGAGAAGGCAGAACTAACTGCGCGGTTGTGAAGGCCGATGATGTCAATGTCATCGGCGTACGCCAGCAGCTGCACACTCTTATAAAAGATAGTGCCTGACCAATTTAGTTCTGCGGCTCGAATTATCTTCTCCAGCATAAGGTTAAAAAAGTCACACGACAAAGAGTCACCCTGTCTGAAACCTCGTTTGGTATCAAACGGTTCGGAGAGGTCCTTCCCAATCCTGACGGAGCTGGTGGTGTTGCTCAACGTCATTTTACATAGCCGTATAAGTTTTGCCGGGATACCAAATTCAGACATTGCGGCATATAGGAAACTTCTTTTTGTGCTGTCGAAAGCGGCTTTGAAGTCGACAAAAAGGTGGTGCGTGTCGATTCTTCTTTCTTGGGTCTTTTCCAAGATCTGGCGCACTGTGAATATCTGGTCGATAGTAGATTTACCAGGTCTAAAGCCACACTGATAAGGTCCAATCAGTTCATTGACGGTGGGCTTTAGTCTCTCACACAATACGCTCGACAGAACCTTATATGCAATGTTAAGAAGGCTGATACCACGATAGTTGGCGCGAATTGCAGTATCACCCTTCTTATGGATTGGGCAAAGTACACTTAGATTCCAATCAGTAGGCATGCATTCGTCCGACCATACTCTACAGATAAGCTGGTGCATGCGCTTTACCAACTCTTCTCCACCGTATTTGAATAACTCAGCTGGCAGCCCGTCAACTCCGGGCGCTTTGTTGTTCTTGAGCCGTGCTATTGCTAAACGGATTTCATCGCAGTCGGGTAACGGAACATGAATTCCGTCGTCATTGATTGGGGTTTCAGGATCATCATCTTCTCCAAGGTGGTCTCTGTCACTACCACTAAGTAGTGTGGAGAAGTGCTCCACCCATAAACTAAGTATATTCTGAACGTCAGTTACCAGGTCGCCGTTGTCGTTCTTACACTAATTCGCCCCGGTCTTAAAACCTTCTGTTAGCCGTCGTACTTTCTGAAAGAATTTTCGGGCGCTTTTCCTGTCGGCCAGCATTTCAAGCTCTTCGCACTCACGCATTTCGGCCTTTCTCTTGTTCTCTCGAAAAATGCATCTCGCTTCCTTTTTCAACTCACGATATCTCTCCCTCAAGGCTCGCGTTGCGCCCGATCGCAACGTGGCCCTGTAGGCAGCATCTTTCCGTTCCGTGGCAACGCGACATTCCTCATCGTACCAGTCATTTTTCCGGGCTCGCTGGAAACCAATAGATTGTTCAGCGGCGGTACGTAAAGAGCAAGAGATGTGGTTCCATTGCTCTGAAATATCGCTGTGTTGATTAGAGCTCTCAGAGAGCAGGAGTGCGAGTCGAGTAGCGAAGTGCGTGGCTGTCTGTTGTGATTGCAACTTTCCGACGTCGAGCTTTCCTTGTGTGCTTTTCTGCACGCTTTTTGACGTACAGAAGTGCGTGCGTATCTTGGCTGCGACAAGATAATGGTCCGAGCCGATGTTGGCCCCTGGGATCGTGCGCACATCTAGGACACTGGAAGCGTGCCTCCCGTCTATCACAACATGGTCAATTTGGTTTCGTGTCTTACCATCTGGAGACAGCCACGTAGCCTGGTGTATCCTCCTATGCTGGAACCTGGTACTACAAACTACCATGTTTCGGGCCCCGGCGAAGTCGATCAGTCTCAATCCGTTATCAGACGTTTCCTCGTAGAGACTGAATTTTCCGACTGTGGAACCAAAGATGCCCTCCTTGCCCACCTTGGCATTAAAATCGCCTAGCACGATTTTTATATCGTGTTTGGGGCAGCGTTCGAACGTGCGCTCCAGGAGTTCGTAGAAGCAATGTTTGGTCCCATCGTCCTTCTCTTCCGTCGGGGCATGGGCGCAAATCAGAGAGATGTTAAAGAATCTCGCCTTTATGCGGATTGTGGCGAGACGTTCGTCCACCGGAGTGAACGACAGTACTTTACGGCGAAGTCACAAATCCGACACCAAATTTGCGCTCCTTTACATGGCAGCTGTAGTATACGTCGCAAGGGCCTACCGTTTTCCTCCCTTGCCCCGTCCATCGCATTTCTTGGATGGCGGTGATGTCAGCCTTCGCTCTACCGAGGACATCTACCAGCCGGGCAGAGGCACCTTCCCAATTAAGGGTTCGGACATTCCAGGTGCATGCCCTCAAATCTTGGTCCTTAAAACGTTTGCCGTGGTCGTCATCTAAAAAGGGGGTCCTGTACGAGGCTTTGCTTTGCTTTTCATTGGAAGTTGTTTTTTACGTGGCGGGTTCCAAGCCCTGCGCACAACCCATTGCTGGGGGTTGAAATTTTAAATTCGTTTATATAGCGAGCCGCTTGCTCCAAGACAGACGCCCGCTTGCAGCCGCACCTCCTGGTGAACATACGCTGCGGACTTTAGTGGACCCTTAAACCGAATATGTCGGAGTGGCTCCACTAAAGCTCCCTCTCTATTAGCCGTGACCCATGGCTCCACACGGGTTGGTTACCGTATCTCGCACATGGGTTGCTCACGTTGCCCAGGGTGCACGAACGTGGACGTAAGAGTAGGGATTGAGTACAGCCGCGCAACTGTATCTGCATACCCAGAAGCACCACTGTACCCCATTGCATCACGTGTACAAAATAAAAACTCGATCAAAGATGATGAAATTTTTGCAAAAAAATTCATATGACCCATTGTTATGAGTAGCGTACTCATACATCATTGCTTCTGACAATCTTCAAAATTTGAACAAAAATTAAGTTGCTCCAAAATCGGTCGGGTTTAGACTCAAATGTGTGGAAATACATATACAATCACGTGTACAAAATAAAAACCCGATTAAAGATGATGAAGTTTTTGCAGAAAAAATTCATATGACCCATGGTTATGAGTAGCGCACTCATACAACATTGCTTTTGACAATCTTCAAAATTTGAACAAAAATTAAGTTGCTCCAAAATCGGTCGGGTTTAGACTCAAATGTGTGGAAATACATATATTATCACGTGTACAAAATAAAAACTCGATTAAAGATGATGAAATTTTTGCTAGAAAAATTCATATGACCCATGGTTATGAGTAGCGTACTCATACAACATTTCTTTTGCCAATCTTCAAAATTTGAAGAAAAATTAAGTTGCTCCAAAATCGGTCGGATTTAGACTCAAATGTGTGGAAATACATATATAATCACGTGTACAAAATAAAAACTCGATTAAAGATGATGAAATTTTTGCAAAACAAATTCATATGACCCATGGTTATGAGTAGCGTACTCATACAACATTGCTTTTGACAATCTTAAAAATTTGAACAAAAATTAAATTGCTCCAAAATCGGTCGGGTTTAGACTGAAATGTGTAAAAATACATACACAATCACGTGTACAAAATAAAAACTCGATTAAAGATGATGACATTTTTGCAGAAAAAATTCGTATGACCCATGGTTATGAGTAGCGCACTCATACAACATTGCTTTTGACAACCTTAAAAATTTTAACAAAAATTAAGTTGCGCCAAAATCGGTCGGGTTTAGACTCAAATGTGTGGAAATACATATATAATCACTTGTACAAAATAAAAACTCGATTAAAGATGATGAAATTTTTGCAAAAAAAATCCATATGACCCATTGTTATGAGTAGCGTACTCATACAACATTGCTTTTGACAATCTTCAAAATTTTACCAAAAATTAAGTTGCTATAAAATCGGTCGGGTTTAGACTCAAATATGTGGAAATACATATATACTCACGTGTACAAAATAAAAACTCGATTAAAGGTGATGAAATTTTTGCAAAAAAAAATTCATATGACCCATTGTTATGAGTAGCGTACTCATACAACATTGCTTTTGACAATCTTCAAAATTTGAACAAAAATTAAGTTGCTCCAAAATCGGTCGGGTTTAGACTCAAATATGTGGAAATACATATATACTCACGTGTACAAAATTAAAACTCGATTAACGGTGATGAAATTTTTGCAAAAAAAATTCATATGACCCATTGTTATGAGTAGCGTACTCATACAACATTGCTTTTGACAATCTTCAAAATTTGAACAAAAATTAAGTTGCTCCAAAATCGGTCGGGTTTAGACTCAAATGTGTGGAAATACATATATAATCACGTGTACAAAATAAAAACTCGATTAAAGATGATGAAATTTTTGCAAAAAAAACCCATATGACCCATTGTAATGAGTAGCGTACTCATACAACATTGCTTTTGACAATCTTCAAAATTTTAACAAAAATTAAGTTGCTCCAAAATCGGTCGGGTTTAGACTCAAATGTGTGGAAATACATATATAATCACGTGTACAAAATAAAAACTCGATTAAGGATGATGCAATTCTTGCATAAAAAATCCATATGAGCCATTGTTATGAGTAGCGTGCTCATACAACAATGCTTTTGACAATCTTCAAAATTTGAACAAAAATTAAGTTGCTCCAAAATCGTTCGGGTTTAGACTCAAATATGTGGAAATACATATAAAATCACGTGTACAAAATAAAAACTCGATTAAAGATGATGAAATTTTTGCAAAAAAAATTCATATGACCCATTGTTATGAGTAGCGTACTCATACAACATTCCTTTTGACAATCTTCAAAATTTGAACAAAAATTAAGTTGCTCCAAAATCGGTCGGGTTTAGACTCAAATGTGTGGAAATACATATATGTATAATCACGTGTACAAAATAAAAACTCGATTAAAGATGATGAAATTTTTTGCAAAAAAAACCCATATGACCCATTGTTATGAGTAGCGTACTCATACAACATTGCTTTTGACAATCTTCAAAATTTGAACAAAAATTAAGTTGCTCCAAAATCGGTCGGGTGTAGACTCAAATGTGTGGAAATACATATATAATCACATGTACAAAATAAAAACTCGATTAAGGATGATTCAATTTTTCAAAAAAAATCCAAATAAGCCATTGTTATGAGTAGCGTACTCATACAACATTGCTTTTGACAATCTTCAAAATTTTAACAAAAATTAAGTTGCTCCAAAATCGGTCGGGTGTAGACTCAAATGTGTCGAAATACATATATAATCACGTGTACAAAATAAAAACTAGATTAAGGATGATGCAATTTTTGTAAGAAAAATCCATATGACCCATGGTTATGAGTAGCGTACTCATACAACATTGCTTTTGCCAATCTTTAAAATTTGAAGAAAAATTAAGTTGCTCCAAAATCGGTCGGATTTAAACTCAAATGTGTGGAAATACATATAGGTATAATCACGTGTACAAAATAAAAACTCGATTAAAGATGATGAAATTTTTGCAAAAAAAATTCATATGACCCATGGTTATGAGTAGCGTACTCATACGACATTGCTTTTGACAATCTTAAAAATTTGAACAAAAATTAAATTGCTCCAAAATCGGTCGGGTTTAGACTGAAATGTGTGAAAATACATACACAATCACGTGTACAAAATAAAAACTCGATTAAAGATGATGAAATTTTTGCAGAAAAAATTCGTATGACCCATGGTTATGAGTAGCGCACTCATACAACATTGCTTTTGACAACCTTAAAAATTTTAACAAAAATTAAGTTGCGCCAAAATCGGTCGGGTTTAGACTCAAATGTGTGGAAATACATATATAATCACTTGTACAAAATAAAAACTCGATTAAAGATGATGAAATTTTTGCAAAAAAAATCCATATGACCCATTGTTATGAGTAGCGTACTCATACAACATTGCTTTTGACAATCTTCAAAATTTGTCCAAAAATTAAGTTGCTATAAAATCGATCGGCTTTAGACTTAAATATGTGGAAATACATATATACTCACGTGTACAAAATAAAAACTCGATTAAAGGTGATGAAATTTTTGCAAAAAAAATTCATATGACCCATTGTTATGAGTAGCGTACTCATACAACATTGCTTTTGACAATCTTCAAAATTTGAACAAAAATTAAGTTGCTCCAAAATCGGTCGGGTTTAGACTCAAATGTGACAAAATAAAAACTCGATTAAAGATGATGAAATTTTTGCAAAAAAAATTCATATGACCCATTGTTATGAGTAGCGTACTCATACAACATTGCTTTTGACAATCTTCAAAATTTGAACAAAAATTAAGTTGCTCCAAAATCGGTCGGGTTTAGACTCAAATGTGTGGAAATACATATATAATCACGTGTACAAAATATAAACTCGATTTAAGATGATGAAATTTTTGCAAAAAAAATGCATATGACCCATTGTTATGAGTAGCGTACTCATACAACATTGCTTTTGACAATCTTCAAAATTTGAACAAAAATTAAGTTGCTCCAAAATCGGTCGGGTGTAGACTCAAATGTGTGGAAATACATATATAATCACGTGTACAAAATAAAAACTCGATTAAGGATGATGCAATTTTTGCAAAAAAAATCCAAATAAGCCATTGTTATGAGTAGCGTACTCATACAACATTGCTTTTGACAATCTTCAAAATTTGAACAAAAATTAAGTTGCTCCAAAATCGGTCGGGTGTAGACTCAAATGTGTGGAAATACATATATAATCACGTGTACAAAATAAAAACTCGATTAAGGATGATGCAATTTTTGCAAGAAAAATCCATATGACCCATGGTTATGAGTAGCGTACTCATACAACATTGCTTTTGACAATCTTAAAAATGTGAAAAAAAATTAAATTGCTCCAAAATCGGTCGGGTTTAGACTCAAATGTGTGAAAATACATATACAATCACGTGTACAATATAAAAACTCGATTAAAGATGATGAAATTTTTGCAGAAAAAATTCGTATGACCCATGGTTATGAGTAGCGCACTCATACAACATTGCTTTTGACAATCTTCAAAATTTGAACAAAAATTAAGTTGCTCCAAAATCGGTCGGGTTTAGACTCAAATATGTGGAAATACATATATAATCACGTGTACAAAATAAAAACTCGATTAAAGATGATGAAATTTTTGCAGAAAAAATTCGTATGACCCATGGTTATGAGTAGCGCACTCATACAACATTGCTTTTGACAATCTTCAAAATTTGAACAAAAATTAAGTTGCTCCAAAATCGGTCGGGTTTAGACTCAAATGTGACAAAATAAAAACTCGATTAAAGATGATGAAATTTTTGCAAAAAAAATTCATATGACCCATTGTTATGAGTAGCGTACTCATACAACATTGCTTTTGACAATCTTCAAAATTTGAACAAAAATTAAGTTGCTCCAAAATCGGTCGGGTTTAGACTCAAATGTGTGGAAATACATATATAATCACGTGTACAAAATATAAACTCGATTAAAGATGATGAAATTTTTGCAAAAAAAATTCATATGACCCATTGTTATGAGTAGCGTACTCATACAACATTGCTTTTGACAATCTTAAAAATTTGAACAAAAATTAAGTTGCTCCAAAATCGGTCGGGTGTAGACTCAAATGTGTGGAAATGCATATATAATCACGTGTACAAAATAAAAACTCGATTAAGGATGATGAAATTTTTGCAGAAAAAATTCGTATGACCCATGGTTATGAGTAGCGCTCTCATTCAACATTGCTTTTGACAACCTTAAAAATTTTAACAAAAATTAAGTTGCGCCAAAATCGGTCGGGTTTAGACTCAAATGTGTGGAAATACATATATAATCACTTGTACAAAATAAAAACTCGATTAAAGATGATGAAATTTTTGCAAAAAAAATCCATATGACCCATTGTTATGAGTAGCGTACTCATACAACATTGCTTTTGACAATCTTCAAAATTTGTCCAAAAATTAAGTTGCTATAAAATCGATCGGCTTTAGACTTAAATATGTGGAAATACATATATACTCACGTGTACAAAATAAAAACTCGATTAAAGGTGATGAAATTTTTGCAAAAAAAATTCATATGACCCATTGTTATGAGTAGCGTACTCATACAACATTGCTTTTGACAATCTTCAAAATTTGAACAAAAATTAAGTTGCTCCAAAATCGGTCGGGTTTAGACTCAAATGTGACAAAATAAAAACTCGATTAAAGATGATGAAATTTTTGCAAAAAAAATTCATATGACCCATTGTTATGAGTAGCGTACTCATACAACATTGCTTTTGACAATCTTCAAAATTTGAACAAAAATTAAGTTGCTCCAAAATCGGTCGGGTTTAGACTCAAATGTGTGGAAATACATATATAATCACTTGTACAAAATAAAAACTCGATTAAAGATGATGAAATTTTTGCAAAAAAAATCCATATGACCCATTGTTATGAGTAGCGTACTCATACAACATTGCTTTTGACAATCTTAAAAATTTGAACAAAAATTAAGTTGCTCCAAAATCGGTCGGGTGTAGACTCAAATGTGTGGAAATACATATATAATCACGTGTACAAAATAAAAACTCGATTAAGGATGATGCAATTTTTGCAAAAAAAATCCAAATAAGCCATTGTTATGAGTAGCGTACTCATACAACATTGCTTTTGACAATCTTCAAAATTTGAACAAAAATTAAGTTGCTCCAAAATCGGTCGGGTGTAGACTCAAATGTGTGGAAATACATATATAATCACGTGTACAAAATAAAAACTCGATTAAGGATGATGCAATTTTTGCAAGAAAAATCCATATGACCCATGGTTATGAGTAGCGTACTCATACAACATTGCTTTTGACAATCTTAAAAATGTGAAAAAAAATTAAATTGCTCCAAAATCGGTCGGGTTTAGACTCAAATGTGTGAAAATACATATACAATCACGTGTAAAATATAAAAACTCGATTAAAGATGATGAAATTTTTGCAGAAAAAATTCGTATGACCCATGGTTATGAGTAGCGCACTCATACAACATTGCTTTTGACAATCTTCAAAATTTGAACAAAAATTAAGTTGCTCCAAAATCGGTCGGGTTTAGACTCAAATATGTGGAAATACATATATAATCACGTGTACAAAATAAAAACTCGATTAAAGATGATGAAATTTTTGCAGAAAAAATTCGTATGACCCATGGTTATGAGTAGCGCACTCATACAACATTGCTTTTGACAATCTACAAAATTTGAACAAAAATTAAGTTGCTCCAAAATCGGTCGGGTTTAGACTCAAATGTGACAAAATAAAAACTCGATTAAAGATGATGAAATTTTTGCAAAAAAAATTCATATGACCCATTGTTATGAGTAGCGTACTCATACAACATTGCTTTTGACAATCTTCAAAATTTGAACAAAAATTAAGTTGCTCCAAAATCGGTCGGGTTTAGACTCAAATGTGTGGAAATACATATATAATCACGTGTACAAAATATAAACTCGATTAAAGATGATGAAATTTTTGCAAAAAAAATTCATATGACCCATTGTTATGAGTAGCGTACTCATACAACATTGCTTTTGACAATCTTCAAAATTTGAACAAAAATTAAGTTGCTCCAAAATCGGTCGGGTGTAGACTCAAATGTGTGGAAATGCATATATAATCACGTGTACAAAATAAAAACTCGATTAAGGATGATGCAATTTTTGCAAAAAAAATCCAAATAAGTCATTGTTATGAGTAGCGTACTCATACAACATTGCTTTTGACAATCTTCAAAATTTGAACAAAAATTAAGTTGCTCCAAAATCGGTCGGGTGTAGACTCAAATGTGTGGAAATACATATATAATCACGTGTACAAAATAAAAACTCGATTAAGGATGATGCAATTTTTGCAAGAAAAATCCATATGACCCATGGTTATGAGTAGCGTACTCATACAACATTGCTTTTGACAATCTTAAAAATGTGAAAAAAATTATATTGCTCCAAAATCGGTCGGGTTTAGACTCAAATGTGTGAAAATACATATACAATCACGTGTACAATATAAAAACTCGATTAAAGATGATGAAATTTTTGCAGAAAAAATTCGTATGACTCATGGTTATGAGTAGCGCACTCATACAACATTGCTTTTGACAATCTTCAAAATTTGAACAAAAATTAAGTTGCTCCAAAATCGGTCGGGTTTAGACTCAAATATGTGGAAATACATATATAATCACGTGTACAAAATAAAAACTCGATTAAAGATGATGAAATTTTTGCAGAAAAAATTCGTATGACCCATGGTTATGAGTAGCGCACTCATACAACATTGCTTTTGACAATCTTCAAAATTTGAACAAAAATTAAATTGCTCCAAAATCGGTCGGGTTTAGACTCAAATGTGTGGAAATACATATATAATCACTTGTACAAAATAAAAACTCGATTAAAGATGTTGAAAATTTTGCAAAAAAAAATCATATGACCCATGGTTATGAGTAGCGTACTCATACAACATTGCTTTTGACAATCTTCAAAATTGGAACAAAAATTAAATTGCTCCAACATCGGTCGGGTTTAGCCTCAAATGTGTGGAAATACATATATGTATAATCACGTGTACAAAATAAAAACTCGATTAAAGATGATGAAATTTTTGCAAAAAAAATTCATATGACCCATGGTTATGAGTAGCGTACTCATACAACATTGATTTTGACAATCTTAAAAATTTGAACAAAAATTAAGTTGCTCCAAAATCGGTCGGGTTTAGACTCAAAAGTGTGGAAATACATACATATACAATCACGTGTACAAAATAAAAACTCGATTAAAGATGATGAAATTTTTGCAAAAAAAATCCATATGACCCATTTTTCTGAGTAGCGTACTCATACAACATTGCTTTTGACAATCTTTAAAATTTGAACAAAAATTAAGTTGCACCAAAATCGGTCGGGGTTAGACTCAAATGTGTGGAAATAAATATATAATCACGTGTACAAAATAAAAACTCGATTAAAGATGATGAAATTTGTGCAAAAAAAATCCATATGACACATTGTTATGAGTAGCGTACTCATACAACATTGCTTTTGACAATCTAAAAGTTTAAACAAAAATTAAGTTGCTCCAAAATCGGTCGGGTTTAGACTCAAATGTGTGGAAATACATATATAATCACGTGTACAAAATAAAAACTCGATTAAGGATGATGAAATTTTTGCAAAAAAAAATCATATGACCCATGGTTATCAGTAGCGTACTCATACAACATTGCTTTTGACAATCTTAAAAATTTTAACAAAAATTAGGTTGCTCCAAAATCGGTCGGGTTTAGACTCAAATGTATGGAAATACATATACAATCACGTGTACAAAATAAAAACTTGATTAAAGATGATGAAATTTTTGCAAAAAAAATTCATATGACCCATGGTTATGAGTAGCGTACTCATACAACATTGCTTTTGAGAATCTTCAAAATTTGAACAAAAATTAAGTTGCTCCAAAATCGGTCGGGTTTAGACTCAAATGTGTGGAAATACATATATAATCACGTGTACAAAATAAGAACTCGATTAAAGATGATGAAATGTTTGCAAGAAAAATCCATATGACCCATTGTTATGAGAAGCGTACTCATACAGCATTGCTTTTGACAATCTTCAAAATTTTAACAAAAATTAAGTTGCTCCAAAATCGGTCGGGTTGAGACTCGAATGTGTGAAAATACATATATAATCACGTGTACAAAATAAAAACTCGATTAAAGATGATGAAATTTTTGCAAAAAAAATTTAGATGACCCATGGTTATGAGTAGCGCACTCATACAACATTGCTTTTGACAATCTTCAAAATTTGAACAAAAATTAAGTTGCTTCAAAATCGGTCGGGTTTAGACTCAAATGTGTGGAAATACATATATTATCACGTGTACAAAATAAAAACTCGATTAAAGATGATGAAATTTTTGCTAGAAAAATCCATATGACCCATGGTTATGAGTAGCGTACTCATACAACATTTCTTTTGACAATCTTCAAAATTTGAAGAAAAATTAAGTTGCTCCAAAATCGGTCGGATTTAAACTCAAATGTAAGGAAATACATATATAATCACGTGTACAAAATAAAAATCGATTAAAGATGATGAAATTTTTGCAAAAAAAATTCATATGACCCATGGTTATGAGTAGCGTACTCATACAACATTGCTTTTGACAATCTTAAAAATTTTAACAAAGATTAAGTTGCTCCAAAATCGGTCGGGTTTAGACTCAAATGTGTAGAAATACATATACAATCACGTGTACAAAATAAAAACTTGATTAAAGATGATGAAATTTTTGCAAAAAAAATTCATATGACCCATGGTTATGAGTAGCGTACTCATACAACATTGCTTTTGACAATCTTCAAAATTTGAACAAAAATTAAGTTGCTCCAAAATCGGTCGGGTTTAGACTCAAATGTGTGGAAATACATATATAATCACTTGTACAAAATAAAAACTCGATTAAAGATGATGAAATTTTTGCAAAAAAAATCCATATGACCCATTGTTATGAGTAGCGTACTCATACAACATTGCTTTTGACAATCTTCAAAATTTGAACAAAAATTAAGTTGCTATAAAATCGGTCGGGTTTAGACTCAAATAACTATGTGGAAATACATATATACTCACGTGTACAAAATAAAAACTCGATTAAAGATGATGAAATTTTTGCAAAAAAAACCCATATGACCCATTTTTCTGAGTAGCGTACTCATACAACATTGCTTTTGACAATCTTTAAAATTTGAACAAAAATTAAGTTGCACCAAAATCGGTCGGGTTTAGACTCAAATGTGTGGAAATAAATATATAATCACGTGTACAAAATAAAACCTCGATTAAAGATGATGAAATTTTTGCAAAAAAAATCCATATGACACATTGTTATGAGTAGCGTACTCATACAACATTGCTTTTGACAATCTAAAAGTTTAAACAAAAATTAAGTTGCTCCAAAATCGGTCGGGTTTAGACTCAAATGTGTGGAAATACATATATAATCACGTGTACAAAATAAAAACTCGATTAAGGATGATGAAATTTTTGCAAAAAAAATTCATATGACCCATTGTTCAATATTATTGCATACCTTAACCTTAATATTATTGTTTAATATTATTGCTTAGTCTAACCTTCTTGTTAATCTTATTTCAATTGCTCGTTTCTTATATATGGGAAACCCTGTAATGTAGAACTGAATATTGTTGTAATAAAATCAGGCGATTTTTAGAATTCTGAAACTTAATAAGCTACACGCGTGTTTTTACTTAACCTTTATTATAATAAAAAAAGGGTTAGTACTATTAATGTTTTCGAAACATTCAAATTGGTGCCGAAACCCGGGACGGAAAAGCCAATACCAGCTATTACAAGCTATTTCTACGCTTAGCTTGGTTTACTTATTTACCTTTGCAAGCTTCAATTCACGATTTATCGCATCTGTAAAGAAATGGAAGCCCTAAGCGGTGCAATTGAGGACCAGCGCAGACTTCAAGCCCATCTCACTCGAACCAAAAGTAACTTTGAGGCTAAGCAACCGTCCGATATCTCAAGAGGTTATGTCCAGAGTCTTCTCACGGAAATCGACACTATTTTCCAGGACTTTAAGCGCGGACATGAACAAATTTACAAAATAATTCGCAACGCTTCGCTCCAAGAAGACGACGTTCCTTATCTGAAGGAGGAAGTTTTTTATTCATGCTACGATTCATATATCGCTTTTAAGTCTATATTACTTGATCGAAAAATGAGCTCGCGCCATGGCCATCGCCACTCGGCCACGCAAGCACCTTCGCTATGACCACTACACGGAATGACACCACCGCTGCTTCTGCACGACTGCCAAAAATCGACTTGCCCAGATTTTCAGGAAACTACTTGGAGTGGATCCCTTATCGCGATATGTTTCTATCGCTTGTGCATAATAATGACGCCTTAACTCCGGTACAAAAATATTTTTATCTAAAGGGCTCTTGCGAAGGCACACCTAAGGAAATGGTAGATGAATTCCCCGCTACGGATGCCAGCTATGAACCTGCTTGGGCAGCTTTGGTAAGTAGATTTCACAACAAAAGAAAACTAGTGGATCAAATTTTAAAAAGGCTCGTCAACGCCAAAAATACCGATGGTGGTTTAAAAAGCGAAAAACTTCTGCTCGATATCACTCGCAACAGCCTGGCTCTGTTGAAAACTTTAGATGTTGATACCTCAAGATGGGATCCCATTTTAATTTTCTTGCTCACTCAAAAGCTGGACAAGCAAATACGAAAAGAATGGGAGCAATCTCTAATGGGTTGCAGTGACATTCCTCCAGTATGTTCGCTGCTTAAATTTCTCGAAAGCACTTATCGAGCACTTGAGTTTATCGAAGATGAGGATACTGTAAAAATGGTTGTGAACCGCTCCTACAGCGACAAACAAAAACAAAACACAGCTGTTCGCAGACCGTTTCATGCAAATGCAGCTACTGCTACCAACAATTCATCGTCGTCAAATTACAGCTGTCCCTGTTGTCAAAAACCCCACCTTTTATACAAATGCTTTAAATTTTGCGCACTACCTGCTGCAGAAAAGCAGAATTTTGTTCTACATCATAAGCTATGCCTCAACTGTCTAGGTAAGGGTCACACCTACAGTGAGTGCAAAATTAATTCACGCTGCCAAGCCTGCAAACAGCCTCATCACACTGTTATCCATAATGTATTCGCTCTTCACAACAACAATGTTGTTGAAAACAAGCTTTCCGCAAATTTCACCACTGCTGCTCAAATTATGAATACTAATTTAGATTCTACAGTAACAAACACTCAAGTCCTACTCGCTACTGTGCGAGTGATTATTGAAACACCTGAGAGACAATATTATTTAAAGGCACTCGTTGATCAAGGCGCTCAAGCCTCTTTCATTACAGAGGACGCCGCTCAACTACTCAACTTGCCAAAACGAAATGCAGATGTTATTGTAGCTGGCATTGGAGGAGCAAAACCTTTAATTGCTAAAAAGTCTTTAACAATTTGCTTGCGTTCACATTATGAGAAAGATTTTAAAATGGAATGTACCACATTTATTTTGCCAAAACTTACTTCATACACACCATCGCCTCATCACGCGCGCACTATGCCAAATTTATCCGACATTTTCTTAGCTGATCCAACTTTCGCTTTACCCGTCAAAAGCGACCTAGTGTTAGGTGGAGATGTGTATGGCGATATATTACTATCTGGCATGAAAAAATACGAACGTGGTATTTTTCTTCAAGAAACCCATTTTGGATGGATGATTTCTGGTCCATCTGCTACAACTCCTTCACAACATACTTTCCATGCAAATTTATGCACTCTTGACGATCAGCTGCGCCTTTTCTGGGAACAAGAGGAATTGCAAGAAAAACGACTGCTCTCCTCCGAGGAGATAGCCTGCGAACACCACTTTCAGCAAACCCACAAGCGGGATGAAAATGGCCGATACACGGTTCACTTACCTTTCAAAAGCCTATTTGCACAGGCAAATCTGCCAGCATTTAGTGGCACCGACTTTAACGCCGTTAAAAGGCTGAAGCAGCTCGAACAGCGATTCAAAACCCAGCCTAAATTAGCAAGGCTATATAAAGATTTTATGGCAGAATATGTTAGCTTAGGCCACATGCAAGAAGTTGGCTTCTACCCAGAAGATCTGCAAGAAAATTCGTATTTCTTTTGCCATCATGGTGTTTTAAAGCAAACCAGTAGCACGACCAAATTACGTGTTGTGTTTGACGGTGGAAATCGTTCTCCCCCTCATACCTCTCTAAATGAAGAACTCGCTGCAGGGCCAGCATTGCAAAATGATTTGCCTACTATTATTTCCCGATGGCGATGTCACAAAGTTGCGTTTACAGCTGATTTAGAAAAAATGTTTAGGCAAATCATCGTTTGTAAGGAACATCTAAACTATCAGTGCATTCTCTGGAGAGAAGATTTCACAAAGCCAACAAAAATCTACAAACTTTGCACTGTAACTTATGGTACGACTTCAGCTCCGTATTTAGCAATTCGTGTTTTACGTCAACTAGCTACTGATGAGCAGGCAAACTATCCTCTCGCAAACCAAGTGTACCTAAATGACACTTATGTTGACGATGTTATATCAGGTGCAGACACGAATGCGGAAGCAATCGAGCTACGACAACAACTCAGCAAGCTATCACTTAGTGGTGGATTTAACCTTAGAAAGTGGAACTCAAATTCTGCCATGCTGCTACAAACAATTCTACCTGAGAATAAAGAGAGCGCCGCTCGGATTGAAATTAAGGCAGAGAACCTCGTGAAAGCTCTTGGTCTTTACTGGAATACCAAAGAGGATGCACTCTCTTTCAAGATAAATTTTAGTTTTGC
Source organism: Philophylla caesio (assembly GCA_963971545.1). NCBI lineage: Eukaryota > Metazoa > Arthropoda > Insecta > Diptera > Tephritidae > Philophylla > Philophylla caesio. The sequence continues at coordinate 98,666,564 of OZ020604.1, read as the reverse complement.
ATCTTCAATAACTAAGAGCAGTGTGTTGTCGGATGCTTCCAAGTTATTCGATCCGCTGGGTTGGCTGGCGCCTACTACAATTATCGCAAAAATCATGTTCCAAAAGTTGTGGATGGAGGGCTTAGATTGGAGTGACCCTCTTCCTATAAAATTAAGTGCTGAATGGTTACAGTATCGCGATTCTCTGCATGAACTCGAAAGCATAAAGATTCCAAGATGGTTTGGAGGCAACAAATTTGATAAAGTTGAGTTACATGGTTTTAGCGACGCCTCACAAGCTGCCTATGCTGCAGTTGTATATGTGGTAGTCTACCACAACTCAAGTATTTCAGCGTCACTTGTTCAGTCTAAAACTAAAGTAGCACCGCTAAAAGCGGTGTCGATTCCAAGATTGGAATTATGTGCGGCGACGCTACTGGGTAAGCTGATGGCGAAAGTGAAAACTTATTTTCATTCCGACACTTCGGTTTTCTATTGGACTGACAGCACAGTTGTTTTGAGCTGGATACGATGCCATTCCACGCGCTGGTCAGTCTACATCGCTAATCGCGTAGCTGAGATTCAGCGCCAATCAAACGTAAGTCAGTGGAGGCATGTGCCTACAAAGGAAATCCCAGCGGACTGCTTAACACGCGGTTTGAGTCCAAAGGAACTTAAAGCACATACTCTATGGTGGTTTGGGCCGACTTTTCTAACCGGACCAATATCAAACTGGCCACAGCAGAGTCAAACTTTTGAAACTTCTTTAGAAGAAGGAAAATCATGTATCGCTTCTCACGTAACTACGTTAGCAGAGAACTTAAAGGAATATCCAGATTTCCTCTGCAAATACTCGTCGCTGTCTCGGCTTGTGCGAGTCATTGCTTATCTTCTGCGATTTTATTATAACTTAAGAGCATCGCTGCAGCAACACAATAACGAGAACAATTTGCGTGAGACAGGTTTTTTAAAATCCCGCGAACTAAAAAACTCGCTCTCAATACTAATTAAACAGGTACAGCAGATTAATTTTACACAAGAAATAAACTGTTTGGTAAATAAACAAGCTGTTTGCAAAAAGAGCAAAATTCTTCAGTTGGCTCCCTTTCTGGATAGCGAATCCATGTTAAGAGTCGGAGGTAGAATTTCGAAGGCGAACATCACATTTGATGTCAAACATCCGCTTTTACTATCAAAACAATCTCCTTTGTCGGTTCTTATATTCACCGACGCTCATCACCAAACACTACACGGTGGGGTTCAGCAGATGCTGTCGTTTGTCTCTCGACGTTATTGGATTCTTTCAGCGCGCAGCTTAGCGAAATCCGTTCTCCGCAAATGCATAATTTGTTTTAAATACACAGCAAAGGTGCATCAACAGCAAATGGGAAATTTACCAGCAGTTCGTCTTCAGCCTGCAAAACCGTTTCAACACAGTGGACTCGACTATGCAGGTCCCATTACCCTTAAGCTTTCGTCACTTCGCAAAGCGGCAACCATAAAGGGATATATATGTCTGTTCGTTTGTATGTGTACGAAGGCTATACACCTTGAATTAGTTTCAAGCTTAACTACTGACGCCTTTATTGCAGCATTCCGTCGCTTTATATCAAGGAGGGGTAGATGCAGCGATTTATACTCCGATTGCGGTACCACTTTCGTAGGGGCTAACAAAGAGCTGAAAGTTTGTTTTAAGCGTCAAAGGGCTTCGCTCCCCGAACATCTGGCCGCTGCACTCGAAAATGAAGGCACGACATGGCATTTCATTCCGCCTGCTTCACCAAACTTCGGGGGTTTATGGGAAGCGGCGGTTAAGTCGGCAAAGCATCATCTGAGGCGAATCATGCGCGATCGGGTTCTTACCTTTGAAGAACTCAGCACGCTTCTTGCCCAAATAGAAAGTTGCTTGAATTCGCGGCCGCTCTGCCAATTACCAGCGCATCCCACTGATCACCAAGCGTTGACACCTGCACACTTTCTTGTTGGTGAACCAACAATTTGCGTCTCAGAGGAGAGTCTGCTTGATGCTAAAATGGACCATTTGACTCGTTGGAAACTAGTTGAACGCCTAAAACAACATTTCTGGCATCGTTGGGCAAACGAATATCTGCATACCCTACAAAGTCGTTCCAAATGGTTGACAGCTCAAAACAATCTTCGAGTCAACGACATCGTTTTGCTGCAACATGAACGTAGCGCTCCTGGCTCCTGGCCATTGGCGAGAGTGCATGAGGTACATCCCGGTGCAGATGGGCTCGTAAGAGTCGCTACACTGTACTGCAATGGAAAACTTGTGGAACGCCCGATTTCAAAAATTTGCTTGCTGCCTATCAATACTAGTCCTGAAGGTACTAACGATGGATCACAACTAGCCTAGCTTATTTTCCACTACCTTGAAAACAAATTTAAAAACTTTCGTTTTTGTTGTGGGAGAATGTTCAATATTATTGCATACCTTAACCTTAATATTATTGTTTAATATTATTGCTTAGTCTAACCTTCTTGTTAATCTTATTTCAATTGCTCGTTTCTTATATATGGGAAACCCTGTAATGTAGAACTGAATATTGTTGTAATAAAATCAGGCGATTTTTAGAATTCTGAAACTTAATAAGCTACACGCGTGTTTTTACTTAACCTTTATTATAATAAAAAAAGGGTTAGTACTATTAATGTTTTCGCAACACCCATGGTTATCAGTAGCGTACTCATACAACATTGCTTTTGACAATCTTAAAAATTTGAACAGAAATTAAGTTGCTCCAAAATCGGTCGGGTTTAGACTCAAATGTGTGGAAATACATATACAATCACGTGTACAAAATAAAAACTTGATTAAAGATGATGAAATTTTTGCAAAAAAAATTCATATGACCCATGGTTATGAGTAGCGTACTCATACAACATTGCTTTTGAGAATCTTCAAAATTTGAACAAAAATTAAGTTGCTCCAAAATCGGTCGGGTTTAGACTCAAATGTGTGGAAATACATATATAATCACGTGTACAAAATAAGAACTCGATTAAAGATGATGAAATGTTTGCAAGAAAAATCCATATGACCCATTGTTATGAGAAGCGTACTCATACAGCATTGCTTTTGACAATCTTCAAAATTTTAACAAAAATTAAGTTGCTCCAAAATCGGTCGGGTTGAGACTGAAATGTGTGGAAATACATATATAATCACGTGTACAAAATAAAAACTCGATTAAAGATGATGAAATTTTTGCAAAAAAAATTCAGATGACCCATGGTTATGAGTAGCGCACTCATACAACATTGCTTTTGACAATCTTCAAAATTTGAACAAAAATTAAGTTGCTCCAAAATCGGTCGGGTTTAGACTCAAATGTGTGGAAATACATATATTATCACGTGTACAAAATAAAAACTCGATTAAAGATGATGAAATTTTTGCTAGAAAAATCCATATGACCCATGGTTATGAGTAGCGTACTCATACAACATTTCTTTTGCCAATCTTTAAAATTTGATGAAAAATTAAGATGCTCCAAAATCGGTCGGATTTAAACTCAAATGTAAGGAAATACATATATAATCACGTGTACAAAATAAAAATCGATTAAAGATGATGAAATTTTTGCAAAAAAAATTCATATGACCCATGGTTATGAGTAGCGTACTCATACAACATTGCTTTTGACAATCTTAAAAATTTTAACAAAAATTAAGTTGCTCCAAAATCGGTCGGGTTTAGACTCAAATGTGTGGAAATACATATACAATCACGTGTACAAAATAAAAACTTGATTAAAGATGATGAAATTTATGCAAAAAAAATTCATATGACCCATGTTTATGAGTAGCGTACTCATACAACATTGCTTTTGACAATCTTCAAAATTTGAACAAAAATTAAGTTGCTCCAAAATCGGTCGGGTTTAGACTCAAATGTGTGGAAATACATATATAATCACTTGTACAAAATAAAAACTCGATTAAAGATGATGAAATTTTTGCAAAAAAAATCCATATGACCCATTGTTATGAGTAGCATACTCATACAACATTGCTTTTGACAATCTTCAAAATTGGAACAAAAATTAAGTTGCTATAAAATCGGTCGGGTTTAGACTCAAATATGTGGAAATACATATATACTCACGTGTACAAAATAAAAACTCGATTAAAGGTGATGAAATTTTTGCAAAAAAAATTCATATGACCCATTGTTATGAGTAGCGTACTCATACAACATTGCTTTTGACAATCTTCAAAATTTGAACAAAAATTAAGTTGCTCCAAAACCGGTCGGGTTTAGACTCAAATGTGTGGAAATACATATATAATCAGGTGTACAAAATAAAAACTCGATTAAAGATGATGAAATTTTTGCAAAAAAACCCATATGACCCATTTTTCTGAGTAGCGTACTCATACAACATTGCTTTTGACAATCTTCAAAATTTGAACAAAAATTAAGTTGCTCCAAAATCGGTCGGGTTTAGACTCAAATGTGTGGAAATACATATATAATCACGTGTACAAAATAAAAACTCGATTAAGGATGATGCAATTTTTGCATAAAAAATCCATATGAGCCATTGTTATGAGTAGCGTACTCATACAACAATGCTTTTGACAATCTTCAAAATTTGAACAAAAATTAAGTTGCTCCAAGATCGGTCGGGTTTAGAATCAAATATGTGGAAATACATATAAAATCACGTGTACAAAATAAAAACTCGATTAAAGATGATGAAATTTTTGCAAAAAAAATCATATGACCCATTGTTATGAGTAGCGTACTCATACAACATTGCTTTTGACAATCTTCAAAATTTGAACAAAAATTAAGTTGCTCCAAAATCGGTCGGGTTTAGACTCAAATGTGTGGAAATACATATATAATCACGTGTACAAAATAAAAACTCGATTAAAGATGATGAAATTTTTGCAAAAAAAACCCATATGACCCATTGTTATGAGTAGCGTACTCATACAACATTGCTTTTGACAATCTTCAAAATTTGAAAAAAAATTAAGTTGCTCCAAAATCGGTCGGCTTTAGACTCAAATGTGTGGAAATACATATATAATCACGTGTACAAAATAAAAACTCGATTAAGGATGATGCAATTTTTGCAAAAAAAATCCAAATAAGCCATTGTTATGAGTAGCGTACTTATACAACATTGCTTTTGGCAATCTTAAAAATTTAAACACAAATTAAATTGCTCCAAAATCGGTCGGGTTTAGACTCAAATGTGTGAAAATACATATACAATCACGTGTACAATATAAAAACTCGATTAAAGATGATGAAATTTTTGCAGAAAAAATTCGTATGACCCATGGTTATGAGTAGCGTAGTCATACAACATTGCTTTTGACAATCTTAAAAATTTGAACAAAAATTAAGTTGCTCCAAAATCGGTCGGGTTTAGACTCAAATATGTGGAAATTCATATATTATCACGTGTACAAAATAAAAACTCGATTAAAGATGATGAA